>BTHU01000010.1:40000-760000 GCA_036184795.1 Tokudaia tokunoshimensis
AGACTTTTTTATGAGGAAACAAAGCTAAAATTACTGAGAATGGCACTCCCTGAGGGTAATGGAAAAACTAAGAACTCTTTTAACAAGGGGGACTGCAAGAAAGAGAAGAGAGAAAATTCTGTCTGTCTGTCTGTCTGTCTGTCTGTCTGTCTCTCTCTCTCTCACACACACACACACACAACATACACACACACAGAGTGGATGAAACAAAAGACAGAGTCCAGTAACTTCATACACACAAACATACATGCGTACAAACACACATACTTACATGCATACAGACCTATAGACAGACAGACAGACATTCACACATAGATTGGTTAGAGCCAAGCTCCAGCAAGCAGGCTTCAAACACTTCTCAGATAGATACATAAATACACACAATAGGTGGATGGAGCAAGCTCCAACACACACCCAGACAAGCTTTACACATATGCATACATACACATAGGTGATGGGTGGATGGAAAAGTGACTCAGCCACCATTCCCACAAACCTCACACACACACACACACACACACACAGTTGCTGGATAGAAGGAACAATGTTCCAACCCACCACAAATACAAACCTTACACATACACATGTGTGGTGAATGAGGGTGGAAGCTCCAACCCTCATTCATGAAAACCTTGCACATATACGTACACACACACACACACACACACACACACACACACTCACACAGGTGGTTGACAGTGCCCTGCCTGTTCAAGAGGGCTGATCAACTTAGTGTTTGCCAGCCCTGGAATCTGAGATGAAGACTGTGTCTATTGTAAGAGAGGCTCAAGACATCCCAATGTGCAAAAAAAAAAAAAATTCCCAAACGAAAGCTTTTGTTTTGCAGAAGTAGAGGCAGCCTGTAGAGATCTGCTCCGCACATCTCTAACCAAGGCAAAACAACAAAGCAGGGTGGAGAGGCTAAGCCTCTGTAAAAAGCTTGACTTGGGGTGTAGTCTCTCACTCTCAGGACACAAGTGCTAACTGAGGGGTATATATAGCTAGTTAAAGGGATTGAGTCCAACAGATGAGAAAGGTTGGAGACAAGGCTTAATAATAGTTCACTATGTATGTATCAGATAATTCCTAGGTACCCAGCAGGTGTTGGGAGAGATGTGTCTTTGAAATTCTATAGCCCAAACTCTTAAACTAACTTAGTCCTCAATGCCTATATCTGGGTTATGTAGGATAGATGATCTCTTAACCCTAGCTAGGATGGGAGGGACACAGTCTCGAAATTGTTTATTGAACTGTGATCAGAATAGAATTGCTTTCCAATGATTCCCATATCCTCAGGAATTGGCCATGTTGGTATGATATAAATTAGAAAGGACAGAACATCCTATAGGACACACGTAAGGATCCATTATTCCCAGAGCCAGGTCTTCTGTGCTCCAGAGCCACTGAGTTGGCAAAGTCGTGCCCTTCTGACGGTGAGTGTGTGGTCAGGCTGCATGAAGTGCATCTCTGACCTGGAATGGGGGAAAGAGAGGAGGGAACTGAGCCTAGTTGGTTAGTTACAGACTGTCAAGGAGCAACCCAGCCTGGTATGGGGGTCTCTGGGATGAGGGTTCTCGAAGTCTAGGTGGGTAAGGATTTGGCGGTGACAAACAGAAAGAAACACAGAGGCAGTTTAAATCTCAGTGTATTTGTAGCTCTCAAGCAGGAGATTTTATACATTAAAGTTTATCTAGCAAAACAATCGAGAATATCAAAAAGAATCATTTTGCACAGTAAAATACAAAAATCATCTAAGCATTATGACTCTAAAACTACATGTTTAGTGAATCACAAACAGAACAGATAGTGTCATCATCAAAATATAACAATTCTAAAAGAATACATTCAATAGGACAGTTGTCCAAGGCTAGTGACATATTCCCAAGAACAGGTTAATAAATCTTTATGTCAGTGCTCTTAACTGCTGAGCTAACTTTCTAGCCCCTATAATTAATTATTGCTTAACATCTAATGTCTGATTTTTTTATAAATCTTCAAAGTATAAATTTAAGCTATTTTAATTCTTTCTAATTAAGGCTTTCTTTACCATATACCAAAACTCACCTCCGATGACACACGTGTAGCCATATGAAATTTTATTGTTGGGAAAGTTTTTATCTATCATAATAATTTTGTAAACGATTTGAAAAGTAAAGCATTGGTTTCCCTGGAGATAAGGTCATGTTAGTGACCCATCTCAAGGGGTGGTTTTGTACCCATTATTCTTGCTTAAGATCATTGTCTAGGCACCAGGAACCTGTAACTAAGAAAAGGAATGAGCCGAGCGGTCATGGCACACGCCTTTAATCCCAGCACTTGGGAGGCAGAGGCCCAAGGATTTCTGAGTTCGAGGCCAGCCTGGTCTACAAAGTGAGTTCCAGGACAGCCAGGGCTACACAGAGAAACCCTGTCTCGAAAAACCAAAAAAAAAAAAAAAAAAAAAAAAAGAAGAAAAAGAAAGAAAAGGAATGAAAGAGAGCAAAACAGAAAAACTGTCATGAGAACTACGGCTCAATATGTTTGCTCTGGCTGAAGAGTTCGACAACCAGTTCCATGAGACCGCCTTCTTTTGAAATCTAATGCCTCACCTGTGGAACTTGTCACACAGATTCTACTGGGGTCAGTGTGGCAACATACAGCCTGATCTCCCTCCTACTTCTTCAGACATGGCCCCAGGGAAAGCAAGGCACTAACAGAGAAAGGGAAGTGGAGGGAAGGAATCCAAGAACCAAGAAGGATCGGGGGAAGCAATGGGTCAGCAGGCTGCAATGAAATAACAGTCAGCTATCAGTCTCCTTGCAAAAGCCCTGACTTCTCACCAGGGATGAGAAGGAAGCTCCTTGGGCCCCACATTCCCACAGAGGTCTGTTCTCAAGCTCATATTGGGCTATCCCAGCTCTCCTTCCAACTGTCAGAAAGAGGTGCCCACCAGAACCTTGAAAACCATCCGTTGTCTCCTGCTACATTGTAATTAGTCCCAGAGATCACATGAATAATTGGGCCGGGAAGGTGCTAACAAATGCCATTTGTCTTAGGCATGAGACACACTTCACCAAATCCTATCAGAGGACATTTTAAAGCCATGTACTGGTTCTTTCCCAAGAAGTCCTTTACGTGGGATTGTTAGAATCTGACTCCCCCGTTTCTGCCTTCACTATTGATTTTAGTATGGGTTAATAGTAAGAGCACCTTTGTTCCCCTGTTGTTCAGCTTTCAGACTTGTTTCCAAAGTCTTGGTATTTGTATTTGTATTTCTCAAGTAAAATGAGATGTATGTTCCTACTGTGTAGACTGTTTTTCAAACCAACACTCCCCAAATACCTCCTGACAACCAGGTTGCCTTGACTTGAAAAATAAGGCTTTTCGAAACTGAGTGACCACAGTGACATTAAAAACTTGTAACAATGTATTTATTCTGAAAGCTGATCTCAAAGGTTCTGCTTCTATTAAGCTTTGCTTGCTTGGGAAGGTCATGAAAGAACTATGTAAGATTCTTCTTGCCGCAGTTGAAGGTCACTTGCTTACTCCTAATCCTGTGGAGGGCAGGAGGAGGCTAGGCCATTAAGTAAAATTCTTATCGTGCCCATTGTGGTCTCTGTGAGTGTTCGGATCTTGACTACAATGCTACAACAGGATGTCTGAAAGAAGTCTGGTTACTCCAAGGGACTCTGAACCTGATCCTCACTTTTTGTTTGTTTGTTTGTTTGGTTGGTTGGTTTTTTGAGACAGGGTTTCTCTGTGTAGCCCTGACTGTCCTGGAACTCACTCTGTAGACCAGGCTGGCCTTGAACTCCTGATCCTCTTTCTTGTCCCATATTTCCAGGCAGTCTTTCTGCTTTCTGAGTCTGGAATTCCTGCCTAACAAACTGGTTTGTCTGTAGATCCAGAAGAGGGAGAGCAAAGAGGAAAATCAAGTATTTATTGGTCGCCAGGTTCCCTGAGCGAAGACTTTCCTTTTTATCTTCACATTCATGTCCACGTCATGGGGTGGGTGTGGTGGGACACAGATAATCCTAGCACTAGGGAGGCAGAGGCCTGGAACTCTTGGATGGAAGTCAGCATGGTCTACATAGTAGTTCCTAGACAGCCAGAGCCAAAAAGTATATTCCTATCTCAAAAATACATACATACATACATACATACATACATATATACATACATACACAAGTAAATAAATAAAAAGATTTTCCAAAGCCAGGCATGAGTTTTAAATGCCTGTATCCGTATTGCTTGGGTGTTGTAGGAGGCAGGATGAGCAGTTCATCTATCATGGATTGGAGTGCAGGAGATGCTGTCTCAGACAAAATAACAAGCAAAACAAAAATACAAGCGTGGAGATCAGTTCAGAGGCACAGCACCTTTGTACAATTCTAGCATAGTCTGATACTCAACACTACTCTTCCCCTAAAGACAGCAAATGTCGGAGGCTTCTCCCTACAGTGTTTTCCTTGTCCCGTACCCCCATTCTTCTCAGTTATGATCCAGTGACCATGAGCATCTTCTGGAAGCTGAGCAAGAGACATGCTGTCTCAAGCACTGCCCCATAATTTGGTCTTCTGGATTTCAGCAGAGAGCCTTTCGGGAAAGAGCCTCATTCTTGCACTAGAAAAATGTCACTGGGCAAGGCAGAGAGAGGCACTCACTGTCAGCAGGTCCAGACAGCTACTGGTCTCTCTCAGTGACCTGGAGGCCTGTAGGAATATCCAGAAATGTCTCGTAGAAGCCTCCAGACCACACAAGCAGCTCCTAGTTCTGGAAGCTCTCACTGCAAGTTTCATAAAACATCTTCTCTTGGTGTTGCACTGCAGCCAGGTTCTACTTCTTAGGGAAGTGTGCACAGGTGACATCTGACATCCAGTTCCCAGAAACTTTCCATTGAGGACAAAAGACTGACTGCCTCTAGAGAGAGAGGAGACAGAGTGATGCATAGGAAAATGGAGATTTATAAAGGTAAAATGGGAAACACTGTGCTATGATGAGGTGTTTAATTTTAATTGGGCATCTTAATTAGGTGAGCCAAAGGGAGCTTCTATTGCTGGACGCCAATACTTTGATAGCTGGACCTTGGCAGATAGCCACAGGAAGAGGAAGTGGACAAATAAGGAAATAGACCTTGGGGACTAGCTTTAGGCATGAAATCTAGTGGGATTTTGGCAGGCGAGAAGGAGTGGGAAAGAAGGGAAAGGCTTGCCAGAGCCATGCTCATCATGCTGGAGCTGGCCAGATTCCCGTCAGTGCTTGTGAATTTCCTTCTGCCTACTATGAAGGCGTTGAGGAGGAGATGCTGTTTAATCTTCCAGTTCAGCAGCTTCATTGTCCCTCATAATTTACTACAACCAATTGTTTGATTTGGGTCTTCCACATTGTCTGAATTTCAGATTATCTTCCTAAACAATATTTCTATAAACTCAGGTTCAAGGTATTTAGAACATTTGACAGTATAGTCTGAGAAATGGTTTCTGTAAGTGAAAAGCTGCTATCTCACCAGCCTCCCTTGTACACTCACTAACATGGAGAATGTTTGTTTTAGTAGTCCTTGGTCATTTTTCTAAGAAAGTCATACGGAAATTGGAAGTCTATTTTTCTTTTCTACGGCACTTTGGCACTCTACCACTACGTAAAGCTATGGGTTTTGTCTATAAATGCAACACAGTGTAGTAATTCTTTAAATCTACATTCCACATGCTGACCTCTCTGGCATTGACCTTTTTACCTTGAAAAGGTCCAAATCTCACTCCTGTTGTGGGTTGGTCTGATGCTGCTTGTACTCTAATGCTAAATATTGGCTTTTCATGATGTGGCTGCCCCTGACCAGCAGATCTCCACATACACCAAGTGATGCTATGTGAACATTGCTCCCCATTTTGACTGGTCAATAAAAGGCCTGTGGAGGGAGAAAGGTGAGACTTGAGGATCAAATGAGGGGGTTGCAGGTGGAGGGAGATGAGGGAGAAAGAAGACGCAGATGGAGGAGGCTGCCATGAGAGGAAATGTGTGACTTTAATTTTTTCAAACCTTATTTTTAATGATGGGTCTTAAAAGCTTTAACGTCCCTTGTTAAAGAAAGGATACAGGGGTGGGGAGGAACTGGACTTGTTTAGAAAGGTTCTTTGGAGCAAGTTCCATTTGTGTTGTCTGGAACTCAGCAGTCCAGTTCATAGGTTAGCAGGCGGCGGCAGCTTGACCTACTACCAAACACTTCCTAGATACATCAGTACTCCAGTTCTGTAGAGTTGGGTTAGCAACTTCAGTGACAGGACCTAGCACAGACAACCAGGCCTCAGCCTTGACCTGAGTCAGCAGGAGGGACCTGGAGGAAGACCAGGAAAAGTTCTCTGCTCTGCCTCTCTCAGGGAAGTGAAGATCAGTGTCTGAGACCCACAAGCACTGCACAGCCAGCTGGACCAGCAAGCCAAGCGCTCTCTTCCCGCCACTACGTGGAGTTCTATTTATACCCTCCAAACATCACATGTCCTTCATGTGCCTTGACTCAGAATGAGTCTTGCTTCAGCAGGAGCATGCAATCAACTTGAGTCTGCAGAAGCAGCAAGAAATTGCAGTACACAACCAGAACTTTTTTGGTGTGTTTCTCTCTATGGAGTCCCAACAAATGCATATAAATTGCTCAACTTCACAATGTAAGGCAGACCAATACATGCGTGTTTTTAGCAAAGAATCCTTAGTCACATATCCTTTTACACACTTGCTCTAGCAGAATATCTCTCCTATGTCTGATTCAGCTAAATGTCCCTTCATGAGTCTGCCTTAGTCTTTCACATGTGTCCACTTCAGGAAAACACTCCTTCATGTGTTTGCCCCAGCAAAACACCATCCAACATAACTAACTCTCCAAAGAACCCTTAAGTTTCCAATTCAGAGATGGACTGTGAGCATGTGGCCAGGAGAAACAGAAAGTAACAAGGGACTTCATAGCTGGGGGACTAAGCTAATATAGCTCTATACCTGCCCAGTCTAGGCTTACAGTTTGTAAATAAAATACCTGGATTATATCTCGTTCCTACAGACTAGCTAGATTTCTGAATTCTTTCCATGCACTCCTTTGGGAATGAAGTTACTGCAGGACAGAGCAAAATGAGTCCTCACCAAATACTGCCTGCATAAAGCAGGACCTAGGTGAACCCAAGGCATGATAGAAATTGCCACATTTCACCTGAGTTCCTCTTACTCTAATTGGCTGGCCCTAAGGACCATGTTCTCAGAATTCACCTACTCATGGAATCTTCTTCCTCCTTCCCCTCTCTTTTTCCTTTCCTTGTGGTTTCTGCATCAGACCCCAAAACTACCAGCTATAGGC
Source organism: Tokudaia tokunoshimensis (assembly GCA_036184795.1). Taxonomy (NCBI): domain Eukaryota; kingdom Metazoa; phylum Chordata; class Mammalia; order Rodentia; family Muridae; genus Tokudaia; species Tokudaia tokunoshimensis. The sequence goes on from BTHU01000010.1 coordinate 47,316, forward strand.
ATCTTTATTCAACCAATAGCTTTAAATTAAGGAGCAAGGTTACATAGCATCATTTGATGTACATGAGAATCTCCTTATCCCTGGGGGCAATCAGACCATGGGGGCTAGTGTTTAACATCATAATACATAGCAACAGAACAAACCACAACAGAGACAAATCTACTTTTAATCATTATCAGTATAAAGTATGCTAAAAAATGATAGACAGGTAGGTCTGAATGGAAAGGTTGGATATCTGAGAGACGGCCACAATATAAAGCCTATTTCTGTGGTGTTGTGGACAGCCCTGGTGCTGCTTGTATACATGTTTGTTCTTACACATTTGCCTTCAGCAAGGAAACTTCTCTTCTCGACCAGAGACCACTACAGAAATCCACAATCCATCATAATTGTGATTTTTAGAACCTAGTCCAAATGGAAACATCTACTTCTGCACCTAAGACTCAGGGAACATCCCACAAGAAGGGGGAAGAGGACGGTAAGAATAAGATGAACAGGAAATTCATACAATTTCTCCCACATCTCTTCTTAAATTTGAGCTTAACAAGGATGACACCAATCAATGTACATGCCAAACTTATAGGGCAAAAAAAACTACTGTCAACCGAGGAAAGTTAAGAGGAAGAAAGAGAGGTGGTCTTCCCTAGGGACAATGCCAAAAAGTCCATCCCTAAACCATTCCAACAAATAACATTATAGAAGGTTATATTTAGGTATATCTATATAATGTATACAATATTTTATGAAAATATGCAAGCAATAACAATTAGGAAAAAGTCATGAATTTGAAAGCAGATATATGTAAGGTTTGAAGAAGAAAATGTAAGACAGGAGTGCTGTAATCAGAGTATAATCTCAAAAAAAAATTTAAAAAATAATGACAAGATCTTTCTGGGGTTGAAAGTTTAGTATGATAAGAAGCAGAATTTTCTTTATGTGACTTAAAAGGAATTAGTCTGTATGACTAGAGGATTTTTGCTGCTGCTTTCTAAGTCTTTTTAAAAAGCTCTTCTGAAAGAAAAATAGCAGCAACAGTTTTAAAAGCAGCATTATCAGACATTTAAGGATGCTAAAGCTCCCTGTGTACCACCTCAAGAAAATGGCAGTTGATTATCGACGAAGTCACCTGCTTAATGTTTAGTGCTGTTGACTAGATGTGAGAGAAATCCCATCAGCAAAGGTTTGGAAGCCTCTCCAAACCAGAAATCTGTGTTTGTAGCAGGGTGCAGTCAGACTAGATAGAGTCCAGGTGCTGGAAAGTTAAAAACATAGTTAGAAACCAGATTCCTGGGGAACTATATCACCCTGTCCAGACTATGGGTTGAACATTTCATTAACTGCAAACATGGGGGCTCTATTTCAGCAAGACAATGACTTGACTGGACAAGACGTGTGTATTAAGGCCAACTGTACTCAGTGGTAGATTACAAAAGATAGCTGTACTCATTTATTCATGAAAAGTATCCTTTTCTCTTCCTTTATACATGTCAGGAAATGGCCTGAAGAGATGGAATCAATAGGGAGTATAAACACTGAGCCTGATGAATTAATAATGCAAAAGGGATTACTTTAAATGAAGGAAAATATAAACCTAGAAAAATACTCATTTTTCATAAAATATTTTTTAAAAGTCATTCTGATCCATGTTTTCCCTCCTCAAACTCCTCTCATATTCTCTCTACCTCTCTACCTACCCAGACTTATATTCTTCATCTTTAAGAATAAAACACACACACACACACACACACACACACACACACACACGCAAAAAATTAAAATCTAAACAAACAAAAAACAATAATACAAACAATGTTTAAAAAAAGGAAGGAAAGTGTTCCCACAAAAGAATCATAAATCTTATTTTTTCTGGTTTTCTACTTCTGTGCAGGGAGCCTGCCCTAAAATATGGATGATATACCAAGTGACAGACACCCTATTGGAGAAAACTGATTTTCCCTAGGCCAGCTTATGTCAGTAGCAGATAGTTTCTTAGTTGTGGGGTGTGACCCATGTCTATGATCAGTCCAGACTCAGACATGGTGATATAGTTCCCCAGGAATCTAGGTTCTAGCTATTTTAACTACCTGAATGCTACCTAGTCTGAGCATACCCCTCTCAGTGTTGGGATGCCTGTGTGGGTCATGTGCATGATTCCACAGTCACTCTGATTTCATATGTACATCAGTTCTATTGTGGATGGAAGACGCTGTTTCCTTAGAGTCATCAATCAACACTGGTTCTTACAATGTTTCTGCCTCCTCTTTCTCATAGAACCCCAAGCCAGGAAGACTTCATCTCTCCCTGCACATTACTAGCTGTGGATCAATTTGTCACTTAACATCTTCTACAGGAAACTTCCCTGATGTGAATTGATCAAGGAACCGATCTATGGGTAGAACAATGTGTCATTAGGAGTCATCTTATTGTCATGTTCCTTTAGCGGAATAAGAGCAGTATGCTTTCACAAGATCCAAGACATATCTAGCCTCAGGTTCCTGGTCCTCTCCAAAGGACAGAGGCTTCTATGAAGGGGGGAGGGAAGGAGCCTTAACTTCTTTAGCCCCACAAAGCAGGGAAGGGCAGAGGCAGGCCCCCTGTGTCTCTTCACCTTGACTATAATATTGGTGTCTTCAACAAGGATTCACCATCAGAATATGAGAAGTGTGATGGTGGACGTTCTGTTTAGATGATGATTTACTGGGCTGTAAAGGTTTGTAAAAACAAAATTGGTTTTAGCTTGTAGAAGCCATGAGGACATTGCTCCTATCTTGAATGTACCCTGTCAGCTAACTTGCCTAAGAAAGACAACCTCCCTTTACAGTTAGGCTATTATTAAAAACTGTTGATTGTTGTTAAATATTTCACTGCTTCAGCTTTTCTTACAAAGTAATGGGTCACAAGATTAAACAGGCTAATTGCCAAGTTTCACTTTTGCATGAAATGATTGCTTGCTTGGATGGCTGAGACACCTACCGGGTGTCTGCTACATAATCAATCCTTAGCTGCACCCAGACAGCAAATGAGTTAATTTGGCTTCCCAAAATTATACCTTTGTGCTTTTGTCTTCCTATTCCTTGGACTGTCCATAGCTGACTATAGGCCTTAACTATAGAACTCTTTCTGATTTCTTCCTGGCAATTTATTTCTTAAAAAAATAAAAAGCCTCTATTTTTTCGAAAAACAAAACTTAAGTTAGATTGGTGAGTCTCTGAATGGACCCAGACTCACAAGAGAAGCTAACACTCTTGGCTATAGCCTTAAGTGTTTGAGGAGAAGGGTATCTATGGTACCTTTGGAGATTATAATTATTACTTTTGGCTATAGCCTCAGATGTTTGAGAAGAGGGGTGTCTATGGGACCTTTGGAAGTTATAATTATTGCACCAACTTAGTCCTGAGTCTGTAAAATATGCACTTTACAAAGAACTTGAAAGTTATAATTATTTGCCTTATATGTTAATGGTTGATAAACTTTTAAGTAAACTGAGGAAATAGTTGTATTACAAAACTTCTGCTTCTCACCCCAGGAAGAAAGCCCAAAACAGACCAAAGTATGTATACCACACAATTACAGTTGATAAAACAGTGAGTTTTATTGGAGTTACTTACAGGAGTACTGGTGAGAGCTTACTCACAGGAGAACAAATGATTCAAAAACAGTTGCATCATCAAAGTCCACCCTAGGACTGGCAACAGCACACAAATTTTGGGAACCCAGAGCATACTGCACTCCTTTCAAGCAGCTCAGCATGTTGGATAGAGACTCCTTCCCAAGGGATTCAGCTGATCTACATCTATTCCACATAGCTGGGTTGGGTTTTAGTTTTTGTATCTTGGCTTGTTTGAGAGTGAGTCATACAAGCTGCTTGCCTTGTTTATTCTTTGGAAGAAAGAGCCTAGAAAATCTGGTTACTTTCAGGGACTCTTGATGCTATTTTGAGTTGTTTCTCTTCCTGCTGAAAGAGAGTTCCTGAGGACTGGAATGCTTCAATCTCAGAGGAAACTGTTACAGAGTAACAGTGCAAAACTAGAAGGAGGATTGTCTGAAGTATCTTGTGTGATAGCTTTAGAAAGGGTGGACACAACTTAAGTTACTAATCTAATGAACAAGTACAAAGAGCATAAGTCCATGGTGATTCTAAGAGAACTTCCTCTTTTTTTTTTTTTTTTTGGTTTTTCGAGACAGGGTTTCTCTGTGTAGCCCTGGCTGTCCTGGAACTCACTTTGTAGACCAGACTGGCCTCGAACTCAGAAATCCTCCTGCCTCTGCCTCCCAAGTGCTGGGATTAAAGGCGTGCGCCACCACCGCCCGGCGAGAACTTCCTCTTATATAACCTTGCAAAGCCATAGATAGATGGGTTGAAGTCAATTCTGAGAGTGGTGATTTCACAGTTATCACTGTCCACTCTCATTTAAGACATTTTCTCTAGATTTATTAGTCCTTTTGAAATGTATAAATGAAATATGTAGTCTATTGTACCCTATACTCAGTGGAACACCATTAAAAAAATAAACTAATGATTTTTTTAAATATACACAGATTCTTTTAGCAGCTGTTATTTGCAATATTTTCAAACTGGAGGCTGCCATAAGTCCTTCAATTGTGAGATATTTAAAATAAAGTATATAAGAATATGTTACATAGGTATGAGCATACCTACAAATAGTATGCTGTAAAATTACTCATTAAATGAACCTCCAATTATGATTATTAGAAAAGAAAATCCAAAAGCTCAAATACAGTTTATGTTCCTCAATATACAGTGTTCACAGAAAGAAACCACAACAGAAATGTATAATGGATTGATAATGGCTGTATCTGACTCTTGACTAGGGGGTGTGAACTAGTTTTAAGAAAACAATCTACCACTGATTAAATACTTACTTTGAGATACATGTAAGTGAATCATGGTGCCAATAGCACCGTTTCTACTATATTAATTTCTGGTAAATTATGCCTCCTTCAAGGGAAGGAGGGTGTGTGTGTAGTCAAACCACAGGTTTTTATATGCTTCAAATCTGCCTAAAAAATAAATTTAGTAAATAATGGAGTTTTGAATACATATTATCTAATGTAAAGCTTTAGAGAACTTTGTAGTTTCAGGTACTCTTACAATTTACTTGGGATTTAAAGACTTTCTACCAAATTTGACCGTAGATGAGGGTATTGCAAAATTTTGGAAATTCATATTTTCCTAATATCTCAACCTCAACATACCCCCTGAAAAAACAGTAAACACCCTGCCCAGACAGCTTTGTTACTTCACAGTGAAAAGGCTACTCTCTGCCACAAATATTCCTTCATGCTCTCCTCTGCTGTGGTCTAGCGATGTTCAGTGCAGTCCCCTCGTGCCTTCTACTTGTGGACTCTCTGCCGAGCCTAGAAGACCGACACCAAACGTGTTTACCTCCAGCTCTCTATCTGCTTTATCCATGCATCCGTGCATTCTCCTATCTCTCTCATTCTGTGGGCCACTCAGAACTGACTGAAGACATGATAGCCTTTACTCCCGAATGCTTTGCTGTACCAATTCTGTGTCCCCTACAGTTATCTCAGTCTGTGAAGCAAGAGTCCTGAGTCATGCGTTGCCTTTGTCCTGTCTCTTCATTCTCCTTTGCATTTCTTGATGTTTGCAGTTCCAAACAGTGGGGAACCAATGCAGTGTATTTGGATGTGTCTAACGCTTCCTCATGGCTAGATTCAAACTGAATTTTTATAGAAATATTAGGTCTCATGTCAGAAGGTGCATGATAATGAATTTTTCTGTTGTTGGTGACATTGACCTTGTCTGTTTTGAAATGCTGTCTCTCAGGTTTCTCCTAGCAACAAAGTAACAACTTTTCTATTTGTAACTAGTAAGTATCTTGTGGAGATCTGCCTACGACTAAAATCAAGCTCCAGTAAACCTCAGAATTGGCATCACTCAAGTCTTAGCATAGGCTGATTATTTATACTTGATAAATTTCTGCTAAAGTAAGGGTCAAAGAATTATTTCATAATGGCATATTTTTATATATTTATTGTTTTGCCTTTCACTTTAATTTAAAACCTTTAATTTTCTTTTCTTTTTTTCTACAAGGTCTCACCCTATAGCCCAGGCTAACCTAGAAATGTGTGTAGTATAGTTGAAACACGTGTGAGCAAAAGAGTGTAAAACACAACTACTGTACAATATAAAAATATGACTTATCTAATGATGTTGGTCAGAGCTCAATAGCCAAAATATTACTATAAAATTGGTGTGTGTGTGTGTGTGTGTGTGTGTACACTGAGAGGCCAGAAAATAATATGAGATTCCTCAGAGCTGGAGTTACAGGCATTTTCAAGACAACCAGCTTGTTACCTGGGGGCTAGAATCAGAGTTTTAGTTGTCATGGTAGATTTGTAACCCCTTTTAGCCACTGAATTATCTTTCCAGCCCAATAAAAGTGTTACTACAGCAAAAGATGAGAAGCAGCGTAACTAGAAAAGAAAGAGGATAGGAAAATGGTTTATTTGAGATGCAATGCTGGATTAAATTTATTTCAGTAAATAGCTAAGGTAATGTAAGTGTATAGCTCACAAAGTATGTTTATCTGCCGTGTATTTAATATTAAGTACATTTTTAAGGTTGACAGATTATTTTAAAATTAAACTATAATTACATTGCTTCCCCATTATCCTTTCCTCCTTTCAACTTCTACTATACCCACCTCAAAGGGACTAGTCTTCTTTAAATGTGATTATCTCACAGACACACACACACACACACACACACACACACACACACACACACACACACCAGGTTTTTGTTTTGTATTTTATAAGTAGCATTGCTATAATACTTTAAATTTCTTTGGGTTTTGTTGTTGCTGTTTGTTTGTTTGTTGGTGCACACCTTTAATCGTCGCATTCAGGAGGAATAGACAGGTAGATCTCATGTCAGTCAAGTTCACAAACTGAAGTTTAAATTACTCAGGGCTACACAGTGAGACACTGTCTCAAAACACACACACACACACACACACACCCCACCCCAGTTATTTAATTTAACTTAGTTTATTTGTTTGTAGCATGTGGGATGGGGAGAGGTACGCATGCAGAGTTAAGATGTCAAGTTATAGGGAGTGTGCTCTATCCTGCTACCTTGTGGGATTCCAGGGCCAAACACAGATTCTCTGTCCTGCTTTGAAATGACTTTCCCTGCTAAGTCTTGCTAGTCATAAAACACTTTTTTTCTTGAAGAATTTCTTTTGTTTTTCCATTTTTGTTAAAGTTCCAAGTAAGGTTTTTCTGTGTAGAGAGAATCTCTTATAAGCATCACCTAACTGAAAAAAGCCTATGTCTAATGAGCTGAGGTAGAAAATAGGAGGTGGGCCACAGGCAGGAGAAGAGAGGATTCTGGGAAATAGTGAGAGAATAAAGAGAAATTCCAGAGAGACACTGGGAGAGATGCTGAAGGAAGATAGTAAGGAAGAAGCAGTCAGGGACTGAAGGAGAGGTAACTAACCAGCAGGTAGATGAATTCAGGATAAAGGGAGATTTACCAGGAACACTGAGGAGGCCTGAAGCATGAGCTCTGAGCAGAGGTGACCAGCCACACAGATGAACTCCGAACAGAATAAAAGGAGATATTCGCCTGGGAACGCTGACCAGATGGACATAAACCAGGAAGTGGCTGAACTCAGGATAGAATAAAGAAGATTAACACCAGGCATGAACACATGAAGCTGAGGACAAGTAGGTAACTATGTGGTAGAGAGAATAGTTTGAATGGGTTACATAATTTATGAGCTAGTAAGGAAATGAACCAAAGCTTATAGCCTAGGAATTTATTAATAAATGATTAGTCTCAGAGTTGTCATTGCAGGAGCAGAGGCTGGGAGGAAAAACTGAATTTTTTTTTAGTCATTTCTGTATTATTGTTAAATTTCAAAACTGTTGGAGGAATTGACAAGATGGTTCAGTTGGTAAATTAGGCACTTGTCACCAAGTCTGATGACCTGAGTTTAATCCTGGCAGGGATTAAAGTAATCTAAATTTTTCTAAACCCCCCCAAAAGAATAGATTGCACTGGATTTGAGGTATGCAGTCTCAGAATTGATCATTTTTCATACCCTTGCGGCTCTGGGCCCATCTCGATCACCCCAAACCATTAAGAAGTCCCTTTTGTCTAACTAGTAGTTTAGCATGCTTGGGACTAAGAAGCAAAGACGAGGGCCTCCTCTCCACCTGTGCCTGACCAATCACCACTCCTGGTCTGAATGCTCTCTTGAGGCCAGTGAAACCAAGAATTGGGGTGTTGTGTGTGTGTGTGGAGGGGGGTAACTTCAGGGAGTTCTCTATGCTAGAGCTAGAGAGGCTCTGGCAGCTTAGCACCACCTTAGACCCTTCTCTGATCCTCCTCTGACTCACATAGTGACTGAGAAACCAAGTGGGCTCAGGACAGGGGCTTGAGAACCATTATTGACTTCATACCTCAACTCCTGAAAGATCATCCTGTGACATCTTTGCCTTAGATGCTGATCACAGGGTCCAGGGACTTTAGCCTCAGCCAAAAAGTGAAAGGGAGCTAAGAACAACCAGGGGAGGCTTGGGAACTTTCCTACCTCGGACAGGAAGGGCAGGAAGGAGAGCCTGGTGCATATGCTGAAACCTGCAAGGACCTGTCTTACCCAGTCTCTGTGCCCTGCCCCTTTCCAGCCTGGCAGCGGGGTTGTCAATGTCAAAGTGACCTAGCCAGGTAGCTCTTAAGGCCCCTCTCTCTCCTCAGATTTACCCTTGGTCTGTGTCATCTCTGGGAGGTCTGGACTCTTCTGGACGTATTGAGATAAGTGTTTATTCCTTGTGAAGATGATATTCTTTTTCTTATTTTGGGGCGGTGTCTGTGTTTATGTGTGAGGAGCCGTTGACTGGCTGTGCACATGAATGGAAACCTGGTGCCCATAGACTGCAGACTGCTCCATCTTCCCTATCCTTGCCTGAGGAAGCTTGCCGGGAGCCTGGCTTCTGAGAGAACAGTGTCTTCCCCTCCCTTCACTCTACACTTGTTCCTGTTCTCTGACATAATTCTCGTGAAGCTGAAAGTGCGGCTCAGTAATAGATTCCTACCTAGTTGTGTCGGAGTCTGCAGAGTTAGGACTTGTTTATTCTTGGCAGGAAGGCTACTCCTGTGGGCTGGGAAAAGAATACAATGAAACATTCTTTTGGTAGTATCTCAAGGCCTGCTCAAGTACTGCAAAAGCGTCCTAGAAAAACTACTGAGAGTGTTTAAGTGTAAAATGGATCCAAAACGTAATGAAATTTGCCTTAATTTTACCAGAGTTTGATGTCAAAGGACAAAATAAAACTTAGGGAAAATGCACTCGAATGCTGGGAGCTCTGTAGCAGCCTGGGAGGGAAATGGGAGGGAGGGACCACAGCGGGTGGGATGGCTTGGGGTTTAGGTACAGGTGTGTGCTTTCCCCATTGCTCACCCCCCATTGCTCACCCCAGTAAACTCACTGCTCTCCTCCCACACACTTACAAAGAGGAGCCCTCCCACTCATCCTGGAGCCTTTCAGGATGGGTAGCATGCCTGCTTGGTGCTTCAGGATGTCACCACCAGCCGTGAGCATCATGGGAGTCCTCGCCTGCATGCTAACACCCTGTATAGTGGTTGTGGCCAGAGCTGCCTCCAAACCTCCTAGCACAGAACAGTGGATTGTGAGTAGGGTGGTAAGTGAGGGCTGACTCAAGGAACCTGGCAGGGGGATTGGGTGTGTGGGGTGATGGTGGTGGCCAACAGAACTTTGGGGACAGCAAATCTCATGGGTGAGGATTATATTAGGTTGAGCAGCACCACTGATTCTCCCATCTAATCCACAGATTGTGATGTGGCGGTTTATGAGGTGTCAGGAGCCTCAGAATCACTACTCAAGTGGTTCACAGCGATAGTAGTCCCGGGGCTCCTTAGCTGAGGCAGGCTACAAGGCCATGAGCTGAGCTGAGTTCCTGTGATTTCCTACTGTTAACAGAAGTGCTTCTTGTTGGTCCCCAAAGCCTCCAGTCCAGTTCTTCTTCATCTTAGGCCAAAGTGAAGACTAGATTTTTGGGGTGGGAAGGAATATCCCAGCCAACCCCCAGCTTCTGTCAGCCATTGTCTGGCATGTCAAGAGGAGAGCGGCAGGGCTCCTCTTTTCATGTAGGCATCCTGAGGGGTGGGGTCTCCAGAGGCACACAAACTGCCCTAGGTCACACTCTGGGAGGTGAAGGGCAGTTGTCCCAAGATCCTGAGAGCAAGTTAAGCAGACCTGCTGGCCGGTAAATTCTGATTGGACACTGAATTTTGTCCAACAATGCCAGAGTCCAAGAATTGGCCACCCAGAGGTAAATTTGTGTTTTGCCTGTAGTTCCAGTCCTTCCCCACATCCCTCATGTCTGGTCACATGGATGACATCAAGCCAAGCCATTTGAACTGTCACTTCCCCATCCAAATAAAATTCCAAACAGCCACTCCTTGTATTCTGGTGGTCACACACTGCTCACCCCCCCCCCACCAGTCTCCACCTATGCACACATTCAGGGCAGCTCGATATCCAGGGGAGGTCTAAGTGGGGCAGTTGTAGTCAGTTGAGGCAGATGGCAGCTTGGCCTTCCCAGAGCCCTGAGGCCTTTCTTCCTCAGCAGCTGTAGGCTCCTAGAAAAAAATGTTACTTTTTGTTATTGTTTTGTTTTTCTTTAATACATGAACATGGGCCTGAAGTCTGAGTATGCAGGATACTCAGCTAACATGATAGCGGTCTTCAGGACATCAGTGCAGGCCTGGAGCACCTGCCTACATGGGGGGGAAGGGGTGGGTACCACCAGAAGCTAAAATGCCAGCGATAAGGGACCATATTAGTAGTTGGTGAATGTATTTTCCTTGTGTCTGGTGCCAGTGATCTCAGGTCTAGGTAGAGCGCAGCCATTCTCTGTGCTCCATGAAGTGATGATAGATTGGTGTTCAGTGTGCTGGCCTGGCTCAGGTTGCTAAGTAAGTAGACCTAGGTATTAAAGGCACTCGTGACTGCTGCTTTAGGCCCTCAGGAGGGGAGGATGGTGGTGCCATGCTTAGGCATACACTATAAAGGGGACATCACAGATGGGGTGTGAATATATGAGGGCACATGTAATAGCAGGACCTGTATATATTATGGCCTAGAACTATGGAGGCACGGGAGAGGGAGAAGAATAGGAAGAGCTTGGCTTCTTGGTGCAATGGCCCCTTGGGAACATGATCTGACTAACCAGAGCCAGGAGCATGAAATATAAGTGTGTTGTAGTAAATATTTAATTATCAGTTGGGGGTTCTACACCATCTTTGATCATTCAGATCCCAGATAAAAGGCATAAAACTTTTTGCCCGAGAGCCAGCCCGGGCTGAGAGGTGTTCTTTCTTCTTTCTTGTCAGTCCTCTTTGAGGCAGCAGAGAGGGAAGAGCATCGCCAGGGGTAAGACTTGGTCTTACGAGATATTTAGGGTTGCTGTATAATAAAAAGTTTACTTATCTAAATCTAGGTTACTAGGCTACTGTAACTGACTTGTCTTCTATGATCCTCTGAGGCCAGAAGCTGCAGTTTCTGGCATTTAGCACCTCTTCCTCAAACCACAAAGGATTAAGTAAATGGCCTTTGTACTGTTCCTGCAGGAACTGCTGGGCTCTAACTTCCAGCCTGCAGGTCGGAAGTCGCAGGAAGAAAATGGGACACTTAGAGAAGTGGTTATAGTTTATTACTAAGTTGTAAAAAGTTTCCTATGAAAGCTATCTAAGAGGGAAAAGCACAAAGATCCTGTACTGGCTGGTTTTGTGTGTCAACTTGACACAGGCCGGAGTGAAAGAGCTCCCAGAGAAAGGAGCTTCAGTTGGGGAAATGCCTCCATGAGATCCAGCTGTGGGGCATTTTCTCAATTAGTGATCAAGTGGGGAGGACCCCTTGTGGGTGGTACCATCTCTGTACTGGTAGGCTTGGGTTCTATAAGACAGCAGGCTGAGCAAGCCGGGGGAATCAAGCCAGTAAGGAACATCCCTCCATGGCCTCTGCATCAGCTCCTGCTTCCTGACCTGCTTGAGTTCCAGTCCTAACCTCCTTTGGTGATAAACAGCAATTTGGAACTATAAGCTGAGTAAACCCTTCCCTCCCCAACTTGCTTCTTGGTCATGATGTTTGTGCAGGAATAGAAACCCTGACTAAGACAAAGTGGTACCAGCATAGTGGGGTATTCCTGTGACAACCTGATTATGTTTTGGGGAGTACTGTGGCAGAACTTTGGAACTTTGGGCTAGATGATCCATTTGGTGTTAAGAGCTCTGTGGGATGTTGTGTAGGACCTTGGAAGATAATGTTGAGTACAGTGTAGAAGATGGAGGCCTGACTTGTGAAATTTCAGAGGGAAGATTAAAGACTCTTGTCAGGGAAATTGTTTTGATTGTGAAGATTCTGTGGGTTTGGTTAGCTGGGGCTGAAGAATCAGCTGTGATTAACAAGATACCAGAACCACTAAAGCAAACCTTTGTGTTACTGGAACTATTGGTGCTGGTTAGCTGGAGCTAAGAAATTGGTGGTGATTAAGAAGAGACCAGCATCACTGAGGTGAAATCTTCTGGGAAGTGTTTTCTGAGAGCACAGAGGCTGTGTTCCAGAGATAGCCCCGTTTGTACTTTGTGCTGTGGCTGGACTTGGTACTGTGTAAGAGTCACCCAGGTGGTACTGGTTTTGAAGGCATGAAGAGCAGGTGAGCTCGGCACTGTGAGAGGCCATTGGTGAAGGTGCAACTTCAGCTGTAATTGATGGCCCAGGACTGAAGGGGTCATGCAAAGGAGTTGAGACTTGGCACCATGAAGAGAGCCTATGAGAGGCTGAAGCCTAGTTACAGTGGAAGACAGCAGTGTTTGGAGATGCCAGTGCCATGAGATGACCACCAAGAACAGCAGCAGTGGAGTACAGACAGCTGGAGCCTAGAAGACAAGCTGTGTGCTACAAAGGGCAGAGCTGGAGAAGTGACCCAAGCCCTTGGAGGAGCCCGGAAGATCGTGAGTTGGATCCCAGACATTGAACCATTGGAGTTTGAGTTTTGCTTTTGATTGTGACTGTGCCCTGAATTTTTCCCTCTTGAAGGACGAAAGTATTTTAGTGGAGCTCATAGTTAAGAAACTTTGAATTTTTAAAAGACTTTGAATTTTAAAAGATAATGGGCATTTTAACTTTTAATATGTAAAGACTGTGGGACTTTTAAAGTTATTTAGATCTTGGGGGTGAATAAGAAACTAAGGGTTGAGGCTTAATAATGATGTGTTTGTGTGTCAGGTTGACAAGAGGTCAATTTTACTGACTGTTTTTGTGTTTGATAAACAGCAATTTGGAACTGTAAGCTGAATAAACCCTTTCCTCCCCAACTTGCTTCTTGGTCATGATGTTTGCGCAGGAATAGAAACCCTGACTCAGACAAATCTAAGTGGAGAAAGGGAAAAATTCTTCTAAGAGGGGAAAGGCAAAAATTCTACTCTAACTGGGGAAGGGGAAAAATTTCTACTCTAATTTCTCTTCATCTCTTTGTTCTCAGTACTTATACATCTTTCAGAATATGTGATAGCATGTTACAAAATTCATCACAAGTTCACACAAAAATCAAATCATAAATTGAAACAGAAGTTTACAACAGAGAATGTTTACATGCATATCCATTAGGAGTAACTATCTAGCTAAACATTTATCACTTGTCTCAGGTGTACAAGTTCATTGAAAGTTTAAAATCATAACTAAGATATTAGTGAAGTTTTGTATAGATAAACCCACTCAATATTTTATCTTCTGTCCTAACACCTATAATAAATCCTAGTTCCCTTTTTATGGGCGGTGGTGGCGCACGCCTTTAATCCTAGCACTTGGGAGGCAGAGGCAGGAGGATTTCTGAGTTCGAGGCCAGCCTGGTCTACAGAGAGAGTTCTAAGACAGCCAGGGCTACACAGAGAAACCCTGTCTCGAAAAACCAAAAAAAAAAAAAAAAGAAAAGGACCTAATAGCAGTCCCATTATAAAAGAGCTTAATAATCACAGATACAATTTTAGGAATTCTTATAGGATTATCATTAAAACTTACGTCATCTATTTATCTACATAGCGTCACTCTAAGACAGTACATCTTTGTGGGTCTGCAGAGATCTGCTCCAAAGGGGTTTTTGAATTTTGAATTCAAAATTACTTATTGAATATTATATGTTTAATAATAACAACAGGAAAAGCATATTAATAGCAGAATCTTTCCTAAAATTAGTCCCCCACAGCCTTGCCAAATGAGGGCTCACCTGTCGCAGATTATATAATAATCCGAAGCAGGCCATTTCAGGATGATCACCTACCTACTAGTATATTAGCTTGTCCCATTATGGTTCCTGACAACTTTTATATTCATAAGATGGCTTAATGAGCATTAGAGCTGGGCAGATATCTACCCTCTATGCTGTTACGTCTACTTCCCTGTCAATAATCCCACAATATGACTTGTCATATTCATCTAGGCTGTTCTTACTCCAACTGGACAGCCCTCATGGCCATGTTTTCAATATTCCTACCCCATGATGTCCTCTCTTCTCTCTATCTTCTTCTCTTTCCTCTTGTAGTATTGCCTCAGACCACAAAGATAACAGTATTGTCGTTCTTGCCTGAAGATGGACTTATTTATGGGGCATTGTGAATGAATGCACTGTCCTATACTATCACAGCTGTTCTCTAAATGTTCTTGTGTTGTGAATGAATGCACTGTCCTATACTATCACAGCTGTTCTCTAAATGTTCCTGTGTTGTGAATGAATGCACTGTCCTATACTATCACAGCTGTTCTCTAAATGTTCTTGTGTTGTGAATGAATGCACTGTCCTATACTATCACAGCTGTTCTCTAAATGTTCCTGTGTTGTGAATGAATGCACTGTCCTATACTATCACAGCTGTTCTCTAAATGTTCTTGAATTCCAGCAGAATGGTTATTGGCCAGGGTAACTTCAGCCCACAGTGCATGTTTCATTTCCCTGTTGGTTGATAGAGTCAACATTTTCAGATGCCTCTATTGAAATATGAATTTCAGATTGAATTTACTCAGCTTCTAGTGTAATGTTTTGTCACTTAGAGGGTCATGAGGTAGCTCAGGACATTTTTTTTTAAATTGACATCTTTCTGCATCTTTCTCATATGCAGGCCCCTTTGCATATGAGAATTATGTATGCCTCTTAACAAAACCCTTTACAGCTTGTGACTTTTCGTACGTGTTTCAAATTGAGTGTGGAGAATTTCCAGAACTTGTAACATAAAGCTAAAAAGAAAAGGGTAAAGATGATCTTTTAAAACCTCAACAGTGATCATAACTGGACAGAGGTTTTTTTGTTTTTTGTTTTTTTAACATTTAGGAGATATCACATCTCTCCTGAAACTGTCAGAAAGGGGTACTGTATCCTCTAAGCCAAGTTATTTTCCTCCCCCACCAGATACCTCACATACACTCATATATTTTCATGTTTGGGCTCATCTACCTCCAGAGTTCTAATTGAGAAGCACTTAAGAAGTTACTAGCTGGCTATATTAGTTTGCTGATTTTAACCAAAGAATTCCTATAAGTAGAAGGGTTTAAAATAGCACCCCTGTATCATCTCATGTTCCGTAGGTCAGAAGCCCATACAGATGATTGGGTTTGATACTTATAATCTGAAATCCAGTGTCAGTATGGCAGGGCTGGGGAGGATGCCACTTCTAAATTGTTTCTGGTTGTGGACAGTGAACTCTTTCATGCAGTTAGAGGGCAGAAGCCTTGCTTCCTTGCTGGCTGTTGATCAGTGGTCACCCTCAGCATGAAGAGCCGTCTCTCAAGCCCTTCTTTGCAGCTCATCATCTTCAAAGTCAGCAAGGGTACTCTAAACCAGTCCCATGCTTTGAATTTCTCTGACCTCTATCCGTCTGTCACCAGCCATAACGAATGCTCTGCTTTTAAAGGAATGTAATGAGACTGAGCCCAATTGCATGATCTCCCTTTTGATTATCTCGTCATTATTTTTTAATCACATCTTCAGAACTTCCCTTGACAATAACATAATATGATCATGGGTTGAAAATATAAAAACCCAAGACATAAGAAAATGTGACTCTCATCAGATAAAAATTTGGGGCACTGATTACCAACTGGACAGGCACAAAACCAAAACTAGAAGAGAGACGACTCGAGGAGGAGCCATCTCACCTCAGCACTATTGGCATTTGTGGCCAGGTGCTGGGCTGGGCTATGTGACCTTATTCCCAAGTTATTTCTGATTGGTAAATAAAAATGTCAGCAGCCAATAGGTGGGCAGAAGAGACATAGGTAGGGATTAGGAGACATAGCTAGGGTTGAGGCTTGAGGTCAGAGGAGAACCATGAGGAGAAGAAGGTAAAGGAGGAAGGAGAAGCTGCCATGGGTTAGCTCCCTACTGTTGAATCACCTCTCCAGCTCCAGGAATTTATTTTGCCTCATGGTTTCAGAAAGGTATAGTTCACATTGTGCTTCAAAACATTTTTGGGGAGATGTGTCTACTTATCCTAGATAGGGAACTTACCAACAGATCAAAGTATGGATACCATCAAAATCATACTTGGTAAGCCAATGAGTTTTATTGGTGCTATTTACAGGAGCATGGGTGAGGAGTTACTTACAGAAGCAGAAATGACTCATAGACAGCTCTATCACCAAAGCCTACCCCAGTACTGGAACAGTTTATGAAAGCTAGGAACCTGGAGCACAATGCACAGCCTTCAGGCACCTCAGTGAATTGAAGTGTGTCCTTTCCAAGTGATTCAGTTGACCTAAATCTTTTCCAGGCAGCTGGTCTGGCCTCAGAGTCTATTTTGGAGCGTGACTGGTTTGAGAGCGAATCTAGGCCCTTCTTCACTCAGGTAGGCAGGGGCTAGTGAAGCTGGTTAGTTTCAGGGACTTCCTGAAGTTATCTTAAGTTGTTCACCTCCCTGTTTCAAGGGCTTCCTTGGATCATGTTATGTTTCAATCTCAAAGGAAACTGTTACATCAATGTCCTTCTTGATGAGGAAGGAGTGATAGCAGCAGGACTGTGAGATAGATGGTCACATTGTATCCACCATAGGGAGCAGAGAGAAAACAGTGTCTGCAACAGTTCAGTCTAAAACTCCAGTTCATTGGAAGGTGCCAGTCACATTCAGGGTGGGTCATCCCTGCTCAGTTAATCCTCTCAGGAGGGATGCTCATAGACCTGTCCAGAGGCAAGTTTTCTGGGTGATTCTAAGTCCAGTAAGGCTGTAAAACATTAACCATTACATTGGTAAGGTGCTTTACTCCAAGCTTCGTTTGCTCCACTCCTGCACTTCTCTGACACAAGGCTGAGATAGATTCCAAGGGCAAGAAAAACTTTCTCTTGTTTATTTGCATTTCTAGCCCAGTATCTAGGTGGTCAGTAAATGAGTCCAGGGAAAGAGGGAGGACAAAGGAAGATGCTGGAGAAAAGGGAGGAATAAAGCAGCTATAGACCTCTTTAATGTTGCAAGTGTAGTAAATGTCACTCTCTGTATTCCATTTTTATTTCTAGAAGTACATTAATAAAGCACAACAAATAAATGCCAGTCCCTTGTACAAATAATGCTTGTCAGTAACGTGGTGCCTTCACTGCTTAGATCAGTGGCCAAGCCTTACTCTGAACTCCAAGCTGGGTTGTATCCTTTCTCTGGTGGTTGCTGCTTACTTCTAGTAGCTACACACTGGACTTTCCAAAACACTGCTATGTACCTACTATGCTCCTAGCTGTGGTAATTTGTGACTATGTAGGAACTCATTAGTGACTGACCACCATTAGAATTCCCCCTTCCCCATCCTCTCTCCTGACACTCATAATGTAAATGTCTTTGGAGATAGAGGTTTGCCAAAGGGATTGCAACTCACAGGTTGAGAACCACTGCCAGAGAACTACCAGTCTAAGTATGGCAAAAAAGAGACAAGATAAAACGAAAACAGATAAATCCTTGTGTGTGTGTCTCAGTGTGTGTGTGTGTGTGTGTGTGTGTGCGTGCATGCGTGTGTGCGTGTGCCCGCATGCTCTCACACGGAACCTGCTCTTTCTAAATGGCACAGGAAGAGTTAGACTTCTCGGAAAAGCAGCAGACCATTCTATCTGAGGCCTAAAATTGGGGGTTTTCAGGAGTCTTCCACAAATTTTCAGCTTCAGAGATGGACAGCAACTTCCCAAGATGGTGGAACAAAGAAGGCCGCTTGGAGAGGACAAGTTTTATTCATGGTGATTAAACAAGATACATTTTCAAATTCTTCAACCATTTTCTGATGTCCCTTTTGTTGTCAATAGATCTCCATCAATACTAAGACCTCTTAATACAAGTCTCTCTTATCTTCATTCTTTTCATTCAGATACCCCTGGTCTCCTGTCCCTAAAGCAAAACAAAACTGAGGTGTTTCCTCAGACTGCAGCTGCTGCTCTGACACCAGCGGGGATCTGTGACTCTGTAATCACTTATTTGGCATTTTTAGGGATAAGAAAAACAAACAAGCAGACAAAATGCGTTCCTTTAAATACTTCAAAGGAAAATTCTCTTTTAAAACCCTTTCTGGCACTTAAGTTTCCTACAAATCATTAATTGTAGCTACTATCTTGGAGTGTTTCTTTGCGTTGTAGTTGTCTCCTTTTTCTGTTAATTTTTTTTATATCACGATTTATTTCTTCTGCAAGCTTTACCTTTATTGCTGCTCGTGTGTTAACAGTGATTGAGACAAGAGCGTCTGTGCTTGGTGCTTTGCTTGACTGGACTGCCTCTGCTGTTAGTAATCATTTCTCCAGCGCTCGTCTTTGACTTTGCATCCTAATGCCAGCCATGCTTCCCCACACCAGACTCTCATTTCACAAAGTCCACTTCCTTGGTGGTGAAAATGTTTTCTCAAAACCTTCCTGTCTTTATGCCTTTTGTACTCTGAGCCCTTTTCTTCTCCTATGTGATGTGTTTGATGTCTTGTGTATATGGGTTATGGATGCTGCCTCCAACACTGAGTCTCTTGACTTTGCAATCTTCCCCTTGTTAAATTCATAAAATGACTAATTCTACTTGTCTTTTATAATTTCCTTATCCTAATTATTATTATTAGGTCTCTATTTTTTTGGACAGAAACAAAACTCCTATTATCTATCTATATATTTTTCTGTGACCATTTTGGCTTTCTAAAATTGCATTAAATAAATTATTTGTGCAATTTTAGTGCTATATGATACAACCATCACTTTGATGGTTATATTAAATTCACTTTTAAATTTTTTGGTCTCACAGAATTTTGTAGCTGGGAAAGATGCTGTTTATGACTATGCTTCCATTTCACCACGCCCCTGATCCTACATGAAGAAGGCCCAAGGTTACATGATGCAGAGAGATGCCCCTATTTGTTTTTGATTTCAAATTCACTGAAGGGAATCCTAAGTGGGTCAAGAACCTGGCTCTTCCATTGGTTCTAGAGACTGAACTCAGGTCTCAGGCTTATGTGAAAAATACTTACTGATGAAGCTATCTCCCCAGCTTGAGACCTTGTACTTTAAAATGATTATGACATACTTTGATTTTTCCTAGGTGTTATCCAAAGGTAGTACTCCCAGGCAAGTAATAAATAAAATTCATTGCTTCATGCAAAGGAAAGAGAATTAAAAGAAGGAGAAAAAGAAAAAAGAAAATCAGAAAGAAAAATCTATCACTTTTGTAAGTTTAATTTTTTAAACCTTTTCTGTCAAGAAATTTATTACCTTTACAAACACTATTTCATCAATCATTCATTAAAAAATATTTTACAATTAAGTCTGTAATAAAACCACGTAACGTTCACCAATGCATTCCAGCCCAGTTACACCCACGGAGTCTAATAAACCACTTTAAAACAGCAGTTTTCATCCTCACCAGGTAAGGGTGTCAAACTGAAAAGTCTTCCTTGTAACAAGCTGTCTGTCATTCAAGAAATCCACTTTATGTCACCATATGTGGCATATTGATGTATCCCCTAGAGTGGACACCGTCATTGTTGCAGTATCTTTCAAACCAGTTTCACAACAGGAAAGTATTTGTGAACAGAGTAGTCAAATTTGTGAGGAAACTTTGACTCTTTTTTGTGTCCTCCCGCTAAGAACTTTAGCACCACAAAGTTGGTCATGGCAACCTTTAGGATTCTACTGACCTCATGGTCTGGACTGGGGATATTTTCAAGGATCATTTTTGCCTAATGAAAGTGCTTACTAGCTGCCACATATAGCACTGGAGACTGAGGAGGAGGGCTGGATTTATTGAGGTCAGACATTAAACCTTATTTTTAATGATAGTTCTTAAATGTTTTAACCTTCGTTGTAGCCCACCATCCACCAGAGTTAATGGCAAAGAAAAGATAAGGGGAAGTGGATCTATTTAGAAAGGTTCTTTGGAGCAACTCTCTTCTGGGTTGCCTGGAAACCAGCAGTTCACAGGTCAGCAGTGGCAGCTTAGTCCACTCCATGGATACAATAGTGGTCTAAGTTGGTAGAGCCAAGATAGCAGACATGAGTCAGCAGTGGTGGCACTGCCTAGCAGAGACAGCCAGGCCCCAGCCTCAGCTCCAGTCAGCAGGAGGGACCCGGAGGAATGCCAGGAGAAGTTCTCTGCTGTGCCTCTCTCAGGGAAGTGAAGATCAGCAAAGATGCAAGACCCATAAGTGTTGCACTCTCGCTCTGTAAGCAAGGCAAACTCAGTCTGTCACTATCTGTCCAGTCCTTTCCATACTCTCTCCAAACATCACATGCGCTCCACTTGTCTTCCCTCTGCACGTGTCCTGCCTCAGCATGTGTGTCTGTCTCAGCTGACACCACCCCACCAATCAGCCTGAGTCCATGGAAGGGGCAAGAAGCCGCAGCGCACCACAGAACTCTTTTGGTGCAGTTCTCTCTATGGAGTCTCAGCAAAGGCAGCTCAATTACACAATGTAAGGCGGACCAATACATGTGTGTCGTTAGCAAAGAATCCTTCATCACATGTCCTTTCACTTGCTTATGCTAGCAGAACATCCTTTCACCTGTGTCCGCTTCAGCTAAACATTCCCTTAACGTGTTTGCTCCAGCAAAACACCACCCAATGTAAGCTTGAATAAGGACTAATTGAGCAATTGAAAGTAATCAATTGTCAGTCAAAAAAGGAGTGTAGAAATGAATGGAAGGATACATATACTCACATTTGTATGTATACATGTATGTGTGTATGTACATACATATATATCTATGTATGTATATATCTATATGTATATTCATATATGTCTATATATGTATGTACATTTTATAGGTATATGTATATATCTATTTATGGTTTGGTTTCTTTGGTTGGGACAAAATTCCTGACAAGAAACAAGTAAAAAGAAGAGAGTTTACTTTGGCAGATCCGGGTGAAAATAACATAGTGGCAGGAGCTTGAAGCAGTCATGTTGAATTCACAGTCAAAAAGGAGAAAGAAATGAATGTTGCCACTAATCTGGCTTTATCTTCCTCTGATTTTACATTCAGCACAAGTCCCCACTCCATGCCAACAATCAGAGTGGGTTTCCCTTTCTCAGCTAGACTTCTCTGGAAATATCCTCAAAGATAGGTCCAATTTGATCATGATCAAGTTGATCATGAATATTAATAATCACAGTTTATAAAGAAGAAACAAACAAGGGAGACTATCTGTTGAACTCTGTTGAATACACCTACACTTTTCAAATAACAAAATACTACTATGTGAACTTTTTGTTTGTTTGTTTGTTTTTTCTCAAGACAGAGTTTCTCTGTATAACCCTGGTTGTCCTGGAACTCGAACTGTAAACCAGGTTGGCCTCAAATTCACGGATATCTACCTGCCTCTGCCTCCCAAGTGCTGGGATTAAAGGCAAGCACCACTACTGCCTAGCAAAGTGGATTCTTTTTAAAAATTTTATTTTTACTTCTAACTGTATGTGTTTCAATGTGGGTATGTGCATATCCTTTCCAGTGCCTGTGGAAGACAGAGTTAGAGGTGGTTGTGAGCCATCCAGTATGTGTGTGGGAAACTGAATGTCAATCCTCCACAAAAGCAGTAATCCTTAACCATTGAGCCATCTCTCCAGTCCCAAGTCTTCTTAATTAAAGAAAACTTAAATACAAAAGGGGAAAGGGCTGCAGATGAGAGAAGTTAACAGAAGTTTAGAAGCTGAAACTCAGGAGGCAGTCTATAACATGACTGCCTGGTAGGAGAAGCTGCATGTTAAGGACCTCTGGTGATGATGCAGGAGGAGTATGGCAGATTCTCTTAAGAACTGGACATGGGAAGGAAAACAAAGTCCAGGAAGATCCTAGGCTTTCTCTCCAACTCCCAAGGAAGCAATCAGAGAAAGGTGTAAACACTCAGGCCCACCTATCTCTTTGAGTTGCATGGAAAAGGGTGCCACTACCATTAACAAGTATAT
Organism: Tokudaia tokunoshimensis; assembly: GCA_036184795.1. NCBI lineage: Eukaryota > Metazoa > Chordata > Mammalia > Rodentia > Muridae > Tokudaia > Tokudaia tokunoshimensis. The sequence continues at coordinate 69,781 of BTHU01000010.1, forward strand.
GGTAGAGAGATGGGAGAGAGAGAGAAGTGGAGAGGTTCATAAGCTTTGGAGAGAGGCTGAACAGGAGATGCAGTGACGCTGGTGCCCAACAAATCAACATGAGACCAAAAAGTCTACAAAAATAGCCTTGAGTTAGTTGTATGTTGTCCAACTGCTCTTGGGAATGGGGCCTGCCCTGAAGAGGGCTTAATATAACTACCTGAGTTTACTTCTTTGTTTTTGCTTTCTGTTGTTTCAATCCAGACTATGCCCTACTTCTCTACATGACCTATCCAATTAGTTACCACATATTGTCAAGTGCTTTGGCCATTTCCAATCCTTACTTTGAGTTAACTGTAGCACGTGACTCTGTTGGCCTTTCATCCTTGAAACATTACTTCCTTTTGTAGACCTGTGTATCTTTCCCTGTTTTCTACCTCTCTAACATTTCATCCTTGAAAGTCTACTTAGCTGGTCCTTCATTCTCTTGACAGCCTCTATACAGTGTGCTTCAAATTTCAGTCATCACTTCTTTTTTCTCTGTTACTCATCTATTATCTTTTTGACTATTAACTTCTACTAACATCTACATGACTGTCTTAGTCAAGGTTTTTTATTCCTTCACAAAACATCATGACCAAGAAGCAAGTGGGGAGGAAAGGGTTTATTCAGCTTACACTTTCTACACTGCTGTTCATCACCAAAAGAGGTCAGGACTGGAACTCAAGCAGGTCAGGAAGCAGGAGCTGATGCAGAGGCCATGGAGGGATGTTTCTTACTGGCTTGCTTCCCCTGGCTTGCTCAGCTTGCTTTCTTATAGAACCCAAGACTACCAGCCCAGGGATGGCCCCACCCACAAGGGGCCCTCCCCTTGATCACTAGTTGAGAAAATGCCCCACAGCTGGATCTCATGGAGGCATTTCCTCAACTGAAGCTCCTTTCTCTGTGACAACTCTAGCCTGTGTCAAGTTGACACACAAAACCAGCCATCACAATGACTTTAAGAATAATGTGCTGTCTCTAGCCAGAACTCAGCTATACATAGCTTATAAATCTTGTTGGCTACAGATTCATCAAAATTCATCTCTGCCATGTTGCTTGCTGCTCCTCACATAAAAGTAAAAATGATGTTTTGAAAAAAGAACTTGGATTGAACTTTTTATGCTCAAATCCTCCAAAAGCTCTAGGTTACTTGAGAATTGAATCTAAGCTGCTTCTCCCTGCCACCAGGGCAGCTGCCAACTTAACCTCAGCCGTACCCTGAGACTCTCTCTATTGGGCCTCAGGATGCTACCGTGGCAGATATACTGGACACCTCTTCTGGCTGGTGGCAGTTGTTCTTGTCTTCTATTGCTGTTCTTTACTTGAGAACTTCTCCTGGTTCCTAACATAAAAGAGTCTCCCTGCTGTTTGACTCTTTTGTTTGGTATTAAATATTTTTTTCTTTTTTTTGTATATATTATCAGATTTTCACTTGTTAATTATTCCCATTAGAGATTCACAGTTTTATCCCTATGTAGAACTGTGCCTGGTACCTAATAGGCTCTTTGTAAAAATTGCTAACTAAATGAATGCTGTAGCTGATTTGAACATTTGCCATCTTCAGTCCAGATCCTGCCTGCTACCATTTACTGATTGCAGGACCCTGGACCGGTTAATGACGTCTGGTGCTTCATTTTATTCATTTATTTTATTTTAGGTCCTCATGCTTGCAGAGCAGGCGCTTTACTTATTGAGATATTTACAATATCTCATTGAGAGCTACTTGAAAATACTTGGAGAAAACATCAATACATTTTTGGGCAAAAGCTTGGTGATGTGTAGTAAGAGTAAGAGGACTTTGGATAGCTTCAATAACTTTGTCGATTTAAATGTGAATGCTGCCCCGTATGCCGACTGCTGCTGTGCTAGTGAAAGGGGAATAATGGACCACTTCTGAGTCCTTCTGCGCCTAGTTACAAGGCTTGGCTCACAGGTGAAAGAAGGTTTCCTATAATTTTTTTTTTGGTGTTGTAAAATCAAAGGACCACTTTATTAAATGAGTTATTTTACACAATATGAACATCGATATAATTACAATTGTAAAGAAATTTTTATAATAAGAATGGACTGATTTTTCAGATTTCCACATCAGAGTCAACTGTACATTTACACAGAATTGTCTTTGCATGAAGCCCAAAGGGAACAGCATAAAAATGAGTGTTCCTGTAGCCCCTTTATTTTTTGTTGATCAACAGTTTGTTTTAAAAGGCAGCTGCAGGTTTGTTACCTAAGGTCTGAGACGGTAGAAGAGTCAAAGGTGTCATGAATTCACCGGTAACAACTTTATGCCTGAACATTAGCCAATTCTGGAGGAAGTGGAGTCTTGGGGTGCTTGCTCTCAAAGTGTTGCTTGAAGGTCTTAGGTCTGGCATTTGTGTCACACAAACGGTGCAGGTATATATTAAGGCAGCCTTTCAGTCATGTCCTTGTTTCTTCTTTTGTCCAGTCTGCTTTTTGGCATTTTTCTGCTGAGACTAAATCTTCTGTTGTCCATGAGCCATATCCAGGCCGCGCCGGTCTGGTGTTAGAGAGATTGCACAGCACGAGGAGAGCTGGGCAGGACGAACAGGGAAGGAAGCGCCTGGGGCCTCCACCACCCACCGAGGGAGGACCGAGCAGAGCTAGGAGCACAACAGCCTGCACCTCACACACCCTCCAGGTTTCTACATTCTTAGAATTAAAAGCAGTGTAAGAAGCCATGCATAAATCTAGATAGATGCTAATCTAATTTTAGAAGGATCACAAAATACCATTTTTTGATTACATTTGCCACCTGTTTAACCGAAACTAAGTAATTTTACAGGAGTCCATGAGTGTGCGTGATCAGTATAAGCATTTGAAAACTATGTGATGTGCTTACTGTACTCAAGATCATGTATTATCTGTCTTTTTACTTCCTAGTGGTCCATGGGACTACATAAGATGGCACAATTCTTTGAAATGCATGAAAGTACTAGGATCTTAGAGAAAACAATTACTTGATTAAAACAACTCCAACGAACAAAGCTCTGTGCCACTATTCATCTATTGTCTGTGTTGTTACTTTCAAGAGGTTCTGTCACACTTCATCTCAATGCAGATAAATACTAAAAAATTAGTCTTACGAACTGGTTTAAATGTATATCAAAAATTAGCCTTACTAACTGGCTTCAATAAATATTACAAAATGAATTTCTGAACTAATACATTGAAAATAGTAAAGTTTTCTTAGCACTCAGCAGTTAGCATCATAAAAGCCCAGGTATTTAGAGTGAACTACCAGTTCATAATTCACTGCCCAGAATGGAGATGAGTTTCAGAATGTGAAGTTACATATCTTTATGCCTTTCATCTTCAGATTCCTGATATGTCTTCACTTGATGATATTTGTCTAATTGTTTGAGTTCAACAAGAACTGAGGTGACTTGAGTGTCTGAGAGGATATTTGTAACATTTTTCATTCCACAGTGAATATGGAACAACCTGTTGTTCCAAGGCCATTAAATGCCGTAGTGTTCTGCAGAAGGGACAGTTGCAGTAGGCTGTCTGAGGTCTCCTCTGGATCCGCCCGTTTAGCTAGCTGTCCATAATATTTTTTCATTTATTAGAGACTACAATCCCTATAGCCACATATTTCTTCATTCTTCTTTTGAGTATTCTTTTGACAACTCCTTTTCAAAATGCTGGCAGGATCTGTTAGAACTTGGTTTTTCCTCTGTTTTTCTGTCTTAATTGATTTGAATTCTATTCAGTATAGTGTATGAGTTAATTTTATTTGCTTATCTATATTACACATATTCTTTATTGTAATAATAAATGTTCCATAATTTCATGCCTGAAGAGTCCTGTTTTGTTCATGAGTCACATTAATTCTTTGTGGGATGCTCAGATCAGCATTTTATCTGGTCAACTGGGGTTTACTATCATGTCTGTCATTCGAACTGGGTAGTGATTTCTTCTACATTTATGGCAAACTAGTCCAGCCTTCTTCACATGTAGAAAAAGAGTTTTCAGAAACTAGAGAGGTCAGTGTTTACTAATGTCCTATTGGTCAAAGATTACGGTGCACAGTTCCCACCTAAAGCCAATTTAGGAGCTCCCTATGAGATGCATATAGGATCAACCAGACAGGAGAGTAAAAAAAGACGTTTATGGGCCAGGTGGTAGTAGGGTATGCCTTTAGTCCCAGTACTTGGGAGGCAGAGGCAGCAGAATCTCTGTGAGTTCAAGAGCAGCATGGTCCACAGATAGATTAGCAGGATAGCCAAGGCTATATAGAGATTTCCTGTCTTGAAAGCCAAACTAAAACAAACAATCAAACAAGCAAAGACTTACTATTAGGCTCTGGGTTTGTGTGATACGGTTAACAAAAACAACATCACTAACAATAACAAAAACAACATCACTAACAACAAAAACAACATCACTAACAATAACAAAAACAACATCACTAACAATAACAAAAACAACGTCACTAACAGTAACATAATTGCCCTCAGCTTTAGGCACCTGTTGAATGCATTGAAAAAAATAGCTGAAAAGAAGTGAACAATTTAGGAGAATTGAACCAGTTTTGGGAATAATTTAGTTATTTCAAATTGAACAACAATTGCAGCGATGCAAAAGCTTATTCAACATTAGTGTGTTGTACACTCCTGCATTATGGAAATAAAATTCTCAAGCAAACTGGAGGGGTCAAGAACACCACAAGAAGACCTACAGAGTATGTTGTAGAACATATTTAATCCCAATTTGGAGCTTGTATCCTGCCTTTGATCATTAAGTTCCAGGATCAAAAACATACAACTTTTATTGCTTACAATAAGCCTTAATTAGCAATAGAGCTGGGCAGATATCTACTGTCTATACTGTTAGAACCTACTTTCCTATCAATAACCCCAAGTTATTACTTACAATGTTTCATCTGGGCTGCTCTTAACTCCAGTTGGCCATACCTCAGAGCTATGCTTTCTTCACTCCTAACCAATGGTGTCTTTCTCCTCTCTCCACCTTCTTCTCCCTCCCCTTTAGGTCTCCTCTGACCCCAAGCCCAGAACACCAAGCCCTATATGTCAATTCTGCCAAGCTACAGGCTGTAGGCATCTTTATTCACCAGTCAGAAATAACTTGGGGTCAAGGTCACATAGCATCACTTGGGTCTACTTGAGGACTATTGCTCTGGGGCAACCAAGTCTTGGGGGTTTGCACTTAGCATTATAATACATAGCAACAGACCAAACCTGAAAAGAGTCAAGTAACTTGGGCCTCTGAGGGCTCTCTGATACTTGGTTAACAACCAGGGAGCATACGGGCCTTGACCTAGGGCCTATACATATTCGTAACAAATGTGCTTCTTGGTCTTCACATATGGCCACTAACAAGTGGAACAGGGACTCTCTGTCTTTCTTCCCTGCCATTAAATGTCCTTTCCCCTACCTGGATTGCCTGGTTGGGCCTCAGTGGGAGAGAATGTGTCTAGTCCTGCTGGGACTAGATGTCTCCAAATGGGGTCTACCCAAGGTGCTCTCCTTTTTCTGAGAAAGAGAGGGGGCACTTGGGGGAGAGACTTGATGTAAAGTGAAGAAAAGAATCAGTTATTTGAAAAAGAAAAGATTAAATTCTCAAAATTCTGAAGAATTCTGGGCCTTGGGTGATTTACAAGAACAAATAGAAACAGGATCTTGCAGTCATAGGCATAATTAAACTTATTGATGCTCAAATCAAGAAATATTTAATATAAATACATATAGTTAATGTAAAAGAATAAAGCATTCTCACTAGCACATCTAAGCATGGTATGTCCCCTTACATACAAAATAACATTACGATAGTAAATATCTTCAATATAATATTTTAAAAATGAATAGAGTGAATTATTCTTAAGAAAAATCAACATAATCTACATCAAATTCAAAATTTTTTAAGGCTGATAAAAAATTGCACCTTACATTATTAAAGAAAAATAATATAACACTTAAATGACTTTTTAAAGAACCTCATTTTGTTTCCAGATTCACTAAATTAACCCGTGGTTTTCTCCTGATATAATTGATCAGTTCTCCATAAGACAGGGCTATTGATATAACATCATATCCCAGAGGAAAGGATTCAGACTTTCCTAAGCGTATTTTATGAAAATTTCATCTATGCATCTCACAGTCATATAAAGTTTTGAGATTCTAATTGTTTCTTAAAGTACCTGTCAGTTATCTTTGATGAATAATCTGTAAGAGTTAGAATAAGTTTTCAGTTTTTATAACTGACCTGATGACACTTAGAGATTTTAGCATTTTATATAATACTTGTGCATTTGTGTATTAAACATGTACAAATTCAAATCATAGAACAGTCTCTGCAGCTTCATGTTTTTCTTAGTAGGTTTCTTCCGTTTGAATAAAAGACCATGACCAAAACCAACTTAAGAATTAAAAGGTTTATTTCACCTTAAAGTTGCAGTCCAGCGTTAAGTACATACAAACATATCACACACACACACACACACACACACACACACGAAAGGAAGTCATAAGACATGTGCAACACCATCAAATACACAAACTTTTAATTGTTAGCATAGATGAAAGAGACACCAAGTCATTGGCATGGATATCTTCAGCATGCTCATAGATGAAAACTCCCCACACTAAAGAAAGGCACATCTATGCATAACAAGCCCCCCAAGAACAACAAATAAACAAGGCGAGAAAGGAAAATCCTCTGAGCATTATTAAAACATTTAAGTATATATAACAAAGAATGTATATTAAAAGCTGTAAGAGAAAAGAAGACTAACGGCGGATTTTTCAGTGAAAACCGAAATCCCCCAGAAGTTGTAGCAATGCATACAGGTTTTAACGACTATAACAGCAAACCTAAAATAATATACCCAGCAAAACTGTGATGATTTAAGGAGAGTAGAAAATTTGCCATGACATAAACAGCTTAAACAAATTATATTCAATAAACTTAAACCTAAGTGAAATATGGGAATCATTATTTCTCCCTGAAGAGAGAATTCAGCATTGCAGAGAGAGTCATATTGTGGAAAGTCTTAATTATTAAAGAATAAAATACACTAAGAAGAAAACACCAAAAAATCAGCAACAGGATTGCTACTACTCACACATGCATATCAATAATTTTAAATATCAGTGTCCTCAACTCTCCAGTCAAAGCTCAGACTGAATGAAAGGATCAAGAAAGAGTGGGACAGGGAAGTAGACCACACAGACCTATGTATGTAAATATATAGATATATAGATAGGTATACATACATACATTATGTACAGACAGACAGACAGACAGACATATATACACATTTGATGGATGGAGCAGAGTCCCAACAACCACCCTTTATTTTTTAGACTTAGCCTTTTTAAAACTTGTTAGACTAAAGTTTTTTTATAAAATTATCTCACAGATATAATGCTACACAAAAGGGAGTTACAGAAGGATGTTGATAGTTTAAAGCAATATTTCATTCTCTAAGCTCCTAAGTTCAAAGGAACAGTTTCATATGGCCTTATTTTTTAAGATTTTATTTTATATATGTGAGCACATTATCAGTGTCTTCAGACACACCAGAAAATCCCATTACAGATGGTTGTGAGCCACCATGTGGCTGCTGGGAATTGAACTCAGGACCTCTAGAAGAGCAGTCAGTGCTCTTAACTGCTGAGTCACCTCTCCAGCCCCCATATGGCCTTATTTTATTCTAGTGCACACCTGACCTGGCTGATGCTCAGGAATCAGGATACGTAAGAGCGGCAGGGAAGGCGTGTCAGTAGGGAGAAGCAATTCCTGGATGAAGTCTCTGGTGTCCATGCCTCTCAGAGCTCCCCCATAATAGGCCATTCAAAAAGGTGGACCAACTCTAGAAAACTCGCTTGCCATGTCCTGCGTTGCTTGTGCCACTGGACATTCATTCTTTGTTTGCTTCTAGGAAGAACCTGCACATCTAGGCAGCTGTGCTCAGCCGTGGCACTCACGTCACATGGGGCCTGGGCTCATGACGGAGCATTTCCTTAGTATGCATTCTCTAGTTCCAATCCCCAGCAACAAACACACAGAAAAGGCTCAGAGGGAGGTAGCATAGTACCCAGTGAGTAAGTGGGAATCCTGATTCAATCCCATATCCTAGAGGATGGGACTCAAGAAAATAAATGCCTTGAGGGAAAGAGGTAGGGTGAGACCAACAGCATGGATGGTGCCAGTCCTACAGAGAAATCCCACGATAGAGAAATAGGATGTAAAACAAGAGGCACATAGGCGAGAGGCTGGTGAGATGAGGCCTTGCAGTCTTGTGGGGTCCGCTTAAATCCAACATAACTCAAATACCAGGTCTAAGCAGCTAACAAAATATGATTGTCATCAAGCTGCTACTGATAGATCAGGGTGGCAGACCAGACTTGGAAGCTGAAGTATGACCCTGAAGGGATGTTCTACAACATATTTAACGGATAAAACCATAGAGCAAGGGGGAGGAGGGTGGACACTGTCCAATCATAGTTTGACATAAGAGATTGAGCAAGGAGTTTCCGTCAATTAGGATAGTAGTTGGTCTCTGGGCCTGGGAACATGCCAGCAAGATGGAGAAGTTGTACTCAAGTTGTACTCATGGAGAAGTGTGAACTCAAGCAACTGTTTATTTACAACAGAAGATTTTTAGTGATTGGGAAGTGTCCAGCTCCACTCAGGCTTGGGATCTTGAAGTTATTAAATGGAGTCTGAAAATGAAATAGTAGCACTTATAATAAGTTTCTTTTGCTTGTTCCCAACAGCAGCAATATGGGTCCAGGAAAATTCTGTGGCAACTAGTGAGCATGTGTAGAGAGCTGGGCAGCTGCCACTGCTCTGCTGACAAGTATCTTTTCAGATGAACTGACTGTGGGGGAAATGCTACAAACTCACAATCCAATGGAACCTTTGGACCAAGGACCTGAACCAGAGCCCCTGGGACTACTGCCACAGCGTGATACCCGGCATGGCTCCAGCCAGGTCAGGCTGCAGGGAGCATGCTCCAGCAAGGCTGAAGCTTACTAAGCAAGGACAAGGAACCCTAATGGACTTTGGGGGTGCTTGGATCCCCCAGCCTCACTCTGCAGCCTGATAGATTGAGGACCTGGAGACTATGTAACACCGCAGGGATGCTGAGCTCACAATGGCAGATTCAGGACACCTCTGTCTCAGGACACCGAGATAGTGATCCTTTGGCACTGCAGAGACAAATGCCCCAGAAACACCTCAAAGCACACACTCTATGCCCTGTCTGTTCTTACTGCATTGCACAGTTCTCACCCTGGTGCCTGAGATTCTGTTCTCAGTAGGCTCAGACCTGAGTCAGTGTAGCCCCAATCTATGTCTGGATAAAACAGGAAAGGTAACTGTATTCTTAATATTTAAGAGTGACACCTTCATGATGTCAGGGATTTTAACTTATGTCTTCCTATGAGAACGTACACCCCTCAAATGAACATTTGTACTTAGCCTTGGATGAAAGACTATGGCTTGGAGCTAGGGTCTGGATACAGTTCATTTTCTCTGGCAGTTAAATAACTGAAACGGGAAATTCACAGCATCACAGGCAGCAGTGTTGTGGGGTGTCCATGAGAGAAGACTCCTAGGACATGGGTTTAAACCAATAGAGCGTCTTTATTAGCCAGCAGGCAGTAATGCTGGGTGTTAGGGATCCCAGGGTTGCACCAGGCCTTTCTCAGGTTGAGTTTTAAGTGCAAAAGCCATATTCTAGCTTGACATACTCCAAATGATAAGAACAGTTAGCCAGAAGGAGAAGTACAATAGCCAAAAATCTTGGTTAGTACTTTTAGGGACCTTCTCAGAACTGTGGACTTTGATGGATTTTGCATTTGTTTTATTTATGGGAGATGGTACTGTCTATGTGCTCAGATTTACAGTCTGAATGGTAGTTGTATCATAGAGACAGTTGTGCTAAGATCTCAGTGCCTACTAAGATCTTTGGCCCTGATATAACCCATTGGTTTTAGTTAATGATTTAAACCATGAACTCATCCTGCTTTAAAGAGACATAATTAGTTCTAAGATGCATTTGTTTAATTGAACTGCTACCTACTGGCTATATAGACTAGCATGCAGGGGCAACTTACAAACCAATCAGAAGGAGTATTAAAGGCCCAGTAAGAGCAGATAGCGGAGTAGCTACCCAAAGGTAACAAGAGAACAATTCTTCAATCATTTCTTCAATCTCTCTGTCTCCCTCTCCCTCCTTCTCCCCCTCCCCCTCCCCCACCCCCTCCTCCCTCCCTGTCCCTCTCCTCCATTTCCTAAAGGTTCCACAACTGTACACAACATTGCTAGCTTAGGATGCAGTGTTCAACTATATGAACTTTGGAGATTATTTCACATTCAAGCTGTAAAAGCTAATTCTAGAGCCAAATATCAGTGACCATGACATAGTAAAACAGATTAGATCAATACAAAGTCCATTTTCTCGTATAATAAGAGTCTCATAGGAATTTTTTTTACCTACAATAACAGGACAAAGACCTTTACCAGTAAGAACATTTACAATATATTAGTGAAAACATGACAGAGGTGTTTTACATCAAAGTAGAGAAATCTCTCTTAGAGACATCAGATTGGACTACATGAAAGTGTTACTCATCCACGGGTCCACACAAAGGTAGAATGGAAATAGGGACTATGAGCCTCCTACAAGTTATGTGGACCTCAGAACAGATTACTTACAATATCACCATGAAGTTCAGTGTTTCCTTTCTTTTTGGTGTGCTTGACCTACTTGTAAATGGAACCTAACAGAACCCTGTCCTTACCTCTGAGTTACCCTAATCTTAACCCTAACCTATTGGACACTTGGTCTTATTCGTGATAATTTTCCAATTGCTATAAATTGTGTGTAAACATTCTGAAGTGGCCAATCTAGACTCCAAAATTTTTTGGAAGGTATACTAACATCAGCTCTTCTGTTCACCAAACGTTCTATGTCAATGCCATTCATTTGTACCATTAATTTGGGTCTCTGATCATTGACCATTGTTTGCCAGGACACACATTTTTCAGGATTCCCAAGTCTCCTGTCCTTTCTTGGAGCAACCTTGCCCTTGATGAAAGGAAACAACAGTTGAGCAATCCTATCACCTGCATCAATTTACATTTCTTTTTTCACATATACCATAATTTTTATTTCTTCCTTGCTATTCTCATCAGTTAGGTCTAGATGCACAATAAATTTTTGAGAAGGTGTCTAAGCATAACAAGCAATCCTGTCTGATTTCTGACTGGATTAACTCTGTCCCCAGAGTCCCTTCTTGTGGCATAGAGTATGATTCCCTAGATTTTCTCTGTTTCCCAAAGGTCAGAATATATTTTTTAAAGAAATTTCTAGATTTTTAATTTTATAGCCATTGGATTATATTTTATTATTTGTATTTTTTGAGAGAAGGCTCTTTTTCTATATACCTGTGTGTTTTTTAGGAAGCCTCTTTTCTACAACCCCGACTTAGCAATGGAAACTTCTTATTTCTGGCAGCTAGGATAGCCCAGACATAGGGCATTCATAGAATTGTAAATCTTGTATTCCTGTCACAGAGATAAACTCCCATATCTTTGCTTTCTTCAATACAACCAGACATTTACAGTACACATCAGTGAGCAAAGGTCAAGATGAATATGGGTTGCTGGCAAGTATTTATATTAGCTAATACCTTCCCTATCTATATCTGTTTTTCCCAGATCCAAGACTGAGGACACTGGGGACTGAACCCTTTATTCATACCAAACACAAGTTTCAAAAGAAGGTAGAGTGGCAGGTAGTGGAAGGGCCTGGGGTCTCTATAAAAACTCTAATTTTAATGGGTCATAATCTGGAGACAGCCCATTAGGCAGCATCTGTGACTTTCACTTCCTTGACCTGGGTGTGGTGAATCCATATGTAATGCCAGCTACCTTCACAGCCATAGGAATGGAGAGACTCATTGTGCAGGGATTTTTTTACAAGTTGGCTTCATTGCTCCTTCAGTTATGCATTTGATCCAGACAGGATCACTGTACTGGAACAAGGAAAAACTGACTCAGAAGTTGGCTGGGTCACTTGAATAGTCCAATAAATAGTTTCTTTGGAGGACTGGCTGACCTTCACTCCCTGAGAAAGGAATGGTTAGAGAGTTCTCCCAACTGTTGGTATCTGAGCGTGGGAAACAATGAGTAAGGTCTTTCAACCATAATGTTGTAGGAAGACAATACCTCCCTATATGGGGTGTAATGGGCCCAAAGCAAAGCAAAGGAAGGATGTCTGTGCACCCTTTGCAGGACTTTAATCAAAGTTATTGTTAGAGTTTTTTTTCGGTGTCCGGTGTTCGCTTGTTTTGTTTTGATTTTTGTTTTTCTACCTGCCCAGACTCTGATGTTTATATATGTCTAAAGCTTTAGCTATTAATTGAGAAGTTTTGACTATGAAAGGACCAACAGCTGAGAAGTATGAATGACCCTGAAAAACAAGAGTCCCTTAATGATGAGAACAAGAAGATTGCAATTGGGGAGGACTATGGAAGATCTGCTTCTTCTGTTTGCTAGGCCAGTGCTAAAGATAGAGTGCAAAGTCCAGGGAATGGTGAAATAGCAAGTGCCAATGTGGTCCAGAAGAGAAGGGCTTTGGTGACAATTAAGAGGCCGTGAAGCTGAGGTGTTAGAAGGACTCTCAAGCCCAAATGATCCTGGTTAATGGTAGTCTTAGAAACAGTGACTCAAAACTGAATGGAAATCCTTCAGACTCTTCAGGAAAAAAGAGTGAATGTTGGTGAGTATAAAGTAGCAAACCATCAACCTTTTCCTTCTTATAGTCATGCGTTGGCAGTTGTAACTCAGCTGCAGATCTCCCCATCAAAACAGCAATCAGTTTCTCCATGTCTTGAATTTGTGTTAGGCACAAAGTTTGTTTCAGTGGATGAGCAGAACTGAGCACAAATGATGGTCTATCCATTTGGAACCAAGGCTGCAAAAGTCTTAAATACTTCTTCTTGACTAGATACCAGCAAATCAGTCCAGGCTAATCATATGTTTTTGTGCTTCCTATATTTTCAGGAATTATTATATTCCTATATAATCTGTTCTCAGATCTCTGATGGGGTTGAAGACTAGTTATAATCTCATAATCAAACTTAAGTTATTTAACATTAAGATGATCTAGATTTAAAAAGATGGTTTTTAGATGGTATACAAATTAAAATCAAAACATAATTCAGATATAAAATATAAATTGTTAATTAAGATAGATGATAGAATATAATATCTAAGAATACAAAATTGATAAACTAGATGTTATGAGTGTATATCATACCTTATAATTAACATAATTATTATAATTTTACTTGATTTATATCTGAGAAAAAAAGAGACATTATAACTGGAAAAAAAGCAGAAATTGTGGGTTTGGTCTAATGCTGCTTGGACTATGTTAATCTAGGTCCCCAAAATTATACAAAAATTGAGGAATGCACTGTCACTGCCAGGATCAATTTGAGTGTTTAATTGGGTACTGCTACATCCTGTGGTTATATAGCTGTGTGTCTTTACTAAAATCCAAACTGCAGGTGTCAACTATAGTGTAAAAAAGTCAGTTTACAATTTTGCATAGATTAGAAAAAAGTTCACCATTCATTATACAGATATTTCCAAAGCTAATTAGTAGCAGAATCTTCTGGGAAATTAAGATTTTAGGTACTTATCTTGTAGATTCAGTTAGTGTCATGCTGGGTGTTGAGCACATGGAGTCGGAAGCGCATCTTCACTAGCAGCTGAGAGGTTACTCTACATGCAGATGGCCAGCTTGTAGTTCTAGAACAGTAGACCCCCCCGCCCCCCCAATAGAAGTCATAAGCTGGGAAATCTCCCCCTGAGTGAAAAATTCCCTTTCAGATTTTCAACTTTAAAGGAGGTCTCTTCCTAGACTTGTGTCAGCTTGACACAGGCTACAGTTACCTGAAAGAAGGGAACCTCAATTGAGGAAATGCATCCATAAGATCTAGCTCTAAGCCATTTTCTTACTGAGTTGTTGATGGGGAGGGCCCAACCCTTTGTGGGTGGTGCCATCCCTGGGCTAGTAGTCCTGGGTTCTGTAAGAAAGCAGACCTTGCCAACCATGGGGAGCAAGCCAGTAAGCAGCACCCCTCTATGGCTTCCATTAGCTCCTGCCTCCAGGTTCCTGCCCTCTTTGAATTCTTGTCCTGACTTCCTTAAATGATGGACAGCCATAAGGAAGTATAAGCAAAACAAACCCTTTTCTCCTCAACTTGCTTTTTGGTCATGGTGTTCTGCTGCAGCAGTAAAAACTCTTAGACAGGGAATTGAACAACACTGTCAAGCGAAGAACACTTGAAATTCAACTTTGTAGCATTTTCAGGTTCAGGAACAGCCATACTTCAACAACTCTTTAAACCTTTGCTTGGCAAGTCTTTAGGAAACTTTAAGCTGTGGAGAGCATGAGAGGCAACACTTGAGACAAAGGACAAATCCAGTATCTGGAATGTTCTTGAAAGATGTCTGTTTAAGAGGGAAAGTGGATGGTAGAATCCTACCAAACATTTCTGGGCCAGGACTTTCAGTCTCAGTATGTGGATTCACGTTTTCTCTTTCTGTCGCTGTCTCTCTCACTGTCCCTCTCAGTCTCTGTCTCTGACTGTCTCTGTCTCTCCTCTCCCCCCACCACTCCCCCTCTCCTTATCACCGTGGGTTTCTTTCCCTGGAGAAGCAGCTGGCAGGGATGTGTAGCCTGCTCTGAAGAACTCCCTCAGGGTGGAAGACAGGATGCAGCTTTTGCTGTGCTCTGCAAGGAAGGAAGCCAGTGGTCCTGCGAAGAGGATGGCCAACTCAGTGAAGTTGTGGAGCAATCTGGGGTGGAGGATCCATCCTTCCTGAGGTGAGAGATGCCGGAGGAGGACTGACCCACCCACCTGTACTGAATTGTTGCATTATTGGTGTCTAAATGAAGTGAAATTCCAGGAAGGGTCCTGGAATTTAGGTAGATCAGGAAAGCAGTGGCCTCCAAGAGGCTACTTCTCAAGGATTGTTTCCTGCTCGCACATTCCCCTTCCCTCATTCCACCACCATCACCCCCAGCCGTCTACTCTGAATTTTGCAACTGTTACAGAGTGCTAAAAAGCTGTTGGAAGAAACCATTCTGGGGTGTTTGGTGGTAATTGAGACCTTAGAAGGGGTAGGGGAGGGAGTCAGGGAAGGGAGGGAGCCAGGCCACTCCCACCCAAGCTGAGCTCAGCCGCGTTCTCCAGAGCAGGCTGAGTCTCTGCACTCTCCCGGTGTGAAGCTGCTGCTTTCTCTGCAGCTACGGCTTTGTTTCTTCTGCCCAGGGTGGAACTGTGGAGTTTCTCTGCTTTCCCAGTCTGTTGCTTTCCTTTTCTCCACACTGGTATTTTTTTTCCAAGACATACAATTAATTGTCACTACCACACAACAAACTCTGCAGTGTCCTAGTCAACCTCCCCACACTCCCAGACCCCTGTAACCTAAGAATCAGAGGCTGAGCTCTTTGGGCTCTTCTCTTGAAGGAACACTGAGCTACTGGCTCAAGAGTGTTTCTACTGAAGGATGAGCCAGGCGAGATGTTGATGTGTGTACATTCTGCCTAAGAAGCTGAGAGCTTAGCATCATGGGGGGGTCAGTACCCGGTCTTCTAAGGCTGGGTCCTAGCCACTGCACCCTCCCTTCTCTAAGGAAAAGTCTGGCCTACTGCAAAAAATCCTCAAGGCTGTCAAGCAAGAACTTCAATTCTACCCTGGAGCCGCTCAAATACAAGATGTTAACACAATTTGGAAGGTATGTTTGAATTAGTGAGGTTCCTAAGAATTCAAAAAGGACAGGGTGGGTCAAGAATTTAGATGTTTGTTTTGCTCTCTGGCACTGTAGGTAGATGCCAGGGTCTTACACAGGTCATGTGTCTTCGTCAGGGTTTCTATTCCTGTACAAACATCATGACCAAGAAGCAAGTTGGGGAGGAAAGGGTTTATTCAGCTTACACTTCCACACTGCTGTTCATCACCAAAGGAAGTCAGAACTGGAACTCAAGCAGGTCAGGAAGCAGGAGCTGATGCAGAGGCCATGGAGGGATGTTTCTTACTGGCTTGCTTCCCCTGGCTTGCTCAGCCTGCTCTCTTATAGAACCCAAGACTATAAGACTATACCAGCCCAGGGATGGCCCCACCCACAAGGGGCCCTCCCCCCTTGATCACTAATTGAGAAAATGCCCCACAGTTGGATCTCATGGAGGCATTTCCCCAACTGAAGCTCCTTTCTCTGTGATAACTCCAGCCTGTGTCAAGTTGACACACAAAACCAGTCAGTACACCATGTAAATGCTGTACACTAATTGTGTCTCTCAGCCTTCAAGAATACTTTCCTGAACTTAGAAGCATGTTTGACAGGGAGGATTCTAGGGAGTTCACGGTACATATTTAAGATGTATTCCAACAAATCTTGGATAATAATCTATTATTGTTGACACTGAAAAGCCTGTCATTCTCTGATCTGATTTTCACCTCTTCAGTGCTACACACAGGTTAATAAAGTAACTGCATCAAATTATTATAAAAATGTGAGTTTTCATTGTGGCGTTTATACACTATTGCTTACTATTAAGTCAAATTTCCCTGAAGCACCCATTGTTTTCGTTTTTTGTTTTGTTTTGTTTGCTTTTTGAATCCTCTACCTCGTCTGCTACTGGGACCTTTAAAAATTTTAGGTTTAAAGTATTTTCGTAATATTAATTCTTCACACTGTTCACAACTGAGGTGATCTATTGGTTTAACAACTGTTTCTTGTTTGTTTATGTTTTGTTTGTTTAAACAAACGTAAGTCTCAAGCCTGCAATGTAAATTGGCTCTGGAGGGTTGAGGATGCCACACTTGGCAGCTCTAGGCACCAAGAGCATCAGAAAGGATTACCTCGACCTCATTATGTTCTGAAAATGTTTTTCTTCTTTAAATGTGTTTGTGACTAGCTCATTTTCTATTTGCCCAAAGTAGCAGTAAATCTGTCTGAGATTCCCATTCACAGCAAGTTGAGTGATCCAAGGCTGTAACTTCTCAGAGCTGGTGATGAGATGGAACAGCACAGGCAGGTTCTTTTGTATCCCAGACAACTGGCTAAGTAACCAAAGATGACCTTGAACTCTTGATTCTCCTACCTCTGAGACCCCCCCCCCCAGTTGTTGAGATTACAGTCATGTATAACCACTGGACAATTTCATGCTTTCTTCACTTGGAGATGAAGTGAATAAGAGTAGAAGTAATATTTTCCCATCTCTTATTTTCCAACAGAAAATGTGTTTTAAAAATAAATGACACTTCAGGTAGCCACTATTTTATGAACAGCCACCCAACTTTGTATTTTACAGGTATATTTCATTCCTCTCAGGACTATTTGGCTTCTCTTTCATAATTGGATGAAGGACAGTTAGCATTGCATTGAGCACCTGCTTCTCTAAACATTTTCAAGTGCAAGGCCTGGTGTATATCTTGCTGTTCATGTCACCATCTGCCAGTACTGTCAGGGCACATAGCAGCTCTGAGGAGGAAAACGCTAGCAGGCTCTGCTGGCTTATGGGAGCCACTTGCTTTGTTATATTAGTCATGTAGAACTCCTTGGGAGATAGAACGACTGTTAAAAACTTGTAGTTAATGTCTCTCATTATGTACATTGAACCCTGAATGTGTAGGTCAAGTTTTGGTACAAAGGTTCTACAATAGACAGCTTTTTCTAGTTCCAAGCCTAGGCTGCTACTTGGATTCTTTTGCCACATGTGTTGAGGAACACCATTAGTCTGTTGTTGCTGGTTAGAACTCCTTTCTCCTGATGTTGTACTTCAGTTTATCACATGGTGATGATGACTGCTGCCAACTCCAAGAGTAAAGAATCAAATCCCTCATTTTAGATATCCCCATTTTCCTGTCACCTGTGCGGCTCTGGATACATGGTTCCCTAGTAGAGTTTTTGCCTGACAAGTTTAAACTCTAAGATTGTAAAAATTTGGTATGCTGGTTCATATCTTTGGGAGTTAGAATCAGGAGGCCATCCTCAGCTGCATAATAAATCCAAGCCCCAGCTTTAGTTATGTAAGACTCCATCCCAAGCAAATACATGCAAGACTGAACTAGACCATCGTTATACAGATCCAAGAATAAGAATGCACTGTTTTTGTGTGTAGAATGTTAACCACAGAACAGAAGGGAAACCTGCCTCGTTCCAGTACTGCTGCATACGGAGTGAGTAGTGGTCACTCTCCAGGGAGCCTGCCTTTGGGAACTTCAGTACACAGTTTTCTTTTGTTTAATTTGTAAATAAAAGATCAGAAAGATCAGATATGTGTCACATAGCAAGTTAGGAGGCACTAGACACTGATCCCTCTGCCTCATGAACTCACTTTTCTCTTTCCCACCTGCCAGTAAGTTGAAGCCCATGTCTGTGTATTTTGGGAAATACCCTCAGAGTCATCATTTACCCTCAGACGCCGAGGCGATTTCTTGGGGTTTGTATTCTGGCTGGAGGTTGTGCTCCAGATTTCACAAAGCTGTTGGACATGCAGGCGATGACATCATCGACGTCGTTCATCCTGTGCTCTGGTTTTCATTTGCTTCCATTTGAGGTAAATAGGAGGTTAAATATCCAATTTTCACACTTTCCATTTTTTTAAATCAACAAAGACCAAGTGTTATAATGTCTGTTTTGTCTAAACTCTTCCCTGAAGCAATCCAATAACTTGCACATCTGTAATTTTATGTTTTATGTTTTTTATTATTTTATAATCATCAGATAAGACATATTAATTTATTAGTTGTGACTCTTCAGAACTTCTCAAATAACTACTTGTTGAGCCTCTGTACATATGGAAGCCAAATTACGCCCCTGCCAGAGTCCACAGGGTAAAGCTGTAGAGTTTTTGGCTTTTTTCCAGGGAGCCCAGCAGTGTGAACCCACGAGTGCATGTGACATGAAGCAAGTCCCTACATCTCTGTTGCCTCCATGGGAACTGCTGTTTGGCATGATAAGCTTCTTCTAAATTCGTTGTGCCGTGATAGTGTGACCAAACTGTACATATGTTACATTTTTATAAAGATGCTCTTTGTATCTGATAATAAGGCTGGCTGAGTGCTGTGGTTTAGAGCTGGATGGAAGCTGAGTTGTTCAGAGACATAACTACATACAGTGTGCACAAAGCATCTCTCCTATTTTTTCTAATTTTAACCCCTTTCTCTTGTTTTCTAAATAGAAAGAAATCCTGTCATCTGCTTAAACCCCAACTAACCAAATGTATTATCTTAGAAGCTTGTTCTGGGATGATACCC
Source organism: Tokudaia tokunoshimensis (assembly GCA_036184795.1). Taxonomy (NCBI): domain Eukaryota; kingdom Metazoa; phylum Chordata; class Mammalia; order Rodentia; family Muridae; genus Tokudaia; species Tokudaia tokunoshimensis. Next base: position 89,130 of record BTHU01000010.1, read on the forward strand.
CCTATGATGGTTAAATCTATTTGTCACTTTAAGTAGTTTGAAACACACTTGAACTTTCCCCATGAGTCTCTAAAGGGATTTCCAGAAACAACTGGAACGTGGCTCAGGAAGGAGTAGGATGGCGCCCACCCCATAGGCAGCATCCTTGGATGGATCTGATAGGGAAAGAGTGGAGAAGCTTGCACAGGAGTCTATGTTCTATTCACCTGCACTGGGGTCTGGGTCTGCTGCTCCATCACCCATAGACACCTGACTTGAGTAGGTAGCATGGTCTCAAACTTCTGATCCCATCCCCAGCTTTCAAGCTTCAATATAAGTTGGTGCTGCATTTCCAGCCTGTCTTTTTCTGATGTTTCCTGTACCTTGAACTGAGTTGTTGTGATTTAGCCTAGATCTCAAGCCTAGAGTTGGCCACTAAAGGACTCCTCACCTTCTCAAGTATAGGTCAGTCTTATGAAGACTCCATTTTGGGAGGAATTGGGGAAGGGGAAAACCTGATCAAAATAGGCTGTATGAAAATTAAAAAAAAAAAATAAAAAGACACTTTCTGAAAGGCAAGAATCCACTATTAATTTAGGAATTCTTGGATTGATCACATACACACAGCGATATAAAGTCTAGGAAGAGTGAAAATTGGTTTCTCTCTCAGCAAGAGGAGTGAAGCGGTGGCTGCAGCGTACAGGAAACAAAGGACCACAGGGACAGCTGAGCTCCCCAGCCCCTGGCTCCCCTGCTGTGAAGTGGGGCAGGATGGCTGCTCTGAGGCAGAGAGCCAGACAGAAGAGCTACAGCTCCCTGCGTCTTACAAACAGGTAATTAGAGGAGAGGATTCTACAGTGTGGCTTAATTGTTGTTAGAGATAGAAGGGAATACAGACTTTGCGGGAGCCACGAGGGGAATCCTTCCTGCTGTTTGGGAGGATAAGAAAGAGCTGCTCACAGGAGGGGGAGTCCTTGCTTTGCAAAGAGGAAGGCAGGGCAGACAGTGAAAGGCTGCTGGCTTCCAAAGAGCAAAGGATAGAGATAAGGAGATTGGATTTAATCGTTTACAGGGACAGAAGGGAGTATAGTGGTAATCAGTTAGGTATAGGGAGATACTAAGCTCCACAGAAGAGAGATTGAGTAAAAAAAAAAAAAAACTTTAGAGAAGATTTGAAAAGGTCTTGCCAGGATATACTCAAATTCTTTAAAAGCGGGCTCCTCGGGAATTCTGGGATAGATTCCTGGCATGACAGATTAGAAGCCTAAGAATAGGCTTATACAGTAAGCAGAAAGGAATTTAATTATACTTATTAAAATTTTGAGGCATTCGGTCTTAAAAAAATTAGATGGAAGGCAGGGGATAGAGTGCCCAGCCTATCTCAGACAGTAGGAATTTAGGCCTTGAGAATTATATTAAAAGAGAACCTGGAAATAGGCTCATACAGTAAGTGCATAGAGTTATTAAATAAATAGTTTAGGCCTTGATCTCATGAAGGTCAGGGCAGGGAACAGTACAAGCACTGTCTCAAAAGATATTTGTTTAGTTCGCTTTATTTGCTTTGAATTGTTTTAATTATCAAAATGAGTGTGATTTTGACTTCGGTGGTTATATTAAATTTCCTCTGGGAGAGAGGTCAAGCTAAACAATCAATGATTTCCGGTTGCTGGACCAAGGACACACTATTTTGGGAGGAAAGCTCTGCATTGTGTTGACAGGAAAGGAGAATGGACTCTGGACCCCTTCTAGAGTGATATGGATCAGATATGACAGGATCTGAAGAATGAGAGATATTCAAGGGAATCAAACAGGACAGGTAAAGATTTTTTTTTGTGCCACCCTTCACGTGGCGTGAATGAAGACTTATTATAATTGGTTATTAATAAAATTAACTCATATAAAAAAGACAGCTGTCTTTCACATGCTCAAACAAGGAATAGAATATCATCCTTCACTAATCTGTCCACTCTGCACAATCTATATGGATATCTTAAAGGTACTAAAATTTTGGTTGTGGGATTTATATACATAAATTACATTACATTACTACATAAATTAAATTACATTATTACAGAATGTCCAGCTTTGGTGAGATTCACCCTCAGACATGTTGAACTGACTTGCTTGGGCCCCGTGTGTCATGGATTCCAGGTTGTCTTGCCTCGTTCAACCTTGCAGATGGATCCAGTCAGAATGTCAGTCAAGCCCTGAGCTTTCTAAGCACACAGAGACTGGATAGCAGTTGCTAAAGCATTGCAGCATGAGCACTGTCTGGGACTCCTCTGCTCAGACTCAAGCTGTTGTTTCCACAGAACATGCGTGGGTTCCTGACTCTAGAGCAATGTAATGGAAAACTGAGAATTCATGTTTTCCTACCATCATTCCTCAGCATGGATCAAATTTGTGAATCTTGATTATGTTTAACATTTTAAATTTGTGTAATTTACTCATTTACATTCATGGCAAAAATAAATCAGTCTGTGAATCTTGGCTGGAGAATAAGACAGAATATCCAGCAACTTCTGAGTTGGCCTCTCATGTAGTTTCTCCATTTTGTACCATAATTTTCAGTATTGAAAATTATGAAATCAGGCTGGAAAGAAGGTTCAGCTGTTAAGAGCACCGACTGCTCTTCTGGAGGTCCTGAGTTCAAATCCCAGCAACCACATGGTGGCTCACAACCATCTGTAATGAGATTTGATGCCCTCTTCTGGGATGTCTGAAGAGAGCTACAGTATACTTACATATAATCAATCAATCAATCAATCAATCAGTCAGTCAGTCAATCAATCTTTGGACCAGTGCAAGCAGGGCCAGAGTGAGAAGGGGGAAAAAAAACCTATGAAATCTAAATATTAACCTATTGTGAAAGTGGTGAAGGTGGCCCTTGTCCTCCCATATCAAAAATTGAGCCAAGAATTAAGTCTTCCTTCCTTCCTTCTTTTTTTTTTTAAAGCATTAGTAACATTTGGCACACTTAAATTAATTTCTACTCATAAAAATTTACACCCAGACTTTTAATGGTGCCGTTGGTTGATAATATTTTCTGCTTCTGTCTCTCTCTTTATTAGATATTTGCTTTTTTTACATTTCAAATGATATCCCCAAGTCTTCCTTTCAAAACAAATGAATTGCTTAAAGATCAATTTGCTTCCAACTTATCAAGGAATGTTTGAATTCTTTCCTGTTTTGTATTCCTGTATGTCAGAGATTGTATAAAATTTTCTTGGTCACAAGGGGAAAGAGGTTAAGCAGTCCTTGTAGACATGATGACTAGGAAGTAAAACAACTGATAGGAATCCCGAATGAAGAAACCACCTGACGCAAACAGAGGACATGCAGCTGATCTGAGTTCTGCTCGTGGCCCGGACTCTATGATGCGCACAGCATTATGTGCTTGTGGGACCAGCCTCTTTGCACGTTTTCCAGAAGACATCTTGAGCTACTCAGAGGAGTCGGTTTCCTATTTGGGGACAGTCTCAAGCCTCCTAGGCCGCAGCTTCTCAGGGCAACCCTGGGAACTGCCCCTCTCTGCTAACCAGCACCTGCTTCTTTGTTTTTTGCCTCTTCAGCTCTCGCTGCCCCTTCAGAGCACCCTTGGCCTCCTTTGTTTCTGGTGTGCCATGTTGATGTCTCCCAGGGCTGGATATGTCTGAAGGCTTGCCTCGTGGCTGCATCTGGATATGGCAATAGCACCTGACTGTGTTGCCCAATCACAGTCCTAGTCTCAGGAGAATCTCCTGCCTCAGTCTCCCAAGTCCTGTGATGATATGTGAGTGCCATCATGTTGGTTAGAAAATAGGTTTGATCAAATACAGTGATGGTCCTGGCTATTTCCAACATTGGGGACCCCAAAATTCTGAGCTTCCAGTCATCTTGGCCTATGCTTAACAGTGGGGGTCTCCATGAAGACATTGTCACTCTGTGGATGTGTCTGTGTTAAGAAAAACCAAAACCAAAAACAGACAAAAACCACAAACCCAGGCAGCATGTAAACTTCTCAGAGGTTATAAACAATACTGGCAGGCTTAGGTCACTGAGTGATAAATGTACTTGGCATGATGAGGACCCAAGTTCCCTGCCATCACACAGATCGGACAACAAAGTCCAGGAAGATCCCAGGCTCTCTCCTACTCCCAAGGAAGCAATTGGAAAAAATGTGTTAAGTACACAGGGTAACCTGCCTCCTTGAGTTGCAGGCAAGAAGGTGCCACTACCAAAAACAAGTATGTGGTAAAGAGATGGAAGAGAAAGAGAAGTGGAGAGGTTTGTATATTGTGAAGAGGGGCTAAACTGGAGATGCAATGGCAGTGAGGATCACGCTGATGTGAATGGTCTGTGCTGCCACCTGAAGCCATATTGATGTATGAGGGCCCAGCTACCACTGGGGCCATAATGATCTGGGTGCCCTGCACTGCTCTAAGGGTAGTTAGTGTCTTGGTCCTGATGCTGCTGACAGTCAGGTCTGGTTCTTCCATAGCTGGGGGCTGTGACAATGTCCATAGTCTGTGCTGTGGCCTCAGGCCAAGTGGATTCTGTGGGAGGTGCTGCTACTTGAGGCCATGATGGTATCTCAATCAGGTCTGAGCATATGTCCATGGCCCCTTATAACACCAAAGGACATGCGGATCTCCATGGTCTGGCTGCAGCCAGAAACCATGTTGATGTCAGTGGGCTGTGCTGACTCTGGGGGCCATATTGATGAGTGGTTTGCACTACCACCTGAGGCCAAGTTGATGTCCACGATTCAGGCTGTCTCCAAGGGTCTTCTGTGGTTCTATGGTCCTACAGCAGCTAGGGTCTATGCCAGAAAACATGCGGAAGCCCATGACCTGTTCTTCTGCTGTCTGAAAAGAGCCAGGACAACTTTTGCAGTGATATTAATGATTAATGACTGTTGAGAGGGAGGGACATAGAAGGCTTCCGTGACAACATTTCTCCATCCCAACCACTTTCTCAAAAAAAGATAACAGTCTAAACAGGAAGCCATCAAAGAGAACTCTTAGAAAGTGTGATAAGGATGCTGAGGTTGGCTCTGCACAAATTGATGACTTCTGGAAGAGGAGAGGAAGGGGAATGACTCTGTTGTACTTAAGGGGCAGACTACTGAGCGTCTGCCTAGGCTCCAGTGAGTGTATGGACAGCACAAAGTAGACATTTTGTTGAGAGGAGAGCATCACAAGAGGAGGCAGACATGGAAGGACTGGGAAATGATTGTGATTGGGGTACATAATGTGAAATTATCAAAGAATCAATTATATCTCTATTATCTATGTCTATATACTATATCTATCATCTATGTCTATATATTCTATGTATCAATCTATCATCTATCTATCTATCTATCTATCTATCTATGTATCTATTTTCGATTCTTTTCTTTTTTTAAGCGAAAAAGATCTGATCTGCAGGAGAAAAGAACTGGACACAGAGTTTCACTGAATACAGGATGACACTAGACACAAGATGTGTGTTCTGTTCTCTTTGCCCTGTCTCTATGCACAGGAGCTCTCTTTTTCTGGTTGTTTATGCCACAAGCCTGTAATTCTTTATCCACCTAAAACACTACAAATGGCCCATTAGCAAGCCTTATTGGCTCTGTTTTAAAGCCATCTTCAAAGTGTGTCTAGTCTTATCAACATTAATGGCTAGATAGTTACACTGTTACTTCTTGCCTGGCTTTACTTATTTTTTATTATTTAAACTTTCTTTTCAAACATGATATATTTTGACCATGTTTTTCCTTTCTGTCAATTCCTTCCAGATCTTCTCTACATCCCTACCCACTCTCCTTTATGTTCTTTCTTTCTCTTTAAACACATATGTAAATAAATCCAAGAAAAATACACATGCGCGCGCACACACACACACACACACACACAGAGACAGAGAGAGAGACAGAGAGAGAGAGAGAGAGGAGACAGAGAGAGAGAGAGAGACAGAGAGAGAGAGGAGACAGACAGAGAGAGAGAGAGAGAGAGAGAGAGAGAGAGAGAGAGAGAGAGAGAAAGTTAAAATAAACAAGCAAAACACCAATAAGACAAGGCTGCCCAAACAAATCAAAATGAGACCAAAAAGTCTACAAAAATACCCTTGAGTTAGTTGTGTATTGTCCAACTGCTTTTGGAAATGTGGCCTGCCCTGAAGAGGGCTTAATATAATCACCCGAGTTTACTTCTTTGTTTTGCTTTCTTTCAATCCAGAATTTGCCCTTCTTCTTCTCTACATGACCTAATCAATTAGTTACCTCTGTATTGTCAAGTGCTTTGGCCATTTCCAGTCCTTACTTTGAGTTAACTGTAGCACGTGACTCTGTTGGCCTTTCATCCTTGAAACATTACTTCCTTTTGTAGAACTGTGTTTCTTTTCCTGTTTTCTACCTCTCTAACAGTCCATCCTTGTAAGTCTGCTTAGCTGGTCCTTCATCCTCTCGACAGCATCTGTACAGGGTACTTCAAATTTCAGCCATTGCATCTTTTTTTCTGTGTTATTTTTCTATTATCTTTTTTTGAGTATTAACTTCTATTAACATCTACGTGTCTTTAAGAATAATGTGGGGTCTCTAGCCAGAACTCAGCTATACATAGCCTTTAAATCTTGTTGGCTACAGAATCTGCAAAATTAATCTCTGTTATTTTTTTGATATGAAGATGTATTACCATTTGATTATTGATCAAGTTAACTCATAAAAAAGACAGTTGTCATTTACCTGCTCAAACTAGAAGCAAAAATTCATCCTTAACTGATCTGTGCATCTTGCACATTCCATATCTTTATAGAACTAAATATTGGTTGTAAGGTTTATATATTACAGACTAAACCCAGAGGGCTAGCCTGACAAGAGTCACCTTCAGGGATGCTGAGATGACCGGCTGTTCCAGCTTCCTGCCTGATCCTGCCTCGACTGAGTCTGTTTCTAGAGACTTATTTTGAGAGCAGCTTCAGAAAGCACTGCTCATCCTTGATGACATCAGTTCATCTAGCCTCTCAGATGGTGTCCATCAGGACTTCAGTAAAACCCTGAACTTTCTCAACACATAAAAACTGGACATCAAATAATGCCAGAGAGCTTTATTTTGACTTAGACATTTCCCAATTTCCTTTTGGGTCCCCAGAATGAATTCTTTATCCAAAGTCATCAGGAAGCAGTCATAAGAAGAACACTGTCCCAGTTCCTTAAGTTTGGGTGGATAGTTTTGGTCATTTTATGAATTATAGATATGTTGTCATTTTTAAGGATAATTTAAAAATAATTACAGTTTTGGACAGGAAGGAAACTAAATAGAGAGTTCAGACTCAGGGATTTCTATCTTTCCTTTGTTCTTCTCTACCCTTCTTTCTTATGTAAAGGGAAGGGGGTTGAAAAGAAAAAACGGGCATAGAGTAATAGTAGAAGGAGTTACACATATAGGAATAGATTATTAAATTTACTCTTAAACAAAACATTTTACAGCCAGAATCTTACATTGGTAGAAATTTTTGTATTTTGGTGCAGAATTGATGCTATATTTTTCTTACATTGGTACAGAATTTATATATTGATGCAGGTTTAAGTTTTTCATTGGTATAAATCTTTGTATATTGATACAAAATTTAAATTAATTCTGTTACTCTTAGATAGGCACTGTGCCTATGCAAGTCACTTAAGAATACAAGGTTTAATCCCAGTCCTTTTAATACCTGCTATTACAAACTGTTTAGGATAGACAGTCAAACTCACGGTCATATTGGATTCTTATTTAGCTAATTATAATAACATATTTTCAGGGTTACTCAAATAGTAAATAATCAAAAACAATTAACGATTAACAATTCAGTTGTGCTATATGCAGATAGCTTCAAAAGCATCAGAGATCCACAGAATATGGCATTTAAGGTTATTTCATTATTAAAGATTGTGTGATTATAATTTTCATAATTGTTGTAATTGTATTCAATTTATATTTGAGAGAAAAAGAGGTTTGGTCTTTCTGTCTATTGTAATGCTAAGTGTGGGTCCCCAAGCTCTGGAGTCTGCATGTAGACCTGTGACCCTGCCCCCAAGTGATTTCTGATTGATAAATACAGATGTGAACAGCCAATAGTTTGGCAGAAGGGACATAGGTGGGGTTTGGGTTTCCCAGGCTTGGGGTTCAAGGAGAACCATGAGAAGAAGAAGGAGGTGCATGAGGGAGAAGGGCAAGCTGCCGTGGGTTAGGTGAGCCATAGTCACGTGGCTCCGAGGGCTGGCAAATTAGAGTTAAGGGCAGCCCAGAAGAAACAGAGCAAATGGTAAGTAATAATTTGGGGCTACCGATGGGAAAGTAGATTCTAATACCAGAGAGGGCGTGTATCATCCCAGTTTTGTGCTCTTTAAGGCTTGTTGTAAATATAAAGGCTGTGTGTTTCTTTTATCTGGGAGTTAAAGGTTCGAAGGTGGGTTAGAAACCTGGGTCGGGATTAAAAATTTCTACAACAATCTGCCTTCAGAATGCTGACATTAAAGGTGTGCTCCACCGTGAAAGTTCATTAAAGAGGAACAGCAGACAACAACCACAGAAGGAATGGGTATTTAGAAAAGCATCCTTTGCAACTCAATAAACAGTTGACTGAGACCAAGATTATCAATAGATGCTGAAACATTAGATGACAAGTTGTTGGTGAAAACATAAGGTTGGTAAAAGAATTGTCAACTTAAGGCCAATATAAAGGAAAATATATTTTTATATTTTAGTAAGGAAAAATATCTGGCTGTTACCACTCAACCAGGTAATTCTATTTGTAGTGAGGAAGCTGTCCATTTCACTATGATAGAATATTAAGTGTAGAGCAGTGTGCCTGACAGTTTCCTGCCAATGTAGAGTTGGAAACAATAGTGATATTGTCCCATAGTCCCAAGTTTGAGAAGTGTTACATTCACCAGTGGCTACAGATGTCCCATTAGTAAATAAAAATCTTAGTTTTGTTTTTGAGTTAAGTATATTACCTTTTGCCTGATGCGTTACCAACCTGTTAAGCTACAAATACTTAAGTTATGTGGCCTTAATTATTTGTAATAACAGAGTTAGATATTTATTTTGGCTATGGATAATATTTTAAAAATTATTGAGCCATTATTGCTAGGAACAGAAGGAGTTTGTGAACCCCAGTTTGTAGGGTAATCTCTGTATTAGAATTTAGCACGTTGGATGGTGTTCATACTTCTTACTTGATGTCATCAAAATGATTTCGTGAGTCACTATCTCCAGTCCTGGAGTTCACTTATTTAGCAATTTGACGGTTCAGCTTCTCTGGAAATCCTGACTCTACTTCACGAGAGCTGGGATTACAGGCCAGCACCCACCCCTGCCCTGCATTTATGTAGGTGTTACATATCTGAACTCAGTTGCTGATGGTTGGGTAGCAAATTCTTGACCCACTAAGCCTTCCCCCCAGCCCTGATGTGTGATGACGTCAATATGTATAGAGATGAACCATCTCTGCTCTGAACTTTCATATCTTTGAACATCTCCTTTAAAATGACTTTGTCCTCCATTTTATTATCTCTCATGGCTGCAGCCGGAGTGAATTTCTAAAGTTACTTTTATTGTTTAACCCTTCATTGATTTCTCATCCGGAGTATAGGAGAAACTGGTCTCCTAACCTGGCAGGCCCTTCATTCTCCATCCTCCCTCTGCCTCCCTAGCTTCTGTTGTCTGGATACACTGGTCCAGCCTACGCCACTCTCTGCTTCCTGCTTCACGGTTCCTAGAATGCTCCCTGACCTCCGTTCTCTGCTCACACACAGGCTGCTCTGGTGTTTCCTAACAGAACTAACCATTCAGTCCGTATTATTACTTTATTGACATGTTCTAGCTATGCCCCCCAAAGGTTTCCCTCAGATGGTAGCTCTGAACTTATCCTGCAGCCATTGGTCTCTCACCGTACTCACTGCGTTTTGAACACAGGGAATCAATGTGTTTGTCCATTGGCACAAAAGATGTGGTATAGTGAGTGGTGGACAGAATGTATGCTATGACTAATTATTAGGTTACAGTGAGTCTTGTGAACTGGATTGGATCATGTGCATTTTTCAGCCTCAAAAATAATGTTTTGTCATTTTTCTTAGTGGAAATAACTGCTGTGTAGAGACAATTTTTAAAATAACATTCCTCCAGATCTTCAGGTTCTTTTTCTTTCTTCCTCCTTCCCTCCCTCCCTTTCTCGTTCTCTCTCTCTCTCTTTCTTTCTTTCCTCTGTGGCATTTCAGAACATGACCTGCTGACGGTGCAGCTAGCATCTCTGTCTGTAACTCCCTAAATTAAGCTGTATCTATCTTTCAGTTGTGAGTCTAGAGAAACATGCAGCTTTCTAGGGATAGGGATGGAATATCGAAGTTGAATTTATGAAGGAGAGCGAGAAAGAGGGAGAATGAGAGCGATTTTATTTGAATATCTTCTGGTTTGTTTTTTTTTTTCTGGGAGAAACACCTCAGGTTTGCAAAGTCAGTTTTAAAAAGAGTACTGATTAAGTGATTAAATTGTTTAAGTGATTGCAAACGCTTTCAAATCTCTAAGGTGGAGGAAAGAAGGTGTTGAACTTTGGGAGAGGAGTTGGTTGGCTTCGCGTTTGAGTATTCCAACAGTAAAGACTATTGTAATAACAATGGAGTCTTAGATCAGATACCACAGAGGCCTCCCTTGCCAGCCAGCAATGTACCACCAAGGATATGTCGCCCCCAACTCGGGAGGAGGACCGGGACTGGGTCGCCTTGCCCTCTGTGCTAGCAGCCCCGGTGCACTGTGCCTACTGAATGCGATCGGCTCTCATCCAGCTGACCCGGTCACGTGGAGGATGGGGACCGGGCGCGCTAGAGGGGCGTGGCGGAGGCGAGGAGCGGGGCGGAGCCATCGTGGAGGCGCGAGGCTGGTACCCGACCAAGAGACCGAGGGATGCGGCGTGGTGCAGCTCGGAGGCCTGCTGACTGGCTACCTTCTCCAGAGTTCCTCCCGGCCGCGGCGAGGGCACTGATGGCTGCGGCGCCGGCGAGGCCCAGGTACGGTGTTTTGGGGCGGTGCGGAAGATGAGCGACCCCGGGCCTCCGGGTCAGGGAATGGCGCTGACCCCCGGGTCAGGGAATGGCGCTGACCCTGGAGGCCTCGGTTCGCCGCGCCGCCCTTGCACCTCAGGCTGCGGAATTGCGTAACCCGTGACCTCCGGTTCCCCCTCCGCCGCGGTACGGCCACCCCGGCTCTGCCTCCTGCACTGCGTGGTTCGCCGACCTGTGCGCCCACGGATCTGCCTCTGAGTCCCGCTTTCGGCGTCACAACTCTCTCCTTCCTCCAGCGCCGGTGTGTCCCGGGCCACTCATTCCCTGTGCTTTCGAGCATCCGCTCCTCCGGCTTTTGCAGATCATGGTAGAGGCTCCTGCCTCCTCCCCCATGCAGTTCTCCAGCTTCCTGTCGCTGCTCATCACTAGTGCACAGGCTTCTTCCTCTGCCTTGTTCCCAGGCATCCGGAGTCAGTATCCCGAGGCAATGTTTTCCGTGTTACTTTTCCTTTATATGCAGGGCACCTTTCCCCAGGTGTCTCTATAGGTGCTCCGTTCACACTTGTGTGTGGTGGTGAAATAGCAGTCGGGGTAGACCGAGAGGGGCACTGGTCCGAGTTTGGAAGCATTTTCTTCCTGTGGCTGGTTTGAAAAGCACAGACCATTCTATAGGAAGTTCCTTAATTGTTTACAAAACAGTACAGATGATACATGTCTAGGATTTTACTGTTTTTTTGGGTCAGGTATAACGTAGAATGGTATGTAGATAAAAATAGAGACACATAATAAAAACGATTTGTAAATTATTAAGGAGTATGTAATAACTCGTAGTTTTTGCTTTGTCTATGGCTTCTCTAGTCCTGGAGAATGCCTGTATCTACTTCTTTTGGGGAGAATAAGACATTTCATAATCTAGTTACTGTGGAGTGCACATTAGTTCTTGTCTTCTATTGCTGTTCTTAAGGGAACTTCTCCTGGTTCCTAAAAGAGAAGTAAGACTCCCTCTTTTTGTCATTTGACTCTTTCGTTTGGTATTAAATTAATTATTATTTTCTTTTTCTCATTCCTATTTATTATTAGATCCACTTTACACTTGTTAATTATTCCCATTAGAACTGTTGGCTCGCTCTTCCTAATTACAGGGTAAAGATAGCATTAGATTTATTCATAATTTTATCCCTAGTACTTAGAAGTGTGCCTGGTACCTAATAGGCTCTTTGTAAAAATTGCTAACTTAATGAATGCTGTAGTTGATTTGAACATTTGCCATCTTCAGTCCAGATCCTGCCTGCTCCCGTTTACTGCTTGCAGGACCCTGGACCGGTTAATGACGTCTCGTTCTTCATTTTATTCAGCTGTATGTGATGACTATGCTGTTACCTACTTCATAGCATGACAGTGAGTGAGTTAATACATGTTAAAGAACATAGTATGAGTTTCCTACGCTTTGTGTAGAGGTCAGTGGTCTAAGTTCAATATCTTCCATTGCTCGCTACCTTAATGTTGAGTCAAAATTTCTCACTGAACCTGGAGCTTGCCATTTTGGCTGGACTGGTGAACTTCTAGGACCTGTCTCTTGTGAGACAAAGCGTTGGAGCTGGAAAGAAATGTACAGCACTGCACCAGATTTTATGTACAGAAGGATTTGAACTTAGGTCCTCATGCTTGCAGAGCAGGCATGTCAGGAAACCCTGGCTTTTCCTGAGTAGCCTATATATCAGGCTGGTTTCAAAGTCAAGTGATCTGGCTACTTACTTCTGTCTCCACAGTGCTGGGATTAAAGGTGTGTGACCATTGCCTGTCTTCTGACAACATTTCGTATTGTTGTCATAAGATAAAATAGAATTCGTCTTTATATTTTGTATTTTGAGTGAAATTTGTTGCCCACCAAAATTTGACTTTCTAAGTAGTTTCTCTGTATGTCTAGAATAAAATAAAAATAGGTTTTGCTTTGATATTCTACTGGAAATACAATTGTGGTGATGAAAGAACTTACTGGGGCTTCTTGTTTCCACACAGGAAAACTCGAAGATCTCAGGTAAGTCTGTTTTTTGAAGTGTTCAGGAAGGAGAGGTGTCTTATTATCTTTAGTGTGATGTTTTCTACCATTTTGTACAAGGAGTTTTCCCTACGTGTTGTATTTTGGTTCTCAAGTTGGAGCATAAAGCAACCTAGTAATATTCTACATACCTGCCTTTGCTCTCTCTCTTTTTTTTTAAGGTGTTATTTTTTTCCTTTATCGTTTATAAAAACGAGACCATATATTTGTAATAATAAAAACTTTGAGGTAATGCATCAAATTATTCTTACAAACTTATGATTCTCCCTATGGCAATTATATTTCCGTAATTCTAGATATTTTTACTTAGCATTTGTCCTTGGCAAAATGTCTTTTTGTAATTCCTTTGGTATCTCAGTCTCAACTTTTAAGTCAGGATTCTAAGCCTTGTGCCCGACGCTTAGAAATGAACATGAAACACTGCTTGTCTTTTTAACATTTATTCCAAAAGTTAATAATAATTGGTAAATTACTATGTCTGGACTATGTTCCACAACTCTTTGCTAAGTGGTTTCCCTTTTAATAATCAGAAGCAGCATATAAATCTGGCACAAGAAACAGATTTGTAGAGATAAAGTAGTACTTGGTTGGGTTACAAGGTACAAAAGGAACCAGGATTTTCACTTACTTCCCTTTGATTCATGACCCAGGTCCTAACTCTTTAGTGAGCTACATTTTAAAAGAACAGGGTTTTGCATTTTTGCTATATATTTGTAAGTATATGTTCCTCCAAATTACTGGCAGTTTTTTATTCTTTCTGCCTACGAAGATGTTGTCTGATTCCTGGAAGCTGTAGTCATGGGTGTTTGCAGGATGCAGGAATTTGGACTCCAGCCCTTATGATTGCACAGCAAGTTCTTTTAACCTGGGAACCATCTGTCTAGTCCCCAGAACTGTAGTTTATAAAGAGTTTAATATAGATTTAAACATGGAGATGAGAGAGGAGAAACACATGCAAGCATGACAGGAATGAGAGGAGAGGTAGACTCGCAGAAGCGGCTATGTAAACCAAAGACAGAAGCGAGTCTGGGCCAGGAAGAGATGATGTGGAAAACCTTTAATTAATCAATTAATAATTACATATTCTGTGTACGTATGTCTGTATGTGTTAGGATGCATTTATGGGGGTCAGAGGATAATGAGTGGGCAGGTCGTCCTCCTACCACATGGGTTCTGGTGATTGAACTTGCATCCTCTTTAACCCCCTTTAAAAATCACATTTATTTTGTGTGTGTGTGTGTGTGGGGGGGTGGGCAGGAGTTGTATATGTGGATGTTGTAGAAATTATTTAATCCCAACTCAGGGTTTCTACCCTGCCTTTGTCCATTTAGTTCTCAGATAAAAGATACACACAACCTTTATATTTACAATAAGCTTTAATTAGCACAAGAACTGAGCAGATATCGACCCTCTGGCTGCTAGGTCTATTTCCCAGCCAATAATCCCACTATATAATTTGCCATGTTTCGTCTGGGCTGCTCTTAACTCTGATTAGCCGACCCACGTGGTCATCACCTAACCCATGGCGTCTCCCTCCTCCCTCCTCCTTCTTTTCCCCTCGGGGTTCTTCTTTGATGCTGGAAGTCCTGGAATGCTAAACCCTGTGTGTGTTTCTTCTGCCCAGCTATTGACTGCTGGCGTCTTTATTCACCAATCTGAAATAATTTTGGGGCAAGGTCACATAGCATCACTTGGGTCTATGTGTGGACTCTCTGGTTTCTGGGACAATCAGGCCTTGGGGCCTGCAGTTAGCATTATAATACATAGCCACAGACCAAACCTCAGCAAGTGGAGGAGTCAGGTTTCCCTGTAGGTCCCAGGTATTGAACCGATTACATCAGACTTGGCTGCAAGAACCTTTACCCATTGAGCTATCCTACTGGCTCCTGAAAAACCTTTTACAGGCTAGTTTGGTCCTGTGGCACTGCACATGTGAGCTTGCATGTGGCCAGAGGACAACCTTGGGTATTACTCTTCAGGTGCCATCCACCATTTTTTGTAAAACAGGATATTTCATTAGCTTGGAATTGGACAGCAGGTAGGCTTGGCTGGTTGGCTAGGGAAGACATGGAGTCTCTGTCTCCCCAGCACAAGTGTGTGCCACCAGACCAAGTTTCGTTATTGTTGTGGTATTATTATTCTAATTGGCTTCTTGTGTTTGGACTGAAGTATCTGGCCCCGTGACTTTCCATGTGAACAAGAGTAGACAAAAAATGTCTGTGATTGATGTGCATATCGTATATGATTGTACTTGAATCTAGTATAAAAGTGAACCAGAATGTTGCTTTCTAGCTTAGTCTTGCTTGATCACACTCAAGGTTTAAGAGGAACTTCTTGAACATTTAGTTATACAACAAGGGTTGTATAATCTTTAAACTCCATTATTCTTACATCTGCGATAACTAAGCATATACTTCATTTTTGCCTTTTAGGCACAGTCTGAATTATGTAGCTGAAATGTGGAATAAATTACTAATACTAAAATTATTAAGTGTTCTTATTAGGGCACAGGCTAAGCTATTGGAAAAGACTGTGGATCCAGTGCAAACAATATTGAGACTTCTGCCTGTGATAGTCCAAAGGTAGGCAGTTAAGCCACAGAGGGCAGCATTTCTCATGCTATTCAGGCCACAGGTTCCTAAGTTTGCTTAGCCATTCTCTAGGGATTACAGTAGAATCTGTTTTACTTTACTGTAGAGAAATGCATGAGGCGACTGCTCCTACCTTGCTAGCTGCAAGGCACCCTAGGGTGGTTCTGTCACTCTCAGTATACTGAGATACTGAGGAGGAACACTTCCTCCTCAGCAGAGGATTCTGGGGTGCTGCCAAGTAAGCTGCAAACCCGAGGAAGTGGCCTTTGTGATCATTTGTTTCTCATGAGAAAGTAATTTTGTTTATAGCTTAATTAGACAACACATCTAACACATCTCAGAATTGGACTGCTGACAGATTTCTCAGTCTGCAAGGAGGTTTGGGCCACTTTGAACCAAGATATGTTATTGCTAAGGAAATAGCTGCTGAGAACTAGAAACTGTGGGAAATTTTTATTCTGTCTTGTCTTTAAAAGAAGTTGAAACTTTGACTAAACTGTGCATTGGCTTACTGGGCTATGTACCCCGTGTCCAGGTTAATGTGAACCTTACTTGGGACCTCAGTGCACCAGACTGAATTAATTAAACCGCTTTGGCTTCTGACGTGTAGTGCAGTCCTGCCCAAGAGTTCTCTCGATTGGTAAATGACAGAAAACACCACACACACACACACACACACACACACACACACACACACACACACACACCCAGCTAAGTTTGATATGTCTTAACTAAGCTCAATGGCTGGACATTTGTAATTCTGCTGATAGGTAGCATACATTTCCCTCCAGTATCCCTGGTTTAATGCATTTTAAATCTATGTTTTATCTTTGCTGCCCTGTTACCTTCTAGGCAGCACCCCCCCATAGGGTTGTATTCACTTTACACCTACAATGTAGGATGCTTTCTCTTTTTCAGCTCTTAAGTCTGATCCTTCTCACTCCAGGTCATGGCAATTCTCTTCTTCCTCCCTTCTCTCTCCTTCCGTTGCACTCACTTAAGTGTGCCCCTGTCTTTCTGCCCAGCCATTGACTGTACGGCAACTCTTTATTATCATTCGAAGCCAGGGGGGCAGGGACCCTCAGATCTGGAAGTGCAGCTTTTTGGGAGCTGAAATAAGACTAAGCATTAGAACCAATTCCCAACATCAGATGTTAACACTTTACAGATGCATTCTTGAAATTGAATTAATCAACTTTCTTTAAGAATATAGGAATTTGATCCTCAGTACTAGGGAGGGTAAAAATAAAGAATATGGCAGATATTTTGCCTATGGTATCTGTTTATATGTAGTTACTGGTGGCTGTGAGCCCCTATAAAGGTACTGGATGTGATCATTCAGTACTCTATATTGTGGAGCCAGTGGGACATTTCTCCAGCCCACGAAGGGTTTTTTTGTTTGTTTGTTTGTTTTGTTCTGTGTAGTTTTGTTTAAATGTATAGAATGATAGTAGACTGTAGAGTTGGTTAGGTTCAACTCTGTTAATGAAATAAGACTTAGCTGAATGATTTTTAAGGTCAGTGACTAAGGACCACGTTAACTCTGTCTTTTCAGGCATATGAACTAGTTGGAGTTAGTCTAGGTGGACCTTGTATTTAGGACCTATTTTCTTCCTTAGTTCTATTAAACATCTGACTACTAACGGGTCTACCACAGATAGAAGCTAAATTTCTTGATGGAAAAGCACCCATTTGTAAAACAGTTGTATTTAATTTCTGTGTTGCTGCGGACAGCAAACAATGACAGGAACTGCCTTCAGTAGAAGCCTCAGGCAACTCTTTGTAGAAAAGGATGGTGTCTGGGACCCTGAGAAGCAGGACACACATCCCTCCAGGGGACCCACCATCTGAAATAAGGGACTGCCTGCAGTAGGCCTGGAGGGAGACATCTCAGTCGCCCCCGGCAGCTCTTTATAACAACAGTTGTTCCCATTTCTCCTAACCTTAGCCCTGGACAATGGCTGTATAGATTTCATGTGTGTGTGACTGTTTTTCAGTTGGCCTTGGTGTGCATAATTATTCTATTAGCAGGGAAGTAGGAAGTGTTGTAGGACAAGCAGAACAATTTTTTACAATCTGACGAGCTGCCTTCAGAGTCAAAGAAAATTGATATCTCAATGCCTGAGCATTTTGATGGTGAATAGCATGGGAGGCAATTGCTCTACTAACATCATCTAGAAGATTAACACGAGTCAGTAAATCTGCATATGAATTTCCTGTGACCAAAGGTCCAGGGAGACTAGTATGAGCCCGAATATGTCCTACAAAATAAGGAATCGAGCGTTGATGCAACAATTGTAATTTTTGTAATAAGGTATTAATTGTTTTGTCTGTGTTAATCACAGCTGTCTACATAATGGGGAAGAGTCTATGCACATATTGAGAATTGGCATAAAGGTTAAAAGGAATCGAGGAATAGCAAGAAAAAACCTGAATAACTGCTTGTAGCTCTGTCTTTTGAGCTGAGGTAAAGGAGGCACTAAAGGTCATGGTTTCAGTTTCGGAAACTGTACCGGCTTTGCATTTGACGAGCCAAGGACTTTGCATTTGAAGAGCCATTGGTAGAGAATGTTTACATTCTCCATAGAGAAGGCAGAAGGAAATATGACTTGCTGTAAAATCAAAAAATGTAACAGGATTTTTTGGAAGATGATATAACACTTGCCCCATAAAGGAGGCAAACGCTAATGCAAGGGCGTCGGAGAAATTTAACAGCCATTCAAATCGAGCATTTGTATAAGGTATTCTGATGACTTCAAAATCTTTACCCAATAGCACCCTAATCCTTCTTCTACCCTTCATAATAAGGAATCAAAACCTTTGGGGAGGAAGCAGGAAAATGGACCCACTGCCCTGAGATTAGGAGGCTCATGCTCTATCGACTGAGTTACCCGGGCCTTTAAAGCACAATTCATCACTTTTTTAAAAATTTCTTTGGGCAGTTTGTTTTGATTTTCCAGTCACCCTCTTCCCTAAGCACATGTAAGCAGGGTATCCTTTGTCTTCAAATTCTTCCCTAGCTATACTTTTTCCACCTAAAAGGAGTCTAACCTCATCCTCATAATTAGCTTTAAACATAAGGAATTGTCCTCCTGTGAGATAGGACTTGGCGAGGATAAACCAGTCTTCAGGAGTGAGCCAAGTGCCTGCCAAATTTTCCACAAGGGAAAGGACATAAGGTGAGGTAGGGCCATATTTAGAAGTCCTTTCTTTTAATTCCTTAGCAAGTTTAAAGGAGATGGGCTCCCACTCTGGATCTCCATCATCCATGTTTACTATTGGGAAAACCATCAAATGTTCCCCTTGTTCTCTGGCCTTCTGCACTGCTGGGGGTGGGGAGGGTCTCCTTTTCTTGTCCCTCTTCTTAGGCCTAGGAGGTAGAAGAGGGGACAGGTCAGGATTATGATATTTAGCTGCTTCTTCCTCTGACTCAGATTCATCTCCAGAATCCTCTCCATCAGAGGTGGAGGAAGTCTCTGCTAGATCTACAGTACACTGGGAAGGAGGTGCTTTTTATTTCTTAACAGTTTGTTTCTTAGCACTTTGTTTGGACAATAGAGGAATACCTTCTTCCGTAACATTTTTTGTACTACAAACAGAACCTGCTGATGAACTGGGCAGGTCTATCATTTCAGCATGGGATAGTGCTTGTTTTACCACACACCAGAACATAACTGCTTTCTCTTCATCCTTATGTTCCAGGATCTAGGTTTTCATATCCTTTTCCATGCTGCCTCATCCCAGGTCCCTTTATCAGGGAACCAGGGGCTCACAGAACGAACAAAGTGAAGAAAATCAGACAGCTGCTGTTTTTCAAAATGAATTCCCTTTTTAAGCGACAACTTAAGGATTTTTTAATACATAGATCTCTCACTGGATTCAGCTTGACCCATAATAAAACTCTAAAACTATCACACTATCACGTCCTACCTATCCTTTCTCGGCACTCTTCTCTGGCTGAGGGGCGGCTCCCCAGGTGGGTCCTTTCCAGATCATAGGAGAAGGGGAGGGGGCTTACCCAAATCTTCCAGTTCTGAGTCCCACAACCTGGGCGCCTCTTACTGTTGAGGTCCAGCCTCAACTGGAAGCAGGGATATCTGGAAGGTGCATAATAAGTATACACAGACTACTTTTGGGGTACAAGCTGATTGGCAATTTTTCAAGGCTGAAAGTTTCTCTTCTCATTCTCTGCTCTCTTTCTCTCGCTCATTCGCTCGCAGCTTGAGGCTGCACACACCGGATTCTCCTGCGCACTTTGCTTTTCTCCTGTGCTCTTTTCTTTTCTTGCTCTCTCATGCTCCTCATACACACGTCTGTGCGTTCCCCTTTCACTCACACACACACTCTTCACACACATTTCACATACTACATGCACTTTCCTTTCACTCACACACACAGTCTCCATTCACACCTCAAATTCTCTCTCCACTCACTCTAACATTCTCTCTCTGCTCACTCTTCACATGCTCTCTATATGCTCTCTACTCGCTCTCTATATGCTCTCTACATGCTCTCTACATGCTCTTTTGCCTTTCTCTTGCCCCACTCTTTTATTGACACTCCAAAAGCAGAAAAAAAAGAACAAATTGTTGCCAAATCAAATTCAAAAAAATAACCACGTCCCACGAAGAATCAAGAATTACAATTGTTTCCCAAAGTTTCAAGCTTCCCTATTCCTAGGCCTATAGCCAAAATAATAATAATTGCAAACTTATCGTTATTTAAGCTTTAACTTATTATACTTTAGAGCTCAGAGCTCTGAGACCAGCTACTTGCATTTTCTTGTGAAGCTCTAATGATAAATGACATTGGCAAAGATGCCAGGCAGTGGCCAGAAAGAATCAAGTTAACCCTTAACTTGGTAGTTCCCCTAGCTTTCTGCTTCTACACATTGCACACAAAGACTCTCCTAAGAGTCCCAGTGTTTTGACTTAGTTTTACTAATATAAGATTTTACATATTTTATACCTGCTTATCCAGGAACCACTCTCAAATGTTGTGCAAAACTTATTTTATAACTTTAATAGTTTTTTCTTTCTTTGGGGTCCCAATGTTGGCTCTAATTCATTTTCTAATAATTTCATCAAACTTTCTTTGCAAGTCAAGCATTAATCTGGAACCACCATGGTGCAGTTATTGCATTGTTTCTAAGATGGGAGCACACAGCATGCACTGGGCCATGAGGACTGTGCTGTGTCTCTTGCTTCAATTTTTAATTGTTTAAGAATCATTACATCAGGGAATATCTAGTTTCACAGAATTCGCCCAAGCAGAAGGAGAAAGAAGTAAGAAAGTCAGATAGAATAGTTATGCACACCAAGGCCAACTTAAAAACAGTCACGCATAAATGAGATCTATACAGCCGTTGTCCAGGGCCAAGGTTAGGAGAAATGGGAACAACTGTTGTTACAAAGACCTTCTGTGGGTGACTGAGATGTCTCTCTCCAGGCCTACTGCAGGCAGTCCCTTATTTCAGATGGCTGGTCCCCTGGAGGGATGTGTCTCCTGGTTCTCAGGGTCCCAGACACCATCCTTTTCTACAAGGAGCTGCCGTGGGCTTCTGAGATGTCTCCATCCCAGCCTACTGCAGGTAGTCCTGTCATTGTTTGTTGTCCCCAGCACTGTGTAGGTGGGGGGATATGTATATATGGATGTTAGAAAACAACCTGTGGAAGGAAGACCTTTCCCTCTACAATAGTATTTCTTAACCTTCCTAATGTTGTGGTGACCCCCAACCATAAAATTCATTGTTGTTGTTGTTAGTACCAAGGCCTCCTGTGAGGGACAGTGCGACAGGTAGGCCTGTCGCCAAGGCAACGGACGCTATATACCCAGAATTCACTGGGCCTACTTTACCTGTGGTTATGTCATCGTTCGTATATATTTGGGTAGCGCCTCCCTCTCTTTCTCTTTCTTTTTCCCTCTTTCTTCTCGCCGGCATCCTTGTCTGTCCCCTACCCCACTAATAAAGCCCCACTTGGAATGGTTTGGCCAGGTGTGGTCTCTTGTGCCGCTGCAGTCCCTTGCACCGAACACATCAGTTGTTACTTCATAATGGTAATTTTGCTACTGTTATGAATCATAATGTAAATGTTTGGTATACAGGATATCTGATATGTGACCCATGTGAAAGGATTGATTCACCCTAAAGGGGTCATGACCCACAGGTTAAGAACCACTACTATACAGTTAGGTGTCAGGGGATGGAACTCAGGCAGAGAATATTTACACAAACTTGGCACAGGAGATTCTTGGTATAAGTGTTACAATCCTGCATCTAGATTGAAACAAGATGGGAAGGCAGAGAAATAAGCATTTGAATAACCCAAGGGTAAATATTACACAGTGTACAAAAACATTATGCCTACATTTATCCTTTATATATATTTTACCCATAATAATAGTACAGGCACTCTCAAAAATCTCCTAGGCCTGTGGGTTTGTACTCTATTTATTTAACCATTTCTGAGTACTGAACACAGTCTTTGTAAATTGCTTTTGTGTTTGGTCTCTTATTGCCCCTGATCCCAAGAATAAAAGTAATAGGGCCTATTGCATAGATTTCTTGGAAAGGTTGACTCCGCCTAGCTTTGTGCTCCCCACTCTCTTATTGGCCAGGCTCTGATCCATGCTTTAACTTTCAGCCATTGAGTACAGTATCTACAACTGTGGTAAAGTGTTAAAATGCTTACAACATAAGAATGTAACCTTTTGACTATCCTGTGTTTTAGTTTTATGTGTAAAGGTGTTTTGCTTGCTTGTGTGTCTCTGCATCACGTTCATGCCTGGTAACCACAGAGGCCAGAAGGCAGCAGTGGCCACTCCTGGTCCTGGAGTTAGACAGTTGTGAGTCACCATGTGGGTGCTGGCAATGGAGCCCACCACAGTCTTCTGAAAGAGAAGCCAGTGCTCTTGACTGCTCAGCCATCTCTTTGGTCCCAACCCTTTTTACATGGTAGGTTCAGTAACGTTAATACAGTGTGCAACAGACATTACCACCGTTCATCAGTAGATCCCTTTCGTCTTGACCTAAGATGCTCCTGTTATCCCCAAGCACACCGTCCTATTTTCAATCTCTCTTAAGTACTTGAAGTATCTGGTCTGAGTGGGATGGTAGAGTATTTATTTATCTTTCCAAACGGGTGCTTTTTCTTAGCATGATATTTTCATGACTATGTTGTTGCATATATTAATTTTCCTAAGTCTAAATAATATTTCATATGTGTATATGGCACATTTTGTTCTTGTGCTCTTATGTCAATGTGTATTTGGAGTAGCTTCCACCTTTTAGCTACTAGGAATGCTGCTGTTGTGAATATGGGTATATAGATAGATGTTTCATTGTGGGGCAAGTGGACCATGCCACCAGACAGAAGAACTGATAAGCTTTAGTGGTCTCAAACACCATGATTCTCGGAATTGAGAATGATAGGAGTGGAGCCACTCTCTGTCTGCTCTAAAACACCTAACCAGGACACCCCACCGAGAGTACCGGGGTGGGGGAGGATGGGGGGGGAAATTATCAGTTTCTTAAGGAAAATCGCCTGGAATCCTTCCCCATGCAAATACAGTATCACTAGTCTCTCAAACTGAGCCAATGGTAAGCATCTTCCCTTGGATCCCACCCTATACCTCAATAAGGTACAAAAGTCATTTCACCTAGAATAATCTGAGAGTGTCTGCTTTACTGAGCTGTAGCACTTGGGTAAGAGTTTTCTCTCCAGAAGCTTTCATCACTGGACCTGCAGAATACAGAGACGTTGTAGGCTGCTTTATTATATGTATTGAGTTTTAGAAACCATTTCTCACTTTACCTGAGATGAGCAAGCACCATACAATTATCTTGGAAAACCCAGTCACCTCAAAACAAGGTGATTTTTACTTACAAGTCTAGCTTCATAATGGATGACATGTCAGTGCAGAGTCATTGCTTCCTAATGAATCAGCTTAGTAAAGAAGACACATTGTAACTGCAAAGGTTGCTTGGAACAGGAAGAAAATAGCTCATTACTGTTTGGACTATTCAGTCAGGTTATTTGTATCCTAATTCATTGCCCTCTTCCCTTTAGATAAAGTCTTATTTAAATAAACAGACCAGTCTCTTGGAGTGGAGAACCTTTCTATAGATAAGACTGCAGAGACATGGATAAACTATTTCTTTTTTGGTGATCGTTAATAGATCTGCAGAAATTTATGCTTTTCTATCATGACACATTATAGATTACAAGAAAGGAGTTTTACTTGGCTCCTTATTTAACACCATATTACCGATCCTATAAATGATTTTTAGTTAATTCCCATATACTACATGGTTCTTTGTCACTATCAGTGTGGTCCAAATGCTGGTTTTGTCTGTACTATTTTAGGAGAGAATTTTGTGATCTATATGTTCAGAGTTTGATTCTGAATTTTCAGAATTTTTTTTCTGTTAAAAATTTTGTTTTTATTTTAATAATATGCATGTGTACGTGGCAGCTGCTTGGTGGCAGTGGTGGGTGTGCACACATATTAATCAAGGTGCAGGCATCCAGAGAGTGTGTCTGAGCTCTTGGAGCTGGAGCTAGAAGTGGTTGTGAGCTGCTAGATGTGTTTGCTTTGGCCAAACTCTGCTTCTCTGCAAGAGTAGTGTGTTCTGTTATCCTCTGAAGCATCTCTCCAGTCCAGTCCTGGAAAAAACTTTTTCGTTAATTTTTCTTAGTTTCTTTTTGTTCTTGTTTTTGTTTTTTTCTTGGAAACAGGTTCTCAGTAGGTGGCCGTGGCTGGCCTGAAACACCCTTGACTACCCAATCACATGCACAGTTAATGGCAATTTAATATAGTTCCATAATAATATTTGGGTATGGGAAACAAGATTCTTGTTGGTCTCAGTGAAATATGAATGTGTATATATGAATGTGCTGTCCAGGTTTATGTCTGCTCGACATAAGCTATAGTCATCATAAAGGAGGGAACCTGGGTTGACAAAATGCCTCCCTATAAGTTCAGTCTGTAATCAAGCTTACAGGGTATTTTTTTAGTGATGGATACAGGAGGACCAGGCTGTTGTGGGTGTGGCACCCCTGGTCTGGTGGTCCTGGGCTGTATAAGAAAAGCTGAGTTGCAGTGAGCAGCACCACTCGTTGACCTCTGGTCCAGCGCCTGCTTCTAGGCTGCTGCCCTGCTTGAGTTCCTGTCCTAGCTTCCTTCAGTGATGGACTGCAAAGTGGAAGTGTAAGGCTATAGTCTTCCCTTCACAACTTGCTTCTTCTAGTCAGTGTTTCATCACAGTGATAATAACCCTAACTAGGGCAGTGATTATCAATGCAAGTGTTGATAAGTGGATACATTGTTCGTTTCTATCACTTGCTTTGTCTTTGGCCTTATAATAGAAGTTGTTACATTGTTATCTGTTGATAACTCTGTGCTTAAGGAAGTCCCATGGCCCATGCTGCTGAAAATCTTCTCCTTGAGTTCATTTGTATAAGAGCTTTGCCCTCCCCTTCCATAAAAAAGGAAATTTCTTATACTATAGCCCTTGCTGGCCTTGAACTTGGAACTCCTCTGTAGCCCAAGCTTGCCTTGAACTTTTGGCTTTCCTCCAGTCTGAGACTCCTGAACAACAGACTTGATCCACCATATTTGTAATTTGTTTTAAGGTTAAAGACTTTTATAAGTTAACTTTTATCCTTTGTTTTATATCCTTGAATTTAGCATGGTTATTTAAAAGACTAAAGTTCACTACCCACTAAGATTTTGTTCTTTGGTGGCTCTCATTTGTATAGTTTTTTTTGTGTGTGTGTGTCACAGTTGTATTTGCAAATTGACTGTAGAGACAAGTAAACAAAGGTACTGTTATAGTGGAATTCAGTTGCTTTATCCACTTGCTTCTTGCCAGGGTTGCTTCAGTCCACTTCACAGATAAACTAATGTGAGGTGAGGGTTTAATTTCTGGAAAACTTGAGTTGTTTACTTCTAGTTTGTTCTTATTTCTAAGATATTAACCCGTAATATGGAGATCAGTAGATTTGGAAGATTCTTAGACTCCGGTTCTCATTCTTTTAGTATGGTGTTTGTTAAAAACATGGCCACTCTTGAGCCACTCCTCTGGAGTTGACAGATTATTCTCAGAGGGGAAAGATTCCCATTTGGGGAGAAGTAGCAGATCCTTGTAAATTTTGTTGTCTTCTGATTCTTAACTAATTTCCACTACATGGGAGGCGTCTTTGCCTTGTTTTGTATAGAAAACACAGTTTTAGTTTCCTGTGGGGTTTGCTTGGTTTTGTGTTTTTCCTTCGTATTGACACCAAGCTCACAGCCTCTTGACTGACAGGCAAGTGCTGCACTCCTGATCCACGTCCATAGTCTTAGCATCTATCCCAGTGTCAGACCTGTCTACCCTCCTCATTACACCATCAGTAAGGATTTTCTCACTGGCTTTTCATAGCAGAAGCGTTGGTGAGCAAAAGGCGCTCTTAAATGACTAATCAAATGAATTACTATTTTTATTATTTATTATTTATTTATTCATTTATTTATTTATAACTGAGACTGTGTTTCTGTAGTCTAGTTTGGTCTTGAGCTCATTATGTAAATGGGGCTGGCCTTGAACTCCTGATTCTCCTCATTCTACCTCCCAGACACTGAAATTATAGGTGTAATACACCATACCTGGCTTTAAATTTGAAGATATATTTTATTATTTGTAGAGACATGGCATGAGGAGACTGCTCCCAGCTTGCTAGCTTCCAGGCAGCCTAGGGTCTTTGTCATTCTCAGTGGGCTAAGACAGAGGAAGCATACTTTCTCAAGCAGAGAATCCCAGTGTTCTGCCAAGTAAGCTGCAAACCTGAGGACGCGACCTTCCTGTTCCTTTTTTCCATGAGAAAGTAACTTGGTTTATAGTTTAATAGACATCATATGAGAAGCAGTGCAGGTAGCAGCAGGCGTGGCAGCTGGAGTGGAATGCGGGGAGCTCACATCTTCAGCCACACGGCATGAGGCAGAGAGAGCACACTGGATATGGCAATAGTCTTTAACCTCTCAAAGCTTACCTTCTGGGACATACTTCCTCCAGCAAGGCCATACCTGTTAATCCCTTCCAAACAGCACCACCAGCTGACTAAGTGAGTCTGTGGGGACATTCTTATTCATATGACTGCAGATAGTTACATTTAATGACTGTGACATACACATTAGCAGAATTCTCAAGTCATTGGCTTTTAAAAGTAGGTGTATAGAATCAGAGTTTCTTTGAACCAGTAACTTTGTAATGGAATTTCTTTGACTCTTAAGTGATAAAGTCTTCAGGACTGGTAAATAAACTACTTAAGGAGAATTTAAGAGAAACCTTTGACAATTCTGGGCTTGATAATGAATACACCAAGGAACACCCTTGCACCTGCCTAGAGCAAATTTAAAAGCAAAACTCTTTTGTCCACAAAATTAGTAATTTATTATCAGGGCCTTTTATATATGCCCCTAAAACATTTACATTGTCTTTCTTACTCCTAGGACCTAGCTGACAATTTCTGTGTGTCTTTAGCCATCTTTCGGGTATATAATATGCCATTAATGCAAATGTCAGCAAAAGAAACCAAACCAAAGGTCATTTCCAAAACTAAGAATCGTGTGTGGATAAAATGTTTTAAGTGTTAAAGATTCTCATAAATCTTACCAAAGCTAGTTTGACTTTGATAGTGTATATAAGGTTTCGTATAATAATCTTTGATATAAACTTGCATAATTACAGAAAACAATGTAAATTTTGTATTTATGAAATATAATGCAGTGATAAGTTGTAGCTAGAAGAATTTGACTTTGTGCCTCTTGATCTAACAATGAGCTCACTAGTTAGTCCCTAATCCTGCAGTTTGACACGTGCCAGCATTGGGAACCCTGGTGTTGTATGGCACAGTTAAGTGCTGCCTTAAGAATACAGTGTTTTCTGTCCTCTGCCCCTGTCTTCCCTTCTCATGGCTCTGCTCTGGTCTGCCTGCCTCTACCCAGTCTGCAGGCCCTCATCCCTCTGCCGTCTCCCAACAAACCTTATACCTGACCTCCTGCATGTAGTAATTTCTCAAGAGCACATCTTGGCATGGGTCTGCAGTAATACCCCCTCAATGTATTAGATTTCAACCTCGTGCATTACATTTGTTGTCACAATAATCAGTCCCTTATGATGTGTTCTTTTAATGAACTTCTTGGAGGGTGCAGTTCGTATGGCAGATGTGTTATACTGTGTGTTTTCTTGAGTGGTTAGTATGACACAGTTAAAGGGCCATTTTAGGTCAGATGATGAAGGGTGTTAGCATTCTGTGTAAACTCCACCCCATAGTTACCTGGCAACAGCCAGGTAGGCCTGACGCACTAGAAAAGGGGCTGCTTGCCCCCTCTTGGTCTCTTGCCCTCTTGGTCTCTTGCTCCTTCCTCCCTTGCTCTTTTCCTGCTTCCCTTCCCCCCGCCCCCCATGTGCTCATGGCCGACCTCTACACCTCTACTCTACTTCTCTACTCCCTCTTTCTCTGCCTCTGCCACCCTCTTAACTCCCCTCCCCATGCCCTGAATAAACTCTATTCTATACTGTACCGTCCTGTGGTTGGTCCCTCAGGGGGAAGGGGTGCCTTGGCATGGGCCCGCTGAGGCACTCCCTTCCCCCACACCTCACCACACTCCATAGAAAATATCCCCCCTCTCTTTATCTTTTTATAAACACATCAAAGGGAATATTTTAGTAGATTATTTAACTAATTAGTGGTAACAAGTAAGTGACTGTTAGTTGGATTTATTGATGTTTTATGCAAAGTGAATGTTAAGTGTTGTTATTCAGGAGGGCATAGATTCTTTCTCCATCGACCCCTCTCACCCAGTTGAAAAGTTGAAAAGTGTTTCAATATGAGACTTAAACTGTAGGGAGGACGTTCTCTGGATAGATTGCACCAATAAAGCAACCTGAAAATAATGCATTTGACAAAATTTACTTGGCATTAACCTTTTGTCTTACATTAATTGGACATTTGAGTTTTCAAATTTCCCATTTCCCTTGATAAAATATCAATGAAGAGTACATTATGATATAAAATTGACTTTTTTTTTCTCCCCAGACAGAGGCTCTACCCACCATGAGGCAGTGCTGTTGGAGGAAGCAAGCTGACAATGATGGCTGGGAAATGGGTGTGTTTTAATGAGTAAAGACATTTACATGTCTAGATAATTATTTTCTTTCTTTTATGATATGGCTTCAGATATGATGTGATTTTATATACCAACTCTGTGTTTTCACTGTTTATAAACTCTAACCCATAAAGTTCATTTTACTGTCAGGAATTTTGTCCTGAGGAAGTAGATATTCTTGCACAGAACAATTTAATATATTTTAGTTTATCTCAGCATTGCTAGTAATACTGAGAATTAGAAAAAATACACAAATATCTATTACATAGTGTTATCAGTTAATCATCTGTATATGGTAAAACATTTTGTTTTTATGTGTCTAATTTTTGAAAAAATACAGTGAATGTATAAAATTTTAATAATCAGTAAAAACAAGTTGTTTGCAGTTTGGACAACACATACCACTGTTGTCACCTATAGCTTTACATTAAAGATACAATATTCAAAACAGTGAAGCCTCATTATTTTAGGGTTAAAACGTGAGACTGTACTTGTAAATCTGTCGGGGGTTTTAGGTTAATTGTGTGGCAGGAGCTGTAACTGCTGCTTATTGTCTTGCCTTTTCTTGGTTGTAGGACGAGTACATGGCTGCCAAGATCAGAAGCTGGAGGAGCAGTTCTGTTACGCAGGAGGATGGGACACCGTCTGCAATATTTAGTGGAATTCAGAGGTTGAGTACATTTTAGTTTTTTGGTGCCCAATTTTATCATGAACTTTTTAAGATTAGGAAAACATTGTTTTAATCTTCAATTATTCATAGTCTGTATTATTTATTTTTCTGTTGCTGTAGTTAAATACTATGACTAAGACAATTTATGGAAGGGATTATTTTGGCTCGTGCTTTATGAGACCATCATAGCAGGGAGCTGAGAGATCACATGTTAAACCCCAAACATGAACAGAGAGAGTGAACTGGAATCGAGGTTAGTCTACACGCTAGCCTCAGAGCTTGCCTCTAGCAAGGTATAGCCTGAAGTCACCACCAGGGTTCATATATTTGAGCCTATGGGAGACATTCTCATTCAAACCACTGCATTCCACTCCCAGGCTCCAAAGGCTTAGAGGACATTATTATAATGCAAGCCCCCAGAGTCTTCCACAGTCTCAGTAAGACCCTGTGAATTCTAAAAGTGAATTAATTTCAGCATACAGTGGCACAGATAGGCATTACTATTCCTAAAAGGAGGAATGGGGGCATAGTCAGAAAATGCTGGACCAAGCGAGACTGATAATGCTGCATGTAAACACCTAATCCCCAGCTCAGCAATTCCCAGTTGTTGGTCATGATCCATTTACAGGGGGGTTGCCTCAGACCATCTGAAAACAGATATTTACATTATGATTCATGACAGCAAAATTACAGTTATGAAGTAGCAACGAAAATAATTTTATAGTTGGGGGTCCCCACAGCACAAGGAACTGTATTAAAGGGATTCAGCATTAGGAAGATTGAAAACCATTGCTGCTCTAGCTTAACATCTGATATCAGAGGGCTTAGATGGCTCCATCCCTCCATCTTTTGTGCCTGCAGAAACAGGCTGGTTCCACTCCATGTAAGCAACTCTCCCTGGCAGATGTCTCACAGCTTTGACACCTCCAACATCTTGGCGTCAGTACAGCAGCCCAGGCTTCACTTCATCTCTCAGGGTCTTCATGCAGGGCGTCAGGATTAGGGTCGGCCCTGAGGTCCTTTGGGTCCATGCTGTGATTTCCCAGAAAAAGGATCTGATGTTCTTTCTTGCTTGAGAAAGAGTATATACACAGCAGAAACATTTGATTTTCCCAAAGGCGGTCAGGAAAGGGCCATAATTCTCAGTCTGAAAAGGGTATCACTTAATTACCGCTTTGTTTTTATTGACTCTTTTATCCGCTCTATCTTCCCTTCCTGGGTCTAATCTCGGGAATGGATGAGTACTTTGTCTTGTAGGTTGGTGAAGATATCTGGAAATTTTAATTTTTATATAGTTTTAGCTATGAACTTCCTGTCTGAAGACTTATCTACTGTGATGGTTTGAGTAGGAATGGGCATCATAGGCTCATGGGTTTGAGTGCTTGCCCCATAGGGAGTGGCACTATTAGGAGGTGCGGCCTTATTGGAGTATGTGTGGCCATGTTGGAGGAAGTGTGTCACTGAACGTGGGCTTTGAGGTCTTAGTTTATGTTCAAGCTACACCCATTGTGGACACAGTTTCCTGCTGCTGCTTACAGAACAAGATACAGAACTCTCAGCTCCTTCTCTAGCCCACGCCTGCCTGGATGCTGCCATGCTTCCCACCATGATAATAATGGAATAAACCTCTGAAACTGTAAGTCAGCCTAATGCAATGTTTTCCTCCTCTCACTACCCAATCACAGGCTCTAACCTTTTATTGACCAATTAAATTAAAGAGAAGGTTCACATGGCATCACCTAAGAACAAGATGGTCTGCTTGTGGGGTCTGACTTTTTAATACAAATCGAAATAATGTTAGTTATTTAAATGTGTGTTTAACTATATTTCTTCCACAGCTGTTCTCTAAATATGCATTTGTCTAGTCTGCTGTAACAGCATAGACTATGTATTGTTAACAGTGTATTTTCTTCTCAGTAATACATGCACTTTATTTTTTGTTGGATATGCTACTATTGATTATCTAAAGAGTCATAATGGTTTAACACAGGAAAGTTAATTGTCAGAATTTTGTTTTGTTTTTGAGTCAGGGTTTTCTGTATAGCCTTGGCTGTCCTGGAACTTTGTAGACCAGGCTGCCCTGGAACTCACAGAGATCGGCCTGCTCCCTATCTCTGAGTGCTGTCCTGCACTGAGTCTATCTCAAGTTCTGCGCCCGGCTTGATTTTTTTTAAAATACTTACATCATTTTGTTGACTTCTGGGTGTTTGGTGAGGGCTAGTATAATTTGCACTTTAAATATATTTAAGTGGATCTTCATTGCTCAATCCTTTTTCTTAACAGGCAGGCTTCCTCTGATTTGGGACTAAATGAAAACAGGCAGGTCTTCTCTTGTACCTGACACAGGTAGGTACTAAAACTGTTTTTTTCAAAACAGTTATATTTGATGATTTCATTCTGATGTTCTCATTGGTATTCTAGTTATTACAAACTTCTTAATATAAAAAGTCTCTAGGAATGTCAGTTTATATAAGTTACAATAAGTATAACTGAAAACTTTACTATTATGTTTCATATTAAACTTAACTGTGGCTAGCTCAAAATGTCAGGTCATTTCAGTTGTGAGCACTGGGATTCCAAGCTTTCCTTCTTCATGGAGACTTTATAAATGGTTGAAGTTATGAACTATATAATCATGACATTTTATATTCCATGCTTAATATCCTGTGAGAATTAAGTTGATTGGTAAGGGTAATTGAGAATTTCTGGAAGGTTGCTTCAATAATGCACTCTTAAAAATTAAACATTGAAATAGAACTATTGTAATTATAGGGGTAAACTTAGTGAGATTGTTTTAACATTCACATAGATTGTCTAATTTGTGTGCATGGCTAACATTTGTCATCCAAATCCAACAGGAAGCTGTTTTGTGATAGTTGTTACTCAAACTAGATTCTAATTCAGTTATTTTTGACAAAGGGTTTGGGTTTTTTTTTCCTTTTATGGGCAAAAAGAAATGTTCAAGATTATACGATAGTAATCTTTATAACTGTGGAAAGGGAGGCATAAAGAGAAAGATGCTAATGAGGTTTTAGAAAGTTGCAGCGTCTTTCTGTATGAATGTTTGTTGCTCTTATGTTATTTGATATATTCAAATAGGCTTTTAGTCAGTATTTTGGAATATTTCATAATAATGCCATAGGTTATTTATTTCTGGGTCTTTTTAACCTGAAGGTCGCTTAATTTTGAAAACTTTAGAATACTATTACGAGTTAGGTCCATGAATAGGAATAAATTCTTAAATTTATATGTTGTAAGAAAGCATGTGATAGGCATTTTTTTATACATTCAGTACCCCTTAAATATTTAATACTATTTTAGGTTGTTTACCTTCTGTTTCATAGTACTTTGAACAGTAGCATTGTGATTGTTGTTTGCCTTACATGTTCAGGGCCCTGCAACTTGTTTGATACCTTGCACTGCAAAAGAAAGAAAGATTGTGATTAGTGAAATTTACATAGAGAATGGCAAGAGTTTGATTTAGATTGTGTAGCCTGGGTCTGAATCCTTGTTCTGCCGCTTTCTGCAACAGGAACACGCACCGGTGTTTGCCTTTCTTGCCTGTTTCCTCTCTGCAACAGGAACACGCACCGGTGTTTGCCTTTCTTGCCTGTTTCCTCTCTGCAACAGGAACACGCACCGGTGTTTGCCTTTCTTGCCCATTTCCTCTCTGCAAGAGGAACACGCACGGGTGTTTGCCTTTCTTGCCCATTTCCTCTCTGCAAGAGGAACGACAGGAATCAGTGATGCCCAGCTTACGTCGGCTTAAAAACAACGTGGAGAAAGATTCGGTGCCTTGCACCTGGTGAGACTAGACAATTGCCTCACGGTACATGAAGTGGCTCAGTTGTTCGGGAGTAGGTTTTTTTTTTTTTTTTTTTTAAAGCTGATACACAAGAATAGTCTCTGAAATCAGAACTTCTTACAAGTTTAAAAAGTTCTTAGATTTTAGATTCTTAGATTTAGGACCTGTACTGTTATATTTTGGAACACCAGGAAGAGTATTAGTAATAATATTATTATAAAGTAATAGTATCCTAATAAGTGGATTATAATAATCCTTATAAACAATCCCTGGTTATTATAAGTCAGTAATTGTCCTTACGAGATAATATTTAATTTCATTTCCATAAATGTAATAAACATGTTGCAGAACTAGTACTACCTAATGGTGAATGAAAAGTTCCCTTAGTATATAGATTTTTTTTTGTGGATTATTTGAAATATGTCTAATTATAAGAGCAATATGATAGTCTTAAGAGCTTGGAAATCAAGCTGACTGGAGTTAAATTCCAATTTGGGCATTCACCAGCTGTGGGACTTAAATTACTAGTCTATAAAAGGTGGGGGTGATAGCAATGTTTCCCCACAGTGCTGAGAGAATTAATCTAACCCCTGTAAACCTCTTGTGTTTTATTACTTATCAGGATATTGGGAGGTAGTAGCTATTGTAATTGTTTCATTAAATAAGGATTGTAGGGTTGTGCAGAATGGAGCTTATCAAAGCTAAGTATGTAAACTACAAAAACCAAAATTGTTATAAATAATCAGATTTATCTTGAAAATTAAATTTTAAAAGAAGACAGAAAGAATAGGAAATAATACCATGGTGTTGTTAGAAGTGATTTAAAATTCTATCAGATAACTAGAGAAACTGAAATTCATCTATTAAGGTGGCATACAGTCCATAATATATTCTATATTATGTTAAGATACCATTCTTCTTAAATGTGATTTCTAAAATTAACTACATCTGTTTTTAATGAGAAGTACTTGTTTGGATTTAAATGTTCTTTTTTCCTTTTAGGCAAATTGAGCCGGCCCAGACATCAGAGCTCTGTAAGGCATGTTGATATTGATTGTTTCTTTGTCTCAGGGGATATAAGAAATATTACAGATCTCAAAGGTCTGTATTCTTGTTTGTTTTAAGAAAGTTGATACATATCAATGTGTGTGTGTGTATCTGAATTGATAACAATATATTCTTTGGGAAGTATTTTGATTTTTCTCAGTCAAATCTATTCCTTGTTCAAATTGACTGGAGTCTACTATCACAGGTGTAGGAAAATTAGAAAACTACTGCTTGATGTAAGTTGAAATATACAGAGAAGAGTATCTTAAATTGAGGTCTATATTATCTCACATAAATGAGGGCTTCTGGATATTTTCCATATCTTTTTATAGTTTGTTAAGGGGAAATTTCTGGTATCCTGTGCCTTCAGACTTTCTGTTCTTCTGTTCAAGTAACTCTCCTCCCTTAATGTAGGTAAACATACTAATTTTCGGGTTGCGATAATTTTGTACCATTGAGGTGAGTCATCTGGGCAGTCTTTTTTTTTAATGAAATTTTAGGTTTATGTGTGTACTACTTACTAGTATTGAAGCATTTATTTAGGATTTTTTCCTTAGTTCTTTCTTGACAAGATAGCTACATTAGCATTTTCTTTTTAAAGTTGGTTTTTCTCTTATGTGAAAATCCTAGAAAATTCTAGATTCCCAACAAGGCTTTATTTTTGTCCTAGGTAGTTGTGACTTAGCTCTGAAAGGGATTTTTTGAATTTGAAAGAATTGATTTTAGCCTTGGGACAGCTTACCTTCTAGTATATTGTTCTTTTGTCTAGTTTTTGTGGAGAGGCAGGAAGGCTTTGTGTGTTAAGTGTTTCTTTGTTCTGAGTCTCCTGCCCTCTAAGCCTGCATTGTTTTACTTGCAAATCAATTTTACAACATTATAGTTGCCTTGTAATTTTATACATAAAGGGAAATGATACATTAAAATAATGTTCTTAACCAAAGCAAAATCTGGGGGTCTGAAATTCACATTTGGTTATATGTTAAAAATCAGATTTTCCTTGCTGTGCATGAATCTCCAATTGATTTCTATTGCTATAAAATTAAAAAAATAAATATAGAGGATAAACATGTTTATATCAGAATTGTAAAAGTCTGTTTATAGTTTTTGTTTCATTGTCTATTCCTACAATCTGAACCTGGGATCTGAGTTGCCTGCTTTTCATTGCAAGAAATCAAAGGCCACAGAAAACTGACTCTGCTGATTTTAGATTGAGTCGGTTTATCAGAAACGTTGCTGGAGCCATGCTTGGTGGCAGCATGCTTTTAATCCTAGCAGATGAACCTTTGTAAATTCCTGGCCAGTCTGGTCTACATAGAGAATTCCAGAAGACCCTGTCTTAAAAAAAAGTTAGGTTATTTCATATGGTGATGAGTATATTAACTTATTAAGATTTAATGCATAAGTGATTATATAACATTATATTATTATATTATATTAATTATATTATATTAATTATATTATATTAATTATATAAGATGTTATATAATTAAAATTCCATGAAAAAAATTCCATTACATGTTCTTAATATCCTTTTGTACTTAGAGACAATTTAATTTTAATCACAGTAAAAACAGTGGCTCTTATAAGTCACTGTGGCATAGGAAGGTCACCTTTTCATCCTGGCACTAACACCCAGCTGGAGTGGAAGTACTACCACAATAAAATCCTGAAAGGAAAAGCAGGAACACATGAGTGTTTTAAAGTGGTAGTACACCTATGGATGGCCTCTGGATGTTGCTGGTGGTGTTGGTACTTTAGAAATAAAAGTAGAACTAGAATAATTAGCTCTGTCAAGTTGAAGGTTTTAAGGATGCTAGTGACTACAGAGAGAATATCTTGTGATTGTACTAAGAGAAAACTGTGGCCTATAGGAAAGTGTAGAATAGAAGATGGGAACATTCAGAAGACAGAAAGAATTCTGGGATAGAGCCAAGTGTGAGAGATTTGCCTGGGAAAATGTGATGAGACAGACAGATGGTACCTGAGCCCAGGTAACCAGTCA
Source organism: Tokudaia tokunoshimensis (assembly GCA_036184795.1). NCBI lineage: Eukaryota > Metazoa > Chordata > Mammalia > Rodentia > Muridae > Tokudaia > Tokudaia tokunoshimensis. Next base: position 125,440 of record BTHU01000010.1, read on the forward strand.
TGTGGCAGAATGGAGATTTGAGTAAGTGGGTTATAATACATTGTGGCCTAGTCAGAGAAGACTAGCTACAAGGCCAAGGTATTTGTAAGTATGTCCTGAGTTTGAATCTTATTTCTGGGAGCATGGGGCTGGGAGGAAGACCCGGGTCCAAACTTCCACAAGAGATAGCCTGAATCAAAACAAAATCAAAATCTGAGCTGACGACCAGTGTATAGTCAGGTTTTCTGGAATGAATGATGGTGTTTTCTGAAACCCGATCTACTGTGTATAAATTTAGGTTGGGAATGGAAAGCGTGGTGAGATGTTTTCGTATTAACTGGATGAGTTATTAGCCATTTGGCTTATGTCACAGTGAAGACACTGAAGTTTGTGTTCTTCAGTATTTTTAAGTATTTAAAGGTAGACACAGTGGTACCTAATCCCAGCCTTTGGGAGATGGCGCCAGGAGAACAGTACTTTCAAGGGAAGGCTACAGAGTAGGGAAACCCTGATTCAAGAAAGGATACAACCTCTATTGGAACCAGAATCTAAATGCCTCATTTGAGTGAACTTGTTTCTTAGAAGAAATATTTTCATAGCTGTCTTGGAAAACTAGTCTCTTTACAATCATAAGATCTTTGTGTGTTTTTATGAACCTTGCATTACAATTTGAAAGCAGTTGGGAAGTCTTTCTCTTTGGTTTCCTTGTGGAATAAATTGTAAAACCACAAATATTTTGAAAAATCTTTTAGAGAAACATTAACTAGAAGACAGATATATATATAGCACAGTAGAAAGGATCTAGAGTTTGTTTTATCCAAGTTACTTCTGTTCCCTGTTTTGTCAGATATAAAACACTGGGATTATTTTAGAAAAGACCCTGATGAGGCAAAACAGACTCTGGACATCTGGATTTCTTTTCTGGAATTAGTCTTTCTTGGTTGCACTTATCTGCTTACACAGTGTATTGGAAAGGGTAATTGTAGACACACATTTATACTTTATATGTATATCAGTTTTTCAAGTTTTCTAAGGCTTTATTAGCTGTTAAATGTTTTCAGAAAACTTTGAGATTTAGTGATTTTTGTCAGTAGATCATGGGGTAACTTCCTGAACTTGTTGAGGTTTTACTTCATTGTTTATGGTTAGTTTCTTAAGCATACCTTTGTACGAGTTCGCTTGTTCTTTCTGTATTTTCTACATGGTATTATAAAAAGGCAAAAACGAGTTCTAGAAAGCAAGAAATGTGTAGCTGAAGGAAGTACACAGTACTTGTCACATGTTGAATACTAAGTAAATACTCCCTGAACATCTGTCAAAATGAGAAAAAAAAACCCCAGATGTGTTTATTTAATAGTGTCTCTAAGTTCCTTTGTTGTTCAGTCTGGTGGGTGGAGTCTACGTTGACTGCTTGTTTAAACAGTCTGCATCTAGATTTTGGCCTTGGCAGGCACTTGAAAGTACCAGGGAACTAATCTTCTTTTGTCTTGCTTTCCATCAGTCTCCGGTCTTTGCATCTTTTAGCCACCGGATTTTTATATTTAACAATCTTTTATAATTCATATCTCCTTCATTTCTTTTTCACACTCTTGTGTCCTTGCCTCTGATTTAGCCAACCATTCCTCCACATTCTTTCTCCGTGTGCCTGTCTAGTTCCCCCCACAGGGAGGACAGTGCATTCCTGCATTTCCATGAGAAATAATAGCTCACTCTGCTGGTGGAGAACCCCACGCACTCTGCTGCACTGTGGAACAGGTCAGCTCGGCCAATGCAGAGGGACACTGTGCTGCCGCCTCTCAGACTTGTGGGCGCGTGGGTCTTGCTTTGCTAACCGTGTTGTTTGTAGAGACATGACTGAGATTGTGTTTTAGGAATGTACTATGTTTTTGAATGTAGTAGAAAAAGTTACATAAAAGCACACATTATCATTTACCTAATATTATTGTCCAAAGACAATGACTAAAATTTTATTTTAATAGACTTCTCAATTCTTAGTGAATCTCTATGGTTCGGGTGTCATGTAGCCAGTTGACTCTCTAGGCACTTTTATACACCTGGGTGAGATTGCAAATTTGGTTTGGATATTATAAATGTTTGTGAGCTGTTTTTCTTTTGATACTGGAATTAAGACAGTTACTACTGATTGTAATTCAGCTCAAGGTTTTTGGTTGAAGGTGCAGTTATTTCATGACAAGTAGAAAATAATGCTGTTAACTGTTTTTTCCTGTGTATAAAAGAAAAACCTTGAGGTTTAAGGTGAAGTGTCAAAAAATATTTATATAAAATACATATATATGTGTGCGTGTTCATATGTATGTAGTGTATAGGAGAGATCATCTAGTTATACTGGTTTAGCTTCTGGATATGAGGAGCAGGAAACCAAAGTCTCTAAAAAGGATTACTAAGTTACTGTTTAATCAAGTGGCTGGCAGAAGCTTGATATTTCTTTAATATTAGTTTTAAGTTCTATAGAAAGTTCTTTTAGGTCATTCCAAGAAACTTCTTTTCTGTTAACTTTTTCCTATTACAGTGAGCTGCACAGTTCCCCTAAAGCAAGGGGATGGACTTCCTCTCCCTCACCACTCTCATCCTTGTCTACACCAGGGACTGTGTGTTACAAGATGACAGGATAGTTTACATCTATTAAAACAGGACAGTTTGAGTTTATTGTGACATGCTTTTATCTGACTGTTGCTGAAGGGTAAAATGAAAGAAACAATTTTACTAGTTTTTGTACTAAATATGGAAATAATTGCAGTTCATACAGGTGTTTGGAACTTAAACATTTGCACCTGAAAATAATAGAAACCATATTTCCTTATTAAGGATTAAGGAAAATAAATTTTAACATAATGATTAAACTTTATTTTAATGCAGATATGCCAGATTCATCAGTAAGAGAGAATCCAGATTCTACACAAAGAAATTGAATTGATTGTTTTTTTCAAGAGCTGAAATTGCTTCTTGTAGTTATGAAGGCAGGTATGGAAAAGCTAAGTGAGTTCTAATTCTTAATGGATAGATAGATAGTTGTTATATATTTTTAAAAAGATTAAGTCTTGCAAGTCAATCCTGTGATTTCAACATATTAAACACATATTATGAAAAGAGTTTTAGCCTGAGTCCTTCATTTATACTACCATGTAAATAATTTTTTCCATTTTTTATTAGATATATTCTTTGTATACATTTCAAATGTCCCCTTTCCTGCCTCTGCCCCCAAAATCCCCTAATTATATCTATCCCCCCTCACCCTGCTCATGAATCCACCCACTCCCGCTTTCCAGGCCTGGCATTCCCCTGTACTGGGGCATCTAGCCTTCTCAGGACCAATGGCCCCTCCTCCCTTTGATGTCCAACAAGGCCATCCTCTGCTGCGTATGCATCTGGAGCCATGGGTCCCTCCATGTGTACTCTTTGGTTGGTGGTTTAGCCCCTGGGAGCTCTGGGGGTACAGGGTGGTTCCTCCTATGGCGCTGCAAACCCCTTCAGCTCCTTGGGTCTTTTCTGTAGCTCCTCCATTGGGGACCCTGTACTCAGTTCAATGGTTGACTGAGAGTGTCCCCCTCTGTATTTGTCATGCACTGGCAGAGACTCCCAGGTGACAGCTATATCAGGCTCCTGTCAACAAGCACGTGTTGGCATCCACAATAGTTTTGTAACAGTATATGGGATGGATCCCTGTCTTTCCCTCAGTCTCTGCTACACACTTTGTCTCTGTATCTCCTTCAATGGGTATTTTGTTCCCCCTTCTAAGAAGGACCAGAGTATCCATACTTTGTTCTTCCTTCTTCTTGAACTTCATTTGGTCTGTGAATTTTGTCTTGGGTATTCCAAGCTTCTGGGCTAATATCCACTTATCAATGAGTGCATTCCATGTGTGTTCTTTTGTGATTGGGTTACCTCACTCAGGATGAAGTTTTCTAGTTCCATCCATTTGCCTAAGAATTTCATGAATTCATTGTTTTTAATAGCTGAGTAGTATTCCACTGTGTAACTGTACCACATTTTCTTTATTCCTCTGTTGAGGGACTTCTGGGTTGTTTCAGCTTCTGGCTATTATAAACAAGTCTGCTATGAACATAGTGGAGCATGTGTCCTTATTACATTGCTGGAGAATCCTCTGGGTATATGATTTAACTTTGGTATCTGTCTAGAAAATTGTCCATTTCATCCAGATTTTCCAGTTGTGTTGAGTATAGGCTTTTGTAGTAGGATCTGATGATTTTTTGAATTTCCTCAGTTTCTGTTGTTATTTCTCCCTTTTCATTTCTGATTTTGTTAATTTGGATACTGTCTCTGTGCCCTCTGGTTAGTCTGGCTAAGGGTTTATCTATCTTGTTGATTTACTCAAAGAACCAGCTCCTGGTTTTGTTCATTCTTTGTATGGTTCTTTCTGTTTCTACTTGGTTGATTTTAGCTCCGAGTTTGGTGATTTCCTGCCGTCTACTCCTCTTGGGTATATTATCTTCTTTCTGTTCTAGAGCTTTCAGGTGTACTGTTAAGCTGCTAGTGTTATGCTCTCTCCAGTTTGGCACTCAAAGCTATGAGTTTTCCTTTTAGCACTGCTTTCATTGTGTCCCATAAGTTTGGGTATGTTGTGCCTTCATTTTCATTAAATTCTAAAAAGTCTTTGATTTCTTCCCTTATTTCTTCCTTAACCAAGGTATCATTGAGTAGATCATTGTTCAGCTTCCATGTGTATGTGGGCTTTCTGTTGTTTTTGTTGCTATTGAAGACCAGCCTTAATTGGTAGTGATCTGATAGGAGGCATGGGATTATTTCAATCTTCTTAAATTTGTTGAGGTCTGTTTTGTGACCAATTATATGGTTAATTTTGGAGAAGGTACCATGAGGTGCTAAGAAGAAGGTATATTCTTTTGATTTAGGATGAAATGTTCTATAGATAACTGTTAAATCCATTTGGCCCATAACTTATGTTAGTTTCAATGTGTCTCTCTTTAGTTTCTGTTTCCATGATCAATCCATTGATGAGAGGGGTGTTCAAGTCAGTCACAATTATTGTGTGAGGTGTAATGTGTGGTTTGAGCTTTAGTAAGGTTTCTTTTATGAATGTGGGTGCCCTCACATTTGGAGCATAGATGTTCAGAATTGAGAGTTCTTTTTGGAAGATTTTTCCTTTGTTGAATATGAAGTGTCTTTCTGTGTCTTTTTTGATGACTTTAGGTTGAAAGTCAATTTTATTCGATATTAGGATGGCTACTCCAGCTTGTTTCCTGGGACCATTTTCTTGGAAAATTGTTTTCCAGCCTTTTACTCTGAGGTAGTTTTGTCTTTGACAGTGAGGTGCACTTCCGGTATGCAGCAAAATGCTGGGTCCTGTTTATGTATCCAGTATGTTAGTCTATGCCTTTTTATTGGGGTATTGAGTCCATTGATGTTAAGAGATATTAAGGAATAGTGATTGTTGCTTCCTATTATTTTTGATGTTATTTTTATGTTTGTGTGTTTATCTTCTTTTGGGTTTGTTGAAAGAATATTATTTTCTTGCTTTTTCTAGGGTGTAGTTTCCCTCCTTGAGTTGGCATTTTTCATCTATTATCCTTTGTAGGGCTGGATTTGTGGAAAGATATTATGTAAATTTGGTTTTGTCATGGAATATCTTGCTTTCTTCGTCTATGGTGATTGAGAATTTTGCTGGATATAGTAGTCTGGGCTGGCATTTGAGTTCTCTTAGGGTCTGTATGTGATCTGCCCAGGATCTTCTAGCTTTCATGGTCTCTGGTGAGAAATCTGGTGTAATTCTGATAGGTCTGCCTTTATAAGTTACTTGACCTTTTTCCCTTACTGCTTTTAATATTCTTTCTTTGTTTCGTGCATTTGGTGTTTTGATTATTATGTGACAGGAGGAATTTCTCTTCTGGTCCAGTCTGTTGAGAGTCCTGTAGGCTTCTTGTATCTTCATAGGCATCTCTTTCTTTAGGTTAGGGAAGTTTTCTTCTATAATTTTGTTGAAGATATTTACTGGCCCTTTTACTTGGAAATCTTCGCTCTCTTCTATACCTATAATCCTTAGATTTGGTCTTCTCATTTTGTCCTGGATTTCCTGGATATTTTGGCTAAGGAGCTTTTTGCATTTTGCATTTTCTTTGACTGTTGAGACAATGTTTTCTATGGTATCTTCAGCACCTGAGATTCTTTCTTCTATCTCTTGTATTCTGTTGTTGATGTTTGCATCTATGACTCTGATTTTTGTGTTTCCTCTTTAAGGACTTCTACCTGTTGACCCATGTTCTCCTGTATTTCTTTAAGGGAGTTATTTATGTCCTTCTTGAAGTCCTCTATCAGCACCATGAGATATGTGATTTTAAATCCAGATCTTGCTTTTCCCGTGTGTTGGGGTATCCAGGACTTGCTGTTGAGGGAGAACTGGGTTCTCTTGGTGCCACATTACCTTGGTTTCTGTTGGTAATGTTCTTGCGTTTGCCTTTTGCCATCCAGTTATCTGTGGTGTTAACTGGTCTTGCTGTTTCTGACTGTGGCTTATCTGTCCTGCAAGCCTGTGTATCTGTACTCATGGAAGACCCATTCTCTCTGGGAGGAATTTAGGTATGGAGAACTGTGTGATACAGGTTCAGCTCAGGTGTGCAGACAGAAACCTGAAGGATCCTGTCCCAAGCTGATCCTTGATTCCTGTGTCCTGATGACTCTGGGCAGGTCCCTCTTGGGCCAGGAATTTGAAGAGAGGTGGTGGTCTTACCTGTGTACACAGATATGTAGGCACTCCTGAGAGACCAGCTCTCTTGTGGTGGTATTTGTGTATGTAGCTCTGTGTTCCAGGATCAGCTCTGGGTGCAGACAGAAATTGGAAGACTCCTGTCCCAGGCTGCTCCTGGGCTCTTGTGTCCTCAGGAATTCAGGCTGGTTCCTCTGAGCAGCAGGGGTGGTCCTGCCTGTACTCTCAGGCCTCTCCACACTCCTGGGTGGTCAGCTATCTTCCTGCGCCACCTGGATATGGTGCTCTGTGGCAGAGCCTATGCAAATAATTTTAAATAACATAATATTTCCTCATAATAGATCCTCCAGTGAATGACCAAAAATTTTTTTTTAGTTATTCTCATGTTTATTTTCTTTCAGGTATAAAAAGGTATAAAATTGAAAGCTACACTTTCTTTTGTATTTGAATGGCGTTGGTGGGACCTTATTTGTTCAGTTTTTCCTTTACAAATAAGAAAAACATGCCTCACAACTGTCCATGACTGTAGTTCCGGGCAGTCTGTCTCTTCATGGAAAACAAAACACACATGTGGTACACAGACATATATTCAAGAAAACACATACACAGAAAATTAAGCTGAAACTTTTCTTCTAAATTATAAGTAAACTGTTTTCCACCATTGCCAATGACCCATCATATGGTGGGTAAACTGAGGCAGGCAGCCGTTGGGGTCTGTGCTTAGAGCTACTGATGGGCTTGGATCTAGATACCTATGGGGCTGCTGCAAAAGGCAGACAGAGATAATCGATGTTACTCAACAGATGTTGTTCTGAGGGAACAAAGCTTCAGTTATAGGGGCTGGCACTCTTTATGGCCAGTGAAAAAAATCTATGAACCCTTTTAACTCCTTATGGCCAGTGAGAAGACCAGGAAAGAGAGAAAAGTCACATGTGCGCGCGACACACACACACACACACACACACACACACAGACACACACACTAAATGGATGGACCAAAAGGCATAGTCCAATAACTTCATACACACAAATACATACATACATACATATATACATACATAATATATACAGAACTGTATGTAATCCCTCTTATCTCTCCCCTGCCCTTCTCTCTCGTCTCTCTTTCTCCTTTCCACGTGGTCTTTCTCTTTATTTCTCTATCTCCTTTTTCCTTCTATTTTTCTTAATAATAAAGCATCAAAGCTATGAGCTGTTTCTCATTAAATTCGCCGCACGGAGCTAGCCTCAGCATTTCCAGCCACAGGGGAAGGATCCAAACCATCACAGCTAATCCGTCTCAGCCAGCCAACTAAGCTTTAACAGGAGGTTCATGCCAGAACGGTACTGCCTTCTGAGTGGGACCCTGCCCTGCCCTCCCCGCTAGCCAGGCAGCCTCATGTTCCATAGATACTCGGGCGCCCGCACTTGCTATCGCGGTGAGGCGTGCAGTCCTGCCAGTATCCCTTATCCCAGCGCAGGCCGCCCCCGCGCCTGCGCCCGCGCTCTGCGCTCCCTTTCTTCTTTTCCCACAGTATATTGCCTTTATCATGTTGAAATATATCCCTTGTATCCCTATTCTCTGCAAGACTTTCATCATAAACGGATGCTGTATTTTGTCAAAGGTCTTCTTATGTATCAGATAGGGTGATCATCTTATTTTTCGTGTATTTATGTGGTAGATTATGTTTGTTCATTTGTATGTATTCAACCTTCCTGCCATCTCTGGGATGAATCTGCCTTGAACCTAATGGGAAATCTGTTTGTGTTACTGCACTTGATTTGCGAGTATTTTATTAATACGTTTCACATGTATGCTCATCAGAGATGTTGGTGCACAACTTTCTTTTTTTGCTGCTTGTTGTTTGGTTTTGGCATCAGGATTAGACTCCCTCCAAATATCTTCTTTCTTATGTTTTTCTAGCTGTTTTTTGAATTTCTCACTTTTTCAACTTTGAGAATGTGGTGGCTGCCATCTTCATACTTTCCTTCCCAAATAGTCTTCAGGAAGTAATATTGACTTATTATCAATGCACGTTACTATATTATGCACACTTAAAATATATACTTCTTGGTTTTGAACCATGTATGATCCTGATCCCACTAATGTAGGCAGAAATGTTTTCAGAACCAAATCTGCTTCCTAAATGTCACAGTTTAGGGCCAACCTGCTATCTTCTGCAACATGCCCCGTTTTTTCAAAAACACTTTTTATTTGTTGTAGCACAAGATTGCTATTAAGTCTATGAATTTTCAATTAATATTTTGTTATTACAGCCTTGATTAATATGGAAACAAGTCATTAGACAATTTATTTCACTTCTTTGTGTGTTTTTAGCCATTAATGAACATATGAAGAAGGACCGTGGAAAGGAGTATAGCTCTTAAGGTATTCACATAGGATTATCCCAAGCAGAAATACTGCATATAAGACCTAAATTTCATTGGAAGAAACTGACTGAATGAGTGAAAAGGAAAGGAGGGAAGATAGAAAAATTTAAAATAAGGCTGTTGACAGGAGGGAGGAGAAGGGGGAGATTGAAAATTTAAGTAGTGCTACCTGAAAATGTATTTTCATGTATACAAATATGTCTTTGCCTATTTAAAAAAGTATGTTACTATGAGGCAGGATTTATCCATGTCAGTTATAGTACAATATGCTTAACAAATTTAATTCCTGGGGAACTTAAATTGAAAGTTAGTGGTATAGTTATTTAAAAGCTCATTAAAAACTATTTAAAAAGAAATAATTTATCACTGTAATTATGTACTCTTCTTAATTTTCATTGCTTATATAGATACTGATTACTTTTTCCTACCTTCTTTTAAATGATATTTAGTTACTTAAAATAGTTTTTCTTCATGTGAGCATAGTTGTAAACATATAAAAGTATTAAAAGAACACAAATAATAGTGTACTCTACATTACTCACCTGTTAATACTCATTTGTGTGTGTGTGTGTGTGTGTACTGTGTGAGCAGTATTGAAAATAAACATGTGATAGACAATTGCCCACCCACTGAGGCACACCTCTATTATGAAATTTCAATTTTCCACTCAAATTCCATTTGCCACCCATTATTTCAGTAGTATTCTATTTCTAGAGAAAATTCCACTGTGGTTTAGGTATTGCACATATCTCTTGTATTAGATTCGGTATTCTGGAGATCTTTGTTTTATGAGAACATCCAGAGTTACTCAGTTTGAGAGGGATGGTTACTTTAAAGGAATGGTTTGTGCTTTATTTTATTAAATGCATTGAATTTGTGTAGTACAACTTAAAACTGTGCTGTAGAATATATTTAATCCCAACCCAAGGTTTCTACCCCGCCTTTGATCATTGAGTTCCCGGATAAAAGGCACACACAACCTTTATATTTATAATAAGCCTTTATCAGCACTAATGCTGGGCAGATACCTGCTTTCTATGCTATTAAAATGTATTTCTTATCAATAACCCTGATTTGTTACTTGCTATGTTTTGTCTGGGCTACTCTTAACTTCAGTAGACTAGCCCCCAAAGCCATGCTTTCTTGACTCTTAGCCCATGACGTCTTTCTCTTCTCTCCACCTTCTTCCCTCTCCTCTCTTGTTCTGCTCCTACCCCAAGTTTGGGAACACCAAGTCCCACCTATCTCAATTCTGCCCAGCTGTATGCTGTAGGTATTTTTATTCACTAATCAGAAACAACTTGGCACAAGTTCATAGAGCATTACTTGGATCTACATTTGGACACTCTCGTCTCTAGGGCAACCAGGTCTTGAGGACTTCCACTTAGCATTATAGTACATAGCAACAGACCAAACCTTAACAAAACTGTGGTGTAGTAACTAAAATACTGATCATAAGCAAAATGTTTTAAATATTCCATGCATTTAGTTCTATACAGCATTGTATAGACAACACAGCCATGGAGGGAAATAGAAAAAAATGTATCCTGTCCAATAGAAAGGAGAATGGTGTCAACTTCATTTTGTTCCAGAGTACTGGGGAGGAAGGGGTGAGCAGACCTTCCTGAAGGAAAGTGTGTTCCTTTCTGTTTGAGTTGAATTATGCCAAATACTCTTATGTTTAACATTTTTTTGTGTGTGTGTATGCAGTGAATCACCTTGATGTCCTATGATGTCAGTTTTAATTAGGTATCATTGCACCAGTGGCCATACCTTGTCAGGCTAGTCATTTTTGTGGATGGCAGTGTCTTAGCTTGATAAGACTGAAGATTGCTATTCTCTTCTAGTTCATGTTTCAGAAACTCCAGTGTTATAAGTATGCATGGACTTCCAAGTCAGTATCAGCTTTAGTTCTCCTTTTGTATCACGCAATTATGTGCTTTCTTCAGCCATAGGAATGTGTCATTCACTTCTGGATGACAGCTAAGAGCAGTGGCAATAACTTAAAGTGTTTCTGGGTCTATGTGACCCCACTAGCCAACATCTCCAATAGAAGGAGTCTATTCTCTGGCATAGGAGTTTTGTTTGTTAGCCTGTGGTGTGCAGCAATGTCATAGTCACAAAATTAACATAAGATTAATGGATTATGAAAAAAATTACTTTAACCATTGTTTGCTTTTTAAGAAAAGGTTATTTCTACTGTTTTTCTTCTCTAAATGCTGTCTACCAGAGGATGAATCTGTGAATATAGATCCAACTGATTTCAGAGACCCATAAACATAGCTAACTTTCTTGTGACTGACTGTTATGTGAAATAATAGCAAGGCTCAGAGATATCTTTACTGCAATGTTTTAAATTCTGTTGCAGATCTTATGAATGTATGAGAACTGAATACGTGATATATAAAAAAATATCAATTCTATAAACACATTTTGGGAAAAAAGGAAATGCTTCCCTATCTCTTCAAATTACCTTCCTCACATCGTGAAATCATACTCAGAGCTGAGAATTTGAGCCTGTCTCTTCTGAAAATATAATCATTTTTTAATCTTTATATCTGTGCCTGTGTGTGTGTGTGTGTGTGTATGTGTGTGCACACGCTGTATAATTCAGAAGACATCCATAATTGCTTCTCTGATTCCTCCTTGTATATTCTTGAGTTCTAGTTGATGTCATAAGGCTTGTGGGAAAGCCTTTTTTGCCATCTCTAATTATCCAGTTGTTTATCACACAACCTATTATATTTTGACTGATCCAAATTCTTAGAGAGCTACATATTAGACTGAAATCCCTATTACTGCCCTCGGGTTATGTAAAGAAAAGGAAAAAAATCATACCTATGCTTTGAGCCTTATATGTGATTTACTTCGGCATTTACTGAACTGAAGCTCAGATTACATGATGTTCATAATGTTTGGGTAAATATCAGATATGGTGTTCCTCATTATTAATTAGTAACATTTTTCTCTGTCCTTTCTATAGTTGTTCACTGTAGCAGCAACACAATTGGACACAGTCATTGAAGTCATCAAGAAATTGTGACATTGCTGGGAAAACCTGTAAGAGACTTGAAAACTCTTTTATTTATTCAACTTTTTTGTGATCCATTTGTATTTGAATAAGTATACAAACATCACTGACAGACACTGATTACTCTGTGTGAGAAAGTTCCATCTTCCCTTTGCATTTTGAGAAGTAAGGCAGCTGACATGTACATTAGTCTCCGTATGGACACTGCTCTTGTATTCCCCAGTGAAATCTGTGAATGAGTAGCATCTGAAGTGCATTTGTACTGCTCCAGCACGATATGAAAACGCACATACACCTGAAATGATTGTGACTGTGTGTATATATCCAGTGAACATGATAGAACTTGTTAATACTATTACTAGACATCTTTTGCTCCTGTTTTTATATCATTAAATTTACCTTTGCTCAGTCATCATAGACGTGGTGGACATTGGCACTGTGTAATAAGTTGTTTAGACAGTAACACGTTATGACAAAGCTCAACACTCAACATTCTCCAAAGCCTGAGACGTGAATGACAGGGACACTTTTCTTGCTTGAAGACAGAGCACCAAGTGATTTTTTTCACTTCCAGTGTCACAAAATATAGCAGAAAGAAGATATTTTGCATCCGCAAATCTGTGTTCCACTAGAAATGAGAAGGAACTCTGGTTCTCTGGATTGTCAACGTGAGCAGGGACCACTGAACCCATCCCAGTTAATTCCCAAATGGCAGCAAGAACAGTGTTCTTTCCTGCCTTAATATTTTAATTTTATAGATGCAGATGAAGAAAGAAACTAAGCATCTCATGTGTGTACTCATGACTTTTGGTTCTTTTGTTTTCCAGAATGCTGAGGAAGAGTATCAGCTATGGTTCTCTTCTAACCAGGAGAAAGCACCTTGGCCACTCCTGGGTAATCATCAGAGAAATCTACAGAGGTATTGACTGAGTTAAGAAAGTTGTATCCCTAAATTATTAAAGTATTGGTTGTTCTTTTAAAGTGTAAGTACCCATAAAAGTAAACATCATACTCAGTTTTTTCATACAGTACCAATACTTATAATACTTAGTGAGTCTTGCCCCTACTCCAAATATATGATAAAATCTTTTAAAATTTATATTTATTTGAGAATTTCATACATGAGTAGTGTATTTACATCATTTCCACCTCTCCATATGACCCCTTCATTTCTTCCTATGTCCTCCTCGCCCCCTGATTTCATTATCTTTTAAAATTAATCGTGTGTGTGTACGTGTGCGTGGTGCGTGCGTGCGTGTGTGTGTGTGTGTGTGTGTGTGTGTAAGAGAGAAAGAGTATTTAGTGTTGCTCATATGGGTGAGTGTTTAGGGACGAGCCCTTGAAACAGAATAACCTACTAGTTGGTTCATCACAGGGAAAGACTGATTCTCTCTCATCAGCCATTGCCTGTGTTTAGCTCTTCATCTAAGCATGGATCTTGTGAGATTTACTCCATCCACATTGGCAGTTTAACTGGTGTGGCCACTTTTTTATTCTTTATTTGCTAATTACATTGTTGTGATTTTATGTGTGACGCGTTTCATACTTATACTGAACACACAGGATCTCTTAGAAAAGTTCCTGGTTCTCTGTCTCTTACAAGCTTTCTTCCTGCTCTTTCAGGAAGTTGCTCTGGCAGAGGTCCACTCCTTTGTCAGCCAGGCCTTTGTCTGGCTGTATGGAACTATGGTTACTACCACAGAGAGACCTTGCTGCTGCCAATCTAGGCTGACTGGCCCAGCCTACCCCATCCCAGAGTGCCCTGAGGCCAGAGGCGTCCGCTGTCTCCCCTGCTCATCATTTGCTGCTGTCCATGCCTGTGCATCAGACTGAGAACGGGGGCTGGGGTTAAGTTCTGTCTGGTTTTGCTTCAGTTTGGGTTTGGGAGATTGGAAGAGCACTCTGGCCGTGGTTAGAGACTGGGTTCAGGAGAGAGAGAGAGAGCAGGGTATGCTCTTGTCCGCCTGGGAACTGGGCAGGAATTAGGACCACACTGGTCATCTGAGGACAAGAGATAGCTCCAGGGTTAATCTACAAGCCCCAGCCACGGTCCTGGGACTGTGGGCTCCAGGTCCTGCTGTTGGCTTCTCATACATCCTGGTTTTTTTTTTTTTTTAATTTTTATTTATTATTATATCTAAGTCCACTGTAGCTGTCTGTCTTCAGACACACCAGAAGAGGGTGTCAGATCTCATTACAGATGGTTGTGAGCCACCATGTGGTTGCTGGGATTTGAACTCAGGACCTTCGGAAGAGCAGTCGGTGCTCTTAACCACTAAGCCATCTCACCAGCCCCCACATCCTGGTTTTGATGCCGTCACCACGGTTTCAATTATTGACGTGTTTGTTCAGTAAAGGGACTACAGAGAGGGTTCGCTGTCTCCTGCTCACCGGTCGCCTTGCTTACACAAATGTTTACAGCACCTAGGCTTTCCAGAGTATCAGGGGCTCTGTCATTCCTTGCTGATGGTGAGCTGACAGTACTCATGGGCCTCAGGACCCTGTGAGATTGGAGACTGCACACGAAGGCACCCCAGCCAGCCTCCTCTTTTCTCCTAACGTCACTTGCTCACTGACCTGGAACCAACACACTGGTTGTGGTTGGATTTTCTAAGACAGGAAGTAGCATCACCCTTTGCCAGAGGCCCCTTGCGAGGGAGGTGTGTTGGAGATCTAGAACCTTTAAAACAAAGCAAGTTGGAGTTAACCATGTTGCCTTTTGGTACTCTAATTGACCAGGCAACTAAGTTAAAGTGGCAGGGAGGCCCCTTCTGGGTTGATCAGATTGGAGAGAAGGGACCAGACCAAAGTGCCAAGATCTGATGGGCTCCAGCCTTGCTCTCAGAAGTGGTCCAAGGGCCTTTGTACTCAATATGAAGCTAGGGTGATCCTGTCTTCACCAGCACCCTCACCAGTGATACCAAGGCTCACTTCAGTTTCACATTCCAAACAGTATTCTTTCTGCACTATCTTATGGCCCTGCTAGATGTAAAGCGAAGCTCGCGTGTGTGGAATCAATGTGGCAACCCATGGACCGCAGTGTGCTTAACCAGCTCGCCTCTCTTAGCCCAAGCCTGTTCCTTGCACAGCCTTGCAAAGCCACATTGCCTTGTGGGACCCAGTGTACTTAAATAAAGCTTTTCCGATAGATTAAATAAAAAGAACTCAAATGAACTGGGGTCTTGGAGACAGGAGCTGATGCAGAGGTCATGCAGGATTGCTGTTTACTGTCTTGGTCTACATTGCTTTGCTCAGTCCTAGACCACAGCACCACCTACATAGGCTGGACCCTCTGACTTCAGTCACTGCATGGTGCAGAGGAATCACTGAATGTGGGAAGTCCTGAGTGAATGTTATAAAAGATTGATCGGGGCTAGCAAGATAGCAACTGCAGCTTCCTCTTCCAGGATGTTTACAGCTTGAAAGCAGTCACCTAGAGACCTCCCAGAGAGACTAGCTAAGCCCTTCTTCTGAGCCATACCTAATAAACATGCTGAAGTTCTTAGTTGGGGGAGGGGGCATTAGAACATTTCCTAATTTTACTGAATGCTTGTCTCTGTCAGTCTTCCCTTCATTCCTCATAGCCCCTACTGAGGTTCGAGGACCCAAGCAATGCAAGTCACAGAAAATCACT
Source organism: Tokudaia tokunoshimensis (assembly GCA_036184795.1). Taxonomy (NCBI): domain Eukaryota; kingdom Metazoa; phylum Chordata; class Mammalia; order Rodentia; family Muridae; genus Tokudaia; species Tokudaia tokunoshimensis. Next base: position 141,169 of record BTHU01000010.1, read on the forward strand.
ATTAAGAAATTCAACTACAGAGTCCCCTTCAGATCAGTCTTGTGAAGGTATTTTGTCAATTGAGAATCTTTCTTCCTAAACGACTCTAGCATGTGTAAAGTTCACGTAACACTAACCATCATAGGCTCCTTTCTGAATACAAACAAGCACAGTTTGTTAGTTGAAAGGTTTCTGGACAGATCACGCCAGGCCAGCACAATCCCACTGGAGGGTTTTTTGTTCGATGGTGGAAGAATCGAGGAAAAGAAGAAAAAGAGGGTGAGAGGACGGGGTCTTTGTCTTTTATTCGGGCTGTGAAGTAGATGCCAGGTAATGAATGATGTGCATCACTGTAGTAATGTGTGGCGGTTGCCATGGCAACAGATGCACGAGGGTCCTTGTTGTCTAAGGATGATGTCATTGCTGGATTCAGAGGCTAGCTGTAAACCACTTCTGATGCTAACATACCTCCCTTTTTACTATCATAAAGAGAGGACAAAGAGGGGGACAGGGGAAAGCTGATGGTGAAAGGGGAATAGGGGCATCAGAACTCTTAAACTGCTTCCTGCTGTCTAGGGGCGTTATCAATTTTGGGGTATAGCTGATATCGGGATCCAGTTGATAGTCGTTTGCATCAGGCTTCTCTGTGAACAGCGGCTGGCAATCCTATAAAAGGAACTGATTAATTTATTGGAAAATTTGAATTTGTTGTTGAAGGAATGTGGAAACAAATTAGTGAGGCAGGGAGGAGTTGGAACACCAGGAAAATGAGGAGAAGAACTGTTATGAAGTGCAGTGTCCATTTCCATTAAGGGTTTCCGAAAATCCAGGAATTGGAGGCCTCACGTTGTTCCCTGCGATTCTGGATGTCTGATTGTAGCTGTTGGATTTTATTCCTTACTATCCTAGATTCATTTTCGTAGAAACAGCATTCTTCTAGGAGGAATAGGCAAAGACCACCTTCTTTAGCTGTCAGGACATCTAGGGCCTGTCGGTTCTCAAGCACCACAGCTGCCAAGTAATCGATGTGTATCTGGATGGTGAGCATGGTTTGGGTCGCTCCTTGGAAACTGTTGTCAAGCTGGGAAGAGAACTTATTGTACAGGGTTAGTCGGCCCTGCTGTTCCAACACTAGCACCTGTAACTACTCCCGCGGCAACCAGGAATGGCACAACCTGAACTGCCCTCTCTTACCATGTTGGGCAGGTATTGTGTCAAAAAAATTGCGATTGGTAGAGGTTATTTTCCATGGATTACTCCTAGTTCAGGGAAAAGGACCACCAATGTGCAAACTCCTGACCAGCTGGCAGGTAAGTGACGATATACCTGAGTGCTACAGAGAATTGATGGGTTTTGGACTGCAGAGCGCTGTGGCAGAGATGAGGTATCAAGGATTGTGGTTCTGTTGCAGTCTAGGGACCTTAGCATTCCTACAGAACATACCCTGGGTGTCTTAAAACAGTTTGCCATGATGAAAAGAGGGACAGAGAAAAAGTACGGGGTCATGGCAACATGGGAGTCAGGGCAGCTGATAAAAGATGAGGTAAGGTTGTTTGGCAGTCTCACTGGAGAGGCTGTAAGAGGCTGTAAGTGGCAATTGTGAGTTGGTTCCAGGGAATACACTTAGCCAGCAGTCTTTAAAGGGACCAGGTTGGGTGACGTTAAGGAGTTGGTATGCCTAGGTCAGTGTCTGAAGCAAAAGGTGAAATGACAAGTTAGTGCCATTTGTGAGGGGGGATGTCAGGGAGGTAAGGACCTTGGAGGAGTGTTTGATTACTTCTCCTATTTTTCCAAATCTAGAGATTGGGCAATTGAAGGCTGTTTTCTTTAGATGTGAATAGTATTCACTGGGGACCCTGCTTGGTTTTTATGGTAGAGCTTACCAACAACTCTGGGATTCCGTGGGTCTTGTATATAGAAGAAGAGGGGCTTGCATTGCTGATAGAAGAACTGATTGGTCCATGATCCTAATATATGTATCTGGCAAGACCAATATGGGCAGCCCTCATACTCGTCTGGCTCTTTTGTTTTTACAATCATCTTTCTTCTGGGCACAGAGTAAGCAAACAGAGATCATAATATTTAAATGGAATGATGGATATAGAGATTGGCTCCCAGCATCTGGTTATGGAGCAGTTTCCTGACCCTATTGGGAAAGACTGTTTGTTATCAGTGGGGGTTTCTTGAACCTCAAATCTCCAGACGTAAGGGCTACCCTGGATGGACATGAACAGCAAGGGGAGGATGAGAATGAAGCCCAAGTCTAATCCAGTGGGGTCGAGCACAGATGCCAGAGTAGAGTCTCATTTTTCTGGGATTTGGGACAAGGTGGTCTCAACATCTTCTGGAGCTAAAGAGAGCAGGGTCCTTGAAAGAACCCTGCCATTTAGGAGAGAGAGTGATGAGGGCTGATTATCTGGAGGGGACAGAAGAACTTAGTCTCCAATGTTGACAGACAGTGGGAAGGGAACAGCATGTGGCCGTGGTAGATGGTGGTCAGCAAAATTCCATTGGAGAGAGGGGAGGTGGCAAAGTAAGGGGGTAAGTATCAGGGAGGGGAGAGCATTTAGGTGAAAGAGTAGGAGTTAGGACTAGGTGTCCATACAAGAATTCGAAAGGTGAAATGAAGAGAAGGCACCTGGGGAGAGCTCGTAGCCTAAAAAGAGCCAGAGATAGGAGTTTTACCCAATCAAGGTGAAGTTCCTGTGATGGTTTGACAAGAGTGGTTTTTAAGGAGTGGTTTGTTCTTTCTACCTTTTCTGAAGACTGGGGGTGGTAGGGAATATGAAAATGCCAGGGGATGTATAGGACTTTAGATAGAGTTTGAGAAATTTGGGAAGTGAATTCAGGACCATTGACTGACTGGAGGGAGACTGGGACATCAAATCAGGGGATGATCTTTCAGAGGAGTAGAAGATCAGAAAGTGTCTGAGCTCCCCCCCCCCTTTTTTTGTTAGTTGTGGGATATGCCTCCACCTACCCTGAGAAGGTGTCCACCAAGACTAGGAAGTACATGGCACATTTAACAGTGGGCATGTGGGTAAAGTCAAGTTGCCAGTCTGTTCCAGGAAGAGAACCTCTAGCCTGATGGGTAGGAAATGGGGTGCTACGATATCTGGAGTTGGAGTCTGACATCTGACAGATTTTTGCAAGAGGCAGTGATAGATTTAAGAAACTTAACTCTTCAGGAATAGGCCGTAGGTGGGTTTTAACAAAATAAGACAATGCTCGGCTGTTAGGATGAAAGAGTTGGTGAAGATAGGACAGAGTTTGATGAGTGTCAGGGAGTGAGAGTGGGGATGGGGGTTGTGTGTAAGAATGACCTGGGCATGAGAAATACAGAGGGGGACACCCTCAGCCAGCCATTGAACTGAGCACAGGGTCCCCAATGGAGGAGCTAGAGAAAGGACCCAAGGAGCTGAAGGGGTTTGCAGCACCATAGGAGGAACAACAATATGAACCACCCAGTACCCCCAGAGCTCCCAGGGACAAAAACATCAACCAAAGAGTACACATGGAGTTACCCATGGCTCCAGATACATAGGCAGCAGAGGATGACCTTGTTAGACACCAAAGGGAGGAGAGGCCCTTGGTCCTAGAAAGGCTCGATGTCGCAGTGGAGAGGAATGCCAGGACGGGGAAACGGGAGAGCGTTGATTGGGGAACAGGGGGAGGGAAGAGGGCTTATGGGATTTTCGGGGAGGAGGAGAACCTGGAAAGGGGAAAACATTTGAAATGTAAATAAAGAATATATCTAATAAAAAAAGTGAAAAAAAAATTGTCCTGGGCAGGGTGAGACGAGTCTAGGCCCTTAAGGGCCACAGCTCTAGCTGCCTCATCAGCTCGGTTGTTTCCCTTGGAGACAATAGAGTCATCTGTCTGGCGGATTCTACAGTGGACAATTCCAATAGCCGTGGGAATATGGGAGGCCTTTAGCATGGCCATAGTTTGGTTTGCATTAGTTATTGATCCTCCTTTTGTCGTAAGTAAACCAGAGCTCCTTCCAGATAGCAGCGTGGGACAGGAGGATATGAATTGTCCCTGTGCCAGTTGAAAGGCACAGGTAAGGGTTATTAGTTCAGATAGTTGATTGGTGATATGAGCAGGGAGGACCTGTGCCTCAACCACCTGTGTCTGACAGTATAGCGTAGCCAGCCCTTCTGGCTCCTTCATGTGAAAAAGCTGCCATCTGTATACCAGGTATAGATGGCCTGAGGCAATGTGTCCTTCTGTATGTGTGAAGGATGAGGTAATAGTTCCGATAAGGTTTCAGTGGAAGGGTGAGAGAGGGAGTGGCTAGTTAGTATTTGGTTGAGGAAGAAGATTGGAAATATTAAGAGGCAGGCATGATTGTGAGTGTGGAGTCTTTTATTAGTGCTGTCTGAAGAGAAAGAACCCTGGAGTGACGTAGAGTCTGCAAGCCTTTGTAAGTTAGGATCTGTGACAGGTTATGAGAAGAGAAGAAAGTTATAGGCGACCCAAACGCTAGTTTTTCTGACTCTCGAATAAGGAGTTCGGCAGCTGCTAAGGTATGAACATAAGGTGTCCATCCCTGGGTGGTTAGATCTTTTCTTTTTTGTTGTTGTTCTTTTAGACAGGTATGTTACAGGTGCAAAAGATGGTCACAGTTGGTGATCTAGGACTCCAAGGACAAATTCCTCTTTTTCAGTTATGTAGAGGGAAAACGGAGAAGTCAGGTCAGTGAGGTGTAAGGCCAGAGCCTTAGGGAGAGCCTTTTGGAGCCTTTGAAAAGGGTTGGTAACAGGTTTGAGAAGAGGTTCATGGGTGGGGCTGGCCCCACTTCATATAAGGGGCGGGAAAGGAGGGAAAAGGAAGGAACCAGGAACATAACTGGCTATTCCTAGGAATGATCAAATCTCTTTCTTTGTAGAAGGAACAGTTAGAGACTGAATTAGGTTCTTTCTATCTAAGGTAAATAACCTTGTGGGTTGAGGTAATTGTGAGTCCCAAATATATGACCTGAGGAGTGGACAGTTGGACTTTAGAAGGTGACACCCTGTAGCCTCGACTGGACAGGAAATTTAGGAGAGCAGAGGCGTCAGCTTGGCTAATTTTTACAGAGGAACTACAGAGAAGAAGGTCATCTACATAATGGGCAATCTTAAGTCTTAAGGAGAGACAGAGAAAGTAAGCCAGATGCCAGGGACTGACCAAATAGCTGTTCCTTGAGGTAGAACAGTCCAGGTGAGTTGGGTAAAATGAATGGATGTCAGGATCAGTCCAGGTAAAGGGAAATATGTTCTGTGATTGGGCATCTGGTGGAGTCCAGTAATTGGATGACAACAGGAGAATGATGTTTAGTAACAGAGGGGTTCTGGACATCCCAGACTTGCTGGTCTACCTGGGATGCTGGCAAAGGAAACATTGTTAGACATTAGTAGGTTGACTGGCTAGAAGGGGGTGCAGAGGGGCTGCTGGTGAGCTTGGGTTTGGGGGTAGGAGCAAAGGAAATAGAGGCTCGCAGCCTAGCTAGAAGATCCCTTCCCAATAAGGGGACAGGACAAGTTGGCTCTACCAAAAAGGAAATGGGTGAGAGGAACACCCTTAAAAGTGCAACTAAGTGGTGAGGTCTGGCAAGGAAGGTAAAGTTGTCTTCCTACCCCGACAATAGGGGAGCAAGAGGGGGAAGTGGGTTTCCCAGACTCCATCAGGACTGAGTAAGTGGCCCCAGTGTCCAAGAGGAAGGAGATGGGCCAACCACGTACCATGGTGATTACCCTGGACTCCCTGCTGGTGATGGAAATGGTTGGGTCAAGGGAGCTCGAGCCTCTTCAGTCTTCCATAGCCATGCCTAGGAGATCAGCTCAAGAGTTACCTGGGAATGACCTACCTCTGACCTGTGCAGCATGAGGGCAATCAACAGCCCAGTGTCCCTCCTGATGGCACCTAGGTCATGGTCCTTTTGGCTTGCCAAGGTTAGGGCAAGCCCTCACCCAATGACCTCATTGACCACATTTGTAGCAGGTACCTGGTGGTCTTAGAAGACCAGGAGTCCCAGGAAGTGGCAGGGGCTGGTCGCATAGCCTTTGCCAGTGTATGGTATTTTTGTTTGCGGGACTTTTCATCTCTCTGTTAGTATACTCTGAAGGCTAGCGCCAAGATTTCTGCCTGTGGAGTTAGTGGTCCCCTCTCCAAATGTCTAAGTTTGACTCTTATGTCAGGGTGGCTCTGGGAAAAGAAGTAGGTCATCAGGAATTGCTTACCTTCCGGGTTTTCAGTGTCTAAATTAGTGTAGTGTAATAGGGCTTTTGTAAGGCACTCTAAAAATTGAGACAGGTTTTCTTGTTTGCCCTGAATGACCTCTTGGATTTTTTTTTTTTTTTTGTCTAAGACAGGGCTTCTCTGTATAGCTCTGGCTGTCCTGGAACTCACTCTGTAGACCAGGCTGCCCTCGAACTCAGAAATCTGCCTGCCTCTGCCTCCCAAGTGCTGGGTCTAAAGTTGTGCATTCACTGCCTGGATGGAATTTTTCAAAATTTACTGATTTTAAGACTGCTCTACAGAGACTGGCCAGGAGGCAGGTTATGAATCTATCTCAGGCTAAAATACCACCTGGGAAATTATAATTCCATCGAGGATTCTGGTCAGGTACTGTCTCAGATCTGATTGGATATGCTGAATCTGTTTGATGAGCCTCATCTGCATGTACTTTCGCCTGTTTCCAAACTTGCCTGCATTCATCGGGAAGTAAATTCTTAGTGAGGATCATATGTACATCATAGAAAGTCAAGCTATAAGTTTGAGTAATATACTGAAATTCTTTAATAAAGGCAGAAGAGCTAGAAGTATAGGACCCTAGTCTGTTTTCTATTTGAGAAAGTTCCCTTAGTAAGAAAGGGACATGTACTCTGATTAGACCATCTACCCCAGCAACTTCCCATAAAGGAAGGACCAAAGCTGGGTTAGGTGTCCCGGGGCTGCAGGCAGAAGAACTTGTAGGGGGTTTGGCTCTGGACTTAGAGCGAGTGGTGGGAGGGCTGAAAGTAGGTGCCAGTGCAGATTGGAGCAGCTTGCAGCTGGCACAGGAGGAGTGGGGGAGTCTGGAGAGGTGGAGCAAGGAGGCTCTGGGGAAGTCTGGTGAGAAGAGGAAACTGAGGAGGTGGTTGGGGTTTTGGAAGACACAGACAAGTCTGCAGTGAAAAGGAGGCAGTTCGTTAGCTGGATTGACGGTTGTAGTGTCATGTGTTAGAGGTTTCATAGCTAGGAGAGGTTGAGTTGTTCTGAGAAGAACAGAGAGAGGGGTTGGAGAAAAGACAGGTAAAAGCTTGGGCATAAGGGACCTCTTTCCATTTACCAGACCACTGTCAGTATGAATGAAGATCCCTTAAAATAATTGGATCTAATGTGCCATTAAGTGACCATTTAGAGCCGTTGTTTAATGGGCACTGAATCCAGACCTTATTGCAGAGGTGTACAAGTTTTGATGCCCTCAAGTCAGGCATTAGCTTTAGATATTTGAATTTTCCCAAGACCCAGAGGGGAACCTGGAGGTACAGTTGAAGGGGACGAGATGCCCATCAGGTGATGGGGATATGTTACTGAACTCTTCGTACCGGTGTCCCGAAAAAAATTCAACAACTAATGTAAATGTATAGCCAGTGGAGACATACGGGGTCATCATGCAGATGCTAGAGGGCTGCTGAGTCCTGGATGCACAGAAAAAAGCAGCCCACTTAGCAAACACGTGAAGGGATGTTTTCCTGAAGTGGATACAGTTGAAAGACTAAGGCAAAATGGTAAAGGAACATTTCACTAAAGCAGACAGACACAAGAGAAAAGATGTTCTGCTAAACCAAAAACAAAAAAGACTCATGATAAAAGATTATTTACTAATAACACATATGTATTGATTTGCCTTATATTGCGTGGTTGAGCTGCATTTATCAGGACTCCCTGAACTCAGGCTGATTGTATACATGTGCTAAGACAAGATCTATGCTGAGGCAAGACACTTGGAGGAACCTTAATATTTGGGGGGTACAAACAGAACTCAATGGAGTGATGGATACTGAACTAAGTTTGCTTAAAGAGCTAGCTGTGCAACCCTTGTGGGTCTTGCCTCTTTGCTGATCTATATTTTCCTGAGAGAAGCATAGCTGAGAACTCCTTTTGTTCCTGCTGGTCAGTCCTGCTGACACAAGCCAAGGCTGAGGCCCGGCTGTCTCTGCAAGGTCGTGTCACTGATATTGCTATTGAAGTAGACTGCTGGTGTATCCATGAAGTGTTTGCAAGGGGATCAAGGTACCATGCAATGCAAACCTGCCAACCAAGCTGCCAATTTCCAACCAAGGCAGATGGGAGTTGTTTAAAAAAAAAAAACAAAAAAACAAAAAACTTTTCTAAACATGTCCACTTCCCCCTTAAACTTTCTTTTCCACTACCTGTGGTTGGTGGTGGGCTACAAGGGCAGTTTTAAAGCATTTAAAACCATCAGTTAAAATAAGGTTTAAAAAAATTAATGTTACAGAGTAGGCATGACACAAGGCCACTGCTATTATGAATGTTGGACTCTCTTCCTTCACTGGGCTTTAAAGGAGCCAAATGAGGAGGGAGAGACTGACAAGTTTCTGGAAATCCTCTGTAGTGCAAAGAGAATTGGTAAGAAACACTTCTGAAGAAATAAACAAGAAGGTAGTTTTCAGAAGAGACTGTCTAAGTTACCTTAAGAACAGGAAGCTATTGTTAAGTGTGGCAGTGGCAGACTGACATGGCAGGGCAGGGTCACAGATAGTGACTAGGTTTCTGGCTTTGACAACTGATAGGGAAAGGTATTGATGTGCTTCTTTGAGATAGAAATTGTTGGACTAAGGTGTGTGGTTTAGGTTTCTGAGCTTAATCAGCTGATAGGACATCTAAAGGAAGAGGCCAGTAGGTAAGGGGTGATATACAAGAGGAAGCTCTGAAAAGACTGAGCTAGAGATGGAAGTTTGAGAGTTGTCATTATTTGAGTATCATTTAAAGCTTGTTAATAGGCACCATTCCTCCAGAGAAAGGCTTTAGCATCAGAGGGAAGTTGTAGAACTAGATTTTGGGGTATTAAAGGAGAATATCAGAAAGTCATCTAAGGGTATAGGAGAATGTCAGAAAGTCAACTAAGGGTATAGAACCTCATCAAAGGGTTTCTTTTTACAGTTCCCCTGCATCTTCTCAGACAAAAGAGCTTGTGTTCCTCCCTTGGTGCCATGACTACTCTGTCCCTGGTATAAACCCTCTCTCAACCACCATTAGAGAGTTCATTTTGCAAATCTAATGGAATAATAAGGTCCATTATTCAGGTCACTAAGAGACCTGCTACAAGAATTCATATTTGGAGATCAATACAGCTATTTTGGAACAGTTTCTCCCCAGAGGCTCATTGACTTTCTTTTTTCTGACCTGACAGAAGATTCCCTTTCTAATACTAGGAGTGATTAGATAGTAATTAATCCCACAGAGTATTAACAAGTTGGTGATCCTGTCTGGACCCATGTGGGTGGTACAGCCAGAAAAAGTCAGAAAACAGTAGCTAAAGAACCTTGTGTCTCCTGATAGGATCCGAATGACTCTAGAAACCCATCATCCCTCAAAATATTTCTCCTTACTTAGCATATTATCTGACCTTATGTTTTATACATTTATTTCTTGAATATAAAAGTTTTACTTTTGGAATTTTTTGAGTACAAAAATATTTTTCTTACATGACCATGAATAAGAATCTCCTATCAAGGACTCTATTTCGTAAATGCTACAACTCTGTAAGCAATAAACTCATTAGTCCTCAGAAACCATGAGCAAGAAAGACAAATGACCGTAGATAGAAATGAAGCATAACCTGAAACCTGTAAGCTCCCAGAGAGGGAAAAGCGTTCAGAATGTGTTTTGTAGGAATGTAATATCTGCGTAGAATGGTGAAGTCTTGATAAGCACATGCTCCAAGTATAGAGAAGGAATCCAGGATGAAGGAAGAGCACACGGGAAGCAAAGACTCATTCATTAAAGGCTGCTGGGCTCAGGAACTGATGATGCTTCCACCTGCTTTGATTATGTGTGGAGAGAAAGCAGGAAGTAGGTCAGACTTGGGAACCGTGGACTATGCCAGCCAAATGAATAGTGCTCTGGTTTTGGGGTGTAGTATTCTAAAACTTTACCTGTCCTTGAATACCTCCCTTCCTTTCTAATCCAATGAAGGAGAGTTTGAGATAAGATGGGGAAATAAAAAAGACCAGTGGAAAGAGATAAGTGGGAAACAGAACAAACGCCCTTCGAATATGTGGAAGAGCACCAGGACTTCGAATATGTGCAAGAGCACCAGGACTTCGAATATGTGCAGGAGCACCAGGACTTCAAATATGTGCAAGAGCACCAGGACTTCGAATATGTGGAAGAGCACCAGGACTTCGAATATGTGGAAGAGCACCAGGACTTCAAATATGTGCAAGAGCACCAGGACTTCGAATATGTGGAAGAGCACCAGGACTTCGAATATGTGCAAGAGCACCGGGACTTCGAATATGTGGAAGAGCACCAGGACTTGCAAGGGTCTAGTCTGAGGGGACAGCTCTGCTCTTATTTGTGCTTTTATCATTATTGCACAAAGGCACAGTTCTGGACCTGAATCAGTGCGTATTGCTTCAGTAAGCAGTGCCTAATTCAGTGAAGCCGGAAGATTTGAGGGAGGTAATAACAACAGGAATCTGCCATGCCCTAGATGGCTTAGTCCTGAAAACCTTGACTGGGGTGACGATAGAACAAAGAAAGGAGAGCCAGTCGAGCCCGAATGTACACAACTGTAATCCCAGCGTTCAGGAAGCAGAAGCATGAAGATTTCTATGAGTTAAGGAATAATTTGTTTACGTATGAGTTCAAGGTCAACAAAAAACAACATGCAGACATACAGAAAAGCTGGGATCTTGGGCTGTAATTTCTGTTGGACACCTACAAAAAAGAAACCCATGTGTGTTTATTATGTATAACACTGGAGAAGTTAGCGAGTCTGGGTAGGTTGTCTCTGTAGGGAAAAAAAAAAATCTAAGGCTGCAGTCATGCAGATGGAGGAAGCTGAGGTTTTTACTTTTTGCCCACATTGGCCAGTTTTGCACACAGTGGTCACTTATTCAGAAACACTGTTACATAGACCAGAAGAAGATGCCTCTGAACCTCACCAGAGGAAGGCTTATGAGTCAGGGTCACTGAGGTCCTGGACAAGGCCATGGCCGTGTCAGGAGTATACATTCACTCCAATCTTCAGCTGCTCCCAGGAGCCACCAAGAAGGAATCATGGAATTCACCCATCCAGAGTCTGGTCATGTCTACGGCAAAGTCACGTGGGGAGTGGATAAGCAAACTCCCTGTGGTCGAGCAGACAAAGTCTAGATTATGATAACCTAGCCTTCAGGCTACTCCTAAGCTTTTCAGAGGTGTAACTCATCTCCCATTCAGTCAAGATGGCTATGAGGGCCAACCTGCCTCCCTGGGAAGACAGAGGTAATGAGTGTATGAAGAAGAGAAAGTGGGAGTCACTTATTGAAATATTTTCTCTCCATCTGACAACAGTCTTTAGGATAAGGACACTTTCTCTACTTTACTTCACTCACAGAGCCCCTTCGTCTTTCTACAGTCTCCCTGGGAAACCTTCAGACAATCCTGGTACTCACTCTTCTGCTGAGTTCAGCTCCTGTCAGCACCTACTCTGAGAATGGAAGTCCACAGCCCCTTCACGCTCTAGCCAACCCATCTCATTCACATTCAAGCCTCCCTGTGTCAAGCCACATGCAGCCACCATGGCCACCTGAGTACTTCAGGAGCATCTCTACTTGCTCCAGTGCATAAGTAGAAGGATGGGAAATTCGACGTAGGAGACTGCCATGGCCACCATGTTGAGAGTGATTTCTCAGGCCCTATTACTTTTTATTCCCTGAATTTCAGTTCTAAAGTTCTATTAGGCAAACGCAAAGATAACAAAATATTTTATTGTTTGTATAACCTTCATAATTTTTGGTTTGATATGTGTTGCTACAAAATCATCGTTGAATTCCAGGTAAATTTTTATCTCGTCAGCAATCATGCTATAATATATTTGTTTAATTTTGTGTTAAGAAGCATTAGGGAATAAAGTGGTATTAGGGAACATAAGTGGTGTAGTAAATCTCCAACCCCAAAAGTCCATGCAAACAACACATAATTTAGCACAACTTAGTTATAATATTTATAAGCTGCACACCTAGATTGAGCAAATATACCACTACACTATTCCCCGCTATGAGATCTCTTGCTACTTGTAGCTTCTTCAGGCCATGTGGTTCTGTTCTATTTTCCTTGCATCTCCTTTTCCTCTGTCTTCCTCTGTCTCCTTAATCTCCTCGTCTGCCTCCTCCTTCCTCTTTCCTCTCTAAAACCTCAATCCTCATCTTTCCCTTCCACTGCCCAGTCACATGCTCTAGCCTTTATTTTGCCTGCTAAAATAGGGAGAAGGTTCACATGAAATCACCTGAGTATGTGATCCACTCCTCATCAGGACAGCCCCTCTTGAGGAAGCAGAATTAACATCAAAGTACAAACAGCATCAGAGCAATCCACAACACATAAGTATCAGTTTCTTACTGGTTTTAAGAAATATGACAGGCAGAAGGTGAAATAGCCCTTTCACTAAGCTTCTTTTATCCATTTTCCTGTTACAGAGTAATGTCTGAGGAGCCTCCTAGTCACATGAAACAAAAGCAATGCTAATTTCCCTTTTTAACTTAAAGATTCTTGATTATCTGTAAGGTATACCGATCAAAGAAAGCACATTCTCTAGAGATACTTAGAAATAAACAAGGAACTACCAGCAATACCACAAAAACAAACAGAAAACACCACTGTGAAGAAAACCCCCACACGCAAACATAGTGTGATTGTAAATTTATTGTGTTCTTGATCCATGGCCACTTCTATTACTTTTTGCAGACAAGCGTGTGGTTTGAATCCCTAACGTCTATATCTACAACTTAAGTGAATTAGCTGCTAGTGTAGTAAATCATTCGGGTCCCTGACTCTCCAAGTTTCTGTAGTTTCCACTACTGCAGCTTTCTGCCATAGTCAGATGAAAGATACATGCATGGAAGGCTGTTGAAAATGTTTCATGCCCCCACATGTGTGTTTCCATCACCTACTTAGTGCCCCCTGCAGCTGTGTGTTACATAGATACTTACTTATTTTTTATGTCTGGGCTTCAGTAGGAACTAGGCCACACTTCCTACAAAAGAAAAAAATACAACCAACCAAGCAAACAAACAAAGAGAAAGTGTATACCTGGTTAGTCAGCCACCAATCATCTGTATCCCTGTTACATCATCTTTCAGCTTGTGCTCAGCAAGAAAGTAAAGGTGTTAAAAAAAAAAAAGAAAGAAAGAAACAAGTGTGTGTTTGTGTGTCAGAGAGAGAAAAGAGCAACAGGAACACTGGAATCAATACAATAGAGCACATAGCCAATGTGGAACCTAATTTCCGAGTTCAAAGTCCCCCTGACCTACAGAAGGATTTCCAGGATAATTAATTATATTTATCTTTATATGTACTTTTATCTATTCATTTAATCTCCCTTGTATTTTCTCTCTGTCTCTCTGTCTATTAAGGCAATCAGTTCCTTTTCAAGTAAATCAAAACTAAGTCTTCCTGGCATTCAGAAGGAGTTTGAGTATGATTAATTATGTTTAGCTTTTATTACGCATTTTAATGAAAAGTAACAATAAAAATTAAAATGTGAAAGGGCAACATAAACCCCATTTTTCTCCATTTAAGGACCCCATTTGTTCACATTTAATTATTAGACCTGATTTCATAAAAGGCCATAAGTCACCAGCTCCAGCAACAGACCATAAGTCCCAGAAACTAAGTCATAAAATATCAGCTCTAAAAGCAGACCATAAAATCCAGAACAGATCATAAAACCCCCTCTGAAAGAACAACTTGATGATAATCACAAAAATGGGGAAATATCTTATCTTAGAATGGGCCGTGTAGGCTGGGCAGCCCTATTTCATCACATGGTTGAACATTCATGACATAAGAATGCAGGCCTGTGAGCCAGTAGCACCCACAAATGAAATTTCAGATGCCTAATTCTTACAAGGAGCTCCCCCGGTTCCCTGTAAGAAGGCCTTCATGACTTTGTTTGGGGGTCACCATTTTAGATAATGGTTGAACCCTCTCATGATAGTTGTTCCTGCAGTATAAATGCACTTTGTGTTTGCATGCTATCTGAGTCTGGTCTTTCTTCAGCGATTTTCACACCTTTGTATTTGGTGCAGTGACTGGGACTCGCTGCTTGACTCCATTGCAGTGTTTTCTGGAGAGCAATTCACTCTCAACTGATCAGAGATTTGGGGCTTGCTTCTGTGTGTTGTGCGCCTTACCTTTGTCATGTTCTGAGTGGTCTTTTATCTTGGTCAGTGTGGCATTACTTCTTTTGTCTGCACAATCTGGAGGCCAATGGAGGTAGTGCAGACATGCCAAGAACTCCCTCCTGGCCGGGAGTGGGGTGAGGGTGTGCTCAGAGGAAATTCCCAGCTCCTCTCAGTTGGAGATAGATAGCTCCATTCCAACCCAGCTAGGGATAGTTCACCCTCTCTGGACACCTTTCAGTTGGAGTCAGAGACCACCACAGGCTTTGGTGGAGACTGGCGGGACCACATGGTTGACATTTTGGGGGATAGGCTGTCATCGGCTTCCTTTTTATATTTTCTTGAGAACTACAATGAGGCAGACCACCAGCCCTACCCCACTGGACTTAGTCCAGTCACACCTCAAGGACTTAAAACATCTGGTGGGGAACATGGCCTTCCATGCCACAGTTGGGCAGACTGACTGTTCTATGTGGGAATGAATGGTCAGTTTTCCATGTGGAACAGCCACAGAGGCACTTTCCACCTTCCTACTGTCTTATTTGGTTAAAGGTATTGTGGATGAAATCCTGAGCACCCTGACCAGGTTCCATACATCACCGTCTCGTGTAGTATTTTATTGATGCAGTTTTCCTCAATATCTTTGAGATGGTCAGACCAAGGAGACATTGAAGACTGCTGAAATTGTTTCAGGCCCCAACTCCCCGACATGTATATGTCTATGGCCTTCTGATGGCCCACCACAGGTTTTCATTTCAGAGATCTTTATTTATTTCTTGTGGCTGGCCTTGTGTAGGCACTAGACCACATGTCCTCAAAAAAAAAAAAATCAAACAAACAAACAAACAAGTATGTGTTTGTGTGTTAGTGAGAGAAAGGAGAAACAAGGAACACTGGAATCAGTACAGTAGGGCAAATAGCCAATGTGGGGGATCATCTCTGAGTTCAATGTCTGCTTGATCTACAGAAAAGTTCCAGAAAAATTTATTATATTTATATTCAACCTCTTTTATTGTCTGTCTGTCTGTCTGTCTATCAAGGATACTCAGAGAAACCCCATTTCAAATAAACCAAAACTAAATTTGCCTGGCATATGGAAGGAGTTCAAGGATGATTAATTATATTTATTTTCTGTTATTCATTCAATTAAAAATAATAATAAAAATTAAAATGATTGATATATCTATCACTATCATTAAAATATTAGACAACAGGAGAAGAAAAACTGGGCTGGGTATGTTTTTAGGCTTCTGAATGCTTCTGGGTGCTTCCTCACAATTCTGTACATGCAAGCTGGGTTTATTTAAGTTCTGATCTTCTAGAGGCTAGTAAATAGAGAAAAAAAAAGGACCTGGAAAATTAGGTTACATGGCTGCTTCCATCTTGGTGAGGTCAGCAGCTAAGATGGCTGCCACCCACAAGGCAGCCTCCATCTTGGTGAGGTTGATGAGAAGTGAAGTTACAGAACTAGGAGAGAGGGGTGAGAGGTGTGAGCATGTGCTTGCCTGTGTGCAAGTGTGCATGTGCGTGCTCACGCATACACACACAGACACACACACAATATGAATTTTAACTAAAGATTAAATTTTAACAAGTAACAAGGAAAAGAAATTAAAAACTAACAGAAAACAATAACCTTCCTTGTTTAGAGAAATAAAGAAACAGGGTGTGGTCATATACGCCTTTAATTACATCACTCAAGAAGGACACAGAGGCAGGTAGAATGCTGTGAATTGGAGGCAGGTCTGATCTAGATAGTGATTTCCAGTAATTTGAAGAGAGACCCCCCGTTCTAAATAAATAATTGAACAGAATAACAAAATAAGTATAATTATTAACTTGGATAAAATTAGCAAATAAGGGAAGGCAGAGCTGAGTGCCTGGTTTTTGCAGGAGGGGAGACCCCTGGGCTAGAGTGTCCAAAGCTCTAGGCTCCATATTCTATACCTCATAAACATGGTTACCCCAGCACCCAGGGGCTAGAAATAAGCAGATACGGTGGTGGTTGAGTTTGTGGTGTGGGATTGAAGGTGTTTTCATGCTGCTTTCCAAAGTCAGCCCTTTTTGGCTTTTTGCTTATGTTCCTCTGGCTTATTCTATTTATACTTCACTTTTTACTTTGATTTCATTTTATCTGCTAGCCAGTAAGTCCCGTGGGTTGGTCCACCTCCCTTACCCTCAGTGATCCAGACACATGTTCACTCCACTCTGGGGACTTCTTCCTGAGTGCTGCTGTGAGTCTAACAAAATTATTTTAACGTTGTTATAATTGTTATTCTCCTCCTCCTCCTATGTTTAACCTTTACCTTTTATTATGAGGCAGAGCAATGAGGATGAGAAAAGAGAGGGAGAGAGAGGCTTGACTGGTTCTCTTTGGCAATCTGTGTACTGTGGCTATATGTTCTATTCTTATCCATCTCCAGAGGACTCCCTTTTCCCACTAATAATCTCCAACTCCATCTGCAGTTTTATTGAATCCTTGATCAGTCTTCATCCCCCTTTCTATTTTTATGGTCCCATCCTGAGAGCTGAACTAGAATGCTTTCAGACTCAGGTGTGTCCCTGCCTGCCTTGCTGAACTCTGTACTGAAGAAACTCAGTGACTCCAGCACTCGGGCTGGGAATAAGCAGATGGGGTAGTGGTCAAGGTGGGATTGCTTCTTTCCCGGAGTTGACCATTTTTCAGATTGTGAGGAAACTCTGTACTTCAGTTTTTAATGCTAGCCAGTTAGCCACCCCTTTCCTCTGTTCTTTGGTAGGAAGAAAAATGTAAGATGACGATGATGATGATGATGATGTAGTAGAAAAAGAAAGAACAGATAAATAGAATCAAGTAACTTGGAAGAAATCAACACACAACACACACACACACACACACACACACACACACACACGGGAACAAGGAGAAGCAGTGCACAGGATCTATATGAGGGGTGTAGGAAGCAGTGTCTTAGGTTTTCTTAAAACCTAAGAACAGGGCTTTGTTCTGCATCCTCTCAATCCTGTATACCCTTGGGTGTACTGGCCCATGCCTGTAATCCCAGCCCTCAACAGATAGAAAGAGAGGATCATATCATCACCTGCAACAGAGTCACTCCGGTTCAAAAAGAGACCCTCTAAAAAAGTAAGATAGTTATTTTCTGACCGACGTGAAAGGATTTAAAGCAAATCACTATGAAAATGTATTAACTGTAATAAAATACAAACTTGAATTTTAACCATTCCACCGTTCTTTTAATTTTTCTCTAACTCTGTATTTAAATCTTTCAAAAAACGTGGGGGTGGGGGTGGGCAGGTGGGAGGAGGCGCTGTCAGCAAGGAACAGAAAACAAGCCACAAGTGGTGAGGTGTTTTTATAGTGAGACTTAAATGGAGTGGAACTGATATCCCAGCATCCCTCCCCTCCCTTCCCATAAGTGTTCCTGTTCCCTGCCCCACTAATGATTTACTTGAGCCTCCCTCTTAGAGAGTAGTTTCGCCTGCTTTCACAGCCCCTGTCTTACTTTCATTTTGGGGGGCTTTAGGAGACCGGCCTGAGTCCAGCCCCCGAGTTCACTATGTTCAGGAGGGACGGAGGCCACTCTTTGTGCCACTCTGGAAAAGTGGTGGGTACCCTGCATCATTGTGTGGGGATTTCTGAGGCCTAGAGGATGCTGTGTCTCTACCTTCCATGTCAGTGGGGCCCGGACCAGTCTGCGGAGGTTCGGAGGCTCTTCTTTTCCTCCGGTGGCTCCTTGGTGCCCTTTTGTGTCCTGGCTTGCTCATTTGACCCAAGTAAGATCCTGCTTGTTCCACCTGATGGTGTATGCCTGTCTCCCTTTGGATGGATCAATGTAGTGCTCCTGTGTTCTCTTAAGGCCGAGGCGTAATCTGTGCCAAGTGAGGGACAGACATTCATGGAGAATGGTCATTCATTTCAAATGGTGACCCCCTTCTTTTTCTGCCTGCAGGCCCCTTGTCTCTCCTGCCCATCACCATCTGTGGAGTGCGGAAGGCAGGGGTGCAGTGTTCCGGCCCGAACACTGTGCTCCCCCTCACTTCTCACTGTGGTTTATGGGGTCCCTGTGGACATGTCAGGCACTCTGTGGTACTTAAGTGGTGGTTCGGTCTGTTCCTGTGTTCCACTTGACCCTCTTCCCCAACACCAGAAGGGTGGTAAAGATGAGTAAACAGGGAAGAGCCCAACACCGAATCCCCACCACAGGGCTCCGGAAATGTTCCATATGGAAGACCCAATCCCTGGTGCCGTTCAAGGGGGGCCCAAGCCTTTCTGATCAAGACCCAGCTAGTGGATTGTACGAGTGCAGTAGTGTCCACAGACGCGCTGGGACAGGGTCTTCCGGGAGTCGGATAGCTTGGAAATGCAGCGTTAAAGCACTGGTGAACTCCATCTAAGGTTAAATACCGGCATGAGACCAGATAGTCCAAAAGTTATCCGGGCAGGACTTTCCTGCTCTCCCTCTAGACTCCTCCACCTGCGCCTCTGCCACCTCCGGTGGTCGGCAGGCACTCTGGCGTCAGGCACTGGGGATGGGGGGGTGGAGGGGCAGGCACTCCGGTGGTCGGCCGGCACTCCGGTGGTCGGCGGCACTCCGGTGGTCGGCAGGCACTCCTGTGGTCGGCGCCACTCCGGTGGTCGGCATGCACTCTGGCGTCAGGCACTGGGGATGGGGGGGTGGTGGGGCAGGCACTCCGGTGGTCGGCCGGCACTCCGGTGGTCGGCAGGCACTCCGGTGGTCGGCGCCACTCCGGTGGTAGGCGCCGCACCGCGTGGCGAAGCTGAACAAGCAGAGCCAGGGCTGGGTCTTGTGTGGGACCGCCCCCTAATCGGTGTGCAAACTACCAAGGGTATTGGGGTTGGATACAGGAGCGAAACTCTTGCCAGATCTCATGGCTGGGTCTGGGATCTGGCTGTAAAGATGTTTCTAGCTGTCCACAGATGTGCCTGATGCTATCATCCCAATACCCTTATATGATTAAATATTTTACGCATTACAAGTGAACAAATAAATTATTTTCAAGAACCTACATACATTCATGTTTGAGTTAACTGTTATAGATTAACAAAATGTAAACAAGCAAGGTATTTTTTTCTCAGCCAGTTCTCTTGCTGGTAGGCTGCAATTTGCAGTTACAAAGAAAAGATTAATTATTTTATTATTTATTTTAAATAGTGATATCATAAAAAAAACTTAAAAGATTCACAAATGTAGACCTTTATATTAAAAACAATCAGTCTTTTTTACTTTAAATCCTCAGGGTGTGTAGTGATATATACAGTAAAGGCTTTATGTCAGACTAAGTGAATGTACAGTAAAGATTTTGCATGTGGCTTTGAGAGAAATGTTTCAGCAAAGCTTTTGCTTTGTTTGGGTCAATCACTGGAAGCTAGAAAATTGTTTTGGGACTGTTTGAACCTTGAAGAAATGTTTCTCTGAAAGGTCTGCACGTGGTGCTAGGTCAGAGCTTGCAGCTGCATTGACCTTGGTCCTAAGACACTCCTGAGAAACCCAGAGTTCTTACTTTTAATTACGATTCGCTGTGGTCAAAAGGGACTGAAATTTGTGTAGATTGTCTGTTTTCATGATCAGCAAGGGCAAGATAACTTTCACAGTTGGAACCTTTCCCGGCACAAATTAACCTTATATAATGTTTGAATAAAGTAACTGGAATGAGCTAGCTGGGTGTCAGTCCTTCTAAGAAGGTTCAACCCCTTCGTTCCTTTGGGAAGTGAAGGCTTAGCATCTTGGTGAGCTTCTTTCTCTACTGTGGCACCTACAATGTGCATCAGTATATAAGACTGCATATCTACTTACTAATAATTTTTAATTAAATTGTATCAGAAAGACAAGGGCAAAAATGGGTACAAGAAATTAATCATCGGGGCTGGAGAGATGGCTCAGCAGTTAAGAGCACCAACGGTCCTGAGTTCAAATCCCAGCAACCACATGGTGGCTCACAACCATCTGTAATGAGATCTGATGCCCTTTTCTGGTGTGTCTGAAAAGCAGCTACAGTGTACTTACATATAATAAATAAATAAATCTTAAAAAAAAAAGAAATTAATCATCATCTTGATCATCAGCTTTAGCAAGAAAGTCACATTTTCTAGTACTAGTCGGGCTGCCATTGTTCTTGATCTCTGAACTCAAAAAAAAAAAATCCCTCACTAAATTATCAAAAGTGTGTCTTTCTTGACTCTAAATTGTTATCCAAGATTTTGTACATCAAAGGAATTAATAAAAACACCTTAACCTAACTTTACTAACAATCTAGTTCTCTAAATTCTTTCTTAGGCTGCTGATTAAACCATTAATCTTCTCCAGCAGCAATGCTTGGAGAAGATCAATCACTATTACTGTAAGTGCTGATGACATTACCCAGTGAGGGGCTGAACCCTCCTTTCATGCATCTCATAAATTATGAGGGATTTGATAACCTCAAGGGCAACAAATAGAGCACAACTCCACACCAAGCATGAAGTCCTCAGGAGGCATAGTCCTCAGAGCTCTACCTCTCTGAAGTACACCCAGTAAGATTGCGCTAACTGGTGGGCAACTCTGAATGAATTCTGAAGCTGTGTGCTATTCCTCTCACATGACCCTCAACAAAACAGAACAATGAATAAGACTAAGACATATAGGTACAACCTTAATTGGTTTATATCATGTAGTCATCTTAATTAAAATGGTGGTAAAGTCACATGGCGTATACATATGCTCTCTTTAACCTTAGTAAAGATGGCTGCCAGCCACACGATTGGTTCCATCCTCAAGGAGTTATCAGCCAAGATTATAGACAAGCCACATGATTGCTCTTTTCTCCAAGATGAGCCCATTAGGCAAATATCCCTTTAAGATAACATGTATAGATTTTAAACTATCAACCATTTCAATACACATTTTAACAGAACTTTCTTTTATAGATTTTACAGATTTTTAATCATATGAATAGAGTTTACACAATATTTTTTAAATCATGAGATAAAGTTTATAGTTTAGCGAAAGTTTTAGTGAGATTAATAAAAATAAAAATGTGATAAGTAGCAGTAGTCTCCATTGGGTATAGTTTCTGATTTTTAATGGTGTTAAATCACATATTATCTTTTTCTGGGTGGTTTTGTTTTAGTCTCCTTTCCCTGTTAGTGTCATGTAGCGTCCCTGATACAGGACAGAAATTAGAAAACATTTAAACAAGCATGTTTGGAACAAGAGAGGGTGGGTATCCCAATTCCAGAGACAGCTTTTTAGCAAAATAGAAGAGAATAAAACAATATCTCAATAGTATCTATACTCAAAAGACATTGAATCCCTAAAAAACTGAATCCATTGACCAGGGACAATGATCAGAGCAAGCAAAGAACAAGAAAACTCAGGAATAAGAGATTCTGGGCCAGAAGAAGACAACAGATCAGGGAGCTGAGAGACAGAGCAGGTACCTCCTAAAGGAAGATGAGAAGAGACAAGTGGTTAGTTACGACTACAGACAGAAGAAGCTGCAGGAGGGAGCTGAGAGGCAGAGCTAGCTAGCGAGGAGGCAGCCAGGACCAGCTTGGACTACAGACAGAAGAAGCTGCAGGAGGGAGCTGAGAGGCAGAGCTAGCTAGCGAGGAGGCAGCCAGGACCAGCTTGGAGGCTAAAAGGTAGCAGAGCAGGTAACTCTGGGGTAACACCCAAATATTAGGAGAGAGCATCCCTGGGGTTGGTTTCCAAGCCTGCCTATAACTGGAAAAGGTTATTGGGGGGCTCAGCAACACATGCATGAAGTGGAAGGTTCTGGATATGTCGTGTGATGCAGACTAATGTGGTGTTTTGCTAAGGCAAGAGCCATGGGAGGATACGTGATGTTTGTAGAGAGTATAATTAGGAGTAACAGACAGTGACCGCATGCATTGCTAGCTTTGGTCTCAAGTCTTCATTGATCTTCACTTCACTGAGAGAGACATGGCAGAAGATTTCTGGTGTCCTGGATGGTTAGGCAGAGGCTTGTGATTTCTGGTGGATATTGCCACTGCTGATGACCCATGTTTGATATGCTGACACTGCTGAACTGGAATGCTGGTATCCTGACAATGAAGATTAAATTGCAGACACTGTTTGATTATGGGTCTCTGAATCTGCCTCTCTCAGTTGCTGGATGGTGCCTTTAACGACAATTGGAGTATAGCAGTATATCATTAGGTACAGTTTTGTTGACTTTTTTTGCTCGTTGTGTTGGTTCTATCCTAGGTTTCTGGACCTTCCAGTCTCTAGATTCTGCTCCTGCGTACAGTATCAAGGGGAGATTCCCTCTCTTGCCATGGGTCTCAAGATATACTGCTCATTGGTTAGCCACTCACATAATTTCTGAGCCACCATCCTGGCAGGCCAAACTGGTGGTCAAAGATTATGTTGTTCAGTTGATACCCCAAACACTTCACCATGTCATATTAATATTTGCTAATAAATCTGTGTGCGACATTGCTACCCACCTCATTAGTTTATGCTACCAAATGAAAGACATACACACAACCTTTATATTTTAATATGCCCTAAGTAGCACAATAGCTGGGCGACTGCCTAGCCTCTGTGCAGCTATAACCTATCTTCTGTCGATAATTCTGAGTTACTACTTACTAACTTCTCTCTGTTCCATCTTGGCTGCTCTCCTTGCTTCTCTACACCATGGCAGACTCTGTCTCTCCTCCCTCCACAGTCTCCAGAAGCATGGCAGATCTCTTCTCTCCAGCCCCTCCGATCCCAAGTCCGAATCCTAAAATTTCACCTCTGTCCGTTCTCTTCAGCTATTGGCTGGTGGCATCTTCACTTACCAGTCAGAACCAATTGGGGGCAGGTTCTCAAAAGCTATATGCACACCCTCTCATGCAAACAGTTTTTGAGGGAGAACATAATTAACGTTCATAATACAAGCAGCTATAGGACTGGTGAGATGGCTCAACGGTTAAGAGCACTGACTGCTCTTCCAAAAGTCCTGAGTTCAAATCCCAGCAACCACAGAGTGGCTCACAACCATCCGTAATGATCTGGTGTGTCTAAAGACAGCTACAGTGTACTTACATATAATAATAAATAAATCTTAAAAAAAAAACAAACAACAAACAAGCATCTACACCACCCTAATAGATTCCATGGAGTTTCCACTGGACAAGGTTTCTACACTGCCCCTGAATTGCCTGTGAATTCCAGTTCTCTCGGTACATTCTGCCTCCATTCTCTCCCCACCGAATCTCCCGTTTCCATCCTCAATGGCCCTCAATCCGCCTGCAATATCTATTCTATTTCCTCTTTTCCACTGAGAAACATGCATCATCCCTTGAGCCTTCCTTGTTACTTAGCCTCTCTGGGTCTGTGGATTGTAGCATACTTATGCTTTATTTTGCAGTTAATATGCACTCATAAGTGAGTACATAGTATGTTAGTCTTCCCGTGTCAGGGGTAGGTACCTCACTCAAAATGATTTTTTCTAGTTCTATCCATTTGACTTCAAATTTTATGTCATTGTTTTTAACAGCTAAATAAGTCCATTGGGTAAATTTACCACAATTTCTTTATTCTTTCCTTGTGTGGGAAATATCTAGGGTGTTTCCAGTTTCTGGCTATTATGAATAAAGCTGCTATGAACATAGTTGAGCAAAGGTCTTTGTGGTAGGATGGAGTATATGCCCAGGAGTGTGGTATTCCTAGGTCTTGAGGTAGATCTATTCCTAAATTTCTGAGAAACAGCCATATTTATTTCCAAAGTGACTGTACAGGTTTGCATTCCCACAAGCAATGGAGGAGTGTCCCCATTGCTCCACGTCCTCACCAGCATTATCTGTCACTTGTGGTTTTGGTCTTAGCCATTCTGACAGGTGTAAGATGAAATCTCAGTCATTTTAATTTGTATTTCCCCGATGTTGGGAAATGGTAAGAATGTTGAGTTTCTTCAAGTGCTTCTTGGCTATTTGAGAATCCACTGTTGAGAATTCTTTGTTTAGATCTATACCCCATTTTCTAATTGGATTATTTTGTTTGTTGGTGTCTGTTCTTGAGTTCTTTATATGTTTTGGCTCTTAGTACTCTCTGTCAGATGTAGAGTCGGTACAAATCTTTTCCCATTCTGTATAGGCTGCTATTTTGTCCCGTTGACAGTGTCTTTTGTGCTACAGAAAATTTTCAGTTTCATGAGGTCCCATTTCTTAATTGTTGATCTTACTACCTGAACTGTTGGTGTTCTGTTAGAAAAGTTGTTTCCTGTGCCAATGAATTTAAGGGTATTTTTCACATTCTGTTCTGT
The DNA here is from genome assembly GCA_036184795.1 of Tokudaia tokunoshimensis. NCBI lineage: Eukaryota > Metazoa > Chordata > Mammalia > Rodentia > Muridae > Tokudaia > Tokudaia tokunoshimensis. The sequence continues at coordinate 165,804 of BTHU01000010.1, forward strand.
CTGATTCTATGTATCTGGTTTTATGTTGCAGGCTGTGATACATTTGGACTTGAGTTTTGTGTAGAGTGATAGCCATGGATCTATTTGCATTCTTCTACATGCACATATCCAGTTAGACCAGCACCATTTGTTAAAGATGCTCTTTTCCATTGTGCATTTCTGACTTCTTTATCAAGACCTAGGTGCCCATAGGTGCATAGATTTACATACGGATCTTAGATTTGATTGCATTTATCATACTGTTTTTATGCCAATACCATGGAGTTTTACTACTCTTGCTCTTTAGTAGAGCTTGAGATCAGGGATGGTGATACCTCCAGAAGAAGTTCTTTTATTGTGCAGGATATATCCAGCTATCCTGGATATATTGTTTTTCTATATGAAGTAAAGTATTATTCTTTCAAGGCCTGTAAAGAATTGTGTTGGAATTTTAGTGGTCATTGCATTGCATCAGTAGATTGCTTTTGGTAAGATGGCCATTTTTCTATGTTAATTCTACTGCTCCTCGAGCATGGGAGATCTTTCCGTCTTCTGATATCTTCTTCAATTTCTTTCTTCAAAGACTTCAATTCCTTGTCATACAGGTCTTTCACTTACTTAGAATTATGTCAAGACATTTTATGTACTTTTTGGTTACTATAAAGAGTTATTTCTCTGATTTTTTTTTTCTCAGCCCATTTGTTGTTTATATATAGAAGGACTGCTGATTTTTTTTTCAACTTATCTTGGATCCAGCCACTTCACTGAATGTGTTTACTAACTGTAGGAGTGTCATGGGAGAGGGCTAGGGGTCACTTATGTATATCATCATATCATCTGCAAATAGGGATATTTTGACTTCTCCCTTTCCAATTTTCATCCCCCTTATCTTCTTTAGTTTTCTTTGCTCTAGCTAGAACTTCAAGTTCTTTCGAACAGATATATAGAGAGTGGGCAGCCTTGACTTATTCCTGATTTTAGTGAAATTGCTTTGAGTTTCTCTCCATTTAATTGCTTTCATCATGTTTAAGTATATACTTTGTATCCTTGATTTCTCCAACACTTTTATCATGAAGGGGGTTTGATTTTGTCAAAGACTTCTTCAGTATCTAATAAGATGACCATGTAGTTTTTTGCCCTTAACTTCATTTATGTGGTGTGTTATGTTGACAGATTTTCATATGTTGAAAGATCCCTACATCTCTGGGCTGAAGCTTACTTGATCATGGTGGGTGATGTTTTTAATGTATTCTTGAACTCAGTTTGAAAGTGTTTTATTGAGTATTTTTGCACCAATGCTCACAGGGGTTGGTGCTGTTGGAGATACCCCACATTAAGATCAAGATGCCTAGGACCCCTGATGACACTGCATTTTTTTCTTCTACTCCTTTAAAAATGGAGAAAAACATCTAAACAGAGCGTTCTTAAAAGATGAAATACAAATGCGTGAGAAGTAGTTTTAAATTCTTCAATTAATTCCAGAACACTCACTACCAGAGACCCTGTAGTCACTACATGTAGCACAGATACAGATTAACCCAAATCTCAGAGTTGCTTGCTAGGGGGCATCTACCATCTTCTTTGTCGATCTTCCTTTCTCTGGGACTCTTCAGATCACCACAGAGAATGTATTGGAATTACAAGCGAGCAGAGTTTCAGAACCCTGCCAGTTGCTTTCTTTATCTTGCCTTGAGACTCAAGCTTAAGTGAGACAAAAATCCCAACATGGGTGGGGGTGGGGCAAAACTGAAGTTCCTTCCATAGTTAAGGAGCTGTTGGTTACTGATAACTGCTGGGAGAAGAGCAGTCCTTTATCTTCAAGAGTGTGGCCTCTGATGGTTGACCATGAGGTACTGAAGACCACATATTCCAGATCAACACAAACTGTACTTTATGGGCTTTTGAAATATAAGGCATAGTGTTAGGTAGCAAGGGAAGAGGGAGTAGATCTGGGAGACATGACGGGGGAGGGGAATACAATCTAAATACACTGTATGAAATTCTCAAAGAACTGATTTGTAAAATATCACACAACTTGAGTCACCAAAAAATTGCAAATTAAAATTTGAGATGCGCCACCAAAGAAATGTAAATTAAAATTTGAGATCTTTTATCTTATCCAAGTCAAAATAGTTAAGATAAAAAGATGATAAATACTGCACTGATGTGGGGAACGTATATATCTCCTTATGTGATATATATCATATGTATATATATATATACATACATACATAATACGTATCTCATAACCAAGTTATACACTCATCCATTTTTCATTGCTGCTCTATTCACAGTAGCGAAGAAATGGAAATAGCCTAGATGAGCATCAAGGTATGAGTAGATAATAAAAGCATTTTTACACAATGGAATATTATTCAGCTGTTAAGAAAACCAAAAATTGGGGGCTGGAGAGATGGCTCAGTGGATAAGAGCACTGACTGCTCTTCCTAAGATCCCGAGTTCAATTCCCAGCAACCACATGGTGACTCACAACCATCTCTAATGGGATCTGATTCTCTCTTCTGGTGTGTCTGTAGACAGTTACAGTGTACTCATATACATGAAATAAATAAATAAACCTTTTAAAAAAAGAAAAGAAAAACAAAAATTTTAATTACACAAATAATAAAACAGGAAATAATCATTCTGACTGATATAACAGAAACTCAAAAGACCAATGTCACAAGTTCTCTTTTATTTGTGGTTGTTAAATTTGAATCTTATATGTATGTCTCATTTGGTATGTTCATATACATTTGGGTTTACATTTCTAATAAAATAGTAAAATCTGTTACCAGCGACTCCACTCTGTCCCCAAGCCTACCCCACTTTCAATCCTAGAATGAAAATGATCTAGAAGCTAGCAAATTCACTTGTGTTCTCCTTTTGATGATTACAAGAAATACTGTTGTTTGATTTGTTCCCCATTTTGAATCTATTCTATTTACATTAAACTGCCTTGTCCTGTTTTCAGTTGGCTTTTCTTTTAGAGTTTGATTGGAATTTTACTGTGGGTTTCAAAACAGCTTTCCTGTTGTTGATCATTACCAGTATTTTACGCTAAATTAGCTAATAATTATAATTAAAATTACACTAGTATTCTTGCTAAATATTTAGTAAGAATACTAAATTTAAAACCACCTTACTAATACCTTTGAACATCATGCACTGTAGAAGGCTGATGATTTGACACATGTAACACAGCAACGTGTCTCTTCATTTAAAAAACTCTACACTCATGGTAAAGTGTAGCTGACACATTTATATGAATTTTGGATGATTGTATTTATATATGTATATATCATAAAATAATTTATCCAAGACTCTCTTTTTTTATATTATCACATATTTTTTTCGGCAAGAACACTGAATATCTACTCTTTTAGATGCTTTGTAATTTCTAATTATAGTAATCATCCTATAGCGTAGGTCTCATGAGCTTACTTTTCCATTGAATTGAAATTTGGTAACGTTTTACTAAAATCCCCTCATTTCCTGAAAGGTCCCCAACCTTGGGCTCTATGCCCACTTTTTCCTTTGACCACAGCAGTGTGGCTTCCTAATATACAATTGACAAGAAATGAAGGTTAAGTGATGGCTTAGCAGTTAAGAGCACTGCTGCTCTTCCAGAGGATCTAAGTTCGGTTTGCAGCAGCTAATTCTGTGTGGTGAAAAAGTTGGTTATACCACGTTCAAGGAATCTGACACTTCTTGCATTTTTCTTCATTGTTTAGCTCTTTATTATCCCAATACCACATATTTATATAAGCCGTCAATTTGTTATGAAATATACCTGATTTCATGATAAAAATTAAATTCTCAGTGACTCAAAACTGTCATAGATATTTAATCATTCATGATGTAGGTTTTGACCATTCTTATATGAAAATTACATATTTATAAAAACTCATTGTAGGAAGAAAAACAAGTTTTATTTCAATACAAATTACAAATTACCAACTCTTTCAAACTTTTAAAAGACATTCCATCTTGCTACAATAATACACATAGAAATGGCTCCAGGCTGTAATTATGTATTACTTTTTTTTCTAATTAACTGATCAAGATATTTAAAATAAATGTTTGTGAAAATAATTTGTTTTCATCTTTTATCCTACTATTTTTGGTATTTATTGGTAAATTCCTTATATAGAATACATGTGTATTATCTTTAGGAAAAATTAACAAAGCATTTTATAAACATCCACATAAAGCCTATGAACTTTCAAAATGATTTATTAAAAGCAGCTACTGCTTCTAACTGTACAGCCAGTCTTCCCACAAGCAACTGGAAAAATTTAAAGATTTACTTCACAAATGACAAATTAAAAAGCCCTTGAGGAATTTCTACTATGTGGTTTTCATGACAATTATGTTGAAACAATGTAATTGTAGTATAAATTAAATGATTGCCTTAGCACTTAATAAAGTATTTCTGGGGGCTGGAGAGGTGGCTCAGCGATTAAGAGCACTGACTGTTTTTCCGAAGGTCCTGACTTCAAATCCCAGCAATCACATGGTGGTTCACAACCATCTGTAATGAGATCTGATTCCCTCTTCTGGAGTGTCTGAAGACAGCTACAGTGTACTTACACACAATAAATAAGTAAATTTTAAAAATAAAGTATTTCTGAGTGTACTAACACTAGTACAAGTATTTTAACATTTTTTTCTAGGCAGAGCATCCATATTGGTTAATACTATACATGATTCATCATTGCCTAGCATGATTATAACAAACACAAGTAACAAGACATGTTTTACATGTAAAAAAAAAAGATGAGCTTTGTACAGTGAATGAGTTATAGGAAAAGGCTCTAATTCGTTAACTATTTTGTATAATGTCTATATGCTTTCACTGTTAAATGAAAATGTTGCTGAATAGGTTGCCTAATGTCCCCTTTACATCCTTATATCTAAGGTATAGATAAAGGAGTTGAGAGTAGGAGTCATTACTCCGTAGAAGAGAGACATGGACTTGGACAATGGGGATGGGTGTTGAGATACATACTAATGGCTGGACCACAGAACAAGAGAACTCCAATGAGCTGAGAGGAGCATGTCCCAAAGTCCTTTTTCCTTTGCTCTGAAGATTTTATTGAAAATAAAGCATGTCCAATACTAGCAGAGGAGTCAAGAATTAAACACAGAGGATCAGCTAAAAGAAAAATGCCTACCACAGAGAAAGCAAGCTCATTCATTGCTCTTTCACTACATTTAGTTGTTATTAGAACTGGAATCTCACACACCAAGTGGTCCAGGTTATTGTGGCTACACACTGGCAACTGCAATGTCACAGTGGATTCTGAGACAGCATAGGAAATTCCTTTCAGCCAGACAGTAGACAGTAACGGGAGGCAGTTATGCCAGTTCATGAGGAGAGTGTGTCAGGAGCCATCTACAAAAGGCTACAGCTAGCAGGAGGCCTTCATGGAGGTGGCCCTCTGTCTTTGCATGGTCTGTGGTGGATGAGCTCTGTGAAGTAAGGTTCCAAAGAGACTTCATCTCAGGACTGCTTCTTGTAGCTGATATGCATTTCCTGTCATTAATAAATTAATATAATAATCCCTGGGCATTAGCCCACCCTATTGGGCAGATTTCTGCAGATCAGCAAAGATATATTGCCTTGTAGTGATGCTATTTGATATTAAAATCAAATTGATGATTTCCTAATTCTTAATAATGATCCTATAACAATTCTTAAAAATATACTAGTAATTATTAAGTCCTTTATAATAGGACTGCTATTAAAGCCCTCTCTGATATGAAAACTGCAATTAGAACTGCAATTCAAGTGTAAAGAGTTAATTGCTTCAGAAATAGAAATCACATACCAAGGGGTTGTTAAACAATTAACCAAAGGTCATAAAAAGAAACTAATGATTTATTATGGGTGCAGAGACAGAAGATAAAATATTGACTGGGTTTCTCTGTACAAAACTTCAGTGCCAACCGAGATACAAAAAAAGTATGACCTTTAACACTCCATGAACCCGTGGAGCCAGTGACAGAAAATTATCGTTTAGCCAGGTAATTAATCTTAATGGATATACATGTAAAACATCTGTGTTGTGAACTTCTTATACAATTTATGATTTGAATTTACATTTGAACTTTAGAAAAAAAAGATACTTGGAAAAACCATGTGATCTATTCCCCTAGAAAAGCTACAAAAACTATGAATGCTTACATCACATGACATGACGTCAGAGGAGGAGGAGAAAGCAAGATTAGGAGGAGTGAGGAGAAGGACAGCAAAGTACAGTAACTTAAAATTGAGTAATTTAGAAATTAAGAGAGAATATGGTCTGATAGGTTTTCTCCCTTTTACTTTCCCTTAAAGATAAAGATGACATTAGGGCAGGAACGGAAGAAGAGAGCAGTATGCCAAATGCAGAGAGAAATGGGGACTGAGAGGAGGCTGTAACGAAGGCAGAGAGCAGGCAGGCGTCCCCTTACCAAAGGACAGAACAGGTCTTACAGACTTGGGTTTAATTAACTTATCAATAGAAGGTAGAAGCTTTTCCTTTCTCTACGCGATAAAGATTGGAGCTCATTTTTCACTGAGAATGAGTGAGTTCTTTCTGCACTGGTGTTTGGACTCTTGCTCCATATACTTATAAGTATGGATGTGTGTGTGTAAGCATGTAAGTTGATTAAATTTTTGGGCCCAACAAATAAGTATGAATGTGGATGTATGAAAATATGTGTGTTTATGTATATTTGCATGTGCAAAATTTTTCCTTATGCAAGCATGACTTTCTTCTGGAACAATAAAAGTTTATTGCTCCCTAGCACCTGGCAAGTTAAAGGCAAGGCTTCTGAGAAGAAGGCAAGAGAGAAAGGAGCCCTACCAATCCTTTACACAATGCTTCGCTGTTAAGAGACAGGTGTTCGCAGGGCGGTGGTGGCGCACGCCTTTAATCCTAGCACTTGGGAGGCAGAGGCAGGCGGATTTCTGAGTTCGAGGCCAGCCTGGTCTACAGAGTGAGTTCCAGGACAGCCAGGGCTATACAGAGAAACCCTGTCTCGAAAAACCAAAAAAAAAAAAAAAAGAGACAGGTGTTAATTTGACCAGAGGCCTGTAGCTTCTGGCTTCACAGTAACTTAATGTCAAGATAGGCAAACATTAGTATTAATAAAAAAATATAATCTTAATCCATCACAAGACCAAATCTTGCCCCCACTGATGCTCAGCTACCATCAGGAGAGAATCAGAACTCCAGGGCTGGCCTTCGACAAGGGGGTAGTGCAGAAGCCTTCAGATGCCCACATAGTGGGCAAAGGACATAAGAACCAGGAGGATATCCTCTGTGCCCCCAACTGTGTGGAAAAACAAAGCTGAACTACACATCTCATGAAGCTGACGGTCTTTGTGGAGCCCCTTAGGTCAGTTAGCATCTGAGGCACAATGCTTGTAGTGTAGTACATGTGAGGAAGAAATACCTGGAGCTGTGGAGACATGGGTCTAATGTGGACAGCAGGATGATGGCAATGTTTCCAACCACAGCTATGGGGTATGTTTCCGGAAGAATCATGAAGGGAGTTCCAGCCAAGAACAGAAAGCCAGATAGAATAAACTCTTCCTTTATTGATCACTGTTCTTCTCTTCAATCTGATTCCCCTGTAGTAAAGAAGTATGTGTTATAGGAATAGCAAAGCCTCATGATTCATTGGTTATAACTTAGAAACTAGGTTGCATTCTGAATTTGAAATGACATGTGTGATGCTTAGGAGAGAACACAGTCTGCCAAAGAAAGAGGACCTAGGATTTATCTTCAGTACTCAGGTAAAAATGTTTTCAAGGGAAACACATTTCTATAAACCTAGCTCTAGTTGAGAATAATCTGGTCATTTTCTGGAGCTTGCTGACCAGCTAGCGTAGCAGAATTAGTGAGCTCTAGATTTAGTGGGAGGCACAGTCTTGAAACATAAAGTAGAAATCAAATGTAGAAAAGAATTTGACATGGACTCTGTATTTTACATACACAACACGCCCCAAGCACAGAAACATGTATGCACATCCGTTCACACACATGCACACTCCTTCATTCACACAAATAAAATAATCTGGCAATGGGTGATTTAATTTCTATTTATGATCTAAGCTTTAAAGGGTGTTTCCAATTATCTGACAGTACATGTGACATAAAGGTGAGGAACTAATTTTAACAGCAGGGCTGAAGACATTACTGAACCATCATGGAAACATTTCCAGGAATCAGTCAGAGAGGTTGATAGAACTCTAAGCTCTGAGCATGGAAAGCTGGACTGTCTAGTTCTATCTCCTGAGCTGAATCATTAAATCTTCTGTACAGGTAGTGAGTACATTTGAGAGCTAAACAAACCTCCTCTATATACTTGAGATTGAGCAAAATAGTTTCAACACTGTCACCATGATTTCTTCATGTTGGTATAGTTATCAACAGCTTAACACGGTTGAAGGTAAGGAGAGGCTCCGGGTCCACTGCCAGATTCTGATGGTTGGCCTCATAGAGGCTGCCAGATGGCCCACACATTTATCTAAAGTGAGCCAAGTGAAGTCATATGAATTCACCTAAATTACAATGTCCCTTTTGCATTTATGTTCTTTTTAAAAATATCTATTTAGTGCAAGTTTGGCATTCAGCAACTCCTGATAAATTATAGTTAACTTCTCTACAAGTTACCATCTTGTAGAGATATAGCTTCATCAATTGAGCTCAATGCTTTCTTTTAATACAAAAAATTTGGTCAACTATCAGGGACATTGATTTTTTTTTTGTTATCCACATTGTTATTGTTAATATATTTTTCAACTCCAAGAATTTTTGCTAGCAGATCTCTTGATTCAGACAAAGTGACATTCAAATCTCAGTAATTTTATATTTCCTAGATGTATTTCTTCCCTTACTTTGTAGCTAAAGTAAATGAAGATATAACAAAATCATGGAACAGAATAAAACAATGTAAAAAATTTTAAAAATTATACAGTTTTAAATTAGTGTTTCATAAACTGTCATCTCTATAGCCAAGTTGACTCAGTTCCTGTAGCAGGTCTCCTGTGGCTTCCAGGCGTGTCTCCAAGTTGGGGACCCACAATACATACTGGAGCACAGTTATTTGGGGTGGGCCCACTGGTACTCAACCAAGTCCTCATGCAGTGCCCTGGGTGAGTTTTTGAATCCTTGAGGGAGGCATGTCCAAGCTTTTGGGTACCAGAAGCAGGCTGCAAAGCCATCCCATTCAGTGGCTGATGCTTCCAGCAGATGTCAAGCAGAGCTTGGTTAGCAAAAGCCATGTTCACAGCTGACTGGTGCTCTCTGGCTTCTGGGTCAAAAGGAGTGTAGCTTCTATAGGCTTCTAAAAGTCATTCTAGATAATTTCTGGGGCTATCATTCTTTTTCTGCATCACTTGGTTCACTTTAGATAAATATGTGGGCCGTCTGGCAGCCTCTCGGGGGCCAGCCATCAGAATTTGGCAGTGGACCCAGAGCCTCTCCTTACCTTCAGCAGTGTTAAAAATCCCAGTTGGTTCAAGTCAAGGAAAGGCTGCATTGATACCAGCCTGGATTGGAGCGGGCAGCCCGTTTGCCTCCGGAACTAATTTTCAGGCGGCTCCCATGATCCTCTCTGTTTCCTCTGTTGAGTAGGATCTGGAGCAGATGCTGACAGTTGTCGCAGGTGGGTTGGTAAGTCAGCATAATTGAATATAGAGGACCTCTGAGAGCTGATGGTCTTTCTAAAGATGGGGAGTTCTGCAACTTCTAATTGTAAGGATAATTACTGGCAAATTGCACATGTCTCTTCTGAATATCTGGGGGTCCCATAGCCTGGAGGAATAAGGCTGTAGTAGAGTTGGCCCTTTGGGCAGTATTGTCAGAGTGTGAGGTGGACTTCAAGTGGAGTCAGGAGAGTCAGGAGAAGTCAGGAGCTGTTCCTCCCTCTGCCTGTGCTGGCTGGGCAGGGGCAGCAGCAGTGGCAGCAAGATCAGCAACATAAGGAGGGAAACAGAGACCTTCCTCGGGAGCAGAAATGGGGAGTATGGCAGGGGGCCAAGGCTGACCTTCTTTTAGAGGAAGTAGGATAGGGAGCAGCGCTGCTCTTAACAAAAGTGTCCCATCTAAACAGGGGCTTTCTCAAAACAGGCATGGCCACATGGTACTTGTTCTGGGTGCCCCCAGCCTCATAGACTAAACTTTCACCCTGTAAATGACGGGGAGATGGACAGTCCCCTCCTCAGGCCACACATGGGCCATTCATTCCTGCAAAAGATGGTTAGTTTTCAGAAATGAAAAAACAGACTCGAGTCTTCTGTGACTCGGCAAAAGTCCTTAAAACGGTTCAGAAGGTCTCCCTCCCTATGCACGAGTGGCCCATAGACCCACAGGTAGTTCAGAATCCAGATGAGAACTAGCAAGATTTCCAGCTTCTGGTAGGGGTTTGGGTGAGTCTTCTATTGCCCCTGGACAGGTGAGAAAATATACATTTGCTTTGTCCCTCTCAGCCTCCAGATTAAACCTGAAACAGAAACACAGGTATGGATAAGACAAAAAGCAACCAGGAGACTGGACATACCAATTGGAAAAACACTCTACTACTTGGTCAGAGACTCTCCAGTGAATCCTGGATGAGCCCTCAAATGTAAAGGTCCATGATTCACTGAAGAATTATACCCCGGACTCAAATAGTATATAAATGGAAACAGTGTTTTATTCTGCAGAAATCCAGCATGCTGGGGTCTCCCATTACCGAGATAGAGAGACAAGCAAGGGAGCTTGCAGGCTCAATTTAAAGCAACTAGAATTCTGGGGTAGAAGAGCTTTATCTCTCTTACTCTATCTCTAGGTATTCTGGAACTATTATGGAATTATTATCAGGAGGTGACGTTTGGAGCCTGGGTTTTATTCAATTAGTAATTGATTTAGTCTCCTTAACTACCAATTTAAAATCTGTCATGGAATTACCCTAGCCTTCTCAAGACCAAACCCACAATGGATAAGACCCTGTTTTATGAAGAAACCACACACTGTAGACATGCAACTTGGAGAAATCAAGTTAGAGCTGATATGACAGCCTCCTCCCTGAGGACTAGCCCTCATAGAATCAGAAGGTGAGATAAAAACAATGAAGGGAGAAGGACAATCAAATTCCTACCCAGATATAAAGGCTAGAACTACAGCAATGACCAGTGTGGCAAGACATCCCAACAATCAATAAGTGGCACTATTATTTTGGTGGTACCCAGTAGCTGTCTAATCAAACTGCTCAATATGAGTGCATTGTGCCTGGTACTATAAATCTAGCCAACCACCTGTGGCTAGAGAGGTCATAGATCCTTGTGTAGTACCAGAGAAGTGTTTGTGAACCCTAAAAAACAGACAGGAGCCAATCTGATGCACATCACAGTAGGCCTTTATTTGGGCTGAGCTTGGGTCCCCCAGCCCACAACTGACATGTAGGACAGTTTTGGTGGAGAGGCGCGCCCAATATCTATCAAGGTAAGGTTTTATAGAAAGCAACATGTGGGGAGTGAGCGTTTCTAGCCTGGCAAGCATCTAATTGGAAAGCTACTATGGTCTTTAGCATAATTAGTTGGTGCTGGGAGTCAAACCCTAAACTTCTGCTTCTTTTTGCATTGGTGGTCATTAGGCAGCAGGGTGGGCTTGTTGGGAATTAACCAGGAAATATTGGGAGAGAGTAACCTGGAGATGCTGGTCTGTTGGGGATAGCCTAGAAACTGGAGCAAGGCTCTGGTTTTATTTTTTTGTGTGGGTGGAGGGGGTTGTGGGGGTAACTTGGAAACTAAGGCTATATACTGGCCTTATCTGAGTTCAAGTTCTCTAAAATGGTGTATGAACTTAAAAGGTTTGGTCTCTCACTCTTAGGCTTAGATATTTCAAAACCTACTATAATAAGGGTTTTCAGATACTTCAACCTCCCTACCAGACCATCGTCCGAAGGTAGGGGAGATAAAATGGTAAAGAGGACAAGGAGATGTGGACCTGTTTAGAAGTAGTTCTTTGGGGTGATTCCAATCTCTGTTATCCAGTTCTGTAGAGTCAGGATACCATACACTAATCAGCAGTTGTGGCACTGTCCAGAACAAACCACCAGGCCTCCACTGAATTGGCACAAGTCAATGGGAGCAACCAAATCCAGCCAGAATGCCTTGAGAAGTTCTTTGCCATCGCTCTCTCAACTAAATGAAGATCAGTGAAGATGCAAGACCAACAAAGCATTGCAATGCTAGCTATGCCAGTGCCCTGTTCCTATCCACTGAGTCCTACTTACACTCTCTCAAAACATCGTGTGTCCTCCCGTGGGTCTTGCCTCAGCCAAACATCCCGTGAATCTGCATCACATGACACAACCAGAAACTTCCTCTTCAGATCCTAGAGGAGGAATCGCTATCATTGTCCTACGCCAATACATTTCTAACTGTATTCTGCCAGGTCTAGCCTGGCTGTGTAAGAGGAGGTGTCACACAGGTCCCGCCCCTGGAGCATCGCCAGGCTGTTGATCCCCATGTGTGCTGGTCGTTGTTGTTGCCCTGAAGCTGATCTTCTGTCTCGTCTATTTTACTTTATATCTCTCTTTCTGGGGAATATAGTTCCCACATTACTCAGACCTAATCCCTCCATAATAAATGAAACAGATGCAATTCTTGGGAATGAGAAACGGAGATAGGTGGCCATGAGGCTGTGGAGGATGAGGAACAAGCCTTCTGCTTGGCCTTTAGGGGTATGGGAAAGGATCTAGACAACATAACCACAGAGACCATAAAAACGCACATGGCCCTTTGTAGGTACCTTGAAATTCATTGTGAGACGTGTCCTTGACCTTGGAATTATGAGAAAATATATGCACCCTCTGCTCCAATGACTGATGCATTAATCAGCAAAGGTGACCTTGGGGACATCCAGGATACAGAGTTAAAATGTTCTCAAGAAGAAAAGGCATGGATAGGAAAAGAAGAAATCTTATAGAAAATAAGCAAATGATAGGAGGGTTTATTTTACAGGAGGAAGGCTTGTATACAATGTAGAAACAAAAATTATTAGAAGGAGAGAGTCCATGAGGCCATGGAATTGTTGAGATAGGAAACAAAGTTTAGATAATTGAATGACGGTATATAAGCATATAAAAAGTTAGTACTTTGCTCTCCTGGCTATTTGAAGGATTGAAGATGACAATGCCTATGTTAGTTGCATAAATCTTAAAATTTTATAAGAAATTATTTTAACCTTAGTAGTCTGCTACCTTTCTGTTTTTTTATATAAAAATAGTCACTAAAGACTGTTGTCTGCTGTACCAGGAAAGAGTTGTGCCCAGCTATCCAAGAAGAACAGTCTGTGTGAAATCTATAAGGAAGTGTGTTTTTGCTTTGTGTTTAGTTTTTGTTTTAAGGAATCAGGGGTTGAAACAAATGATCTGGAATTCATAAAATTTATGTGAACTAAATAATTCTCAAAGTATTAATAATGATCAAAGCCTCGATGGTGTTTAATCTTTCCATAAAGCTGCCATTTATTAGTGTCAGCACAGCAAAGAGGAAAGCACGGCCACCTTAGAGCAGTGCACCGGGGAGTGAGACAGCTGTAAGAAAGCGCACTTCTTGAACAGTTAAAAAAAAATCACCAAAAAAATGTAGCAAAGTACAGAAAGTCACAAGTAGGCTCTGGAGTTCCAGGCCAACCAGGGCTTCAGAGTAACAACACCCAGTCTCAAAACAAATGCAAGAAAACCACAGAGGTCTATCATCCTTCTGTGTGGTGAGAGACATTAGGCAAAACTGTGGAAATACACACTCACTAAGACAACTACAATTTACCAAGAGAAGTGAAGGACCTCTCGCTCAGTCTGATGCAAACGGAGGTGGGACTGGAGCACGTGGCCTGAGCTTCAAGAGAGTTTAAGACATTCTTCACACACACACACACACACACACACACACACACACACACACACACACACACACAGCCCGCACCTGAGTAAAGTGTACTTAACATCTCAGCAAATTCCCCCTGAACCTGGTCAACTTCTGAGAGGCTCACATGCTAGTCTTTGTTGCTCAAAGACAGGAAGATATTGGTCACCCAAGAAGGGAACTTTTTACACAGAGGGAGGCGGGGCTTGGTGCAGTTCAGGGGCAGAGCCTTGCAGACCTGCACAAACCCCTGGGTTCCATCCCAAGCACCACAAAAAGAGAGAAAAGAAGAAGTCTGTTACAACAAAGGCAGCAATACTGCTGTAGATATATGAGCGGCCCTGGGTGGTGCCCTCACAGCGGGTAAGGTAGACACAGACCCCGCCCAGTCTTCTCTTGTCATTTTGAAAATGCCTCCTAACCCTCAGTTCTTCACTTTCTATGTAATATTGGATGTTACAATTTATACAAATGACACATTTTAAGCAAAATTAAGTGTCTACCAAGAAACCAGTGTCTCTACAGAAGCGTCTCCTCAGACACTCCAGAAGAGACTACACTGAAACAGCATGTCTGACAGAGTAGTAATCCTCCAGACTCCTTACTCACTATTACAACTCCAATACACAAATACTCCTGTACCTTGCAAACAGCGGCGTGGGGCCCACTGATGTCGCGGCTACTATTCTAATGGCCGAACACGGCACCTCAAGTTCCGCCATCTACACAGTGAATGGACGTGATGGTCGGGGCTCCAGAGTGACAGCAAACTGCCTCCGGGGTGACATGCTTGTGTCAAAGTGCCTCCAAACTGGAGGGCAGCAGATGGGCGGGGCGGGTGGGCTGGGTAGAGGAGTTTAGAAAAATACTGCTCAGGAGTGTGTACCGGAGAGGCTTATTTTGTCTACCCTTAATCCTAGTCTTGAGTAACGGCGTGTTCATGAAAAATACACTTCTACTTTAGAGGAGGCGCAGCAGTCTGTTAGGAAAGGAATCTGAAGGCATCTCTTTCAAAAGTGCTGTCTACTTGCTAAGTCTCTTGGCGACATCCCTGTATGCGATTTCCACCTCCTTGTCGCTGGAACAGGTGTTGGTGAACTCATCCCTGCTGTAGGCGTTGGTCAGGTATCTCCAGATGCCTGTCATTCCTTTAGGAATATCAAGTTTCGGTATTTTTTGGCCACCACCTTGACAATGTGGGGCTTTTCCTTTTCAGGTCAACGGTCGTGACACTGAATATGACTCCTTTGAGCCAAAGGATCATGAAGAGCCTCTGTGAAAAGGGGCAGTTTCCGATGCTTTCGCCATCACTGCCGGCCTTGAGGAAGAGCTTTGTCCTCCTCCTTCAGCGTGTTCAGGGCGTCGACAGACAGCACCACGGCCGGTTGGGCTGGGCTCCGCGGATGGCGGCTGCGGCTGCTGTGGCTGCGGCTGCTGTGGCTGCGGCTGCTGTGGCTGCGGCTCCGCGGACGGCGGCTGCGGCTGCGGCTGCTGTGGTTCCGGCTGCGGCTGCGGTGGCTGCGGGTTCCCGCTGCTTGCTCGCTCGCTGCCTCGCTCGCAGGACAGTCGCGGGCGTCTAGCTGCCCGTGGCCCCAGTTCCTCAGCACCACCTCACGCCTGGCGCGCGACTCTGAGAGGTGTTTAAATTTAAATGTATTAAATAGAAGGCTGGGTTTAGGCTTTCTGGTAGGGATTAGGCAAAAGAATGAGAAGGCAAAAGAATAAAAAGGGAGAAGGTATGAAAAATGCAAAAGAATGTATAGAAGGAAGCCAGAAGGAAGAAAGGGAAAGGAGGAATGATAAGAATCCTTCAGTAAAGAGAAAGTACTTGACAACTGCATCCACTACTGACTCAGAATTATTATTGAATCAGCCCCAATCCCATCACCCTCCCTTTTACAGGACACACTCCTCATGCGGAGGTGGGACCTTGGCATTATTCTAAACACAGATCCTTATAACAACAGGTAACTCTCACACCTCATTAAAGGAGCTTCTTTTTGAGGCAGATGAAAATTATAACAAGAACTGATCAAAGTGAAAAGAATAAGTGACAATGGGACATACAACCCCAACTTGTACATCTACAGTTCGACCCCTGGACTTACAACTCACAGAACATCACAGAAGAAGCAGAAGGAGACAGGGGACCGCAGTGTCTACTGTAAGACATTGCCTTCTAGACATGAACGAGAAATGGCATTCATGAGATCTTTGCAATATTACTACCCAAACAAACAAGACTTGAATAATGATAACATCAGTCAGTATGCCAATGACGATGGGAGAAATTTCACTAGGTCCAACTCCTGGATAAATAATGGTTACAGAGAGAGAGAGAGAGAGAGAAGTATTTCCAAAGGTTGTCCCATGATGTTATTCAATCCTTAAGCAGTCAGTTCTAAACTTATGTACATACTAGCACCAGTAAATTGACACAGTAGATAGATAGATAGATAGATAGATAGATAGATAGATAGATAGATAGATAGATAGATAGATAGATGGAAAGTTTTTAAAGAGGTGATAAACTTGAGAGGGGTGAGCTGAAAGGAAGAGAAGGAAGGGTCTAAATTATATAAATACAGAATGCATGAATAAAAAAATCTCAAAAAATAAAACTTATGAAATTATTTTAAAGAACTACATAACCCTTAAGGTAGTGAGCTCATTACAAAGCCCGAAAAGTTGGATCCTAATCTTCTTGTGTTTCACACACACCCTCTTGCTAGCCAAAGTATTATTTTAACTACTTTGTGTATTACATATCTATTTATTTCAGTCTTAATCTTTTCTCAAAAGTTTGTCTTTAATTAAAGAGTAAAAGTATAAATAACAGTTTGTCTATAGACACCCCAATGGACACTGATCATACCAAAAATTACAAGCAAGGAAATTTAATTTTCCAAGTGTCTGAATGTACCCAAGGTAGAGGTATTGCTGTTACTCCAAACCCATTTGGGTTTAAGCTGCAGTCTTCCAAAAATAAATTTGTTAATACTTCTATGGAAAGAATGAAGAAATGTTTTTGATTAAACAGTAGGTATTTTTTTTTCTCTGAGACAGGGTTTTTCCGTGTAGCTCTGGATGTCCTGGAACTCACTGTAGACGAGGCTGGCCTCAAGCTCAGAAATCAGACTGCCTCTGCCTCCCAGTGCTGGGATTAAAGGCATGCACCACCACTGCCCAGCATGGTGAGTATTCAAAATACCAATGAAACTTGTCATGATGTCTTATGCCTTTAATAATCTCACTTGGGAGGCATTTTCATACATATCTCTATGAATTTGAGGGCAGCCTGGATTACAGAATGAATTCCAGACCACTCAGAGCTACATAGGCACCCTGTCACAAGAAACAACAATAACAACAACAACAAAAGAAACAACTAATGGATCAGGCTTACTGTGTGAAAACATAAAGGGGTGTCTACAACATACAGTCAAACTTCGAAATAGAGAAGAAATACTCATGATACACAAAGTCATATATTGCATGTGAAAATCACATTAAAAATGAAATCTTCCAAACACAATTTAAAGCTATACATTATCAGAATATCATCAATACTAATAGATATGATAAACAGATAAATATCTATACACTAAACATTAAAGCTGAGAAGTCTAACTGAATCTTATGTAGTCATGTTTTTGCTCTAGACTCAAAGGATTAATTCTTTAAATATTAATTCTCTAAAGTCTAATTACCTAAAGGCTGTAAATTTTTTTCAACTTTCTTGTTTTCATTTTTCTATTGAATGTGTGTGTGTGTGTGTGTGTGTGTGTGTAGACTCACATACCTCATGGCACATGTTTGGAAGTCAGAGGACAACTTGTGAGAACTGATTTTTCTCCTCACACCCGTGAATTTTAAACAAGCTCAGGATGGCATGCTTAGTGTTAAGCTCATTCCCCTGCCTGCTGTTTTAGGTTTTCCTTCTTTCCTTCTTTCTTTCTTTCTTTCTTTCTTTCTTCCTTATTTTCTATTGCTGTGCTAAGACATTTGGACTAAAGCAAATTCTAAAAGATAATATTTCATTTCAGGGCTCACAGTTCCATCGCTATCATGGAGGTGAGCATGGCAGCAGGTAGGCATGTACTGTAGTAGTAACTGAAAGCTTGTATCCACTTGGTTCATAAGCAGGAGGCAAAGAGAACTGAGAATGAACTGGGCTTTTCAAACCCCAAAGCCTGCTTCAAAGGACACACCTTCTCCAACAAGATCAAACCTCCTAACCCTTTGCAAACATTTTCATCAGCTTAGGAACAAGAATTTAAATAAATGATCCTATGTGGGTCATTCTCATTCAAACAGCAACACCTGCAAGGCCAAAGACTTAGGACTGTTTTTAATTGAAATTGCTTCTAAAATTCTGGTGAAGGTCTGGAAATATAGCTTAGTCAAGGAGCACTTATCTAACAACGCCCCAGAGAGTTCACTTGTAGACTTAATGAGATCATGTGACCTTATCACCAAGTTATTTTGATTGGTAAATAAAGATGCCAATAGCCAATAGATGGGCAGAAGAGATACAAATTTAAGAATAATAAAGTATAGAGGAAGGAGGAGAAGACACTCAGGTCAAAATATTCTCAACAAAGTTATAGAAGAAAATATCCTTAACCTAAATGAGAGGCTTGCCAAAGTAAAAGGAGCATACAGAGTATGAAATAGCCTGGACAAGAAAAGAAAGTCCCCTGGGCATATATTATGCAAAATGCTAAACATAGAGAACACGGGAAGCATATTAAAACCTGCAAGGGGGAAATGCCAACTAACATAAAGGCTGACCTATAAGAATTACATGTTAATTCTCAATGGAGACTTAAAAGCCATCAGAGCCCGGACAGATGTGCTGCAAATTGTTGTTTAGTGTTTATTATAAATCACAAACTGTCATCACTGTTTTTTGCTAGATTTGATGTAGAAAAAAAAATACTTGAAATTCAAAATAAAAAAAAAATCCAATAAAAAGGGCAATTTTTTAAAAAGGATTCCCCAACCCTCGGGCAAACCAAAAAAGAACTTTGACCCCCTACTTGACAGATCTTGTTGGATTTGGCTGGAAGATAGTGGCCACCCAGAAATAAATAGTTATAAATTCATCCAGAGAGTTTACATTCCAGAGTCACTGGAGAATCTAACAATTTGAAGAAATCTTTCTGTAAGAGTTGTTGCTGATGGAATGAGACTAAATGTGTGTATGTGGTGGCTTAAAAAAAAATAAAGAAACATAACCAAAGGCTGTACACACTGGTCCACACATGGCAGTAGACTACCAAGCTTGGTGAAACTTTCAATCACTATAGATCGAGAAAAATCACACCTTCCATGATAAAACAAACTTTAAAAAACATCTGTCTACAAATCTAGTCATATAGAGGTTGCTAGAAGGAAATCTCCAAACGAATAAGGTTAACTACAACCTTAATAAGTCAGGGGATAAATAATCCTAGACCAGTAAAGTCAAAAGAGAGAAGCACACATACAACACAACAATAAAACATAGTAGGAATCAATAATCATTGTTTATTCATAACTCCCAATATCAATGGTCTCAATTACCCAAAAAGACATGGACTGCGAGAAGGGATGTGAGAATAGGATTTATCCTTCATTTGCATCTAAGAAATACATCTTAATATCAAAGATACACATCACCTCGGGGTAAAGGCTTAGAAAAACATATTCCAAGCAAGTAAACATATGAAACAATAGAGATGTAGCAATTTTAATATCTGACAAAATAAACTTCAAACCAAAACTAATTAAAAGAGATAGGTAAGAATACTATGTACTCATAGCAGGAAAAATCCACCAGGAGAAAGTTGCTATCCTTAACATCTATGCCCACTCACTACCATAGCTTAAATCACATATTGACACTTATACTGAAAGTGGGAGACTTCAATACCCACTCTCACCAGCAGTCAGGTAATCCACACATAAATTAAACAGACAAATGTTGTAGTTGGTCTTTGCTACCTTTTGGGTTCCTTTTTCCTCCACCCTTCTCCACCTTCTTTCCATCCTGTCAACCTTCTAACACTAGATAGAAGAAAAGGAGGAGAGAGGAAAGGAAACAGATTCCAGAATCTAATTCTTTTTCTTCCTGTTTCTTATTGGAGCACAACTACTAAGAAACTACAACGAACCCCCATGAAAAATGAACTTCCAACAACCGACCACCCTGCCTCTCAGGGCTCTCTTAAAAGTTCCCAGAATTCTAAACATCACACAATTGAAGAAGCTACCTGCATCTGGCAAAATCACATCCTCGCTATAGTAAAATGCAAACCATAGTTGGCTGCTTTGGACAACCTGAAGCAGACCCATACCCCACCATACCTGAGGATAACATGAAAGTACATTTTTATAATATTTCTGTGTTTCTTAGAGAAATCAAAATTCCAAAATTCTCACTACAGAGAAATACTGGAGTTAACTGAGGTTATAAACCTAATGCACCTAACAAATATTTAGAGAACATTTCACCCAAACAAATGAATACACAACATATCCAAACTTATGGGACACAATGAATGCAGTTCCAAGAGCCAAGTTTATAGCAGTAAAAGCCTACATAAAATTTTTGCAGAGCCTTTAAAGGACACCAGATAGCTTAAAACAAAAGAAGAAATAGCATGCAGACAGGTTAGATAACAAGAAATAATCAAATTAAGGGTTGAAATCAATAAAATAGAAACAAAACAATGCAAATGATCAAAGAAACAGAGAGGGTTTGTCAATCTCATTGATTTTTCTCAAAGAACCCAGCTTCCCTGTAAAACTGGTCAGTCTACTCTAAAACAGACAGGAAAGCAAAAGGTAAAAATAATACAGAGAGAAGGCTCAGAAGATGAAAAAGGATCTCATTCTTAGCCTCATTTGCTAAGTTATTTTCACTTCAAGATGCTTCAGATGCTGAAGAAGAAGTTTCTCCTTCTTGAAGATTCAGATTTAAAATCACCTAAAATGGCATTGGCTCTTTTAGTATCCCAAGTGCCTCTCTTCTTTTACCACATACAGGATTAATAGATCCCCCTAAAATTGCCGTCAGCCCTTCTTTGAGGAAGCCAGAGGAACCTAAGACCCCGATAAAGTATTTTGTACAAAAGAGTCTGTTTGCATTTTCCCTATTTCCACTACAGCAGGGGATTTCTCAGCCGAGAAAATGAGAACCACAGTGGAGAGACAGAGGCAGCGGCTGTTCAGACTCGGGAGCGCCTGCTCAAGCTGCAGGAGCACCAGGTCTCAAATGCACAACAGCCTCACCGTTTGCTGGCTGGAGACCTGGCTCTGCCTCTGGCTGCCTTGCTTGGGACCTACACTGAACATAGAGGAACAGCTATGCCTTGGACTGAGTGGGTGGGACAAAAATGCCTTTAGAGGTAGCAGGCACAAAGTCAGACAAGTTCATAATGGCAAAAGGTCTAGAGTGCTTTCCTCCTTCAAGTACGGCACCCCCAGACAATTCTCTCTCACTCCATGCCTTAATTCAGATCTCTTCTTTTTCTCTTCATAATTTTTAGTTCCTTCCTTCCTTCCTTTCTCTTCCTTTCTCTTTCTTTTCCTTCCTTCCTTCCTTCCTTTCTTCCTTTCTTTCTTTCTTTCTTTCTTTCTTTCTTTCTTTCTTTCTTTCTTTCTTTCTTTCTTTCTTTCTTTCTTTCTTTCTTTCTTCTAAGCTAAAAGACCAGCAATTTGATATTTTTTAACCTAATTTTTTTTTGGTCTCTGTCTTACATACTTGTACACACACAAACACACACACAAATCTTAAGTCTTTAATAGAATACACTTTAATAGGATAGATTAGCCCAGCCCAATCTGTGATCGGGGATTGGGGTTTTTGGAGGCAATTGAACACTGGCCGTACCTCATCTCCAACTCCGGATGCTTGTGCCTCCAACTGCAAATGCTTATAAATTTTCAAAGTTTTCTTTGTCAGTGTATGTGCGGGTGTCTGTGCAAATATATGCCGTGACTTTCAGTTCTTTGTTTCCACCATGGGTCCCAGGGATTGAACTCATACTTGTGCCGGCAAGTTCTTTTATCTGTGGAGTACCTTGCTGCTGTTGCACAAGTGTGTGTGTGTGTGTGTGTGTGTAATTTTCACATAAGTATGTACTGTATATTGGGCATATTTTCTACCTCCATACTATTATCCTTCCCTTTCTCTGTGCTTACCCTCATCTATCATTTATTTTTTCCCTCAAGACAGTATTACTTTGTTCATGTCATAGAGACATTCCTGTGTTTACACATTTGTACAAAATGTAGGAACAAATAAACTGAGTAAAACAAAAATAAATTTTAAAAATAAAAATGTGGTCTTTTTGTTCAGTATTCATTAGCATATCTTTGTTTCGATTTTCCTACAATTCATGTATAATAATTAATGGTTAATCAGTATGAAATTTATCCTTAATGATGATAATAGCTTTTTCACTGATATCCTTGGGGTTTTCATAAATGTTATCATACTATCGGCAGATAAAATGATTTACCTCTGCCTTTTTTATTCTTATACCTTTATATTAGTAAGTACCAACAAAAGTCTTCCATGTAGTATTGTATGATAGAATAGAGCACAATGTCAACTTCTAATTCATACTCGTGACAGGACTTAAAATATTACATTTCTTCATTCTGAACGCAGTTCTGTGCTGTCTATAAGGGTGATCTCCACTTAGTAGGGCTCAGTGGTCCCACTCAATAAATAGGGAAACAGAAGGGTGGTGTTGATGTGACATTTTCTGGACAAACATCATCGGGTGCTTCCTTCCTGAAGAAATATGGATCTGGATACGAGGTGTGGGGCGCCACCTTGTGGAAATAAGTATTTAGTGCACCTGAGCTGTGTCTTCTCCCATAGTAGTCTTGACTGGCTCCAAGTCCAGAAGTTGGAGGAAACCTGTGTCACTCACACCACAAGCACCTACCCTCTCTCTAAAAGAAACCTAACTTCAGTTTGAAAGGAAGGGACACTTGATCTTTAGTGAGATTTGTGCTTACCCTTCAGCCTGACAAAACTCCAAAGGACTTTCAAACACATGAAAATGTTAGGGAATCCAGGGCACTGAATGTGATTGGAAAACTCAGGCTAGGGTCTTCTGTCTAGTTCAATGGAACACTGCTTCTGCATACCCCGTTACAAGTTCTTAATCTATAAGCCAAGTCAGATGTCTTGAATCATCTAAGCTAATGCCATATGCACTAATAGGACTTAATTGTTTGTGGTTGTAGAACACCAAGAAGAAATTGCCTGTCATGGTGGTGGCCCACTATTAGTCCAAGAACTCAAGCAGGAGGGCAGAGGCAGGTAAATATCAGGAAGCAGAACATTCTACTTTATATAACTAGTACCAGGATAAATACAAACAGAAAGAAACTTTTTTTTTATTTTCAGCCAACATTTTTCTAAAAAACATTATATATTTGTAACCATACCCGATAACTATAAGCTAACAACCTATAGCTGAGACATGTAGAAAATAGTAAAAATACATTTAAGACTGTCAGGAATGAACATGCAGTGCTCACATACATTTATACATTAAAATAGACTGACAAAACTTTGTAATTTCAGGGGTGGAGTACCTTGCTACCTGTTGAATCCAATTCTAATAGGCAAAAAAGTTGTATAGCAGGATTAGCCATCAGCTTCCTTACCAGAGAAACTGAGAAGGTGCCCGTCTTAGAGCAGCTTGCACTTGATCGGGCCGCCTCCTGTGTGGTATCACCTCCATTCATTACCGGAGTTGCACTCGGGTGCAGCACCAGTTTAGAAATCCCTGTGATGGATTAAGACTGAGTTAATGGCGAACAGCAAGTAGATTAGTTCGGCCCATCTTTTGAAGTATGAAACAAAGCAACCATCTGGCCAAACTAAGGCTGACATGACCAGGGAGTCTGAAGATGCCATCTCAGACTTTGAATAAATTAGACATGCTAAATGACCCTTGAGATGGCTGATTTGGAAGTCTGGCCATTTAAGTTGATAGAACAATGGTGGTGAAAAGTTGGAGCACAGAGGGCTCTCACAGAGCTAAGACAGGTAAGGCTAGAGCCATGACAACAGGCTAGGTGTGCCGCAGAGACCTGTGGAGAAAACTTTTTTTTTTCTCTCTTTTGAGGATTTAGGCAGTGGAGGAAGGCTATTTTCCTTTAACCATTTTTTCCTCTTTGTAAAAAACACAGAATAACAATCAAGCAATGGAATGAAATTACAGACATAAATGGGCAAAATGGACAAACTGGCGCCAAGCAACCAATAGAATTGAGGGTGGGGGGAGAGGGAAGAGAACCAGAAGTCCCACCAAAGGGACCCAGACATCCTGCCAAAGGGAATCAGATGTTCTGTGGTGCAGAAGTTAAGGATAGCCTGCAAAAGAGGGTTAACTTTTCCAACTGTATAGGTAAACCTAGATTATCCACTAGGCACCTAACGTTCTTAAAAAGTAACCAGACTAAGTCCAGCAGACTGGAGCCGGCTGGCTGCCCCATCCCTAGGAACCAAACAATAACTTACACACGAGGACAAAATATCATGAACAAAATACACACAGACAACCAAAGAGCCACGTTCCCAGGAAAACCAAAGCAAAACAGAAAGGCTGCTTCAGATGGTCTCTTCCTCTGTGCACCAGAGACTAGGAGACTGACTACCATTTAAACAAAGAGACCCCTGCATGCAGAAAATCCTGCTGTGTAAGTGCACTTTGCTTTTGCATGTGATTTGAGTCTAGGGTAGCATTCTTCAGTGGTTGTCAGACCCTTACACCTGACCTACATAAAGAGTTCCAGGACAATTAATTATATTTAGGTTTATATTTATTTTATCTATTTATTTAATCTCACTTTTATTGTCTGTCTGTCCGTCCGTCTGTCTGTCCGTCTGTCTGTCTATGAATTCTACACAGAGAAAGCCTATCTCAAATAAACCAAAACTAATTAAGTCTTCCTAGCATGCAGAAGAAGTTCAAAAATGACTAATTATATTTATCTTTTATTATACATTTTAATTCAAGATAATAATGAAAATAAAAATTAAAATGGTCACGTCATCTGGTATCTAAAAAAAAAAAAAGCAAAGACAAACATTCCTGAGGATGTTATGAGGCTTCTGGGTAGTTTTGGGTTCCACCTTACAATTGTGCCCATGAAAACTGGGTTTAAGCTCTGGTCTTCTAGAATAAACAGAGAATAAACGCGACCTGGAAAAGTAGGCCACGTGGCTGCTTCCATCTTGGTGAGGTCGGCAGCCAAGATGGCTGCCATCTACTTGGCGGCTTCCGTCTTGGAGAGGTCGATGTCCAATAAAATAAAGCAACAGAACAAGGTATTTAAAACAAACAAACACACAGCCTTCAGGAGTTAAAGAAATAAGAATAAGCTGGGCATGGAAGTGCACAATTTAATCCCAGTCCCCGGGAGACAGTGAAAGACAAAGTTCCAAGCCAGTGAGTTCCGTGCAGAGAAAAACTCTTTCAAATATGCCCTGTCCTGCCCCTCCCCAGACTTATGTCCGAGGAGCCTCCTAGTCATGTGAAACAAAACCAACAGTTAGAGCAAATTAGAACAGCAGTGGAACAGCTAAAATTCCTGTTTGTAGGTTTTTGTTTTTGTTTTGGTTTTGGTTTTCGAGACAGGGCTTCTCAGTGTAGACCTGGATGGCCTCGAATTGAAAAGAGATCCGCCTGTCTCTGCCTCCCAAGTGCTGGGATTAAAGGCATGTGCCACCACACCTGGCTTCTTATTTGTATTTTTATTTCCAAGAATATTTTTTGTAATGGTTTGCTATAAACATTTGCATGTCGGTTTAGAATATTTTACTTATTTTGTTATGTTAGTTTTTACAGGATCTCTTTGTGCCCAGGTTGGTTCCTATTTGCTGTTGCTGGAGATGTTCTGATTCTCCTCTTTCTCCCTCCTGAGTGCCAGGATTACAGGCACGGGCCAGCACACCCATTTTATAGAGGACTTTATGCTGCCTAGGCTAGGGCTCCCACCTCTCCTCACAGGTCTGATACCCAGCAGTGCTGTTCCTTCTTTGTTTGTTTTATTCCATGATAATTATATTTGTGTTTGTATTTATTTATTTATTTATTTATTCATTCATTCATTTATACCTTTTATTATTTATCTATAATGACTGCCCACTCCAGGGAAGCCAATGCCTCTTGCCTCCCTGAGCACCTATATCCAGCAATTGTGTCCACACACATACAGGTACATAAGTAAAATTAATGAAAAAATTTCCCCGGTTGGTGGGAAATAATTAATAATAATAATAATAATAATAATCCTGACATTTAAAAGTAAATTAAAAAACTAAGAAAAGCAAAGAAAAAAACAGAGATGAGGCTTCCAGTGTTGGGTCAGAAACCAGAATTTATCTGCGGTGCCCTGGGTTCTGTTCTGAGCAGTGCACATACCCTGGGTGCTGCCGCGAGTTCTGGTGGTTGGTGGGGGTGGGGACAGGAAGAGAAGAAGCCTCGATGCCAATTTCAGAATCTCTTTGTTTGTTTGTTTCCTTCTCTCCTTGTTTCTTTGTTTTCTTGTTTCTTTTTCCTTTACATAGTTATTGAAAACTTTTGAACTGTGACCTAGAAAGTGTCACAGTCAACACATCCTCTCCATGTACACACATAGTCCCAGACAGACAAACATACTCATACACAGACCCCATCTCTCTGTCTGTCTGTCTGTCTGTCTGTCTGTCTGTCTGTCTGTCTGTCTGTCTCTCTGAGCACCTGCACTTGAGTAAGAGTGAGCATACCCACACACGTACATGTACACAATTAAAAATAGTAAGAATTAAAATTAAAATTATCCATTTGCGTGGGATTAACGAACAAATTATAATAAAAGCAAAGAAAAACAGGAATTGGAATTTTATGAGGCTTCCAGTGGTGTTGGGTCAGGAAGCTGAGCTGGGCTCTAGGGTTACATCCTCCACAGTGCATAAAACTGGGAGGATGCCACAGTATTCAGGGACAGAGCTAGTTCTGGAGGTTTGAGGGGCGGGGTTAGGATGAGAGGAAGCCTGGGTGCTGACTGCAAAGTAATTTTCTGTCTTTCTTCCCTTCCCTAATTTTTTCCTCAAGGATTTTGTTGCCATTGCTTGTTTATTCTTTTGTACACGAGACCCAAATCAGATAGTCGTATAAACAATATGCACAGGAATCAGTGCTTCTCTCCCTCAGGGTCTTTCTGTTTTTCTATTTTTTTGTTTTTGTTGTTTTTCTGTATGTCTGTAAATCCACATTTCATCTTTCTTCCTCACCCCAACATTTATGGTTTTTTTTCTTTTTCCATGTTAAAAATACTGGTTGCCTGGATCAAGACAGCCTCCTCACAATTCTGCACATGCAAATTGGGTTCATGTCCTGGTCCTGTAGAGACTAGTGACTAGAACAAAAACTCCTTGAAAGGGATGCCACATGATTACTTTCATCTTGGTGAGGTCAACAGGCAAGCAATAGGCCAACCAGTTACTGAAAAGTTTTGAACTGTGACTTCACACCCTCCCCCACATAGAGAGAGAGAGAGGGAGGGAGAGAGAGAGGGGGGAGAGAATTTGAATTTAAACTAAACATACAATAAAGTAAGAGAAATTAAAACAGAGAGGAAAACCTTCCTGGGGTTAAAGAAATAAGGAAACTGGGTGTGGCCATACATGCCTGTAATCCCATCACTCAGGAAGGTAATAGAGGCAGGTGGAATGCTGTGAATTGGAGGCAGGTCTGATCTAGATAGTGATTTCCAGGGCTATGTGAAGAGTCCCCTACCCCAACTAAATCAATGAATAGAAAAAATAAATAAATATAATTATTGACTTGGAATAAAAAAGAAAAAAACAAACCAACAGACAGACAAACAAGGGAAGGTAGTGCTGGATGCTTGGCTTATTAGGGAGGGGAGACAACTGGCCTAGAGTATCTGAAGCTCGGGCCTCCATACTCTGTACTGCATAAACTGGGTAACCCCAGTACTCAGGAGGTGAAAATAAGCAGATAAGGTGCTGGTCGAATTGGGTTGGGGTGTGGAAGAAGTTGCTTCCATGCTGCTTTTCAAAGTTGTCCCTTTTCAGCTTTCTGAGGAAACTCTATACTTCAGTTTTTAATTTGATTTAATTTTATCTGTTAGTCAGATTGCCCCCTCTTTCCTCTACTTTTTGGTAGGAAGACATGAATGTAATATGATGATGATGATGATGATGAAGATGATGATGATGATGATGATTGTTAGGTACCATCTAGGAGAGATTAAAAGCTAGCAGGTGATATTCTTGAGATAGTTTCACAGTGACATGTGAACTGTGATGAATGAGTCCTCAGAGCAAGGTCCAAGTGATGACATTTCAGGATCGAGTTCTGCTATTGATATGCCTTTCCTGTCATTATTAAATTAAAATATAATCCCTGGACATTAGTCTACCCTATTGGGCAGATTTTCTGCAGACCAACAAAGATGTAGTGTCTTCTCGTGATGATATACAGACAAATAGATGATTTCTTAATCCAGAATGATGATTCTGTAAGACTCCCTAAAATTATACTAGTAATAATTAAGTCCTTTACATAAGGATTACAATTAGAGCCTTCTGTGATATGAAAACTGCAATTAGAACTCTGCTAGTCTTCACATGTCACCAGTTAATTGCGTCTTAGCTAGAAAGCAGGCATTGATACAGATTATGATTTAGGAACACCTCCCTTTAGGGCTGTAAAACATTTAACCAAAGGTCATAAAAGGGAACGAATGATTTATTGTAGGTTTAAGAACAGAAGATGACAGAAAATGAATGTCTAGTTAGATAACTAGTCTTAATGGACATGCATGTAAACATCTCTGTTGTAAACTTCTTGTTCCATTTATATTTGAGTTTATGTTCAAAACTTACAGGAAACTTTTGAACTAGATAGCATGTGATCTACTCTCCTTAAAAACAGGTGCAGAACAATAGAAACAATGACATTAGGTGGTAGGAGAGAGCAGAATGCAGACAGAGAATTAGAAACTAAGGCAGAAGGGAGAGACAGCAGAACATTGCCAAATATAACAAAGCACAAAAGAGAGATGAAGAGAGAGAGAGGAAGCTGCAGAGAGGGCAGAGAGAGCGGGGCGGGCTTCTCTACCTGGGATGGGACAGGGCTTTTCTTAACAGCAAGGCAGGCAGGCTTAGTCTTATTAAAGAAAACAAAGCTTATTTCTTACAGACCCGGTTTAATTCATTTATCAATAAAAGGGTGGAGCTCTTTCCCTATGCAATAAAAGTTGGAGCTTATTTTTCATCCAGAACAAGTTCTTTTTGCCACTTGGGCTTTTGCTCTATGTGCATATGTAAGTAGGGATGTGTGTGTGTGTGAGTGTGTAAATGTGAGATAAGTAGTGGGGCCCAACAGGACTCTATGAGTATGTGTGAATGAATGTGTATGTGAATGTATGTGTGTGTGTGTACATATTTGGTTGTGTAAAAACTTTTCCTTTTGCTAGTGTGACTCCTCCTAGTTCAACGAAAGATTTACCAGTCCAATTCTTCCTCTCACCTGGTGAGAGGCGGGGCTTCCAGGTAAGAGAGAAAAAAAAGTCCTAGCAATCTTTCACTTAACTCCCCACCCCTTTCCCACTGACATGTCACCAGCTCCCTCTCCTCACGCCGTGTTTGGAAGCTACCTTCCCCTACTTGTTCCTTGTCCCACTAATTCTTTAATCACATACTTCCGCATTCACTTGAGCCTCTCTTAGAGAGATTTTGCCTGTTTTCATAGCTTCCTGTCATACTTTTGTTTTGCAGACCTGAGGGGGTGAGCCCCAGCCTGGCGGG
Organism: Tokudaia tokunoshimensis; assembly: GCA_036184795.1. Lineage (NCBI taxonomy): Eukaryota > Metazoa > Chordata > Mammalia > Rodentia > Muridae > Tokudaia > Tokudaia tokunoshimensis. The sequence continues at coordinate 195,527 of BTHU01000010.1, forward strand.
TGTCCACTGTGTTCGGGCAAGACAACAGCCACTGCTTGTGCCACTCTGGAGAGGTGGTGGGTCCCTGCTCCACTGTGTGTGCGTGCCCCCCTGAGCTAGGGAGGACCATCCCGAGGGAAGGAGGACCTGAGGTGCATCTGTGTTGTTTGATGATCGAGATGGTTGTCGGGTGACACCTAGTGGTGACAATTTTCTGTTATGCGCCTGTTCCCCAGGATGACAAGGTCAGGGAAGTGCCTAGCATGATCAAGCAGGTGGGTGTGTGCCAGAGATGGTGTCCTGTTTGGGAATGGTTTCTATCTAGGAGGTTATACCTGAAGATCTATGTGGGTAGTGGTAGTTGCTATGCGCCCTATTGGGAAAAAAATAAGGGGTTGGCGTTGCTTGACCAGGTCCATCAGAAAGCCTAAGTCCTGTCTTGGAATTTGTGTGTGTGTGTGTTTTTTTTTCACCCCTGCTTTTTCACTAAGAGCTCTGTGTCCCCGGGGCAGGGCTTTGGATCCTCAGCCCAGGAGGACGCTCAGGCCCCGATTCCTAGCCAAAGGCAGGACTCAGCGGGGCCTTCAGATTTTTTTCTCTAGGACCACCTCTGTTCGCCATTGGCTGGGCTCTAGTTGCTAAGTCAGCAGGCAGTGGAATATGGAGTTGGCAACTGGAATCAGTGCTGGTAGCAGCTGACAACCCTCCCCCCCAAATGCTGACAGCAGCAGGTAATTTACATACGGGGTCAGTCCTGGTAGAGCTGAAGGGAGCAAAAGTTAATTATGTGGGGCTGGCATTCTCTGTAATCAACAAAATAAAATTCTGAACTCTTAATTTTTTTTTTTGGTTTTTGTTTTTTTGTTTCCCATTAATTAATTTATTTATTCACTTTACATCCCCAATCACTGTCTGCCCTCCTGGTCGCCCTTCACAGTTCCTCCTTTCCTTGAGAGCATGGAGATCTGCCAAACCCTAACCCCTAACCGATAATTCATAACCCCTAACCCTGACCCTGACGCTAACCCTAACCCTCTAAACCTCTAACCCTAACCTTAACCCTAACACTAACACTAACCCAAACCCTAACTCTAACACCCCAACCCTAACCCTAACCCCCTCAACTCTAATCCTAACCCTCACCCCCAAACCTAACCCTAACTCCATAACTTCTAATACTAACCCCAATCCTAACCATGACCCTCTAACCCTAAATTAAAGTTTTGTTAGATCTGAACAAAATTTAATAATTATATTTATATACTACTATAAATAATTTTAAAATATGTTCTAACATTTTCTAAACACGGTTTCTAGTCTTTGAAAAATGGCTGAACTCCTACTCCTATTGTCAGTTTTTTTTTCTTAAAAAAAAAAACTTACCTGCTGATATTAACTAAGAAGGATTAAACACCTGACAGAGTGAAATAATGCCCAGATGTGTCAGGGCATTGTCTTCAGTTTGTCATGTGAATCTGAGGATTTGGAAGAAAGGACAAAATCAATAGAATAGGGGAAGGTGGGCTCACCTAGAAAAAGTACATGGATTCAAGAACATGAACATTTGTAAAACTTACTTTAAAACGCAAACCCACACAGAATTCTGAAATATTTCATTTTAAACACCAGAGGCAGAAGATCCATGGATCCAGTTATCCTGTAATATAGAGCTTTCAGGTAGGATCCCAAGTTGGTTTTGGTCACATGATTTATTTCTTTGTATTATGGGAGCCACTGTATTTATGGTTTACCACACCTTGGCACATGTCTAATATTAAATGTATAGTTAATTATGTTTTGTTTTATGTTGTACTCATTTGCATAACAGACATGTTAGTTCTTTTCATTTCAACTGTAACTAGTCTTTTTTCATCATCCCATATTATTATAATTATTGTTTATTTTATAAGAATTTTTATTTGTTTACCAGGCTTATTAATTTCTGGTTTGTTATATTCATAGTGTAATTTATTTTTCACTTACATCTTTAACAATCAGTTGAGAAGGATGTAGTTGGGACTGCGGTTGTGTATGAGGCCCAGGATGTGTACAAAAGTGTCCAGATAAGATCCTCCAGATAAGAGGACACTCTACAGCACTACAGGCATGGGCTAGCACATCTTTGCTCTCAAATGAAATATAGTATTTTTTAAAATGGAATTACCTTTAATCTTTCTTTTCCCTTAGAGATATGAGGTAGTCATTCTTCCTTGGGACAAACATTATTTTCATGTTTTTTAAGAACTATACAAATTCTCATTTTGAAATCTTTAATGATTTACTAGGATAGCATGCTCTGTGACCCACTGTGTCCATTATCTACTTCCTTCACTGTCTTGGCAGCAGGCTGCTCTGAGTGTAGGAATTTATGTCATATTTTTTCTTTAGTTTTGTTCTTTAGATATCTTCTGAAGATGAGAAGGTGGAATGTTTCATGTTTGGAATGCGTGTTTGCAAAGTGACTCTGTCCTTACGTGTTACAGCGTAGGGATGAAGAAAAAGGAGCAACTACTTAATATTTATCAATTAAATATCATCATATATACTCTTCTACTCACACCATTATTAGCTATAGAAATGAAGAGGTCTTACTTTTGTCTAGAGTAGAAGAATGTGAACCAACCTCCTTAACTTAGTGTTGGTTACAGTGCTGATTACAACCATCATATATTTGTTAAATTTTAAAAGAGAGAGAATTATGTGACTTTTAATATCACAAAGGATGCCTCATGTAAAAGAAATTACCTTACCCTACCTAAAAATTTTTAGCCCTAACAATACATTTAAGCCCCTTTTTTTCTGTTTGTCAGTAAATAGCTAGTAGGCAAGCCTCAGGTATTAAGTCATTAAACACCATCAAATAGAAAAAAAATTAATTTTACTTCACATTATATATATGAGAGTTTATACTTATATGGTATGATGTATAATGTCATTAACAAATTATAAATTATAAAAATGCTGCTGCTTCTTCTAAAAGAAACAGCAGTAATCTTGGGAAATGATTGAGGGAAAAAGCCACTGAAAATGACCATGTAGACAGCTGTACATTAGATGATCATGGAGACAGAACTGGAAAGAAAACAGCCTAAGAAAAAGCTCAGGGTAGAAGCAAATCACCTTTAAAAGGTTAAAAAGGGAAGAGAAACAAACAAGACCATCTTTTTTAAAGGGATTACCAATTGGCAGGCACAACAAAGTCTAAATTGTACTTCAGATAATACCCCACGACAGTGTCCTGCATACATGTAGGCCGTCTGCACTGAGTTACATTAAAACATGATCTAACGTCCACATGAGATAGTGACCTTTACTGATTTTCCACAGTACAATAAAATAAGTAAAATGCTAGTGTATGGATACTAATGTCATTAAATGAATCTGTCCTCTCCAGAAAGAGACACACGTTAAAGACAGAACTTAGTGGCAGGTCAGTGCTTTGAAAGAGGGCTGGAGCCCTTCCCTGTCACTGTCTCACTGCAGCTCAACACCTGCTATTTACCAGCATGGAAACAGCAGCAGACTGGACAATGGTCAGCAAGATTCAGCGAACGGTGAGGGATATTTTCAGTTTGTAATATGAAATTTAGGTACTCAGAGGCCTCAGAAGACACAACCTCATGGGTAGGTAAGGAGTACATGGTCTTGTGAAAAAGCCCATGAATTCAAGAAGACAAAAATTTGTAAATACGGGGCTGGAGAGATGGCTTAGCAGTTAAGAGCACTGATTGTACTTCCAGAGGTCTTGAGTTCAATTTCCAGCAACCACATGGTGGCTCACAACCATCTGTAATGGGAGCCAATGCCCTCTTCTGGTGTGTCTGAAGACAGCCACAGTGTACTCATATAAATAAAATAAATAAATAATATTAAAAATAAAAATTGTAAATGTAATTTATACTTAAAAGATGAGAGCTTATCAGAATTCTGAAATGTTTAAACAAGAGCATCAAAGACAGAAAAGCCAGAGGAACCACTCAGCTAGTGATGTAAGACTTTCCATTAAGATCATATACTGTTCTTTTTTTATAATTTAAAAATGTATTATTTATTTTTAAGCAACTATTAAGATATTTGCTTTATTTACATTTCAAATGGTATCCCCTTTCCTCATTACCCTTCCGAAAACCCACTATCCCATCCCCCCTCCCCCTGCTTACCACCCCCCCACACACACACCTTCCTGACCTGGAATTCCCCTACACTGTGGTATCGTGTCAAGCCTTCATAGGCCTCTCACTGATGTCTGAAATGGCCATCCTCTGCTACATATGTAGCTGGAGCCCTGGGTCCCTCTATGTGTACTCTTTGGTTGGTGGTTTAGTCCCTGGGAGCTCTGGAGGTACTGATTGGTACATATTATTGTTCTTCCTGTGGGACTGCAAACCTCTTCAGAACCTTGGGTTCTCTCTCCAGCTGCTCCATTGGGGACCCTCTGCTCAGTCTATTGGTTGGCTGTGAGCCATGGGTATTTTGATCCACCTTCCAAGAAGGATCAAAGCATCCACTTTTTGGTCTTCCTTCTTCTTGAGCTTCATGTGGTCTGTGAGTTGTATCTTGGGTGTTCCGAGCTTTTGGGCTAATAGCCACTTATCAGCAAGTGCATACCCTGTGTGTTGTTTTGTGATTGGGTTACCGCACCCAGGATGATATTTTCTAGCTCCATCCATTTGCCTAAGAATTTCATGAATTCATTGCTTTTAATAGCTGAGTAGTACTCAATTGTATAAATGTACCACATTTTCTGTATCCATTCCTCTGTTTAGGGACATCTGGGTTCTTTCCAGCTTCTGGCTATTATAAATAAGGCTGCTATGAACATAGTAGAGCATGTGTCCTTATTGCATGTTGGAGCATCTTCTGGGTATATGCCCAGGAGTGGTATAGCTGGGTCCTCAGGTAGTGCTATGTCCAATTTTCTCAGGAACTGTCAAACTGATTTCCAGAGTGGTTTTACCACCTTGCAATCCCACCAGATATGGAGGAGTGTTCCTCTTTCTCCACATCCTCTCCAACATCTGCTGTCCCCTGATGTCAGGAGCCATAATGGGACAAGCTAATATACTAGCAGGTGATCATCCTGAAATGGCCTGCTTCGGATTATTATATAATCTGCGACAGGTGAGCCCTCATTCGGCAAGGCTGTGGGGGACTAATTTTAGGAAAGATTCCTGCTATTAATATGGTTTTCCTGTTATTATTAAACATAAATAATAATCAATAAGTAATAGCACACACCCCTTTGGAGCAGATCTCTGCAGACCCACAAAGAGGCACTGTCTTATAGTGACGCTATGTAGACAAATAGATGACTTAAGTTTTAATGATGATCCTATAAGAATTCCTAAAATTATATCTATGATTATTAAGCTCTTTTCTCATTGTATGTAACTAGAGATGCCAGACAAAAATAAAATAAATGTTATGTAAATAGTTACAGGAATTGGGAAGCTCAGGAGTGTGCCCACCATTTGATCTTATTTTTTTCAGAAGATGTCTGCCAATGAGACCACAGATCCTGAGAAGCTCATGCCGGTGTGAACAGTGGCAGCTGAAAAGAATGCATAGCTCCACAAGAGTCCAGGACTGGAAGGAAACAACCTAAGCCATTTTCTTTCATCAAAAATCTAGAAAATAGTCATGTTTCCAGTTCAGACCTCAGAAGGGCTACAACTCATCAGTGCCAGAAATGGGAGGACCCCCATCATGGAAGCAAGCTGTAATCACCTCAGTCTAGCACCATACTAAGTAATCCACTGTCCAAAAAAGCAAACGAGATTTTTTTTTGGGGGGGGTCTGGAGAAAGATACCATCAAATAGACTCTCAAACTAACTATGATTACAGAGTAGGTGGGATTTATGTAAAAATTGATAAAGAATATACAAAGACCTAGTGAGTGAATATGAAGTGAAATGGACACAGGAAGACTTCTCAAAAGAGCCAGAGAAAAGGCATCCAGTCACTGGGAATTGCAACAAAACTGAACATAGTCTTCTCATCAGGAGTACAAAAACCAGAAGACAGGGAAATGAATCCAGCCCACTGTTACGGCTTAGATATGAAATGTCTCCAAATTTCCACTTACTGAGATCTTGGATGTCAGTTTAGGGGCTTTTATGATTGATTCATGAACCCCTGACTTCATCAATGAGAATTGGTGACAACACAGGCCACAGGGCTTATTAGGAAGTGGGGTTAGTTGGGGAAACCAGTTCACTGGGGACAGGCCTTTGGTAAGTATATTCTGTCTCTGGTGCTTGCCGACTTTCTGCTTCCTGACCTTCGGGAGGTGAGCAATTTTATTGTGCCTCAGCCTTCAGCCATGATGTTACACCTCACCACAGGCTGAACCCCTAAAACTATCAGCCAGAATAAAAGTTACTTCCTTTTAAATAGTTGCTCTAAGTTATTTTGTCCCGGTAACAAAAAGAAGCCTAATACAGTGGTATGTATTAATCTTAGAAAAACACAGTTTGACAAAACAGATGCAGGGAGAAATGTGTAGTATGAATAACTGTTGATGAAAGGAAATCCACTCAAGAGGAGGTGAGGTCCTCATACCTGGCCACATCAGTCTGCAAACTTCTCTCTTCCTCAAGATCAAACAAAAGCAAAGGAAGGGAAGATAAAATACCATAAACTCAAGTTTTCACAGAACTACTAGGCACAAATCATTCTCAGAGGCTGAAGTATTTCAAAGTAATATCAAACACGGATGCCACATCAAAAGAAAACTAAAGAATCATGAGCAAATTGTAAAGAAGCCAAAAGAGACACAACACCAGCCCAGGAAAAGGTGAAAATTCCACATGCAAAGTGTGCTAAAGCTGAATTTGTACTGTGTTCATACCATTGTAAGTCCAAAACATCCTGAGACTGTCTTGGGATAAAGTTATAAAACACACATCTACTTGTGAGTTCCGTCCAGTATTTTTAAAATAGTTAATACCCACCCCCCCACACACACACACATACACACACACAGTGTGGAAAAAGGAACATATCTAACTGCTGTTTTTGGGAGCCAGCAGAGTTCCTCAAGCATAATTATACGTCATTTCTCAATCTTTGATTAGTGGGTGAACAGGAAATGCTTCCATGAAAGGCAGTACCTTGAATCCCCACACCTCTCCAGAGCGTATAGACTTGATTGTTAGGTCAACTCATCTTGGAGGGAACACCACAGATGGTAAGAAAGGAAACTGACCCTTGGTGTCATTTACCCAAGAGTGAATCTGATTGGTTTGTCTGAATACCTTTGAGCTGATCTCTTGAACAAAGACCATTCTGTCCACTGTATTTATTGAACAGCACAGCAAATATGGTGTGGGAGAGAAACAAGGAACTTTGTCTTAAGTTTTCACAGAGGTCTCATGAAGGGAAAAAGTGTTTCTCTGACCCTATTAACTCAGAATATCACCCAAGGACACAACCAGGTTATTATTAATCTATGTCCACACATGGCTTTCAACATTGGAGGGAGAGGTTCAAACCTTACTCTTTCCAGCAAATGGTCATAGTTCTAGCCCCTATATCTTTTGCACCAATACATTGCTCTGAGCTAGGAATCAATGAATCATTAAGGAGAAATAGAGCAAATCTTATGTAAATAGAGGCCAAAGCATAGTACGACTGAATGTATTGTTCTTAAAGGTCAAATAATTCTGAACAGGTTAAATACACTGTAAGCAAGCAGAACAAGCATCAAGATCTCAAAGCAGGTGACTAATTTGGTTGTAGGTTGGGTGAAAGTTTGATATGTAAAGGCAAGCTGCAAACATTGCTTAGAAAAATCATTCACAGTTTCTTCTCCCGAATCCACTAACCTGGATTTGCAGAACTCTTGCTTTACACTGTGGAAGTGCGTCAATGTGCCTAAATTTCAAACTGAAAAAACATGTATGTCTTTCAAGATAATCAGAGCCACCATATAAAGAAAAGGGGATATTCAGCCAGTGCTCCTGAACGTAGGAGGAATGGCAGGCTTCACTGACAAGACTGTGGGGCCTCGCGGCTGCGGAGGTAACTTCCAAAGGAGGGCTAAACTGAAGGCTGCCTGAAAGCCTAGAGATTAGTGATGCAGACAATGACAGCCAATCAGGAACTGCCACTTGGAAGACACGCTTGCTTGGGACCAATGGAACACGGTTGAAGGGCATAAGGGGCGTTCCCCAGGAATAAATGCGCCCGCTCCAATCTCACCTGCTCCAGAGGTCTGAGCTCCATGACTTCTCATCCAGTGCACCTAAGGGGGACACAAGGCAAGACAGAGGGGGCTCAGGCAACACCTGAAGAGGTTTCTCTGTCCCATATACTGTGCTTAGAGTCAGGACAAAGACAAGGAGCTATGTCCTTAATTAGCAATCTAAAAGTAAGAGAAAATACAACAAACACGGAGTGTGAAGGTTGGGGTGGGGATAACAGTGTGGCTGTAAGGGAACTGGAGAGTATTGCAAGTTCGTTCGGAAAAGAATACTTTATTCAGATCAGGGAGAGTTCCCCTCAGCTTTATGTGTATGGGTGAGCTTTAGAGTATGCATTCTCCTTTCCCAGTGGTGGTGCCAGGCAGGGCAGCTCAGCTACTTTAGCTAGACCTCAAGCAAGCCACGGAATCAACTTTCCTTGGATTAAACAGATGGTAAAATCATCTTTTGATCCTGGAATCTTTCTCAGGATTTATCACTTCACTAACTATCTGGGCACACCTCATAAATCCATTTGTAATTTTCAAAAATAGTTTGGGATGTTAATGATGATAGAACATCCCAAAAGTGGGAAGAAAGGGGCGTCAGAGATCAGAGTAACTGTTGGGCAGCCCTTCCCATGGTGAAGCCATCCATTGAGGAATGTAAGCTCCGGGGAGGTGGCAGAGAGGATCTGGTGCACTCCTTAGAGAAGCCTTGGTGTGGTAAAAAAGATGTTACGGATATTTCCCTTGGCAAATAAGGACCTGAAACTCCGTACACAATACAGGATTCTCACAAGCCTCTCTTTGCTCATTTATGATGCAAATTGTTAAATGGTCGTTGCTTCATTTGATGAGTTATTCTGATGAAAGATTATCTGGAAATGATCTACCATTCAGTCTACTTTCTTTCTTCATCTCTATACACAAATGTCAAACTACATGAGCAATTTTTGAAAAGGGAAATTAAGGAAGTTTTGTAGCCAGCCCAAAGGAAAAAAATTGAAGCCCAAATGCTTCACACACACACACACACACACACACACACACACACACACACACACACACACTTTTAGAAGGAGTCTGAAACAGTTAAGTTTTAATGAAACCCAAGCACAGAATAATTCTGGTGAGGCTTGCATTATAAAAAGAACTGGAAAGGCCATGCTTCACACTCAGCCCTTACTCAGTCATGTCCCTAGTTTTTATGTTTCCTCAAGAGGCTGTGTCCATCCTGACCCAAAAGTTCTGTGCAATCTCTGAGGAAAACAGTCTTCTGTCATCTTGTGTCCTGCACCAGTATCTCAGTAGCAGCACTATGGCCATTGTGAACCAAGTGATTCTTCACTGGGTGGGGCCAGGGATGGAAGAGTGGAACATAAGCCACTTCTAGGGCTCTAGCCACTGGAGCCAGCAACATCCCCTCCTGTGCCATACAATCAAAAACATGTCTCTTGGGGCTTGAGAAATAGGTTGATGGCTAAAGGTCTTGCCACACACACAAGCATGAGAACCATAGTTCAGATCCCCAGCATCCACATAAATGCCAGGTAGATGTGGCAACCTGCCTGTATTTCTAATGCGGGGAAGGCAGACATGGTTTGCCTGGGCAAGCTGGCTAGCTACACTAGCCATACCCGAGAGCTCTGAATACCTGAGAGACTCTGCTTCTTAAAGCACCGCTGATGAGATTATAAGGCCAGAGATCATTCAGTTGTTCAGCCTGCATCCAACTCTGTGTTCCAGAACTGTTGTCTGTTGTCCAGAACTGGGACAGTCCTCTGGCAAATGTCTGTGCACTTTAAGTTATTTGAGATGTCAGTGTTTAAAAAAATATTTTAAAAAATGTGTCATGCCTCATCTAGGCCTTTCTCAGGGGTGGCCCTTTTGGTGAATGAGCTGTACTGATAGCATCAGCTTGGGAGTCTGTCATTCGTTGCAAAGACATATTTCCCCAAGAAAGGTGACTCGAGAGGACTGTGCTGCTACAAACATTTTGTAGCTGCATTAGTAAGAATAAATAACTATGCACAGTAGTTCAAACACAGCCCTGCAAGAAGGAATGGAACTTGGATAAAAGATGTCAGGAGCCATAATGGGACAACCTAATATACTAGCAGGTGATCACCCTGAAATGGCCTGCTTCAGATTATTATATAATCTGCGACAGGTGAGCCCTCATTCAGCAAGGTTGTGAGGGACTCATTTTAGGAAAGATTCCTGCTATTAATATGCTTTCCTGTTATTATTAAACATATATAATAATAAGTAATAGCACACCCCTTTGGAGCAGATCTCTGCAGATCCACGAAGATGTACTGTCTTCTAGTGATGCTATGTAGACAAATAGATGACTTAGGTTTTAATGATGATCCTATAAGAATTCCTAAAATTATATCTGTGATTATTAGGCTCTTTTATAACAGGACTGCTACTAGGTCCTTTTCTGATAGTCAAAACTGCAATGAGAACTCTGCCAGTCTCCCAAGTGTCACCAGTTAATGGCTCTTAGATGGCAACCAGACTTTCTCCTACTCAGAGCACATTCCAAGAGGTTGTAAAACAATTAACCAGAGGTCATAAAAAGGGAACTAATGATTTGTTATAGGTGCTAGGACAGAAGATAAATATGGACTGGGTTTATCTGTACAAAACTTCACTTATAACTTAGTTATGGTTTTAAACTTTCAATGAACTTGTAGAGCTAAGACAGGTGATAAATGTTTAGCTAGATAATTACTCTTACTGGATATGCATGTAAACATTCTCTGTTGTAAACTTCTATTTCAATTTATAATTTGACTTTTTGTGTGAACTTGTGATGAACTTTGTAACATGTGATCCTGTATTCTGAAAGATGTTTAAGGGCTGAGGAAAAAGAGAAGAGTCAGACCAGAAGAATTTAGGTGAGAAGAACAGGGCTGAGAGAACAACTGAACTGAGAAGTTTTTAGTCATAAGAGAACAAGATTAGAAGGAGAATGCAGAGTGGAATAACTTGGAAACTATAGGTAACATAAAAAAACTAAGAGAGTAATGTGCAGAATGCAGAGGGAAAGAGGAAAAAAAGAAGACGTTGTAGAGAGCAAAAGGAGAAGGCAGGCTTAGTCTTATTAAAAGGAACAAAGCTGGTTTTTCCTTACAAACATGGATTTAATTCATTTAGCATTAAAAGGGTGGAAGCTTTCTCTTTCTCTATGCAATAAAGAGTGGAGTCTGTTTTCCATCCAGAATGAGTGAGTTCTTCCTGCGCCGGTGCTTGGTCTTTTGTTCCATATGCTTATGTAAGTATGGATGTGTGTGTAAATGTGTAATTGTGAGAATGTATGCTTGTGTGTGTGTGTAAGTATGAAATTGTGAGAATGCATGCAAGCTGGGCCCAACAGAATTTGTGTGGAATTGCATAAATGAGAACTGTGGATGCGTGAATCTGTGTATGAACTTATGTGAGATTATGCATATTCACTTGTGTAAACGTTTTTCTTTCTGCAAGTGTTGTTCTCTTCTCCTGGTTCAATAGAAGTTTATTGCTCCAAACTTCCCCCAGCCTGAGAAGCAAGAGCATCGGGACAGTAGGGAAAAGGCTCTAGCAATTAACCCTTTACTTAATCTCCTGCTGTTTTAGGATGAGGTGCTAAGTGCCTGAGACTGCAGTCTCTGGCCTCAGAGGAACATAGAAGGCAGGTCAGCTACAATAGTGTAGTAACTTAGATTTAGATAAGTAAACTTTTTATTATACAGCAACCCTAAATATCTTGTAAGACAAAGTTTTACCCCGAATCTCGAAGATAAAGTCTTACCTCAGAATTTCTTAAGACCAAGTCTTACCCCTCCCCGCTGATGCTCCCCCAACCCCCTCCCCGCTCCCCCCTCCCCCTTGCCTTAAGAAGAACCCACAAGAAAGAAGAAACACCTCCCACCCAGGCCGGCTCCCAGCAAAAAGAAAGCTCTGAGAGAAACAAAGAGCCTCTGAAGGGATCTTGGAGAAGGCGGTTATTAGCAGCGTGCCCTGACTAGGGAGAAATAAAGAATTCAATCCTTTATTCCAACTCTAAGACATTGCAATTTAGGTAGTATTCTAATTTATATTAACTATCATAGTGTGATAGATTGGAAATGATCTTACATCACTGTGTTTCATAGTAATTTCTTGTTCATATGGACAATATACATTGTATTAGTCAGGGTTCTCTGGAGTCACAGAACATATGTACTATATAGAGAGTCACAGTCTCTATATAGTAAGGGAATTTGTTATGATGACTCACAGTCTGTAGTCCAGCTCCCCAACAATGATCAACTGTGAATGGGAAGTCCGAGGATCTAGTAGTTCTCCAGTCCCACAAGGCTAGTTGTTTCTGCTGATCTTCTGTAGAAGTGGCTTCCAACAGATGTGCTGGCAAGTAAGTGCAAGCAGGTGAAGAACAAATCTTCCTTCTTCCAATGTCTCTCTTGCCTTCCTCCCCACATAGGCCCTTCTACTTCCATGTCTTTCTGTTGAAATGTAGATTAGGCATATAAGAGAAAAATGCAATATTTGTATTTCTGAGTCTGACTTATTTTATTTAATGTGATCTCAATTTGGCCCCATTTTACTGCAAAGATATGTCACAATTTCCCTCTTCTTATGGATGAATAAAATTCCATTATGTATATGAAGCATAGTTTCTTTATCTATTCATCTGTTGAGCATCTAGGCTGGTTCCACTTCCTAACTATTGTGAACAGTGTAGCAATAAACACAGATGTGCAAATATCTTTGTGGTACCCTGACTTAGCCTTCTGGGTATATAATAGATCCAGGGGTGGTATAGCTATAGTACAGTTACATGGTAGTTTCTTTGGGGTATATTCCATACTGATGTCCATAAGGCCCAAATAATCTACATTTGGTGATTTGCATTCAATACTTTGTTACTAGGAGAGGTTGGGCTGTCAAGGTTTTAGATTTTTGAGAATTTGCATGTAGTACCCTCATTGGCAGTGTATGAAACAATCTATGAAATGTCCCTTAGAAACAGAGTGAAGCAGTATGGTATCCAGCTAGGGGCTGATGCCCTCCTCAATTTGTAATCCCCCTACTTAACATTCTTAACAAGGAAAGTTCCTACTCTGACAGGAAAAGGGCTGCATCGGAGAGTGCTAACTAAGAGGCTATTTACAGAAGTGTGAGCTGGATGACAGGAAGGGAGCAAGGAAGAAACCACAGGCCAAGTACAATAGGAAGCTATTTTACAAAGTAACTTAAATTTCTTTCATTCTTTTCCATACTTTTTTATTACATCCTCTAACACTCATACCTTGCATTTACCAACCTATTGTTCATATGAGAAAAGTCCGCAGAAGAAGAATGGAGGAGTGACATACCAGCATCAGAGGAGTCTACGGAAGAGCGCGAGTGCCTGTTGGTGGTCCAGGAGGAAGGGGCTATGAACATGAGAGCTGAGTAGCAGAGCTAGTTGGCACCCAATGGACAGGAAGTGGGGACTGAAGAAGCTCAGAGAAGAGAAGTGGGACCAAGGTGGATGTGGAAGGCAACCTGAGAGATGTAGGCATTCCCTGAAAAGCTGTATGTGATCTGTGCCATGATTAGCTTAGGAAATATTCTTAGAATAGAAAAGTCCTCAGCACAGTTTTGTGCTGTCTCTCTTGGTCTCAGCTAAGATGTAAACCATCCCTTTGTCTTGTATCCAGTCTGTATAAGTCACCCACCCCTGTGTTGCTCCATCACTGTCTCTGCCTCAAATCTACTGTCACTGCAGCTCTGTGTTCAGATAACCCTTCCATAGAAACCCATTGCTACCACAGTGTTTGTGTTTTCTGGCTACTTTTATCTGACTATGGAGTGGCATTGTCATCTCACATCATCACAGGAAGAACAGTGCGTGTAATATTTTAAGGGTAATACAGCTGGTTTGCATACTTTTACTGTAGGATACAGTTAAACATTGCTGTTAATCTGTTATTATGTTTAATTTATAGGCCAAAGTTTATCATCAACGTTCATGTACAGAAAAACGGCATGCATGAGGAAGGCTTGGTGCTATTCCACTGGAGTCTCATCAAGCATTTCCCATGGATAAGGGATTACTAGTACTACTGAAGGACAGAGCACAGTACAAAAATATATGCTGAATACACTCACCAGACTTAATATGCTTGCGCACACACACAGTCCAAAAGGAGAACACGGGAGCCATCATTTAATCAAAGTCTTCTTAGTAAATGCATTTTCCATATATGTACGATTTTCAGCCAACTAAAGCATAAGTACCAAAATATTTTTAGTTAAAGCTGTTTTATATGGGAATATTTCTACTATGAGCTAATCCCTATAAAGCATGGAACACATGTCTTGGCACATAGAGTTCAGTAAGTTTTGATAATTTTGTGTAAGTGCCTGCCTTAGGAATCAGAGTAAACAGAGATAATACTCCGCTTGATGGTCCAAGGTCATCATAAATATTAATTACTTAATGAGGCTATGAGCACAAGGATACCTTGAAAGTGATAATTCTGGAATTGTTGGTTCCTGCCCAAAACTGCTCCAATGTGATTGATGGCTAATGGAGGGACTGGCAGTCAGCTAACTACTACTCAATCAAGCTGTCGGTTCTTATGGCTGTCAATGCGCCTGCACTGGCTATTTCTCACCTCACAATTTCCTACCACTAAGCATCTTTGAGCTGAGACATTGAGCCGATTAAATATTGGAAATACATACAAACAAGGACTGGTCTCTTTAACCTACCTCAACCCATTTCCTGATTCTTTAGAAACCCTGAAGTCTCCAGAGTGAGGTCTGTGAGTCTATCCAGGTGCGAAGCTGCATACCTGTAATAACAGCAATCAAGAGGCTGAGGCAGGAGGATTGCAAGCTTGAGGGCAGCCTGAGGTACATAGTGATACCGTGTCTCAAAAATTAAAATAAAGGAACAGGCAAGTGGCCCACCTGCCCTCAGAACTTTCCCATGCCCTCAGTTTGGATCCCAGGAAAACCTAAGAAGGTCCCCCAAATCAAAATCAAATGGGTAGTGTCTTAGTTGGGGTTTCTACTGTCATGAAGAGACACCATGGCCATAACAACTCTTATAAAGGAAAATATTTAGTTAGGGCTGGCTTACAGTTCATAGGTTTAGTCCATTATCATCATGGTGGGAAGCACTGTGACAGGCAGGCAGACATGGTTCTGGAGAGGAGGCTGAGACTTCTACATCTGGATAAGCAGACATTAAGGAGAGAGAGGGAGCAACTAGGCCTGGCTTGAGCATCTGAAATCTCAAAGCCCACCCCACAGTGACAAACTTCCTCCAAAAAGGCCACACCCCCTAATAGTGCCACTCCTTATGGGCATACGGTGGCCATTTTCATTCAGACTGTCACAGGTAGGAAGAAACTGCACAGCTTTAAAACATGTGTGTGGTTGTTAGTCACTCTCCAGGGAGGGGTGGAGGGAGGCGTGGCAAATGTGCAGACTGAATGTTTCTGGGCAGGTGACTTTAAGACTAGAAATGCTTTCTTAATAGTTTGTCCAAATGTCCACACATCTCTTCCTTTGTCCCTGTCCTTTAGAATGCAGAGTTGACACTTAATAAAGATTCTAGAGAAATTAAAGCCCCTATACTGCCATGCTGGACTTGTGGTAGATGCTTGCCTAGCCTAGCCTTTTCTCTTATTCTTTCAGCCATATCCTTTAACTGCATCTTCTAAGAAAAGATTTATGCATTTGATTCTTCTGATATTACACAGACGCAGGCAGGAAGGAGGAAGGGCTGTGGTGGCTGCCAATGGAGAACAGGTGCATTATTGACAGGAGGAGTGGTGTGGGGCCTGGTCATTTCTATTCCTCCTGAGGATGCTATTTTAAAGAAAACTCTTCCTCATGACTGAAGGTGATTTTCACACATAAGACATAGCAGCCGGTGTATCAGTGACATGTCATGGTGTCACTCTACACATAGGTATAGGGGCGTTAACAGTCTGTGGGTGTGGTAGAAGAGAGTGTTGGTGGGTAGCAGGTGTGAGAGTCACAGTCTCTTGTTTCCACCAGGATCCCTATTTCTTTTTTCTTCCACAGTACTGAATGATTCATTCCCACTGTTTCATTTCTTCTTTGCTAATGTTTATGGCTTTTCCTGTTGAACTTGTCTAATAAGGTGCAGCATTCCTAGAGAAGTCTATTTTCTAGTGTCACCTTGTGTCCAGGACACCTTAAGTAAGACACAAGTGGAAGACAGTGCTGAGGGAACCCTCTGGCGACTTCTACTGAACGGATTTCATATAACGAGATAATGATCAAAGACCAATTCTGAGAAAGGTGCTATACTGTGTATAGTAAATTTCCTTTAAACAAATGTTCGTGTGTGAGGCTTATTTTATTAGAAAAATTTTATAATAATTTTAAAAAATAATTTTATTTTAATTTAATAGTTACATATTATATAAATAAATTTTAAAAATTAAAAATTTAAAATTAAAATTAAACTTAAAAAAGTTTTCATGGTCTTTAATTTTAACAGAAAAATTGGTTCCAGGTGATTGAGTCTTTGAAGCACATTTTCGGTAGCCTATTCCCAATGTGATCAGTACTCTAGGGGGAAGACAGGATGTGCAGACTTGCTCAACCTCATGTATTTTGCATGACTGTCCTCCCACACAAAAGGGAATACCCTGATCTGTATTTTAGGTGCTAATTAAAGCATCTCGGTAACATACCATCTTCTTCAGATAGCCATAGAGCCTTTTGTCATCTCAAATAAATCTCACCTACCTTCTTAGGGAGGGAAGACAAGAATTCTTCTCACTTGTTTTGGCAATGTTTTTGTGTCTTTTATCCTTAATACAATTTCCCAGTATCACTATATCCATAATCTAGTTAATGTACTTAAGTTTAATTTTCTGATAATGAACAAATTTGTAGTAGATCAAGATGAGTACATGGAAGGAATAGACATTGCACTTGACAACAGTTTTCAAAAGCAGACTCTGTTAACTGTGAATGCGCACATCTGAAAGCTGCTTCTTAATTCGCTGATACAAAATTAATTTCTGAGCACACTCCAGAGAAATAACGCCCTTTAATTTAATGCTTGCGAGTGCAAATTTCATGAAATGACAAATGAAAAAGGTGGTTTTCCTGTATACTGTGCCTCTTGTGAGTCAGATGGTCAAGAGGTAATACTGAGCAGTCACAACACCAGAGTTGAGTTAAATACACTCAGTGCACGAAAACTGTGTAGTAAATAAAGCATAGAACCCACACACACCCTCCTTACACTGAAAATCAGTTTAGATGTTTTACAATATCCAATATAATGTTGATTCTAAGAAAACACATTGAATTATTAGGAAATCGTGATCTCTGCATGCACATTACAGGCCAGAATTCATTCCCTGTTGGCCACATTACCAAGGAGAAACGGTGCAAGACCTCAGAGACCAATCACAGTTCATGCTTTGCATGATGTAGAAGAACACAGGAGGGAAAGCTTTAAGGAAAGCCCACAAGACTTTTCTTTTCCTGTTCATCACTAACATAGGCAAAGGCATTCTGGTCATTGTGTGTTCTTCCTATGAGCCTTCCAAATTCTTAAGAAGCTTGGAATTAAACATTTCAAAAACTAATAGTCACATAACAGAGATCTTTCTAGAACTGCTTCAATGTGTCAGCAGCAGATCCTGTGTTCTGATGCTCTGTTGAATGGCAAGGAGGCGAACATGGAGGATGGTCTATAAAGACTGCCATGTGGATCATAAAGATACTCATCTCTACTCTCTCCAATATGTGTCTGTGTTTAAATAAACACTAGTGTTTAAATGAAACAAACACTCTCAGAAGCTAGAGAGTCTGACTTGAGAAGGTCTTTACTGTGCTTGAAGCTCTAGTTCCTCTTGGTCATTTTTGGTGCCTCTTACTGTCTCAAGTGAAACAGACTGTTTTAGAACTAATGTCTAGGCTTACTCCATATCCCTATAGCAATGGGCTTCCAGGAGCCAACAGAAGTGGAGGCGTGGCTGTACTCTGAGTCTACTCCTCAATATCGTCATCACCTTAGCAATTTCCCAAAGATTAGACAGTTAATTTGTAGCTCAGGGTTTCACACCCATGAATTTCTACTTGAAAAACCTGGGCATGATATACACACCTATAATCTCAGCCTTCAAGATGTAGAGGTAGGAGGATTTTCAACTCAAGACTACCCTGGACTACATGTGAGAGTCTATCTTAATACATCACTGTCCTCGTGGAAAGAAAAGAAATGGAAAGGAGAAGAAGATGTAGAAGGATGCAGATGAGGAAAAATGGAAGGAGAGAGGAGAAGGAAGAAGAGACTATTTAAAAGATTGTATTTCTGTATCAAGCATACAGAGATCTATCTACTTGTCATGATTTCCTAATAATTCAATGTGTTTTCTTAGAATCAACATTGTATTGAATATTGTAAAACATCTAAGTTGATTTATGGTATAAGGAGAATGTGTCTGGGTTCTATGCTACTACTACACAATTTTACATAGGAGACCTGGCCATCTCTAGCTGTGATATTGATGAGGGGACCTGAAACCAAAGTCCCATGTATACAAAGAACTGATTGTGTGCTGACTGTTAACTACACCTTATAGAAATTGTCAAGGTGATAATCAGAATCTAGGGGAAGATTCATTAATACAGATGAGTCTGGCCCATGTATGGTTAGACAGGGTCAGTGTGTGGGAGGTGGCACAGACTCAAACAGTGATCACCAAGATTCCTCCCATCTTGTCTCTTAACTAGCCTGTTCTATGACAAGAGTTGTCCAGAGAAAAAAGAAGACAAAACCCAGAGATAAAAACCTTCATTGCTCTCTGCTTTTTAACTTCTTTCTGAAGATATCTGTTGGGAGGCCACCTAAAAGAAGTACATTAAACAGCATCTAACATGAACCTGACCAATCTCTCCCCTTCTGTGCACAGCAAGTACCCATTACTCACAAGTGCAATAGTACTTTTCAAGGGAGGATACAGGAAGAAAGGTGGGATCCACTTCTGCTTGTCATAGGTCAGCCTATTTGTGGTCTGATGAAGCAAGATTTCTTCTATTCAAAGCGATAAAACATCTATTGCTGTGTGCTAAGAATCAGAGCTTTTGCTCAGTGTCTTCATTACGTTCCCAGTCACTTGAGTTTAGATATGATCATGAATAGAATTCCCATGATGGCACAAGTGGCTTTATAAGGACAAGTAGGGAAACCTCATTATCAAATTTACTCTGTCTCACTAGGTGATGCCCCTCATCATGTTATGATGCAGCAAGAGGGCCCTTATCAGATACTGTTGCTGTGTTCTTGAAACTCCCAGTCTTCACAGTCAAGAGCCAAACAAATCTATTTTCTTTAAAAGATCACCCAGGCTGTGCCATGTGGTTACAATTACAGAAAATGAACTAAGGTAGTATCTTTTGTTTTGTTTTCTAGTCAAGTTGGGAATAGAAACTTTGAGGGATATAAATATTGATTTAAAAAATTTATTTAGGGCCAGTGAGATGTCTCAGTGGATTGATGATATGAGTTTTAGCTCCAGAATAGATGTGGTGGAAGGCGAGAATTAACTTCTGAATGTTGTCCTCTTGTGTCTACATGTGCACTGTGGTACTCGCATGTGTGCAAGTAGGTACATCCACCCTCCCAAGTACATAAATATTTTAAAGTTATTTTATTTTGTAATGCTTAAATAAATATTAATAAATATATTTACTCATTTAGCTACACTCTATCATAAAGCACATGCAATACTGTATTCATTCAATCATGTTAATTTTTCTATTTTTGTTATGTTTTATATTAACATTCCATGTGACTCTTGGCTATAGGTATTTTTACAGTTCCTACTGAACTATAATGCTAAAAAGCATTCTAAAGCACATGACTTTTGGTTCTGACCTATTGAAAGCTGTGGCCACACCAACTAGAAAACAAGTTCAAACTACACGCTTTCATTAACTTTCCAAGCTCTTGGGGAAATGAGCTCATATCATAAGCGTCTACCATATGATTGACTAAGAAAGATGTTTTTTCCCCCCATTGGTTCTACCATAAGCTTCAGAATTTGAACAATTACCCCTTTCTTAATTGATGTTTAAAGTCGGTGTACAGTGACTTTCAACAGTTCCAATGTGAGGTCCTTATACTGATTATTAACCCTTTCTCAAGTGGATTTTCTTTTTTCGTTTTTAAATAATTTCTTAAGTGGCCTCTGTCAGCACCCTAAACTGACATTACTGAAGGTGTTTCCAGAGTTAAATGTCCAAAATAATTTAGTTGTGATCACATTCTACATTGTGAATCTTTGTCGTGACTTGACATTAGATGCTTCTTCCTAGTGAGTAAACTTTAGGAGAGGAAAAACAATATCTTTTCATAGGGGACATAGGATGCAGTCATTGTCGATCATCACAAGGACAAACGATCGAGCTTCTTGACTTGGGTGCTGAGGACAGAACACAGGCCCTCAAAAGATCAGCAACTGTTCTTAACTTTCTAGTCATTTCTCCAGCCCCCATATGAGGGTATATTTAAAAAAAAAGTGGACAAATCCCTGATTTATAAGGTAAAATAAAAATATTACTAAAAGTAAAATAGAAAGCAGAAAGGGACAGAAGGTAAAAAGGCAAGTGAAAGATTGCCTACCAACAAATACATTCAGGTTAGCTGTTATTCTTCCCTTCGGGTGGTATCCCATTATATTCTGCTTTCCATATTTTATAATAGATATACTTAATTGGAGCCTTTTTTTTTTAAATAAAGAAGCTATGTATTTTCCCCCTAATTTGAAGCTCCTGGAAGTTTCTCTTTGAATTTGGTGTTTTGTTATTTCTCTAATAAAAGCAGCTCACTTTGGACTTTTAGTTTTGTTTATATATGACTCATGATTTGTTTTTCAATGTTATTCTTTTTATGTTGAATCTTCTCTTTATTTTATGTGTTTTGTTATCCACTTCATATTTCTATGGATCTATACTCCATTTTAATTGCACTTGCATGTGCACACATGTGAGTCTGTCTGTCTGTCTGTCTGTCTGTCTGTCTGTCTCTGTGTGTGTGTGTGTGTGTGTGTGTGTGTGTGTAAACCTCAGAAGTGCATGTTGAGACCAGAAGACAAGTTGAGGATGTTAGTTCTCTCTCTCTACCATATGTGTCCCAGAAATTGAACTTGGGTCATTAGACTTGATGGTAAGTGACTTTGGCTGAGCCGCCCTGCTGTCCCTGATTAAACACTTTATTCTACCAGGATTTTTTTTCCACAGGACAGGATTTCACTGTGTAGCCTTGACTTCCTGGAACTCACTTTGTAGAGCATGGTGGCCTTGAACTCAGAGAGATCCACCTGCCTCTGCTTCTGGAATGCTGGGATTAAAGATGTGTGCCACATCAGCTGGTTACAAGAGGATTCTTAATTCTTTTGCATACTTTACAGCCAAAACATGACTCAGTTGCAAATACTTACCTAATAATGGCATACATTTCATCACTAGAATATATTTTATGCAGAAAGGTACTGTAAAATGCTGACATAAATCCATGAGCCTATGACTTTAGTGGGACTACCCATTTCTTATGGAACAATCACTGAAGCCTATCAGAGTCTTCTTTTGGAATATGCCAACCATTTCTAAATTAAAGTTCCTTAGTTGTAGCATTAAAAAGAATCTGAAAGGTATGAATCTCCTTTTCCCTTGCCTTGAAGTCTGATGAATACAGATACCACTAGAACGTCAGTTTGAAAAATTTATTCACTACAACTTTAATGGAAGTAAAAACATCTTTTCTTCTTTTAAACATGGCAGCATGAGACATGCACGAGGAGCTTGAGAACCATGAATGAAATACTAGCTGTTACTGAATGGCTTCACGACTGCTTAAGTTTTGAAAGAAAGTGTTGTTTTACCCTCTAATTTTAGAGTGGGTTCATTAAGAAATATTATCAAGGTCAGGAGAAATGGCTCAGGTGTTAGGACCACTGACTTCTTTTCCAGAGGTCCTGAGTTCAATTCCCAGAAACCACATGGTGCCTCATAACCATCTGTAATGGGATCTGATGCCCTCTTCTCATGTGTCTGAAGACAACTACAGTGTACAGTACATTCATAAAATAAATAAATAAATCTTTTAAAAATGATCTTTTATAAAAAGAAACATATCAAACCTATTCTCAAAGCTATTTGGTGTCTAATAACAGACTTAGTGCAGTTCTTTCTGTTCAGAAACACTGTACCCCTGAACTTTAAAAGAAAAAAAAAAACCTGCACTAAATCTTTGCCATTGGTAAGTCACTGAGCTGATGTGCAGCAGGGAAGGGTATACTATGATAGGGGTGAATGGAATTTCCCCTCTGCCCTCTGAAGGGTTGCTGAAATAAAATGTCTAAGATAAATTAAGTGGGAGAAAAGTGTGTGAATGTGTTATTGTCCTTAAGTACAGCCCTACAAGATTCAGAAGCTTTTGGGCCCCACTCTTTCTAGGGGAAGTGAAATGCAGGAAATGTCAGCAAACAGCTGGGTTTTCTCTTGTTGTTGTTGAGTTTTTTTATTTTGTTTTGCTTTTATTGTCAACCTTACACAAGCGAGGCTCATCTTCAAAGAGGACTTCTTAATTGAGAAAAGGCCTCCATCAGACTGGCCTGTGGGCAAATCTGTTGGGCATTTTCTTGATTAATTATTGATGTGAGAAAGCCCAACGGATTGTGGGCAATGTGACCTCTGGGTAGGTTGACCTGCAGTTGTCACCTTACTATTGCATTTTATATGATAATTTTTGTATATAAAAACAGATAAAAAGGTGGGTTGAATATTAGCAAAGATCAGAGTTAGCAAGACCAAGTGAAAAGGGTGTCACTGAAATCAACCCAAAATGCTAATTGCTAGAGTTGTCTTAGTCTCAGTCTCTCACTATTTCTAATGATGTGAAAAAAAACCAGTTTACCAGTGTACACTTACTGTTGCCAACTATCCTGCATAGGCTAATAACACTAACAGCAATGACAGAAATAGTAACTAATGTTTGTTTATTTAGTGTCTGTTAGGTGGCAGGGCCTGCACAGTTTTACATATTTCACCCCTAATTTTGCAGTAGTCCTGAAAGGTATGTGCTATTTAATCAGTTTTACAGATGAAAGTTCTAGGAGGCTGTCTAGCACTCCATGGGCCTGGGACTCAGAGCTGGAATCTGAGTCACTCATTATTGAATGCTAAGTGTTGTGTTGTTTACTGTTTATCCTGTCTTGAGGTGGCTTGCCATTCTAGGAAGAACAAACTGATGTTTGTTACATGAAACTTTAGTCTAAATATCTAAAGAAGCACTGAGCATATTTTCTTATGCCAGCGTGAATTTAAACATCTCTCCACAGCCAAAGATGACACAAACATATAGTGAAGAAAAAAATCCATGCATGTTGCAGGCCACCACCAGTGCAGCCAGGGGTGTCACACACCCTAGCCTCAGTGGCATACTTTTACAAATAAAGATATTTGAGGACAAAGGAAGCATCTAATGCTGGACTTCTTGTGAATGTCCATGTGATTAACCAACCTAAACAGATAGGCATAAAATTTCATTCTGTACAGTTTTATAAAGGAGGTCTGGCCCGGAGCTGATCCTCTGCCAAAGGCCGCCATACCCAAATACCACCAGGAGAGAGCTTGTCTCTCGGGAGAGTTGACACATCTTGAGCACAGGTAAGACCAGCACTTTTGTTCAAATTCTTGGCCCAATAGGGACCCTCCCAGAGCCATCAGGTCACAGGAACCAAGGAACAGCTGGGGACAGGATCCTTCTGGTTTCTGTTGGCACCTCAAAGCTGACCCTGCACCACAGCTCTTTATACCCAATATCTTTCCACAAATCCAGTCCTACAAAAGATAATAGATGGAAAATGCCAACACAAGGAGGGAAACTACACCCTAGAAAAAGCAAGAAAATAATCTTCTTTCAACAAACCAAAAAGAAGATAGCCACACAAACATAAAAATAATATCAAAAACAACAGGAAGCAACAATCACTATTCCTTAATATCTCTTAACATGAATGGACTCAATTCCCCAATAAAAAGACATAGATTAACAGACTGGATACATAAACAGGACTCTGCATTTTGCTGCATACAGGAAACAAACCTCAGTGTCAAAGACAAATAGTACCTCAGAGTAAAGGGCTGGAAAACAATTTTCCAAGCAAATGATCCCAAGAAACAAAATGGAGTAGCCATTCTAATATCGGATAAAATCGACTTTCAACCAAAAGTCATCAAAAAAGATAAGGAAGGACACTTCATAGTCATCAAAGGAAAAATCAACCAAGAACTCTCAATTCTGAACATCTATGCTCCAAACACAAGGGCACCCACATTCATAAAAGAAACTTTACTAAAGCTCAAAGCACACATTGTACCGCACACAATAAAAGTGGGAGACTTCAATACCCCACTATCAGCAATGGATAGATCATGGAAACATAAACTAAACAGAGACATAGTGAAAGTAGCAGAAGTTATGGACCAAATGGATTTAACAGATATCCATAGAGCATTTCATCCTAAATCAAAAGAATATACCTTCTTCTCAGCACCTCATGGTACCTTCTCCAAAAATGACCAGGTAATCGGTCACAAATCAGATCTTAACAAATATAAGAAGATTGAAGTAATTCTATGATTAACAGATCACTATGGATTAAGGCTGGTTTTCAATAGCAACAAAACCAACAGAAAGTTCATAAACACATGGAAGCTAAACAACGCTCTACTCACTGATAACTTGGTGAAGGAAGAAATAAAGAAAGAAATCAAAGACATTTTAGAATTTAATTAAACTGAAGGCACAGTATACCCAAACTTATGGAACACAATGAAAGCAGTGCTAAGAGGAAAACTCATAGCTCTGAGTGCCTCCAAAAAAAAAAGCTGGAGAGCGCATACACTAGCAGACCTGAAAGCTCTAGAACAAAAAGGAGCAAATACCCTAAGAGGAGTAGATGGCAGGAAATAATCAAACTCAGGGTTGAAATCAATCAAGTAGAAACAAAAAGAACTATACAAAGAATCAACAAAATCAAGAGCTGGTTCTTTGAGAAAATCAACAAGATAGATAAACCCTTAGCCAGACTAACCAGAGTGCACTGAGACAGTACCCAAATTAACAAAATCAGAAATGAAAAGGGAGATATAACAACAGAAACTGAGGAAATTAAAAAAAATCAGATCCTACTACAAAAGCCTATATTCAACACAACTGGAAAATCTGGATGAAATGGACAATTTTCTAGACAGATACCAAATACCAAAGTGAAACCAGGACCAGATAAACAATCGAAACAGTCCCATAACCCCTAAAGAAACAGAGGCAAAAAAAAAAAAAAAAGAAAGAAAGAAAGAAAGAAAGAAAAGAAAAGAAAAAAGAAAAGAAAAGAAAAGAAAAAAGAAATAGAAGCAGTCATTAAAAGTCTCCCAATCAAAAGAAGCCCAGGACCAGATGGGTTTAGTAAAGAATTCTATCAGACCATCAAAGAAGACCTAATACAATACTCTTCAAACTATTCCACAAAATAGAAACAGAAGAACACTACCCAATTTGTTCTATAAAGCCACAATTAGGCTGACACCAAAACCTCACAAAAATCCAACAAAGAAAGAGAACTTCAGACCAATTTCCCTTATGAATATCAATGCAAAAACACTCAATAAAATTCTTGCAAGCTGAATCCAAGAACACATCAAAACGATCATTCACCATGATCAAGTAGGCTTAATCCCAAGGATGCAGGGATGGTTCAATATACAGAAATCCACCAATGTAATCCACTATATAAACAAACTCAAAGAAAAAACCCACATGATCATTTCATTAGATGCTGAGAAAGCATTTGACAAAATCCAACACCCCTTCAGGATAAAAGTCTTGGAAAGATCAGGAATTCAAGGCCCATACCTAAACAGTAAAAGCAATATACAGCAAACCAGTAGCCAACATCAAACTAAATGGAGAGAAACTTGAAGCAATCCCACTAAAATCAGGGACTAGACAAGGCTGCCCTCTCTCTCCACATTTATTCAATATAGTACTTGAAGTTCTAGCTAGAGCAATTAGACAACAACAACAAAAAGGGTCAAAGGGATACAAATTGGAAAGGAAGAAGCCAAAATATCACTATTTGCAGATGATATGATAGTATACTTAAGTGATCCCAAAAACTCCACCAGAGAACTCCTAAACCTGATAACTTCAGCAAAGAGGCTGGATATAAATTTAACTCAAACAAATCAGTAGCCTTCCTATACTCAAACGATAAACAGGCTGAGAAAGAAATAAGAGAAACAACACCCTTCACAATAGCCACAAAATATATAAAGTATCTTGGTGTGACTCTAACTGAAAAAGTGAAAGATCTGTACAAGAACTTCAAGTCTCTGAAGAAAGGAATCGAAGAAGACCTCAAAAGATGGAAAGCATTAATATAGTAAAAATGGCCATCTTGCATCATTTGGAATAATAAAAAACCCAGGATAGCAAAAACTATTCTTTTTTTTTAAATATTTATTTATTTATTATTATATAGATTATTATATATATTATTATATATATTATATATATTATTATTATATATATTATTATTATATATATAGAGTACACTCTAGTTGTCTTCAAACACCCCAGAAGAGGGCATCAGATCTCACTGCAGATGGTTGTGAGCCACCATGTGGTTGCTGGGATTTGAACTCAGGACCTTTGGAAGAGCAGTCAGTGCTCTTAACCACTGAGCCATTTCTCCAGCCCAGCAAAAACTATTCTTAACAATAAAAGAACTTCTGGGGGAATCACCATCCCTGACCTCAAGCTGTACTATAGAGCAATGGTGATAAAAACTGCATGGTGTGGGTGCAGTGACAGGCAGGTAGATCAATGGAATAGAATTGAAGACCCAGAAATGAACCCAAACACCTATGGTCACTTGATCTTTGACAAAGAAGCTAAAACCATCCAGTGGAAAAATGGCAGCATTTTCAACAAATGGTGCTGGTTCAACTGGAGGTCAACATGGATAAGAATGCAAATTGATCCATTCTTATCTCCCTGTGCAAAACTCAAGTCCAAGTGGATCAAGGACCTTCACAAAAACCCAGATACACTGAATCTAACAGAAGTGGGGGAAAAGTCTCAAACACATGGCCATGGGGGAAAAATTCCTGAACAGAACACCAATGGTTTATGCTGTAAGATCAAGAATTGACAAATGGGACCTCATAAAATTGCAAAGCTTCTGTAAGGCAAAGGACAATTTTTTTTTTTGTTAAGAGGACAATTTGTCCAATTTGTCAATAGGACAAAGCAGCAACCAACAGATTTGGAAAAGATCTTTACCAATCATACATCCGATAGAGGTATAATATGTCACTATTTGTAGATGATATGATAGTATACTTAAGTGATCCCAAAAACTCCACCAGAGAACTCCTAAACCTGATAAACAACTTCAGCAAAGAGGTTGGATATAAATTTAACTCAAACAAATATATATATATAATATATAATATCCAATATATACAAAGAACTCAAGAAGTTAGACTCCAGAGAACCAAATAACCCTATTAAAAATTGGGCAACAGAGCTAAACAGAGAATTTTCAACTGAGGAAACTCCGAAGGGGTGAGAAGCACCTAAAGAAATGTACAATATCCTTAGTAATCAAGGAAATACAAATCAAAACAACTCTGAGATTCCACCTCACACCAGTCAGAATAGCTAAGATATAAAACTCAGGTGACAGCAGATACTGGCAAGGATGTGAAGAAAGAGGAACACTCCTCCACTGTTGGTGGGATAGCAAGCTGGTACAACCACTCTGGAAATCAGTCTGGAGGTTCCTCAGAAAATAGGACATATTACTACTTGAGGACCCAGCTCTACCACTCATGAGCATATACCCAAAAGAAGCTCCAATGTACAACAAGGTCACATGCTCCACTATGTTCATAACAGCCTTATTTATAATAGCTAGAAGCTGGAAAGCACCCAGATGTCCTTCAACAGAAGAATGGATACAGAAAATGTGGTATATTTACAAAATGGAGTACTACTCAGCTATTAAAATCGATGAATTCATGAAATTCTTAGGTAAATGGATGGAACTAGAAAATATTATCCTGAGTGAGATAACCCAATCACAAAAGAACACACATGGTATGCACTCACTCAGAAGTGGATATTAGCCCAAAAGCTCCGAATACCCAAGATACAATTCGTGCGCAGACCACATGAAGCTCAAGAAGAAGGAAGACCAAAGTGTGAGTGCTTCGGTCCTTCTTAGAAAGGGGAATACACATGGGAGCAAATATGGAGTCAAAGTGCAGAGCAGAGGCTGAAGGAAAGGCCATCCAGAGACTGTCCCACCTGGGAATTTATCCCAGAGACAGTCACCAAATTCTGACACTATTGTGGATGCTAAGAAAGGCTTGGTGAAAGGAGTCTGATACAGCTGTCTCCTGAGAGGCCCTGCTAGAGCTGTACAAATGCAGAGTTGGATGTTCACAGCCAACCATTGCACTGAATATGGGGTCCCCAATGGAGGAGTTAGAGAAAGGACTGAAGGAGCTGAAAGGGTTTGCAGCCCCATAGGAAGAACAACATTATCAACCAACAATATCAACCAACAATATCAACCAACAAGACCCCCCCTCCCCGAGCTCCCAGGGACTAAGCCACCAACCAAGGAGTATACATGACTCTGGCTGCATATGTAGCAGAGGATAGCCTTGTCAGGCATCAGTGGGAGGAGAGGTCCTTGGTCCTATGAAGGTTTGATAGATGCCCCAGTGTAGGGGAATCGAGGGCGGGAAGGTAGGAATGGGTGGGTGGGTGGGTGGAGGAACACCCTCATAGAAGCAGTGGGAGGGGGGATAAGAAAGGAAGTTTCCCGGAGAGGGGGAAACTGGGTAAGGGGATAACACTTGAAATGTAAATAAATTAAAAGAATAAAAGAAAAAAAAAGTTTTATAAAGGAAAGTAAACTAATTATGTACTGCCTGGGAGTTGATGCTGTGCAGAGCATTCAGGCTTCACTGTGATTCTGCCTTTTTCTCAGGACTTCAGAGCCAACAGCTGCGTCCACTCCACTAAGTCACTCAAAGGAGTCTCCTTTGAGATTTCAACAGATACCTTAGAAAAGACCTTGTTACACATTTTAATGTTACTTTATTTTTAAGATACGCATATATAAACACAGTGAAACAGTTAAGAAACCGAATAAAGTAGATTAACATTGCTGTTACTGAGTTGCAGCTATACAGGGCCCAGTCCTCCCTATCACTTTATGGTGAGGGAAGACCACTTATTTATTATTCTTGTAAATGAAGCTACCATTTTTATCTTTTTAAGTTGATAGTTGAGTAGTGTTAAGTGCATTCACAGTATTGCGGGATTATGACTCCCATCCATCTCCAGAATTCTTCTACCATTTCAAACTGAAATTCTATACCCAATAAAAACTAACTCTTCACTTCCCCTCTCATAGTCCTTGGCAACCACCATGCTATTTTCCATTTGATGCCTCTAGGTTCCTTGTACAAATAAAATCACATAATATTTGTCTCTTGGAAACTGAGTTATTTCTTTTTGTGTAAAATCCTTGGGGCATCTACATTCTGGCATGTGCCATAGCTTTTAGTCTGAATTACGTTCCATTTGTATATAGTGTGTGTTCATGTACGTTTGCATGCATCTCTTGACCAAATCTTGGCCTTGGGTATTGTTCCTCGGGTAATATCCACCTTGTTTTTGAAGCCGGGTCTCTCACTTGAGATCAATAATTTAGGCTAGACTGTCTTGACAATGAATCCCAGGGCTCCACCTCACCAGAGCAGGGATTACTGGCAGAATATCATATGCCTGACTGGCATTTTGGAGTTTTGTCATATGCGTGTGTGACTGTGTGTGTTTATAAAAACAGCTCGGATCTATAGTAAAGTTTTCAAAAATGTTTTAATAAATATTTATTATACAGAATAATGGGATTTATTATGGTGTTTTCATGCACATATGTAATGTAATATATTTTGACAATATTCCCCAAACTCCTTAATTTTTCTTGTGGTTGCATTGAACCTGTAGATTGATTTTGGAAGCATGGCCATCCCATGAGCATGCAAGGTCTTTCCATCTTCTAGTATCTTCTTTAATTTCTTTCTGCAGTATCTAAAGTTTTCATTATAGAGGTCTTTCAATTCCTTGGTCAGGTTTAATTCAAGAGAATTTTTGCTTGGATTTTTAAAGTCTTATGAATGGGATTATCTCCTTGATTTCTATCTCAGTATACTTTTCACTGGTTTATAAGAAGTCTACTGACTTGTATATGTCATTTTTGTATTCTGCCATTTTTTTGAAAAGAATTTATCCATTCTTTAGGTTTTCTGGTGGAGATTTTAGAGTCTTTGATGTATAGAATTATATTATCTGCAAATAGAGATACTTTGACTTCTTCCTTTCTGCATTATATTCCTTTTATTTGCTTTATATTGTTCTAAGATTTTTTTCAGTACCATCTTGAATAAGAGTCAGGAAAGTGGGACCCTTGTTTTCTCCATTTAATATAATGTCAGCTATAGGCTTGCCATACATATTATTATGGTGAGATATGTTTTTTATATTCTGAGTTTCTTTGGGATGTTTGACATAATTGATGTTCGTTTGTCAAAAGCCTTCCATGTCTATCAAGATGTAATATGACTTCTATTCTATCAAAAACAAGAGATCTTTGTGAAATTTATAAAATTTATTGACATATTGAATCAGCACTACATCTCTGGAATAAATCAGGTTGATCATGGTGAGTGATTTTTTGATATATTATTGAATTGAATTTGCAAGTATTTTAAAAAGAAATTTGGCATATATGTATATTTATATTGGACACTGGTCAGTAATTTTTTATTTTGTTTTTGATCTGGTTTTAGTATCAGGCTAATACTAGTTTCATAAAGAGTTTGGTAATATAGCCTTGCTTTGTTATTTAATATAACAGTTTGAGAAGCATTTGTGTATTTCATTGTAGGTCTGGTAATTTTTTAATTGGTAGATATTTGATTAGTGCTTCACTTTTCTTTTCTTTTTTCTTTCTTTCTTTTTTTTTTTTTTTGGTTTTTTTTTCGAGACAGGGTTTCTCTGTGTAGCCCTGGCTGTCCTGGAACTCAGAAATCTGCCTGCCTCTGCCTCCCAAGTGCTGGGATTAAAGGTGTGCGCCACCACTGGCCGGCTAGTGCTTCACTTTTATTGCTTTCTACAAAGCTGCTCAATTTTTTAAATATCTTCATGCTTTACTTTTGGTACGTAATATACATCTAGAAATCTATATATTTTATTTTAGAGTTTTCCAATTCATTGGAATATATGATTTTTAAGGTAAGACCTAACAATTATTCTAAATTTCATTAATGAATGTGGTAATAGCTCTCCTTACCCTTTAGTTTATTTACTTTGAGACATTACACCTTGATTTTTGTATTAAATTGTTTTTAGAATTTTATATATAAATACTATATTTATTTCATTCTCATCCCTCCCTTCCCCCCAAACAACCTCCTCCCATTTACTCACTCAAATTCACTTTTTTCTCTTTCATTTTCTCTTTCTAATCCTAACTCCTAATCCTAAACCTCCAACCCTAAACCATAACAATAAACTCTAACCCTAACAACCCTAACTCTTAACCATAATAACCCTAACCCTAACAACCTTAACCTTTAACCTAACCCTCAATGATGACATTCAGAGGGTTTCTCTCCAGTATATATTCGTCTATGAATTCAGAGACTACTGACCTGAAATATGACTTTACTACACTGTTTACATTCATATGGTTTTCCCTCCAGTATGTGTTATTTCATATCTTTGGAGATAATCATGAAATGCAAAGACTTTACATTGATTACATTTGTAAGGTTTCTCTTCAGTATGACTTATTCCCTGCCTTTGAAGTTGAACATGAAAGGGATTTACCACATTGATTATGTGTTCTTTCATGTATTTGGAGACTCCAGTATTGTGAAAAGGCTTTATCACATTCATTATATTCCTAAGGTTTCTGTCCAGTATGTGTTCTTGTATGTCTTTGGAGAGTTCTCCCTTGTGAAAAGGCTTTACCACATTGACTGCATTCATAGGGTTTCTCTCCAGTATGCATTCTTTTATGGCTTTGAAGACTACTATGACATTTAAAAGCTTTACTACATTGATTACATTTATAGGGTTTTTCTCCAGTATGTGTTCTTTTATGTATTTGGAGATAATTATGATATGCAAAGGCTTTACCACATTGATCACATTCATAGGGTTTCTCACCGGTATGTGTTCTTTTATGGTTTTGAAGGCTATAGTGACAGGCAAAGGCTTTACCACATTGATTACATTCATAGGGTTTTTCTCCAGTATGTGTTCTTTTATGGATTTGAAGATTGCTGTGATATGCAAAGGCTTTACCACACTGATTACATTCATAGGGCTTCTCCCCAGTATGTGTTCTCTTATGGATTTGAAGATAACTATGATATGCAAAAGCTTTTCCACATTGACTACATTTATAGGGTCTCTCTCCAGTATGTGTTCTTTTATGTATTTTAAGATGACTGGAACATAAAAAGGCTTGACCACATTGATTACATTCACAGGGTCTTTCTCTAGTATGTGTTCTTTTATGGTTTTGAAGACCAGTGTAACATGCAAAGGCTTTACCACATTGATTACATTCATAGGGTTTCTCTCCAGTATGTGTTCTTTTATGGATCTGAAGATAACTATGATATGCAAAAGCTTTGCCACATTGATTACATTCATAGGGTCTCTCTCCAGTATGTGTTCTTTTATGAACTTGAAGATAACTATGATATGCAAAAGCTTTGCCACATTGATTACATTCATAGGGTCTCTCTCCAGTATGTGTTCTTTTATGGATTTTGAGATGACTGGAACATAAAAAGGTTTTACTACACTGATTACATTCACAGAGTTTTTCTCTAGTATGTGTTCTTTTATGGTTTTGAAGACCAGTGTAACATGCAAAAGCTTTATCACATTGATTACATTTATAGGGTTTCTTTCCACTATGTGTTCTTTTATGGTTTTGAAGACTACTATGGCATGAAAAGGCTTTACCACATTGATTACATTCATAGGGTTTCTCTCCAGTATGTGTTCTTTTATGTATTTGAAGATAATTATGATATGCAAAGGCTTTACCACATTGATTACATTCATAGGGTCTTTCTCCAGTATGTATTATTTTATGGTTTTGAAGACTACCGTGACATGCAAAGGCTTTACCACATTGATTACATTTATAGGGCTTCTCTCCAGTATGCGTTCTTTCATGATTTTTAAGTCCAACATGAAATGTAAAGGCTTTACCACATTGCTTACATTCAAAAAGTTTCTCTCCTGTATGTGTT
This sequence comes from Tokudaia tokunoshimensis, assembly GCA_036184795.1. Classification (NCBI taxonomy): domain Eukaryota; kingdom Metazoa; phylum Chordata; class Mammalia; order Rodentia; family Muridae; genus Tokudaia; species Tokudaia tokunoshimensis. The sequence goes on from BTHU01000010.1 coordinate 229,153, forward strand.
CTATTATGGTAATGAAGACTACTGTTAGATGCAAAGGCTTTACCACATTGATTACATTCATAGGGCTTAACTCCAGTATGTGTTCTTTCATGAATTTGAAGTCCAGCACGACATGTAAAGGCTTTACCACATTGATTACATTCATAAGGTTTCTCTCCAGTATGTGTTCTTTTATGTGTTTTGAGATGACTGGAACATAAAAAGGCTTTACCACATTGATGACATTCATAGGGCTTCTCTCCAGTATGTGTTCTTTTATGTATTTGGAGATGACTGTGTCGTGAAAAGGCTTTATCACATTGATTACATTTGTAAGGTTTCTCTCCAGTATGAATTCTTTCATGCCTTCGAAGCTGACCATGGCATGCAAAGGCTTTACTACACTGCTTACATTTATAAGGTTTTTCTCCAGTATGTGTTCTTTTATGTATTCGGAGATAACTTTGTCGAGAATAGGCTTTACCACATTGATTACATTCAAAGAGCTTTTCTCCAGTATGTGTTCTTTTATGGGTTCTGAGATAACTGTGTTGTGAAAAGGCCTTATCACATCGATTACATTTGTAGAGCTTCTCTCTAGTGTGTGTTCTTTTACGTATTTGGAGACTACCATGATGTACAAAGGATTCACCATATTGAATACCTTTATAGGTTTTCTCTCCAGTATGACTTCTTTCATGCCTGCAAAGATAATTGGAACATGTCAAAACCTTACCACATTCATTATACTGGTCAATCTTGTTATCTGTAGGAATTACAGTTCAGTCTAGTTGTAAAGAGAAATCAGATCTTAAGCTTTTATCACTTAGTTTACAATCGTGGTTTCCCCTTCATTATGGGTTGCTTTGCTTCTTTGAAGATACTTGTAATGATAAGGGCATTTATTACACTGCTCACATCTGTGGTGTCCTTTTTCTCTATGAAAGTTTTCATATAGTTGAAGAGAAATGGAATAACTCAGAGCTTTGCCACACTGAGTGCATTCATAAATTTCTTATTTTCCTATAGTGCAAAATACACTGCATTTACACATAGAATTTTCAATGGAAACTGGTCAAACAGAGAAAAATTTCCACATCCCTAGTACTCATAGGGATTTTCTGCAGTGTGAGTTTGTGGATATATTCCCAATGAAGTTGGAAAACTAACTAATTATAAACTTGTATCACACTGAGAAAGTCTACTCGAATGGGGAATATCTTCTAATTTCTAGGAGAAAGATACATTACTTCTTTCAATATCCCAATGCTCACATGACTTGTATCCATTGTGATGCATGATATACCTATTAAAAGAATAATAAGAAATGAAAGATTTCCACATTGCATTCACACAGTTTGCCTTTTTGTTCATCAAAGACATGTGGTATAGGGATTAAGGTTTCTCCTCAACAACATTCTTGACTCTCATTAACTGCCCCTTTCACTAACCTTAGCAATGCTACTACAGGTATATGAGCAATACCAGCTTTACTATGGAACATTTCTTTATTAGAAGGTTTTGGACATATGTACCTATTCAATGTATATATCTTTTGCAACATGGGAGTGGTATAAGTCTAAATAGATTACCAGGTCTACAGAGTAGCTGCAATGTGGCTAGTAAATGGTAATATCTGATGAAGCATTGTTTTCTTGTATTTATTCTCAGAGGAATGCCTTGCAAACAGAAATCAGACACCTGACACTGAGGTTCATGGATTTTTGTGAATTTAATAATCAAAGATATACTTGAGTGGTTTTTGTACACTGTTGTTTTCCCTTAAAATGTACAGGACACATTAAAAATTCTTCTGAGGCATACTCATACCAAATTGCACATGAAAATTACCTTGCATGTCTTCTAGAACTTTGACAATGTTCTTCAATATTATGGCCTTCCCAATTGTAGCCTAAAATATAGTACCAGAAAAGGTATGAATTATTATTGGAAATTAGGGAAAATTTAACTTACTATCTTCAGTGAACCTGATTTATTCATCTCATTCTTCGTCGTTCTCTAATTGAAATTATAGAAGAGCATCAATAACAAAGAAACACTTGTTCCCTCATTTGAAAAAGTGAAAGAAAATTCAGTGTCTTACCTATAGCAATGAGGTTCCTGCAGGTCTCCAACATCACATCTTTGTAGAGACTCTTCTGTGAAGGATCCAGCAAAGTCCATTCTTCTTGAGTGAAGTCGACAAGCACATCATCATAGGTTACTGCACTCTAAAATATCCCACAAATGTGTATAGCAGAAACCATGATACAGACAACACTGTAAATGTATACTGCATTGATATTATATATTCGTATACGTCTGCTCCATTTATTTCTTGACCCAGAGGTGCTAATGTAATCACCAAGTCATCTTAGAAGTAAACTGAATAATGAGGTTCTGTCATTGCTTCACCCTTTGAATAGGATATATAGTCTTGAAAGAGAAATGCCAATTAACAGAGAGAGAGAGAGAGAGAGAGAGAGAGAGAGAGAGAGAGAGAGAGAGAGAGAGAGAGAGAGATGCTCGCCTTTAATCCTAGCATTCAGGAGGCAGAGGTGGGTGTATCTCATTGAATTGGATGCCAGCCAGCCTGGTCTGAGGTACATTTTAAGGACAGCCAGAGGTACATTTTAAGACCCTGTCTCCCCTGGAAAAATCAAACAAGAAAGAGAAGAAGAACTCAGATGTTTTTACTTAAAGTTCCCTCAAAGAATTATACATTCATTCCAGTTCTGTATTCATCTTCCATAATCTTGACGTGCCCAGTTAAAACTGGAACATTAATAGGATCTTACAAAAAGGGGATACATGTTTAAACAGTTACAAATGGATAGATGAAAATATTAGCAATGTAGAACCTAAATCAACAACATAGGGCAGGAGAGATGGCTCAGCAGTGAAGAGCTCTTGCTGGTCTTGCAAATAATTGGGCTCAATTGCCAGTACTTACAAGGGGACTCACAACTATTCATAACTCCAAGTTCAGGAAGTCTGAGGCCATCTTCTGCCTACTATGAGGACCAGGCACACATGAGGCGTATATTCATGCATACAGGCAAAATACTCATATTAATTAAAAAAAAATCAAACAAACACAACAGGTAGAAAGAATGTTGTGTGCCTGCAACTTAATGACTCAGAAAGTTCAGGCAGTATTAATGTCATGAACACATGCCATCCTGAGAAATAGGATATTCTGCCAGATTTCAAAATTCACATGGATGAAGGTCAATACAACAGCATATATTTGACATGTACTGAAATCTATATCTCATGTCCATCAGCCAATAATATAAAAACAAAAAGCCAAGCATGTTGACCCACATTTAATCCCAGCATGGTGGAGCCAGAGTTGAAAAGCAACTGCTTCGACTGCATCTTATGTGATTTAAGGATAGAGTCTTGCCAAGAGTCATCCATCTAGAAGAAGCTAAAAACTATCAGGTGATCTTCCTGAGATGGTTCTACCATGGATTTGCTTCTTTAGGTAAGGCGGAGGAGACTACATTTGAGGAAAGGTTCCTGTTACTAATATTCTTTTCCTGTTGTTATTATTAAATACATAACACTCACTAGGTATTTACCCACCCTTTTGAGTAGATATAGGGAGTGGAAGAAACTAAACTGAGGGATGTCCGAGAAGTTCCAGGGATGGGACCATCTAAGTCTTTTGAAACTGAGGCCCCCTGTGTCTGAGACAGAGCTGCAGGATTTGTTTCTTGCTTCAGTCCAATCTTCCCTCACTATGTACAGATTCTCATAGGTGTCCCATAGCTTAGGTATCTCAACATCTTGTGGCCTCAAAATGCAACTCAGGCTTCATCCTCACAGGTTCATGCAATGCACTCTCACAGTATCCTCCCTCACCGGGGCTCTGACTCTGGCAGACAGAGATGGTTGGAACAGTGCTGAACAGAAACCATACAGGAAGAATCCATGACCTTAAATTTTGCATCTTTCTTGTTTCCAGAACTTGGGTATCCTGTCAAGTTTGGATTTTAAATTGGTATGGACCCTGCCACCCTTGGACCACAGTTATAGCAGGTTTTGTATGAAGAGCCTTCCAAGGACTAGGAGTCACTTTGCCTACTCCCCCTTCCATTCATTGAAGCCTAGCAGGAGGGAGTGTTTCCCTTAAGACACTTTCTTAGGCTTCCAATCCTGAGCAAGGACCTTCTCTTTAATGGTGATAATCTCTGAAAATTCAGGCCTCTGTCTCAGCATTTGGCTGTCATCTGAAAGAACCCAACACTGTTTTTCTCTGCAAACCACAGACTTTGCATTTATTTCTGCCCTACTTGTTGCTTCTTCTTTTTTTCTCTTCAGTGGAACCCTGAATGAGTCACTGGTAATACTCATGCAAGAGATTCAGTATTTCATCTAAGAATTCAGCCCATTATTTTTTAATTCTGCCTTCTTTAATTTTTCAGATCATGGGCAGAATAAGAAAGATTTTGGGACAGAAAAACCACAATACCTCTGGCTAAATTTTGCTTTTAGTATATTTTATACTGACATCCTATGACCTGAACTTCTGTCTGCATTACTGGCAAAACTCAGATCTTCCAGATGCTACAAGAACAACTGATTAAGCTCTGAGTACAGCTTTCTATGCTGTTTGCCATTTCAAGTCCTGATACTTCCCACATTCCTGCAAAAGAGAACATTTCCAAGTTCTATCCAAAAGCAAAATCACTTGTTGTGCACCGTTTTTTCTTTTCCAGTACCTTGCTATTCTGCTGTTGCTGTGATTGAATCCTCTACCCAAAAGCCTTAGCTCAGGTAATGAACAGGCTCACTTGGTTGGTCCTGTCAGATCACACTCCATCATTCTGGGAGCTTAGGACTGAAACAGAAGCTTCAAAAACGAAGGCAAAACCCATGGACAGACGTAGTTTCCTGGCTTGCCCTCTTGCTTGGCGACTGCCTCATGCTCAGCTAGCTCTCTTATGTAGTCCAGGCCCACTTGCTTAAGGATCCTGCCACCCTCAGGGGAAGAGCCCTCCCACATCAACCATCACTCCACACAATCTCTCACTGACACAGCATCCAGTCATTTTGATGAGGGCATGCCCTCAAGTGAGGCTCCCTCAGATGACTGTAGGCTCTAAAATGCTGACAACTGAAGCTACTTAGGACACACAGACAATAATATATGAGAAAGTTTTTTTTTTAAAAATCCAAATTCAATGTGTTAACCATATCAATCACTTCAGTAGCAAAAATCCAAACATTGAAGTCTGCAAGAACTGGAAGGCACAGAAATGAGGAGAGGCAAGCCTTCAGGATCAGGAAGAGGAAACTAAAACTGTTTCTCCACAGAAAGTCCTCAAACGATGAAAAACTCAAATTTTACTATAACATGATATAGTTAATGTTCAGAAGACAAAAACAGGTGAAGGTCTATCATTTCCCATGGAAACAATAATATAATTAGATTATAATGAATAAAATCACACACTATAGATGGCACCATTGTTAGGAGACAGAAAGACAGACATACAAGGCTTTTAAACAACTACAAGATAATAATAATAATAATAATAATAGTAGTAAATCAAAGAAATTATAGGCCAGAACTCATCCTGTGCACTCCGTTTCTCCTCTTTGCCAGAAATGGATTGGAAGTGGCAAAAAGCCAGTCAACTAGACAAAAAGGCAGCTTAAGGAATGGGAAAAGATTTATTTTTTATTTTTATATTTTTACTAAATCCACATTGTATAGAGGCCTAATATGCAAAAAATATAAAGACCTCAGGGAACTAGATGTTCCAAAGCTGAAAAATCCAACTAAAAAATGGGGTATAGAGCTAAACATAGAATTCTGCACAGAAGAATCTCAAATGGCCAAGACTTGAAGAAATCTTCACCATCTTAGTCCTTAGGGAAATGCCAATAAACTACTTTGAGAATCCATCTTACACGTATCAGGATGGCTAAGATCAATAATACATGTGACAGCTCATCCTGGCAAGGATATAAGAAAGGGGAACAATCCTCCAGTACTTATGGGAGGGCAAACTACTATAGCCACTATGGAAATCAGTAATTCCTCAGAATTATGGTACTCAGAAAACTTAGACCTCAAGTCCCAGCTATATCACTCTTTGGCATCTATCCAAAAGGAGCTCCATCACACCACAAGGATACTTGCTCAACTATGTTCATATTATATTTATTCTTACTAGCCAGCAACTGTAAACAACACAGATATCCCTCAATTGAGGAATAGATAAACAAAATTTGGCACATGCACATAACACTCAACTGTTTCCTTAAAAAAAAAATGACATCATGAATTTATAGGCAAGTGAATGCAACTAGAAAAAAAAAATCACCCTAAGTAACATAACCCAGACCCAGAATGACAGATATGGTATGCATTCACTTATACGTGATATTATCTATTAGGTAAATAACAATCAAGCTACACTCCGCAAAACTACAGAGATTAGGTAAACAGGACTGCTATAAGGGAAAAGCATGGATCTCCCTCTAAAGGGTAAATACAATAGTTTCTATGAGTAGACTATGGTTTGATGGGAACAGGAGTGGAAGGGATCAGTTGGGGTTGTAGGGGAGGGAGAGAGAGAGTACACTGCAGGGAGAAATGACTGGAATTAGGGGACATTGGGGGATTAGTGTAGAAACCCAGTGTAATGGCAACTTCCTGGAATCTATGAGGGTGACCCTAATGAGGGCTCCTAGGAATGGAGGATATGGAGACTGAACTGACTATCCCTTGTTGTAGTCTTCTTAGCTTTAAGTAAGCCTTTCCCAGCCTTGAAAAGGCTGAGCAGTTTTTCCAGCCTTGAGCAGGCTAAGCAGACCTTGAACATTCACCATGACAGGTCTTATCAACTGGACAGAGACATCGGTCTTGGCTGCAGTTGCAGGTTCCCATGGGAACTTAGCTGTTTTGGATGCCTGCGCTGACCTTGCTCTACAACCAACTCCAGCTGAAGAAGGGGATGGGGTTTGTGGTTTTTTTCCTTTATAAACACAAAGCTTATTATTAAACTTTGAGCCTTGATCAGAACCTTTGTCTTGGCTTCATCCTTCTCTCGTCCTCCTGCCTTATCTCCAGTTCCCCTTTCAGGTAAACCCAGTTTGCCTGTGGCTGCAGGACAGCTACCCATTATAGCTAGGCAAGGCTTCAATGTTGAGAATGGGTTACATTCAGTTGAGCTGTCGGCCAAGGAGGTCCCTTGGAGATCTTTAAACTACCAATGCTGATGCTAAGACAAAACTTGGCTCTCAGATAACTTGGGACTCATCGTGGAGGACAACTCCACCCAGCTACACTGAGTGTAGAGGTCAAGCTTCACCCCTATGTTCTAGTCTCTTGTAGGATGAAGGTACTGTACAGGCTACAGAAGAGAAACCTGGACACCAACCCCGCTACAAAAACCCTCTACCTACAATTGGTCCTTCCTGCAAGATGTGCTGGGGCATGAGGGTAACAGACTTGAGTGGCCAGGCAACGTTTGGTTTAACCTGAGGCCCAGGACATGAAGGAGACCCATGACTCACACTGCCTGGATTTCCAGGAACCCTACAGAGACTTAATGGCAAGCATGGGGCCATCATGGGGCTGTGCCAGGTCCTCTGCTGAGGCTATGGCTGTCAGCTTGGTGTCTATGTGGGACTCCCAACAGTGGGAGCAGCTCTGAGTCTTTTGCTTGATCCTGAGACTCTTCCTATTGGCTTGCCTTGTCCAGCCTCAGCATGAAGGCTTTCACCTTGTCTTTTACTATCTTGTTTTGTCCTGTTTGGCTGTCCTCTTTTGGAGGTCTGCTGCTTTCTGAAGAGGAGACAGAGTGGGGGTGGATCTAGGGGAGAGGAGGATGGGAAAGCTGGGGAGTAGCTGGAAGGAGTGGAGGGAGGGGAAACAGTGGTCAGGAGATATTGTATGAGAGAAGACTCTATCTTCAATTATAACATTAATTCACGATTGCTTAAATGACAATGCAAAGGAGGAGGAAAGCAATAATGAACCAAGAAAAGCAAAATAGTACCGACAGGGACAGCATGGTTGTGACAGATACAGTTCTCGTTCTGTTTGTGTGGAGGGTGACCATCACACAGGAGTGTAAAAGTATCTTTTATTTGCTGATATAACTGTCATCTAGGAGGTGTACTTCTCCATCTGCTAACCTAGGCCTAGTCCTGGAAACTTCTAGCCTCTGTGCAATCTTATCTAGGTCTAGAAAGTTTTCAGCCTCTGAGACTTAACTGCTGAATAAACTCGCCCTTTCTTTTTCTTTCTGATCTCTGGCTGGCTGGTCAACTCAGCTGTTCTGGCTCTAAACTCCTCTCATGTTAAATGATTCAAACTGACTTCTTTCACTTTTGACTGAATTGCTCCGATTGGCCTCAGACTAACTCTGGTATTCTGTTCTAGTCTTCTGGCTCCTCCTCATTCTCTGGTTTGTTCTCTCTTCACCTGTGTCTGGCTTGTTCTCTCTTTGACCTGTCTCTGTAAAACTGCCTCCTCCTCTCACCCTCTGCACTGCTTCCTCCTAGGTTGTTCTCTTTCCTCTGTCTTCTCTAGAGAGTTGGGCAGATCCTATTCTCTCACATCTTTCTCTGATTCATTAGCTGTCACTTTCAAACACAGGTGCTTCCTTCTAAAACTAACTTTACCTTCATTGCTTGGGTTGGTTTAAAGGTGTGTGACCCCTAAGCTACCTCCCAGCCCTCCAGCTACTATTAATCTCTCTTTCCAAGAGAAATTAAAGCTCTAAAGTGTCAGGAGCCATGATGGGACAAGCTAATAATTAGCAGGTGATCACCAGAGTCCTACTCTGTGCCTACGCCACTACCCTTTCCAGGCCAGGAGGCTCACGGCATTCTAATTGGTGCCTTGGAACAGGGACTTTGAAGTAGGTAAGTGGACACAGATAGGACTCTCAACTGGGTCTTGCATACCCCTTGGACAGGGAGTGTGCGGTTATGAAGGGTGAGAAATAAATTGTCTGCTGCCATCAGCAGAGGCTGATATTGGGTACCATCAGTTCCTGGGTTACACCAGGAGCCATCAGCTCAGGCTTTAAATTGTCTGCTGCCTTCAGCAGAGGCTGATATTAGGTGTTAACAGTGTCTAGCTGAACTGTTGGGAGTTATCAGCACCCATCTCAGGTCAGGAGCCATCAGCTCTGGGTTGTGTGCATTTCATGGGCATCTTTCAGGATGGGACAAAGTGAATCTACAGACAGAGAGTTCTTTACAGATGTTATTAAGCATGCTCTTAAAGAAAAAGGCACTGAGGTTAGCACTAGCCAGCTAACTGACTTTCTTCAGTTTATACAAACTGTCAGTCCTTGGTTTCCAAGAAGAACTTTAGATCTGAATACATGGGAGAAAGTAGGGTTAGATATTAAAAACTGGTTTACAGCGAATGGAGGATTAGGCATGCCCCTTACAGCATTTGCTATTTGGGATGTGCTTAGGATGGCATTAGTGGATAACAAAAAAGCCGTATGTGCTCAGGAGACATTAGATTCACCTCCTTGTGAGGGGACTCCGTTACTAGAGTCTCACTCAGGATCTAAGAACAATGTTTATTCCTCGACAGAAGAGTCTGAGAAAAGTAGCTCAGAAGAGGTTAATGGTGAAGCAGAAGAGGAAAAGTCAACCTTAGAGGAGGAATCTGACTCTGAAAAGAAATTGACAAAATATCATCAATATAAGTGGCCTAACCATGTGGCATTTAAATATAAGTCATTCTATAAGACCCCCGGAAAAACTTAAAAAGAAACCAAAGAGGCCTATCAGATCTGCTGCTGGTGTACCTCAAACTCCGCAACAGGATAAATTGTTAGGCTGTTTCCCAGTGAGTATGGGGACTAACAAAGAGGATAAGGATCACTTACGGGAAACTTTGGCATTTAAATTGCTTATGACTCCTCATGATTGGTTTAAAATAGTCAGAGCCTATCTAACTAAAGATGAATTTTTACTGTGGATGGATATCTATAAGAACTTGGTTCAAAAAGAGTTGTCTAAGACGTCTGAAAATAAGAGGGAAATGAAAGAGTTAACATTCGAAATGTTTATGGGTTCAGGGGACGGCCTGAAGAAACAACTCAACAAAAAAATGGCACAGGAAGCTCTAGTAAATATGTCAGCTGCAGCCCTAGAGTCATGGAGATGCTTGCCTAATAGAGACACACATACTAAAAGGCATACTAATATAACACAGAAACCAGGAAAACATTTGGAGGAATCTGTTGCTCAGCTGACAAGAAGCTATTGAAAAAAAATAGTTCTTAGCTCTGAGGCAAAAGATATTGTTTTAAAACAACTGGCCTTTGAGAATGCTGCACCCACTTTTCATTCTCTTCTAAAGATAACTAAAAAAATCTGGAAATTTATTTAAAGCATGTGTTTGGAGGTCGTTACTTCATTATTTTCAAGGTGTACCTATTACAACAACCTCACAAGGCCAGAACACTATCTAAAATCTTAATAATCAAGGATAGAAAACATTTAATAAATCAGGCTGGGCTCACAAAAGTTATTCAGGTAAGAAGCCTGGACTATTCAGCAAATAATGTCCTGGTAAGGCAGGAGGTGCCATAAATTTTAATGCTCCAGGCCCCACTCAAAGCAGAAATCCAACTGAGTATCCTCCTTGTCTGAAAGGGTGCCACTGGCGAAAAGAGTGCTAAACTAACTTTCATAAAAACGGTACTGCCTTATCTGGTGCTACTGTAATCCCTAATAATGCAGGAATCTTATCAAACCAGGGAAACTGTGTGAGGGACCTACCTCAGGCCCCTCAGACAATAGAAGTAATTCAACAGCCTCAGGTGACCAATCCATTTGTCAAAGAAGGACTATCCAACAGCTGCATCGGGCAACCCCAGGCAGCACAGGACTGAACCTCCACAAAATATTTACTCATGACTTCTCCTCAAGCAGGCGATCTTAACTTTTAAGCTCTTAAAAGAAACTCTTCTCACACAAGAAACCTATGCATAACAGACGGAGCTAGAGACAATAGTCATTATCTTTTAAATACTAAGGTCAGACCCTGTCTAAAAACTGTAACTGCTTTACAGCTATTTTACAGTTTTAGCCCCAGCTTTCGGAATTACAAGTCTTGCTTCAATTCAGAAATTGAATTTGAAATTTCTCTATTGGACATGTTCAAGTTTATTCTATGCTTCCTGGTCCTATAAATGAAGGCAGGGATTAGTTTCATTTCTTAACAAAAATTTGTTGCCTTTCCTATGACGGTAACTTAGCAAAATCTTACACTACAGATCACCTCTGCACTCTGTGAGTCTGCTTCTGCATTCCTGCAAAGCTGTTAGCTCAGGCTAGCCCCTGGTGAGCCTGGGCCCTTGTGATTTAAAACAGACAAAGGTTATATATGTCCTGTCTTTTGGAAAGGTAGCCTTTATTCCTTTGTGTACACTTAATTCTCATTACTATTTATGCCTTTTTCTAACTTAGGAAAACTTTCAAAGATATGATACAGTATTTGTTTCATTATTTTATAATCTTGGATATGACAAGGAATTGGTGTTTGACTCTTAGTTTCTCATATCCCACTGACATCCCCTAGAGTTCACAGGGACATACTATTGCGGAAATAGCTCATCAGACCTTAAAAGATATAGGCATCTAAATTACAAAATAAAACTATAATTATTCATCTCCTTATAATACCTTATAATGTTTGGAAACCATTATAGAGAAGGAGAAGCTCTGTTTATATATTTACAGGACCCTGTAGATGCCAAACCAGCTGATTGTGCCAGGCCTTCTCCATGGACAGAGACTTCCACACCTGTCACTTCCTTTAAGCCTACGTCAGAGTCAACATCATCTGCAGACTCTCCACCGTGCCAGAGACCCCAGCAAAAGAAGATACTGAAGACACAGTTCCTGATTGCAGCTGATTGGACTTTTAATTCTAGACCCAGGAGATACAGGGGATATAAAATGGTTAAATACAAATCTGTATGTATCATTTCCTACCAGAAGGCTATTTTGACCAATTGTAATACTTCACCATGTGCCATACTGTTTTTTCTCATTGTATACTAGCTACCTTGTTTTGTCACCAATCACTTTCTCGCAGTCCTGACGTAAATGCTTTTGCTTGGTTTGCCTTGGTTGAGACTGTTAATTCTCTCTCATGACCTAAGAGATTTATAGCTGAAGTAATCTTAAACATTACAACCTTAATTGCCATCTCAGAGTCTGTTGCAGCTTCTGCTGCCTTCTTAGTCCAATGGGTATACACTGCTACCATGTCTATTCCTTGTTAGCACTGATTACTTAGGATAAAATTGATAGAGGTTTGACAGAATATTATTTGGAGGAAGCTATTCCTTACATAAGAACTCAGGTTCAAAACACTAGAACATGTTAAACTACCTCATGTCATGCCAATTTTAAATGGATTTGTGTTACCCCTCTGTCCTACAATGGGTCAGAAATGTCCTGGGAACGGATACAAGCACATCAGCATGGTGTGTGGAACAATTCAGCTATTGATATGGATACTTTACATTCCCAGATCAGTGCCATCAGTCACTCCAGACTGAAGAGTTCTTCAGCAGCAGAACTGGCTGATTATTTTTCAAATTCGATCATAAATTTTGTTAAAAATTATCCTTTATGGAATTTCTTATACATTTGGGAATTATTATAGGATTAGTTATTCTGCTTCTGTTTCGTCTTCTAGTCAACTTCAAGCGCTTAGGGTCTGCTATCAGGACTGCTCAAAGGGAGATATATACGCTTCATTTATATTATTCAAAGGGAAGAGATGTCAGGAGCCATAACAGGACAAGCTAATATATGAGCATCCTGATCATGGCCTGCTTCAGATTATTATATAACCTGCGACAGGTGAGCCCTCATCAAGCAAGGCCGTGATGGACTCATTTTAGGAAAGATTCCTGCTATTAATATGCTTTTCCTGTTATTATTTAACATATATAACAATCGCTAAGTAGTAGCACCTTACTACTTACACCCCTTTGAAGCAGATCTCTGCAGATCCACGAAGATGTACTGTCTTGTAGTGATGCTATGTAGACAAATAGATGACTTAAGTTTTAAGGATGATCCTATAAGAATTCCTAAAATTATATCCGTGATTTTTAAGCTCTTTTATCGTGGAACTTCTATTAGGTCCTCTTCTGATAGTCAAAACTGCAATGAGAAATCTGCCAGTCTCCCAAGTGTTACCAGTTAATGGCTCTTAGATGGCAACAAGACTTTCTCCTATTCAGAGCACATTCCAAGAGGTTGTAAAACAATTAACCAAAGGTCATAAAAAGGGAACTAGGATTTATTATAGGTGCTAGGACAGAAGATAAAATATTGACTGGGTTTATCTGTACAAAACTTCACTTATAACTTAGTTATGGTTTTGAACCTGCAGTGAACCCGAGTCACTGAATCAGATGATGGATGTTTAGCCAGATAATTACTCCTAATGGATATGCATGTAAACATTCTCTGTTGTAAACTTCTATTTCAATTTATGACTTGATTTTTTTTGTGTGAACTTGTGATGAACTTTGTAACATGTGATCATATATTCTGAAAGATATATAAGTACTGAAGACAAAGAGAAGAAGAAATTTTTCCCCTTCCCCACTTAGACTAGAAGTTTTTGCCTTTCCTCACTCAGAGTAGAATTTTTTGCCTTTCCCCACTTAGGATCTTTTCTCTTTTCCTCTTAGATAGCTTTCATAGGAAAGTTTTTACAACTTAGTAATAAACTCATTAACCACTTCTCTAAGTGTCCCATTTTATTCCCGAGACTTCCAACCTGCAGGCGGAAAGCTAGAGCCCAGCGGTTCCTGCTGAGAAAGAACAAAGGCAACATTGCTTAGTCCTCTGCTGTTAGGCTGCAGGTGTCAATCACCTAAGCCAGCAGTCTGGTCTTTCACCCCCAGAAAGAGCAACAAAGTTTCAAGGACATTTTAGAAGTTATCAGCCAGGCAGTGGTGGCGCACGCCTTTAATCCCAGCACTTGGGAGGCAGAGGCAGGTGGATTTCTGAGTTCGAGGCCAGCCTGGTCTACAGAGTGAGTTCCAGGACAGCCAGGGCTACACAGAGAAACCCTGTCTCAAAAAAACCAAAAAAACAAAACAAAACAAAAAAAACCAAAACAAAACAACAAAAAAAAAGAAGTTATCAGCATTCCAGTACAGTTAGAGAGCTAGAAAGCCCCGAGACCCTCATAAAGCCATCATCAGAGTCCTACTCTGCCTAAGCCACTACCCTCTCGGGGCAGGAGGCTCGAGGCATTTTCCCTTTCTCCACTTAGGATCTTTCCATTTTTTCCCTTAGGTAGTTTTCATAGGAAACTTTTTGCAACTTAGTAATAAAGGCTCTCACCACTTTTCTAAGTGTCACTTTTCTCTTCCTGTGACTTCTGACTAGCAGGTTGAAAGTTAGAGCCTCACGGCTCCTACTGAGAAGTACAAAGGCAATTTACTTAATCCTTTGCAGTTTGAGGAAGAGGTGCTAAGTGCCAGAAACTGCAGTTTCTGGGCCTCAGAGGAACACAGAAGGCAGGTCATTTACAGTAGCAAGGTAACATAGACTTAGACAAGTAAACTTTTTATTATACAACAACCCTAAATATCTTGTGAGACAAAGTCTTACCCTCCGCTGACATTCTTCCCTCTCCAATGGCTTCCATCAAGAAGACCTGACAAGAAAGAAGAACCCCTGCCAGGGCTGCCCCTCCCCCCTGCACTAAAGCTCTCTCTGAAGTAGGTGATCAGAGAGGTGGGCTCTGTCTGTGCAGCTCCCCATGCCTCCTTATGATCTCGCCCAATCCCAGCCACACTGAGTCCACACACAAATCAATGTTGAGGAATAAGTTAATGTCTTGTTTCCTGACATGTGGATTATGGCACATGATGTGCAATCTGCCTTACACACCTGCACACCACCATGCACACCAGAGAAACCTCTGCAGCTCAGAAATTCCTTTTGTACCCTGGAATTGAATGTCCCTGAATCACTCCATTCATTGCAGCTGCTGGTAGTGGAAAGGCTAAAGGATTTTAATAAAATATTGGTGAAGGATGATCCCCATCGCCTCCTTTCTACCAGTTTCGAAACGATTTGTAAAACTTATCACACAAGACTGAATGTGCAATGCAAGGTTCAGAGCTTCTAGAAACCAGACCTTTGGTTTTGAAATCTGACTTTCCACTCCACACCAAAAGTAGTGCTTGTGTGTGCACACTGGGCAGTGATATTATAAGTAGTACAGCTTCCTATGGCCAGAGCTGCAGCACCTCCTCCTCCCCAGGGAATCCACACTCAGGCAGGCTCAGAGGCCAAGGCCCTCTGCCCAGGTCACCACATGTACCAAAGGAACCACAGTCTTGTTCACAGTCCAATCAGATCAGACCCTGAGAGCTTACACAACCTGCTCTTCCTGGTGGCTGCCACACTCACCATGGAATGGCTCTGGTCCCCTCTCAGCCCTCTGATGAACTGCATCAGAGGACAATAAGGAAAGACCTGCAAGCTCCTGATTGCTAGGCTACCCAGAGGACATTAGCAACCCCCTCCCCCACCAACTGGTGGATTAAAGATAAAATGACACATCACAGGCCTTCCCAGCTCTGCCCTTCCACCCCACCCTACGGGCAGACAGAATCTTTAGTAGAATCTTCCACTCTCCCAGGGCACCTGCTCATCTTCCAAGTCCCAGGGTCCCTTGTGTGCACATTCCATCACACACCCCACATCCAGTGCAGCCATCCCTTTGCTTCACAGCTGGGAAGTGCTGCACCCAAACTCCAGCCAACTCAAACAGTAACAACCACTGAAGTGAAAGGTGCCTACGAATTTGAAATCAAGGAACAGTAACTGGGAGGTGAATGAAAAAAAGGAAAGGAGCTGGCTGCTCCTCGGTACAGTGGAGTAGAAAGTTTATTACAGATAAAAGGGAGTGCATAGCCGGGGCAGGGACATCTGGGAGAGTCCACAGTGGACATGGCCCTGAGCCATGTCAGGAGAGGGTAGAAGAGACAGGGAGAGAGCCAGACTAAGAGGTCAGGAGGGCAAATGATAGATGAAAAAGATCAGCTAACCAAAAAGGTTGGATTCCCTAAGAGCAGCTGGGAGAAGGGCAGTGCAATCCCTAAACTAGAGACAGGTATAGCAGCCATACCCTGTGACAGGTAGGGACTGGGGGATGCTGGGAGAACATGACAGCCAGGTCCACTCTCATTTGTTAAACATTCAGAGAAAAGAGAAGGTTGAAATGATTTAATTAGAATCTCAAAACGTTTCTTAAAACGTTGAATCGGGCTTTATGGTCCAATATTCTCCAGGGATTAGACACATGTACTAGAGCACACCAAGTACCTACTCACACCTTTTCTCTCAGGCTGTGCACATTCAAACAGGAAAAACAGCATTCCTGTAAGGGACAGCCATCACAGTTTGTCAAGAACTTTTGTTTGGTTTGAATTAGTGTAACTACAGTAATTTGGCTTCTGGAATCCTTATTTAGATTCTTGATTGTCCTGCTCTGTGAAAATGGCCATTTTGGACTTTTATCGATTGTCTAAAATTGATTACCTGACTGCCAACTGCTAATGCCAACTACTTTCAAAGCAGGAAGCTCTCTCCTTCCTTCCTTCCTTCCCTCCCATCCCTTCCATGCTGAGCATACTAGCTTCAAAGATGACCAGTGTACTCAATTCTTACTTTATTTCTAATTCCACTGAAAAAGTCATGGAGATAAGAAGACACCCATTCTCTAGTCTTTGTTCCTTCTCACTGACCAGTCAGGGCCCAGCACCGAGGAGTTGCAGGACAGTATTCCAGGCAGTGGACAGCCGAGACAGGATTAGGTGTCCAAAGCAAGTCTTAAGTCTTAACTATATAGCCTGAGGCAAGCCTGAGCTATAGAAGATATTGCCCTAAATAGAAACAAATAATCAAAGCACTTGAGAAAAAGGAATACAATTCTTAATGGCCCAGAGACATTGGAGAGTAGATACAACGAAGAGATTGGAACAGTGATGCAGTAAGAAAATGAAATTTTAAAAGCAATACTAGCAATTGACTTCTTAAAAAGGTAAATATAACTGACAAAGAAATGTATAGCTATACTAACCATAAAAACAAACAGGCTATTCCCTGGTAGATGAAATGGCATTAGTAAGACGTTTGACCCCATGTGCAATGTTAGCTGCTGTGATCTGTAACCTGACACACACAGCTACAGCTAAAGGCATGTGTCTCAACCCTCTGAGGAGACTTAACTATGTCAGCAAAGATTGTACATATTTCCATAAGCCAGTCCCCTAATTGGAAATTCAATATTCACTGACTGAACACAACCTCCTCTAATTGTACACTCACCAATCTGGTCTGTTTTCACTAATACCCATGAATTAATACATGCCATGAAATTACAAAATCACCATCCTGCCTGAATCAGGCCCTTCTTCACAATGGTGACCCCTGCAGCTGACTCCCTTAAACTTTAGTCTGTGATATAGCTATTGCCGGACCTGTTTCACCCTGCAGTGTACATAGTAAACTGTTACTCCTGTTCTGATCTGAAGGCAGAAGAAGCCAAGCTCCACATGAAAATCTTTTTTCCTGTTGCTGCCTTGGACAGTTAATGACATGACTCAAATGACTAATTTTAAAACTCTGTTATGATATATCCCTTTAAATTAAGGGTTTAGGATGTTTAATCAAGATGAAAGCAAGGTCATTGCCCTGGGGAGCAAGAGACAGGAATCAAAGTGACCTGAGTCAACAGAGCTTTTCTCAGAAACATTTTTCTAAAAGGCTGAAGATGCAGCTGTTCTACAATTAATATACCTCCCCAGGGAGAAATCACTCCAGACACAATTAAAAGATTAATTATTTTTTAAAAAATCTCTTTGATAACAGCTTGCATCCAATGCTGGTTTGTAGTGACTTTTTTTTGAGAATTTTGGTTTCCTTAGAAACACAGAAATATTACAAGAATGTGCCTTCATTTTAATCCCAGGTGTAGGGTTGTGAGGTTGCTTCCGACTGTCTGCAACCACCATGATTGCTTCATGCTCTAGCAGAAGCATGAAGCTATATAGCACAGCTATAGATTTCTGTGGTGATGTGACATTTGGAATTCCGGGATCTTTTTAGAGGTGCCCTGAGAGGCAGGGTCAGGGCTTAAACACAAGGAAAGAAATCAGATTCAAGATGTCTTTCTCCTCATCCTTGTTTCTCTCCTATCTGGTGTTAGGGGGTGAAGAGGGCAAGGGTGGGAAAAAGAAGAAAAGTAAAGAAAAAGCAAAGACGAGCTACAGTGGTTAATGCTAAAGGAGGAGCCGGCCTAGGACGGATTTTCCATTCCACATATGCTCTCCCCCTTAAGTCTCTTTTAGGTTCAGGACCCAGGTTATACTTTGCATGATTTAAACATGGACTGGAGACTGCAAGTCTAGCCACTTAGACGTATCAGAGAGTTACACAGCAAAGAGATTCCCAGGATTATTTCTTAAGTACACAAGTTCCCTAAAATAGCTGGTCATTCTTCAGTGACAGGGCCCTAAGTGGAAGGTCCCAGGTGATGAAAAGCATAGGAAAAGGAGGAGGTAGAAAGGATAAAAGCTGGGGTGGGGAGGTCTTGTGCTAAGTAAGCTTCTTAAGAAGAATACCATCTTGTATACTTCTTACACGGAGGAAATGGTGAGACATCTATGAAGGCAGCAGAAAGATGAAGACACTATGAAGTTAGCATAAACACCATACAATGGGACACACTCAGGAGAAGCCCAAACAGTGCTGCACAAGGGGAGCTCGGGGTGTCTCAAGATCATTCCTGACCGAGCCTATAGTGGCCTTGGGACTGATAACCACAGCCCCATGCACTGGGAAGAGTTGTGTTCTCAGAATCTGATGCAACCCCTCCCTTAGACACTGGCCCCAGACGATTACCAGCTCTCCTAAGCACATTCCTGGTTTTAGAGAAAGAGCTCTGTTTTATCTCTATACCTGAGGGCCTTAGGGAAATCTCCCAAGGCCTAGGCCCCAGACTGTTACTGGCTCTGACAAATAGTTTCTGGAATTCAGAAGCTACATCATTCTCTGTACATGGGAACCTCAGGGAAAGAAAGCCTGGTTTTATTTGTTTTCTTTTTTTACCTTTTCAAAAAGCTGTCAGCAGGTGTCATCTTACCCATGTGACGGAACTATGCTGTTCTCAAGAAGATAACTGAACCTTTAGGGCTCATCAGGCCTAATTTTATTGTGACCCTGTAATGACTCATCCAGCAGCTTGTTAGAGGCCTTGTCTTTGATATGGGGCTGGGCCTGGTGGCTGGTTGTAAATCAGGGTTGTTTCCTTTGTTATGGTTTAGACCCATATTTCTGGACAATGCTGGTGAATAAACGTGTGTATCCTAGCATTCTAATCGCTAACAGCCCTGGTTAGCAAACTACTTATCTGTGGGGTGTTTCACATGCAGTCCTTCCTCAGCTAAATTCTACTTGGTGTGACTTACTATCTCCTAAGCATTAATAGATCCTTTATATCATCAATTATACTCTTTTACATCACAGCTTGATAGCGGATTGCTACCCAACACATGAGATGTCTTTTAAAACTTCCACAAAATTAACTCCAAATGGATCGTACACCTTAATGTTAAATGCTAGGGAAAGAACTTGTAGAAACTAGGGGTCTCCGAGTTCGGCATCCTGCTAAGGATATTTCTACACACAAGCCACTGTTACAAATGTTCTGCGCAGATGCAGCCCCCATGATTAAGTTATTCAGAGGCTACTGCTGGGTCCAGCGAGCGTCTAGGACAAGGGACCTCACAGGTGGCTGCATCGGGCTACAGGTTCCCCCACCCCACAAGCCCCAGCCCCGGGAAAGACCCACCACACCAGCTCCCGCTGCTCAGCCTCCTGCTCCTCCCCGTTGTCAGCAGTGACCCTGTTCTCACCATGTCGCAACTTCAGAGCTTGTCCGAGCGCACCTCACAGCACCAAGCAGCAGGGTTCACAGCACAACACACTGAGCTATTCAAGGCTTCTCAGCTGCTAAGCAGAAACTGCCTCAAGGCACCCGGAAGAACCCGCCTCCTCTTCTGCCTGAAGCCTCTCATTGGCCAGTGAGTCTTGAGTGACTTTAGCACATCCCTTAGGCTTAGAGTGTGCTGAGGGATGCTGCACAGTGGTTCCTGGCTTAGACTTCCAGCCCAGAGCCAGACCTTTTCCAGGTCTGCAGGGATTTGATTTCAGTAGCGCTGGTGCCTGTCCTCTAACAGCCTCTATCTGTCTCCCACGCAGCTCGGGGGAGGTCCCAGCCCTCCAGCTTCTACTGTTCAGCTGTCTGCTCCCTCTGCCTTTAGAGCAGTGACCCTGTGCTTTCAGAGACGGCCTGAGCTCTCTTCACAGCACTCAGTAGACACTACTCCTTCTTCCTCCTGGCATCAAGATATACAGCTTACATAGCCCCCTACCCAACTTGGAGTGGAGTTATTAATCTGTCCCACAAGCGGGTGGGTGCCCAGAATATTAACAGTTAAAGGGATTTTAGGAAACAAGAGTTTTGTTTGTGGCTCCGTTCTGGGTTGAGGTAAACTTAGCTACTTCTCACCTGGCAGGTATGAGACAAGCCTGGGAGAAAAGCGGGGAACGGACAACACTGTGGAGCACCACTGTCAGCTGCCACATCGTCCTCCGTGGGAAGGTTAAAAAAAAAAAATTCTCTAGATGAACAGAATCGATGGAATGAATCTGTGTGTGCAGAACGTGGATTTACTAGAATGGTTCTCAGGCTGTGATCTAGCTGGTCTCACAGTGGCTGTCTACCGACGGAAAGTTGCAGAATCCCGTAGTGACTAAGAACATGTCACTGTGTGTCTCAGTTGGTCTTCAGTATCTATGAGAATTCCAAAGAAGTACGCTCTAATGCCAGTAAAACAAACATACCATGAACAAAACCAAAACAACCTCCCACCACCACTATCACAACAACTAAAAACTTACTAGCCAGACATAGAACAAGCGGACAAAGAGAAGAGCTACCACCCTGAATGTCCTTTTTACATGTAGGTTGCTACCGGAAGCTGTGGCCTAGATTAAAGGTACATTTCATCACCTCAAAAAATCCAGGTTAAAGAAGGGATTTCCCACTTCAAAAGCTATAACTAAAAATAAAAAATCCTGCACAGCATCCAAATTCTTTCGGATTTAGTCAGTTCCACATGTAGCCAGTTTGACTACCAAGAATTGCCGTCACATCAGCCCAAACAGAAGAACTGAGGAAGATCTTTCCCCTCACCTCTAGTAGCAGGAAAGGAAAGCACAGGAATGGTTTCCAAAGCAATGCCTTTCTTCAAAGAAGGAATCACTGGGGTTTCACTGAGGGAGTCTGGATACATTTGCTATAGGTATTGCTACTTCTACACATGCTCCGTTAAATCCTCCCGAATGTGGTCATGATTCAAAGCAGCGATATTAAGGTTATTCTTAGCTTGAAGTCACCAAAAAAAGAAAAAATGGACAGAAGTGCCTCTAGATCACTCACCTAATGCTATAAGGTCTTAGTTAAAATCCAGTAAACGTTGCTGTGGAAGCAGATTGTTCCAACGCTGTTGATTATCACCTACGTATGATCTAACAGACCATGCATCAGTGCCACAGTTCTCATATACACAGGACAAAGAATGCAAATTCAGAGACCATCAAGGAAAACTCATCTATCTGAATTGCGGGCACTCCTCTTAGAGGAACAGGTTTGCTGAGTTATTCTAACCTCACAATAAGGCTGCTCTAGACTCTCAGCAGGCTGGCTCAGAGGAAGGACACAGCTGCTTCCATGCAGGACCAGAGAGCCTACACTTTAACTAGATCTGACAGCATGCTGTCTCAGGGCTGTGGCGTCACTATGGAATTCTGGTTTTTTAAAGCTTTCTTTTCATGATATGTGCATGTGGGTGTTTGCCTGCATGTGTCTGTATGCAGTACCAACAGAGGGCAGAGCAAGAACACAGTAGATGCCTAGGTCTGGAGGTCCGGCAAATAATTAGCTCCTATGTGGTTTCTGGGGATGGAACCTTGGTCTTCAATAGCAACACCAAACTGCTCTTAACTGCTGAGCTATCTCTCCAGCTACTTATTTAAAAAAATTATTTTTATAGATTTAATTAAAATATACTACATCGCCGGGCGGTGGTGGCGCACGCCTTTAATCCTAGCACTTGGGAGGCAGAGGCAGGCGGATTTCTGAGTTCGAGGCCAGCCTGGTCTACAGAGCGAGTTCCAGGACAGCCAGGGCTACACAGAGAAACCCTGTCTCGAAAAACCAAAAAAAAAAAAAATATACTACATCACTTTCCTCTTTCCAGTCCTCTCTCCACCTTTCTCCAGATTCTTCCCAGCCAATTTCTTGTCACGTATGTGTGAATGAGCATGCTCAAATATATGAATGAAAGTGGCTGGGTCCACATCTACAGATTGTGTGTATATGGTCTCAGGACTGTTGCATTGGAGAGCCGAGCAGGGAGCTCATCTTTGCCCGAGGCTAATTCTCCCACTTGCAGGACAGATCCGCTCCTCGTACAACACAGGTGCAGGCACAAAGGTCCTTGTACCCACAGATCACAGGGAAACCAGGAATGTTAAACATGCAGGGACCTCTTCTCAATAAAGGAAATAAACTGCATTCTATCCAAAAGGCTGAGAGTGGATTTTGTTAATGACCTGGTGCTATCTGTGGAGGGCGACTTCACCTACCTATTGCTATAGAGGCAGACCTTACCCAAATTCCCAAGAACGATTACCTCAGACTCTATTCCCTGCACTGTTACCCATCCTTAGGGGGAATGTCACAAGTACTTTATGACCAGCTGACCTCTATGCTGTTGGCCATAGATTACATTAAATTCTAGGGCTTTTAGGAATAGAACCCTCATGCTTTGTAAACATATGCACAAATACACATATATACATAAACCTAGTCGGTGGATGGAACAAAGTTCCAACAACTTATTTTTTCTCCCATAGCTTGTATACCCCAGAAAAACCTTTCAAGCAGTATAAGATTACAATGTGATTGCATTTTTTTCCCTAGTGAATGACTATGAAAAAACAGTGTGTTCCCTAATACCTTTACAAGAAATAACATTACATAGTACAGGTAAAGAAAATAAATTATTCCCAAGAACCCACATACATTCATAAGGAAGCAACTTGTTAAGATTAACAAAGTAGGAACCAGCAATATTTTCTCAGCCACTTTTACTGGTGGGCAGCAACTTGTGGTTACAAAGAAAGAATTATTTTATTATCTTTAAAAGTAATCTCATAAGAATCTTAAAAGAATCACAAATCTAAACTTTTATATAAAGATCAGTAATATAAATTTAAAATCCTCAGGATGTATATCTACTCATCAGCAACTTTTATTAAGTCATATCAGGAAGCTGAGGGCACAAATGGGTATAAGAAATCAACCCTCACCAGTCCGGCCTCAGTGGGAGTCAGGTCAGTCAGTGCTGCCATTGTTCTTGTTCCCTGACCTTAAAATGTCCGTGGCTTAACTGTTAAAAGCGTGTCTTTCTGAACTATGAATTATTCCCTAAGATTTTCTACATCAGAGCCAGTAGCAAAAACATCTTAACCTAGCTTCATCAACAGTTTTATTTTTCCAAGTGCTTTCTAAGGGTCATGGTCACTGCTGACGAGTTACATTTCCAAGTTCTTTCCCAGGGTGGTGATTGAATCATGAATCTGCTCCAGCAGCAATGACTGAAAGAGGTCAAGCACTATTGTGAGTGCTAGCGATACTGGCCAGAGAGGAGCTGGATGCCCTTAGAGTTTTCATACAGTTCTTAGATTAAGAGGGATGTGAGGGCAACCATCCAGGCAGAACTGCACAACAGCCTAAGTCCTCGGACACTTGGTCCTCCGAGCCATGCCTCTGCTAGTGAGTTCTATCAGCTCTAAAGCCCTGTCACTCCTCCTGCATGGCCTTAGGCAATTCATTCACCTTGCCATCCAATTACAGCCCTCTCCCTCCCAGTCCCATCCTCCTACCACCTCACAAAGGTAATTTTGATCATGGTCTTTACTGCAGCAATAGAGAAATATCTGAAAACTTACTGTAGACATTAGAATAAACATAACATTTTTCTTAATTTGGTAAAGAAATTTTAATTTTTCTCAGAATATGTTAAAGAATAATTTAATATGGGACTTCCAAATCAAAGAAATGTCTTTAAAGTATAGTGACTATTTTTATTTTTAACACTTTCTATGCGTTTTCAGTAGTATATTAATTCATATTTTATTAGCATATACCAATTGGACAATTAATGGTTTTCACTAAAACATTTTCATACATGTATACAATGTGCCTTGTTTATAACCCACATTACCCTCCATTCCCTCTCCCCTCTACCCCTGCTTCTTCTTACCCCTAATCCCCACTCTAATTTCATGTCTATCTTTTTCTACTGACTAGTTTTAATTAGTGCATTTTATAATTAGACTGAATTCAGGCCATTAGGGATTATATAACTGGTTAGGGATATTTGTTACTGTGTATTCAAACAAACTTTCAAAAAAAGGTTAAGAATACTGGAATAAAAATTAGGCCATGGACAACCCCAAAAAACATAACAAGAAACATAATCTTAAAAAATGTCCTGAAAATGTAAGCTTTAGCTGCAGATAAAACACACACCCCTATTATTGTAGAAATTGCACTTTGCAGCACTGGATAACCTAACATATATAATGCCTCAATAGACTTTTTGTTGACTGAAGGCTCAGTACTGGAAACAAATGCATAGGAGATGTGTGCAGAAAAATCAAAAGAAAACCCTATGCAAATAACAAGATTAATCATGGATATGGAATCAAGATTAACATTCCAGAATGCCATGAAACCTGTCACTCCCACAATCACAGAAGCAATAGCAAATGTGACCCACAGCGAACACACTGGATGAGGAATTAACAATAAGGAGACAATGAACATAGCTGATGATGCAATCATGACATTTCGAACAGTGTTTTCTATTATTGCAGCATACTGGTCAAAATATATGAATGCTTGATTATATACCATTAAGGGAACTTCACAGTTTTCAGCTATGCCTCGTAACTTTAGTAACATTCTCTTCTTACTGCTTGAGGATGAAACATCTACAGTCTGGATAAAGCCTCGGGAAGAAGTGATTTCATTTGATGAGGAGATATTAATATCATATGTAAAAATGGGGAAAATTTGTAAAAAGCCTGCAATGTTATTTATAAAGGCATTCTTGTCATTAGGATTATTTCCACTGTTATTCATATATTGCATATATGCCTCCAACCAAAACTCTGTGAGATTTTTATCTATATACTCATTTTGTTCAAATTGTCTCATACATTTGTCCATTTTCTGCCTTACATCCTTATCCCAGTAGTTCACACTTTCAGTAATAATGACCATAACCCTTGGACCATAATCTGAAAAGTAATCTTCCTCTACATTAAAGTAGGGTCTGATATAGGAATCATCACTTGCCAGGTTTCGAAGATCTAACCCTTCTTGCACTTGGAAGCACCCATATATACTGCTTATGATGTAGAAAATGTATATCAGCACCACAATAAACTTGGCTTTGGAAGTTGTGAGAAAAGGACCAAAATAGTCTCTAAAGAACAAATTCATTGAATGGTCATCTTCTCCATGTTCATTTGACATTGAACCGAATGGGACACAGCAGGATTTTTTAAAGAAGGAATATTTTTGGTCTGGCTTTTGCAGCCAGCGGGACCATGCAACTTCTCTTTTACCATCTAGAGCCATAATTGCTCCAAAACAGGTGATACTATAAAAATAGCAAAAGAGCAGGGTTGTTCCCATATAGATGCAAAAATACTGTACAGATCTGAAAGAGCTGGTGATTCCTGTATAGAAAGCAAGGACATTGGTGATGGTGGTGATTGTAATGGACACTGCCACCTTTGAATATGAATTGGAGAGTCGTTCTCTTATGCTCTCAGAGAGGCTGGTCTTCTGCCAGGCAGAAATCATGATAAACATGTCATCAACACCAACACCTGGAACAAAAGAACAGGTCTTCAAGTTTATTAATAATATACAAGTTAAATCACCGAGCCTTTTCTATTGCTTGTCTCGCAAATCTCTGCTTGAACACTGCTTGCTCGGGCTGTTTCTGACTGTATATCAGAATGTCTCACTTACTTCTCTGTAAGGAGTCTTACCTCTGTGCATACCTGTCGTTTGTGTACAGCATAGTCTACTGTTTAACCAGTGTGTCTTCATGATAAAATGAGGACCCTTGCCTCGTGCTCATTAAATACTAGTTGAAGCAGCATCAGCAATCTATCTTTGATCACATGAGCCATTTCAACCAGTACACAAATACATCTATCAAACATTCTGTTACTTGAAATGCAAACTTGCAAGTGTGTTTATAAGTTGCATCAGGCCATGTTTTTTTGTTTTTTGTTTTTTTTTTTTTAAAAAAAGTCATTTGGATTAAAGCACTTACTTTATAGAAACACACCCAAGCATACACACAAATCTAGTATCCCCATGTTACAGGAAATAAAGTCTGAAAGTTCCAGCCCTACTCTGCCTGGGGGTTCTCACTGGCCTCTGCCTCTTGGCTGCCTCTGTCAGCAATCTTCCCTTCTCCAGTTTCCCTGCCTCAGAGCCGCCCATACCTTCTCAGCCATCCACTCCCTCTGTACTAGTTTACTCCCTTTGTAAACTAGTCACAAAGGGCTATCTCTTTAAAACCCAAACTTCCATCTTGCTAGACTCCTTTTTCCAAGTCTCCCTGCCGTCAACCCCTTTATTCAATTTCTACTATGCTAGCCAAAATGACCTTAAAACTATGAATATGAGCATCTCCTTTTCTTGTTCAAAAAAATCTTGAGCGGATCTCCATCTCCCATACAAAAGACTCAGCATGGCACAAAACACAAGGCTTCTTTAGTTGCCAAACCTAGGCATCCTGCTTCATGTCCTTATGCTACCCCTCAGGTTTAAGACGTGTTCAATAACTTTAAACGGTCCCAAATTCCAGCAACTCAGTAAATCAAAATTCTAGAAGCTTATAATTAATCAGTCAGATTTATATCTCAATTAATTCTCAATTCACAAGATGCCCACACAATAATTTCAGAATCAATTGATAATGATACAAGCTTCCCACCTAGATTAGACAAAGTATCCCAATTATTTTATCCCTGTATAATATTATAGCTACCTGTGGCTACTTAAAGCCATGTGGAATCTGAATCGTCCTGTTTGTCCTCCATTTCCTCCTTCTCTTTCTTCTGTGTCACTCCCTGTCTCCGCAACTCTTAGCTCCACCTCCCTTTTCCCTGTCTAATCACAGGCTTCTTGTTATATTAATATTTAAATTAATTGGACAGGGAAAATTATGCTACATTCCCACTGGTCTTCAATTGACACCCAGCATGTGCCAGACACAATGTTTCACTGGTCCTGAGATGAGAGGGTGTGCAAAACTGAAATAAATCTTCAGAATCCTTTCCATGATACAATTTCATGATTGGCTTGAAACAGAACTGAAATGTTTGAGAGCTTTGACATTACTAATGTCAAAAAAGAATCGAGACAGAAAAGGAGACTAGACAGTCCAATCCTACTGCCAATGAATTCATTTTAGACTAAAGTTGGGACTGCTCGCACTTGTGTGTGCTTTTATTCCCATGTGTATTTTACAGTAAGTCTTGGAACTGCATGCTGGTCTCTACTTCTTTTTCATAGATTACAAGTTAAGGTGGAGATATGAGAATCACAGCTGGCCTGCAGTCCAGATGTTCATGTACGTGACTGAGGTAGACAGACCCAAAACTTGCACAAAGATAGAGGGATTGTCATAGACTGTATGGTGGTGCCCAGGACGTGTAGCTCCCAAGTCTCCAGCTGAACAAAGGAAACAATTAGAGACACTGAGGACCAAGAATGGAATGCACTGGTCTCTTAGGTGCTTAAGAACTGACTTTATTATTTATAGAATTTTATTCAGAAATTCTCCTCACAGTTCTTAAGTTGCTGAAATGCATATACAAATCTATACACACACTGCTGTGAATAAAATCTGTACAAATGCAGTGAATACAGACTTGCAGTAAATACATCTCCCTTAACTATAGTTATTGATGACTGTGTGGAAAGAGAAATTCTTGAACTGTGAGGAAGCCATCATATATCAATAAAAAAAAAACCTATGGCCAATGAGCTGAGGCAGGCAATAGGAGGTGGAAGTTCCAGCAGAGAAGGTGGGGATTCTGGGAAATAGTCAGGTGGGGGAGATTCTGGAAGAGACTGACACACAAACCTGAGAAGAGGTCACTAACCAGTGGAAGAAAGTAGACTAGAATAAACTGGATTATTGCGATATGAGCTACTCAGGGAAGACAGCCAAAGCTTGTGGCCTAAGAATTTATTCATGAAATATTAAGTCTCAGAGTCATTATTTCAGGGAACAAGTGGCTGGGAGGAAAATCACCAACTAACTGTAGGTACACTTAGCTGAATGTACGAACATGAGGGTGTACTCCAAAAACAAGGCTAAACTGATGTATAATATAAAACCATTTACTATCTACAGGGAAAACATTTCTCTCAAATTGCATAGTTTGATATGTGTATGAGTGTGTATATGCTTACTCTTAAATTCTACAAACAGCATAAAAAACCCTATAATCTTACTATCAAAGATAACCCTGAAAAACACTTTTTAAAATTTTCATCTAGAATTTGTTCTATGTAAATATTTTACCTTTGTTTAACCTTTATTCTTTGTTTTATATCATGCACCCCATTCTTGCTCATCTCCCCATCCCTCATATCTGCCCTTTGGTCTTTTAACCCCCCTCAATTATAAAACACACAAACAAAAACACAAATCATAGAAAACATATCATCATGGAATCTGTAGTGTGTCTCACATTTTCACTTTTAAACTTTTATTGCAAGAAGTTGTCGGTCTGGTTTGAGATCTCTGGCTCCTGTGATACCGCCAATACTGGATCCTCACCAGGTTCCTCCCAGTTATCCTGTTGTTGCCCTGTTCATGGAGATCCTGCAGCTTTGGATCAGCAGGACTGGCACTTCCAGGCATCACAACCACTTAAAGAAGATATTGATTTGGGGGTGGGCCAACTCAGAGCCCTGGGTGGTAGCCAAGCTAGCCAGTGTGCAAGTTCTTCCTTATCTACATCACCAGGGTGAGCTGTCCAGCACTGCTCCTGCTAGGCCCCCCAATGCGACATCAGTAGTAGACAGGGTCAGTTCTGCTCATATGCCCTTGAAGCTGACCCGCCTGCACCCATGCCTCCAGGCCCAGCTCCATTGTGCTGCCCAATCAAGGCACAGGGCCCACTCTCCCAGGTGCTGCAGCCTGTGAGGGGCTGGACCCGCTCTCTGGCTCCCAGACCCTCAGGTTTGGCTCATCTGTGCCCTTTGCCATCAGGGTCAGCTTCCCTGAGCTGCCCAGGCAAGGTACAGGGCCCACTCACCTAAGTGCTACAACCACGTGCCTTTGGAGCCAGCTTTCCAGACCACCGCAGGTGGTTTGTTTTCAGGGGTTTCTATTTTGTTTTCCATGTGTGAACTACTGGCCATATTTCTTTCCTCTATTTGTCTAGGGTATTTTATTTTTCCAACTCTAACTACAGATAATTTGTTCCTTCTGTTGTTTGAGCCAGCTAAGCAAAATATATTCCCTTATCCACTGAACATATCTACAGAGTTAACACAGCTTCATAATTTGTTTTACTCACCAAGAATAAGAAATGGTGAATTTGCAACTATGATCACAAATGGGACCCCAATGTGCAGCATCAGGCCAAAGCCACTCACCACTGACATGGCAACAGAAAACACTCCAAAGACTGCAACACACATTTTGTTTCTTATACAGTCCAACCTGTAAATTTAAAGGGAAAAATAAGAACTTACGATGGTGGCTTCCATATTGAAATCCTACTAATTGGTTGTTGACTTAGACACCTAGGCAGAAGCCTCTGGGCTGACAATTTCCATATCTGTCTGCTGGAGACCTTAAACTAACAGACACCATTTCATTAACAACTCACAAGAAATAGCGGGGACAACAAAGTCAGGAATCTATAAATATTCCTGGGTGATTCTTATGTAGCTATCTGAGCACTAATCCACTGACTACCATTTCAGAATAGAAATTAGCTGAGCACTACAAATGGTTAACTCTGACTTTCAGAAGGGTATGGACGAAATACAGTCGGTAATAGGCGGTGTCTTGGTTCATCTTCTGCTACTATGGCAAAATACCTGTGGCTAGATACTTTATAAAAAGAAAAACATTTACTTAAATTCACAATTCTGAAACTTCAATAAGATGATGCAGCATCTTTGCAAGGGCTTCTTTCACTGTGTTATAACATGCTGCACATGTCATTGTGGTGGGAATGCTTAAGAAAGAAAAAAAGGAAATACAGGAAAATTGATAGATTTAGGATCCCGACTTGCTGTTTTCATAACAACTTCCTGTTTTGGGAAATAAAGGACGTCCCATTATTTCTGAGGGCAGCATCCCCAGCGATCTATCGCTTTTCATATATCTTGCTTCTTAAAATCTCACAATATCACAATACTGAAAACCAAGTTTCCAATACATGAACCAGGACTCATTCAATCCACAGCCAAGGACAAACTGTTTTAAATGGAGCATGTATCCGGTTTTTATTCAACCAACCTCTGACTTCAACTAGATATAAGCATAATGTAAATAGTCTGCAATTTCAATTTAGTTCAGTGAGTGCTGTGACTAAAAATATAAAAACATTGTTTGAAATGATTTTTTGTGATGCTTATGTACTTGCTGATGTGGACTATATAGAAAGGTTGATAATCTGAAAAAAGAAAAAAATTGAACACAGCACATTCTGAATAACCAACCTATTTTTTAGTCAGGACAACAGAAAAGAAAATAAGTACAAGACATGTTTAAAGTATGATACTATGCCTTATCACCCCACTGGCCACAAGGCATTTTTTAAAAAATTTTTATATTTCTTTCTTTCTGTGTGTTTTTTGCCTGCATATGTGTATAAGCATAACATCCATGCTTGGTCCCGCAGAAGTCAGAGAGGATGTCTTATTATAAGCCGCCAGCTGAGTTCTGGGAACTGAGCATGGCTCCTCGGCATGAACAATCACAAAATTCTCTTAAACCATCTCTCTGCCCTAACAATACATTTTTTTTTATTTTCTATATTTTTTATTTACATTCCCAATGATTTCCCCTTTCCTGGTTCCCCCCTTCCCGAAAGTCCCATAAGCCGTCTTCCCTCCCCCTGTTCCCCATTCAACCCCCTCCCGCTTCTCTGTCCTGGTATTATACCCTACACTGCTACATCCAGTCTTTCCAGGACCAGGAGTCTCTCCTTCCTTCTTCTTGGAAATCAATTGATATGTGAGTTGTGTCTTAGGTATTCTGAGCTTCTGGGTTAATATCCCCTTATCAGTGACTGCATACCATGTGTGTTCTTTTGTGATTGGGTTATCTCACTAAGGATATTTTCCAGTTCTGACCATTTGCCTAAGAATTTCATTAACTCATTGTTTTTAATTGCAGAGTAGTATTCCACTGTGTAAGTATACCACAACTTCTGTATCCATTCCTCCATTGAGGGACATCTAGGTTCTTTCCAGCTTCTGGCTATTATAAATAAGGCTGCTATGAACATAGTGGAGCATGTGTCCTTACTGCATGCCGGGGAAGCCTCTGGGTATATGCCCAGGAGTGGTATAGCCGGATCCTCCGGGAGTGTCCTGCCCAATTTTCTGAGGAACCGCCAGACTGCTTTCCAGAGTGGTTGTACCAGCTTGCAATCCCACCAGCAGTGGAGGAGTGTTCCTCTTTCTCCACATCCTCTCCAACACCAGCTGTCTCCTGAGTTTTTGATCTTAGCCATTCTGACTGGTGTGAGGTGAAATCTCAGGGTTGTTTTGATTTGCATTTCCCTGATGACTAAGGATGTTGAACATTTCTTTAGGTGTTTCTCAGCCATTCGATATTCCTCAGGTGAAAATTCTTTGTTTAGCTTTGTACCCCATTTTTAAATAGGGTTATTTAGCTCTCTGGAGTCTAACTTCTTGAGTTCTTTGCATATATTGGATATTAGCCCTCTGTCGAATATAGGGTTGGTAAAGATCTTTTCCCAATTTGTTGGGTGTTGTGTTGCCCTTTTGACAGTGTCCTTTGCCTTACAGAAACTTTGTAATTTTATGAGGTCACATTTGTCAATTCTTGATCTTAGAGCATAAACTATTGGTGTTCTGTTCAGGAAAATTTCCCCTGTGCCCATGTGTTCAAGGCTCTTCCCTAGTTTCTTTACTATTAGTTTCAGTGTGTCTGGTTTTATGTGGAGGTCCTTGATCCACTTGGAGTTGAGCTTAGTACAAGGAGCTAAGAATGGATCGATTTGCATTCTTCTGCATGCTGATCTCCAGTTGAACCAGCACCATTTGTTGAAAAGGCTATCTTTTTTTCCACTGGATGGTTTTAGCTCCTTGGTCAAAGATCAATTGACCATAGGAGTGTGAATTCATTTCTGGGTCTTCAATTCTATTCCATTGATCTACATGCCTGTCACTGTACCGATATCATGCAGTTTTTAACACTATTGCTCTATAGTACAGCTTGAGGTCCGGGATACTGATTCCCCGAGAAGTTCTTTTACTATTGAGAATAGTTTTAGCTATCCTGGGTTTTCTGTTATTCCAGATGAATTTGAGAATTGCTCTTTCTAACTCTATGAAGAATTGAGTTGGGATTTTGATGGGGATTGCATTGAATCTGTATATTGCTTTTGGCAGGATAGCCATTTTTACTATATTAATCATGCCAATCCATGAGCATGGAAGATCTTTCCATCTTCTGAGGTTTTCTTCAGTTTCTTTCTTCAGAGACTTGAAGTTCTTGTCATACAGATCTTCCACTTGTTTGGTTAGAGTTACACCAAGATACTTTATATTGTTTGTGGCTATCGTGAAGGGTATCATTTCCCTTACTTCTTTCTCAGCCTGTTTATCCTTTGAGTATAGGAAGGCTACTGATTTGCTTGAGTTGATTTTATATCTGGCCACTTTGCTGAAGTTGTTTATCAGCTGTAGGAGTTCTCTGGTGGAGTTCTTTGGGTCGCATAAGTATACTATCATATCGTCTGCAAATAGTGATAGTTTGACTTCTTCCTTTCCAATTTGCATCCCTTTGACCTTCTTTTGTTGTCTAATTGCTCTAGCTAGAACTTCAAGTACTATATTGAAAAGATATGGAGAGAGAGGGCAGCCTTGTCTAGTCCCTGATTTTAGTGGGATTGCTTCAAGTTTCTCTCCATTCAGATTGATGTTGGCTACCAGTTTGCTGTAAATTGCTTTTACTATGTTTAGATATGGGCCTCGAATTCCTGATCTTTCCAAGACTTTTAGCATGAAAGGATGCTGAATCTTGTCAAATGCTTTTTCAGCATCTAATGAAATGACCATGTGGCTTTTTCTTTGAGATTGTTTATGTAGTAGATTACATTGATGGACTTCCTTATATTGAACCATCCCTGCATCCCTGGGATGAAACCTACTTGATCGTGGCGAATGATCATTTGATGTGCTCTTGGATTTGGTTGGCAAGAATTTTATTGAGTATTTTTGCATCAATATTCATAAGAGAAATTGGTCTGAAATTCTCTTTGTCAGATCTTCGTGTGATTTTGGTATCAGCGTAATTGTGGCTTCATAGAATGAGTTGGGTAGTGTTCCTTCTGTTTCTATTTTGTGGAATAGTTTGAAGAGTATTGGTGTTAGGTCTTCTTTGAAGGTCTGATAGAATTCTGCACTAAAACCGTCTTGTCCTGTGCTTTTTTTGGTTGGAAGACTTCCAATGACCACTTCTGTGGGTCTTTTCTTCAGGGGTTATGGGACTGTTTAGATGATCTATTTGATCCTTATTTAATTTTGGTATTTGGTATCTGTCTAGGAAATTGTCCATTTCCTCCAGATCTTCTAGTTGTCTTGAATACAGGATTTTGTAGTAGGATCTGATGATTTTTTGAATTTCCTTAGTTTCTGTTGTTATATCTCCCTTTTCATTTCTGATTTTGTTAATTTGGATACTGTCTCTGTCCCCTCTGTCTAGTCTGGCTAAGGGCTCTAACAGTACATTTTAAAATCTTGGCAATACACTCTAGGTTTTAGGCTTTTGAAGCTATAAATTGCTTAAAACAGTGACTGATACCTACACTTACAAATATAGGGAAAAGAAAACAGGTTAAGACCCTAAATATGAAGATGGAAACTAGGAATTCAATGACATCGATCACATCCAAAAAGGTAAAGTTTTTTTTTTTTTTACCTGTTCTCATTCCAGGAAGGAGAAGGTAGCTCCAGAAACATCTGGGAAAGCCAACCTTGCAAGATTTTCATAGACCTGCTAGGAGAGGAGACTGAATAGCCAAGCCACTGAAAGATCCTCAGTCTATGCTGCTGAGTTTTACAGAGAGCTCTAGGGATGTATCTTTCATAAGTCATCACCCGTGTTAAGCTGTGCTTTCTGGTGATGCAGATAATCTTTTCAGTCATCCCTGCTCCTATAAGTACCCCTAACCCATACTCCTTTTAGGAATCCCATTGAAAAACTCATTAGATCAGCAAACTGAACTTTGTAGCAATCATTGCTTTGATCTATTTTGAGTTCCCTTTCTGGATGAATAGATATGTGTTGTGTCTTCCCAAGAAAATAATGTCATACAACAGCCACAAATGATCTTTCAGTTAACAATGTTATTTGCGGGCCGTGAAAACCACATGATCAATAGGAGTACCAGAAAATTAAAATGGGGCTGAAAACATGTCACCTAGTGAGTGAACAGGTAAATATGAAGGAAAATGGAAACTGCCACAGAGTAATATTCAAGAAAACTCATAGTGAAGGGCTTTGTAGCTATTCAGACCTCAAAAAAACCCTCTTTCTTAAAGAGTTAGGAAAGGAGCTAGAGAAATGGCTCAGCTGTGAAGAGCACTGGCCACTCCTCCAGTGGTCCAGGGTTTGCTCCCCAGCATCCACACGGTGGTTCATCATTAGGTGATCTGTCCTCCATGCATCAGTAATGTATACAACACATTGGCATACATGCAGGCAAAACACCCATATACAAGAAATAAAAAATTTCTTTTAGAATTCACTAATTTCACCTATATATTTATTTAAATATTATTTTTGTCCAATATGTCTCTTATTTATTTATTTATTTATTTATTTATTTATTTCTCAAGCACTGCTCCCCTCCTGGTCCCTCTCTCAGTAAGACTCTCCCCCTTTCCCCCTCCCCTTCTCCTTTGAGAGGGTGGGGCTCCCCCCGATATATCCCACCCTGGCACATCAAGTCTCAGCTAGATTAGGTGCATCCTCTCTCACCAGACAAGGCAGCCCTGTTGGGGAACAATACCATAGTCAGGCTACAGCTTTAGGGAGAGTCTCCACTCTAGTTATTGAGGGGTGCACATGGAGACTGAGCTGCACATCTGCTGCAAATGTGCCAGGAGCCTCATTCTAGCCCATGTGTGTTCTTTGGTTTGGTGGCTCAGTTTCTGAGAGCTCCCAGAGGTCCAGGTTAGTTGACTCTGTGGGTCCTCCCAGAAATAAACCCACATACCTATGGACACTTGATTTTTGACAAAGAAGCCAAAATCATGCAATGAAAAAAGAAAGCATCTTCAACAAATGGTGCTGGTGTAACTGGATGTCTGCATGTAGAAGAATGCACATATACCCATATTCATCACCCTGCCCAAAGCTCAAGTTCAAGTGGATCAAGCACCTCAACATAAAACTGGATACACTAAATCTCATAGAAGAGAAGGTGGGAAATAGCCTTGAACGAATTGGTACAGGAGACACCATTTCCTGAACAGAACACTAATGTCTCAGGTGCTAAGATCAACAATTGAAAGTGGAACCTCATGAAACTGAAGAGCTTCTTTCAAGGTAAAGGACACAGACAATAGGACAAAACAGCAGTCTACAGATTGGGAAAAGATCTTCACTAACCCTACATCTGGCAGAGGACTGATATCCAAAATATATAAAGGACTCAAGAAGTTAGACTCCAAGAAACCAGATAACCCAATGGGTGGGTGGGTGGGGGAGCACCCTCTTAGAGGGAAAGGGAAGGGGGATGGAAAGGGGGGAGATTTGCAGAGGGGAGACCGGGAAGGAGGACAACAATTGAAATGCAAATAAATAAAATAACCAATAAAAAAATAAAAAATAAAAAATGGGGTACAGAGCTAAGCAGAATCATCAGGGAAATGCAAATCAAAATGTCACTGAGGTAAAAAAATTTTTAAAGAAAAAAATAGATTAAAAAAACACAAAATCTAAAACTAAAAAGTTTTCACCAAGAAAGAATAAGGTTTAAGGCACATAATTTACTTGCAAGCAAATCAGCAATTAAAAAAAAGAAAGAAAACAAGCGAACAAGCCTGGGTCCATGCCACGATGGTAGTTGAACTTCACAATATTGTCCACCTACAAACTAGTTTTGAAGACAAGAAAGATGCAAAATTGAGAAGATCATTGATTCTCCTCCACAGAGAGAGCCACTGAGGTCAAGCAACGTACGCCAAGGTCAGAGTACCTGAAAGGCCACTGTGTGAAGCCATAAAGGTGAAGTCTAGAATGTGACTGAGACCTTAACATGTTGAAGATGTCAAAACCGTGAGACATATCGAGGAGGACGGCATGCCGAGACTGGAGCAAGCCCAAGAGAGGGACTACAGGCCACACAGCTACAATGGCTGAGGCATCCAAGCCCATTGAAACTCAAGTTCCACATACCAGACATACAGCTACAAAGTTTTGTGTTTCCACTTCTGGTTTTCAGTTTTCCTTTCCTCTACTATTTCCTCACTGTGTCCCCATGCCTCCTTTTTGGAAGGAGTCCCATTTTATAAGGGAAATATATAATTTATTTTTTTCACAGGGAATAACAGTTAACTTGAGTCTTGGAAGAGGCTTTGATTTTTTAACAGTGCTAAAAGTTAAAACTATGGGGACTTTAAATAACAGATTTGTAATTTTTATTTTATGTATAATCTTGTACCACAGTTTTGGTGATGAGAAGGGATGGTCAGGCCAACTAGAACTGGAGTTACAGGCAGCTGTTGGCCACCATGTGGGGTGCTGGGAACTGAACCCAGGAATTGTGCAGAAGCAGCAGGCGCTCTTAACTGCTGAACCATTTATCTAGCTACTACTGTGGGAACGTTTAAAGTTGGACTCGACGCATTTTGCATCATGAGCCTATTGGGACCAGGGACAGAAAGTATTACTTTTCTGATGAAATGTGTCCCCCATTGGCTTATGTGTTTGAATACTTGGTCCCCAGTTCCTCAACACTTGGTACTGTTTTGAGGAAGTTATGTAAGCTTTAGGTGGTAGAGCCTTGCAGAGAAAGTATATCACTGGGGCCATCTCTGAGGGTTTCCAGTCTTACTCCACATTGCCTTTGTTTCCTATGTGTGGTTGGAAGGTGATCAGCCAGCTCCCTGCCCCACGATCAACTATATCCCTCAAGAAACAAGCCAAAATGAAATCTTTCTTCTCTAAGTTTCTTTTAGTCATGGTTTCTATCACAGTGACAGGAAAGTAACTAATCCAGCACTGTAACTTATGGAAAGTGACAAGGCAAATATATGACAATAGATTCCTACTTTAAAAGAGAAAAACTCAAGAATTTGAAATCTGTCAAACTAGGAAAGAAAATAAAAACCAAAGCTGACAGAAGTTTCTTCATCTCTTCTGCTTTCTATAACAAAATGCCTTAGATTGAGTAACCTATAAAGAGCGGAAGGGAAAAGTCGGCAAAACCAGAGGTATAAGGTATACTAAAGTTTGTCTGGGTCTCTGGGAGAGGGATACGCAGGTTAACGCATAATGAACATAGAGTATCTGTTAATAGTGGTGGGAAAATGCTTGTGAAGCAGAGGGTTGTGTTGGATAAACAGTACGGATGGATATAATTAATATTACCAAACTGTTCACTTAAAAGGAAATATTGCAAAGTGTGTATGTTCTATCACAGTATTATTATGAAGTAAGAAAAGTTAAGAGTTTTACCTGGAACACGACACAACTGCAAACAGTATGATTAAAACGTACGCCAAGTGGAACAGAGGAATCACAGTCTTGGAGGTCGCCTCAAACTCCAGCTGTCTGGAAAGGGAAGTAAAGTAAACCACCTGCAACAGAGGACACGCCCAGGAAATAAAGTCAGATCGCAGATTCTGTCAAAAGGGCAAACACTGCTGGATGCTGCAGCCTGTGGAAGGGCACACTGTTAAAAGTGGAACATTTGCTTCTTCACATAAAATCTGCAGCATGTGTCCCAGTGTTTCCTTCAAGAGGCAAACCCAAAATTGAGTTTTATACACAACTGTGAAGCCCTGTCCTCCTCAACAACTGTGGAAAGTGTGGCATTTGACAAATCTTGTTAGATTGCTGCTTTCTCATATTTTAATAGCAGTATCTCTTTAGGAAACACCTGGCCTTCCAGTAAGTGTTCACTTTCACTGGGGTTATACATTGGAATTGCTGGCCCAGAAATTTATCAGACAACCTGTACTTCAACACTGAGCTAGGTTCCCTATCTATAACTCCCCTGAAAAAGGCTGAGCTAGCTATCTGTCTTCTAACATAGCATGACAGATCTTGAAAGTTTTGTCTTTTAATTTCGTTAGATACAAACAGGCTTTAAGGACTCCTAGGAACGAGAGGAGGGGGTCATGAAATAATTTTCAAGTGACTTAATTAGAAAACCAAACCCTACACTAAATGTGAAAATCAGTTTACTAAACGACACAGGATTTGTGTATAGACCAGAATGATGCCAATGCGTTTATGATCTGTGGCGTCATCCACGTTACGACAGGTTTTCACTCTAAGCACAGTAGAGCATTCCCAGCTTTAATTCAAGGGTCACTTTGTCTCTACCCTTATTGGCCTCCCTTGCAAATCCTAACCTCCAGAATACCTCTATCTCTTCCAGAGCCAGACTGTTCTTCATGTCATTAAAATGGTCAAGAAAGTGCGCCAGCCATGCCTGGCTACGTTCGCTGTCCTCGGGGTCCTCCGTCTTGAGGTAGTACAGCAGTCTCATGGCTCGGGACTCCACGAGTTGTTGACTTCTTCCCTTCATTTGGCCCAAAACATTTCCCCCAAAGAAGCCCGCTAAGTACATGAGCTGGGTGGTCATGTTGTAGATGGGGAAGGTGAGGTCCGACAGGTTCAACGACGGGTTATGCTGCCAGGAGTAGAGCAGAGGGTTGGGCGGCACGCACAGCGTCTTGTACTTGGCACACACTTCTTGGTATAGGATCTGCGTTCCGTTTTCCTGGACAACTTTCAGCGCCTGCACCGCTTGGTCCAGCTTGCTCACCTCTCTGAATACTTCCGACTCCAGCAGCGAGTCGGTGAGGGACACCACCAAGATGGATGCGAAGTTGGTCTCCCAGCTGGTCCTGGAGGAAGAGAAGCGGTAAGTGTCATTGGTACTGAAATGACCCTGCACAAAACGCCGCTCTGCCTTGGCCGGGCTGCCAATTGGTGTGTACTGCTCCTCCAGGTTCTCCTTTTCCTTGGGTAGGAAGATGAGGCCGGTGCCCAGCGAGGCCGTCAGCAGGGCAGGCCCGAGCAAAAACAGCCAAGGGTTCGCGCCCACAGTGGCGCCAAGGCGCTGGAAGCAGCGTGTCAGCGGGGCCTCCAAGCAGTCGGTGTGGCAGCGACGTGGCGGAGGTGCCTCCTGACCCAGCGGCGGCAGGCGCTCGGATGGTGGCCCGGCGGTCCAGCCAGGGCCGGCCTCATCAGGTGGCACATCTTCCAGTTGGCCTTCGGACGGTGCCTCCCGCTGCTGCTCCGCCTCTCCTGGCGGCACCTGGGACGGTGCCTCCTGCTGCTGCGCCACCAGGGACGGTGCCTCCTGCTGCTCCTCCTCTCCTGGCGCCACCTTGGACGAGATCATGTCGCCCACAGCTG
This sequence comes from Tokudaia tokunoshimensis, assembly GCA_036184795.1. Taxonomy (NCBI): domain Eukaryota; kingdom Metazoa; phylum Chordata; class Mammalia; order Rodentia; family Muridae; genus Tokudaia; species Tokudaia tokunoshimensis. The sequence goes on from BTHU01000010.1 coordinate 269,229, forward strand.
TTCAGAAGAGCGGCTGCGGAGCTGTTTTCACCCCAACGGTCCGGGACCGGGACCGTTGATTGCTCTTGTGCCCGGATACTGGAGGCAACAGTTGGGAGCACGTGGGCGAGGCGAACTTCCTGGTCCGAGTCTGTTCCAGGGTTGGAGTTAGTACCATCCTCCTGGTCATAGAGCATCTCCTCAAGCTCCCCCTGTGGAGCGTCCCTCTACCCCTGTACTTACCAAAGCCCTCGGTGGGAGCATAAATTTAACCTTTCCAGTTTGGTGTCCCAGTGGCTGTGACAAGTTCACATTTACTTTGTTGTCATGTGTCCCTACTAGACTGTCGGAACTCTGAGGCTGAGGATAATTATATCTGGTTTTGCTAACAAATTTAAACGCCAACCAGAGGAACATAAGTATTTCTTAGAGGAAATACTGCTCTTAAACAGCTATCTATCAATCTAAAGTTTATGCAGTTTTCAATTATTTTATGTTTTTTGTTTTGTTTTTTAAAAGGAAACGGATTTTTTAAAGATTTATTTATTTATTATATGTAAGTACACTGTAGCTGTCTTCAGACAGCCCAAAAGAGAGCGTCAGATCTCATTACAGATGGTTGTGAGCAATCGTGTGCTTGCTGGGATTTGAATTCCGGACCTTTGGAAGGAGCAGTCGGTGCTCTTAACCGCTGAGCCATCTCTCCAGTCACCATAGCTTCCAATCTTAATGAAAACTGTACCAAGATAGATTTGGGGATCATTATGAATAAGCATCCAAAGAAGGAAGCATAGCCGATAGATTGCTGCTTCCAGTTATTTCCTCGGTAGCCAAGTAAAAAGCCTGCAATCAGATAGCGTTTATTGGAGATCAGTTAAGATCACTTAACAAAGTTTCCCCTAAAGGTGTTGCTTGTGTGTTTGTAGATTCTACGAAACAGAACGTGTTGCTTTCACCACAGCAGAAGATAGATTCTTTGGTCATTTGCTGAATTACTGTGCCCATCCTGGATATTGATTCACCCCAAAGTAGGAAGGGCCTAACGGATTAAAGATTCTGCTCCCTCCACTTTTTAAATCAATTTAATGAGTATTAGGATATTAGGATTACTTAAAAAAGCAGGGGCAACCCATAGACAGCTGCATCACCAAAGAGACCCACCCTCTGTCAACAGTCAACTCGTGCCTCTTACAGTCAGTCCCTGCCTGGGAAAGGCTAGAATGGAGGTTGGAGTATCAGGGAAATTCCTCAGAGGTCCTGTTAACAACCCAATTACATTCAGAACTAGGTATCTTCTGTATATTTTTGTTGATTTTGTTGCCATAACCATAGGCTAAGCTCTGTAGGTCATCATAGCTGTCCTACCACTTGGCAGCAGTGGATGTGTTAAGAGGAGTTATCAGTCACTTTTGCTTAAACTGGCCAGTTTATGGTTTGTCATAAATTACAGCTGATGCCACATGCAGTGGTTTGCACTAGTAACCCTAACTATTCAGGAGGTTGGGACATAGATATATCGTAAGTTCAAGGCTAGTTTGGACAACAGAGCAGGGCATTGTCTCAAAACAAAATCTTGAACCTGAGGAATGGGGCTGTAGTTCAGTGTTAAAGTGTTTACCTAGCATGTATAAGACCTAGGACTTAATCCCAAGCACCACAAAAAAAATGCAGCTGGAAAAATTCTAATAGATGGACCGACTATTGATCTATCCTGTTGTGCTTAGGGATAGAATGAAAGTGATGTTCAGGGAAGCACACCTAATAGTAGCATCCAAAGTAAATCAGAACAAAAGATAAAATGAATAAATTTAATAAGTACAGAGTCCAGACATTAGATAATAGTTGAAGAAATTGGGAAGACAGCTTGTGGTAGTTCAAGTATGCCTAGTCAGAGAGTGGCACTCTTTGGAGGTATGGCCTTGTTGGAATAGGTGTGAGCTTTTGGGTCTGTCACTGTGGCCTTGGGCTTGTAAACCCTCATCCTAGCTGCCTGGAAGTCAGTCTTCTCCTAGCAGCCTGCAGATGAAGATGTAGAACTCTCAGCTCCTCCTGCATCATGCCTGCCTGGACACTGCCATGCTCCCACCTTGATAATAATGGACTAAACCTCTGAACCTGTAAGCCAGTCCCAATTAAATGTTGTCCTTATAAGAGTTGCCTTGGTCATGGTGTCTGTTCACAGCAGGGAAACCCTAACTAAGGCACAGCTTTAAGCCATTTTTTTTTTGTCATTTTGTTTTGTTTTTAAAACACCTCTTTTTAAAGGAAAAAAAAATCACTTATAGGCTACATCAAAACCAGAAAGACAAAACTTCCCTAAAGGAGATTCAAGTTGAATTCCTAGTACCATAGAAAAGAAATAAAGATTATAGAACAAGCAAGGAATGGGCCGGGTGGAGAAGATACCAGGTGGCTACCTCCAGGAGCATGAGCAAGGAATTACCTACAGTAACCTTAAGTTTGACTGGTGGTGGGGGACTTAGAAAAGCATGGGCAACTCTGAGTAGCTATTTCACCAGAAAGTACCATTGAGGTTTGGTCTGTTGCTATGTATTATAATGCTAAATACTGTCCCACTCAGGGATGAGAGTCATGCTCTGTGACCTTGCTCCTGAATTTAAAACTATTGGTTGAATAAGGACAGCCTATAGCTAGGTAGAAGAGAGGTAGATAAGACTTTGGTTCTAGGCTTGGGGTCTGAGGAGATTAAATGCTTACCACCAACAACTACACTCCAGCATTGTGACAACTGGAATGAGAGCTGCATCCCTGAAGCTACCGAACAACCTTCAAACAGTTTGGCTAATCAGTCTCCTCTAACAATAGCAAGGTTTTAATATATATATATATATATATATATATATATATATATATATATATATATATAAAACTTTGTAGAAGTGAGGGTCTTGTGAATTCCTTTAACTTCAAAATCTTTCTGGGCCTTGCTTTATTTACTCTTGAGACTTTCCATAATGAGGATGCTCTCCAGGATTCCTGGCAGGGGTGGGGTTGGGGTTGGGGGAGGAGGATTGCTTACCCAGATTCAACACACCCCAAACAGAGATTTAGTGTCACATACCCAAGGAGCTGGGGCTCTCTATGATGCTTCTGAGCTAGAAAAATTGCACAAAGCATTGTAAGGATACTGGAGACCATCACTGGAGGACAGTAATAATATTTTAGACTAAGTCCCAGCTGTTGCCTGTAGCCTGAAAGATCATACCACAAATCTTTTTTATGGATGAGAAAACAGCCAGGAAATAGAATTCTGAAGTAAGAGGTAAATCTCCCTGGACTCAAACCTAAGCAAAAGTTCCACCTTGGTCCCCAGACGTAGCTGACGTCTGGCCTGCTCTTAGCCAACCTACTGTAACCTTTTTCTAGTTTCTTACTTTCTACCTTGTATTTTTTTCACCTTTTTGTTTGTTTGTTTGTTTGTTTTTAGTTTCCCCACTTTGCACTGTGGAATCACAAAGTTTGACTTTGAATTCTAACAGCAGTCAACAGAAACTTGAACAAAAATAAGCAGAAGCTAATTCTTTTTCATCAAAACTGTAGAAAACTAACCACAGTCCTGGGTCAGAAAATGTTCACTGAAAATGTAATTTCCAAAGACTTTATTTCTCACCTCAGCCTTTGCTGATGTGACACAGCTGCCCATGAATATTTTCCAAAATTTAAAAAGAGGAGCTGGTATTTCTTTTTGTAAGGCAACTGATGTCAGGAAACAGATGTCAATAATGAAGAAAAAGCAGGTTAAATGGCTGAGGTCACCAAGAACTTGGTCTTAGGCAAAAGTCAGTCCTCCACTTTTAATGAAGCTCAGATCCCATGTCCGGGTGCTGACAATGTGGCCAATTCAATCTACTTTCTATACAACCTTTTTCCTAATTGTGTTGTTCTTTTAGAACTCTCTTTGTAGCCACTTCTCTAATGGTTTCTGGCAGCTTAAGTGACAGTCTGGATGTAAAGTGCTTATTTACACAAACATGAGGACCTGAGTTGGAGTTCTCAACCCCATGTTTTGTTTTGATTTGATTTGATTTTTAAAGGGGAGAGTGTATGGTATCAAAGATTTATTATATCTCAGTACTAAGCCCATACATAACTTCAGAGGAATGACATCTAAGGCTAGCCTCCAAACATACTACTCACATGCACCCACACAAACAGATTCACCCATATGAACGATCACATGCTTGCACACACAAACACAAATAAATTTTAAAATGACTAAGTTAAAATGTTTTTTTTTAAAGAAGAAAGTATAGATGAAAAAGTATAGAGGAAAAGTTCTCAAATGTCCTCCCATTTGCTTCTAACATCCATATGTCTGCTGAGAGCCAGAGACCGGAGGCTTTTTCTTCACATCTGCATTTAGCTAAATTCTGTTGGTCACGATATAGTATGCAATTACTCCATTGTCCTGAAAAGGCTTACACGATCCCTGTAAAACCTCTCATGACTTCCACTTGAACAAACATCAGGTACCCAGTGAAATTTTTATCAACTTGGAGAAGGAACTGGACTCAAAGCAGAATGATCAGAAACTAACACTGAAATAAAACTAATAAACATCAGTGAGAAGACCAAAACAACATTTTCAAGAGTTGTTGCAGTAGTTGATTAATTCTACTCAAATAACCCCCAGCAGTGGTAGCCGCTCAAGCTTCTCACTACCCACCACACACACACACACACACACACACACACACACACACACACACGGCCTTATATTTATTTATATGCCTTAATCAGCTCAATGGGCCACTCCCAAACATCCACGTGGATAACACTTCCCCTCTCATATTCCTGAGTTATTACTTACTAAAATCTATATTCCATCATTGTTGCCCTAGACCCAGTGGGGGAGGAGGGACTGAGGCCCCTCTTTCTCCCGCCCCCCCCCCCAGCTCTTACATGATTGTCATGGTCTCTCTTCTGCCCCTCTCAGGCCTGGTCCGTCTCCTTTCCCAGCATGGCGATTCTCAATCCTCTCTCGTTCCCCTTCCACCTCTGTCTCTCTGCCCAGCTATTGGCCCCTGGCAACTTTATTTATCAATGTAAACCAACTGGGGGCAGGAACTCTCAACGTGTTACATGCAGGATTCTCCTCCAATTTGGGGAACCCAATTAACATAATACAAGCATTAAACCAAATCCACAACAAAGAGTCACACAAAATAGGTTTAGGAAATACAAAATAAGTAGCCAGGAATAATGGTATACACCTTTAAAGCCAGCACTCAGAGGCAGAGGTAGGTGAGTCTTGTGAGTTAGAGGCCAGCCTGATCAGCCAGGGCTGATACAGGGAGAAACCCTGTCTAAAAAAAAAACAAACAAAAGGAAAGAAAGGAAAAGAAAAAGATAGAAAATGAGTCAGTTTAGGTAGTTTGTGTAACAACTTCCCTCCCTTAGTCTAAATACATAAAGACATTTTTAAGGTGTCCAAGGCTCCAGGTCTATTTGTTTATAAGAGGAACTAACTATATGTTTTTTCATTCCATTTCTATCAATTATTCTGAACCCAATAAGTGGATCTGAGCATAGGTCGAATTGAATGGGAAATAATGCATTAAAAACATAACTGAAAGATTTAGGTAGATAAATATTGATATTGGTGTCTAAGACAAATGAATTTGGGGAAAAATGGGCTTCAGTCCTCTTCCAGCTTCAGGGAGACAATTCTTTAATTTTCAATAAGCTTTACTTAGTTGCCCTTCAAAAACAAAAAACAATCAACTTGATATATACTACTTTATCAGGTTTAAAGAAATATAATCACGAAAATACAACTGCCAATATAAAATTATTAGCAGTAACATTGCTATATTATTCACACAATCTAATTTTAATGAACCAATAATATTTTGGCAGGCAAAACAAGGAACTGGGAGACACAGATATATTATCAAACTGATCTACATGTTTTAACAATCAAAGTGAAGAATCTCAGAAAAATAAGTTAGGAATTGAGATCATTTGTTTCAGAAGTCCACAGCAAAAGGCAGCCTTTTTTCTTGTCTATCTTATAAATTAGGTTGGGAACTAGGAGACACTCAATGGAGATCAGTCACCAAGCACAGAGACAGTTGTAAAAAGGTTGACATGGTTACTGAGACCGCTGCATATAGAGCTCTCATGTAGACAGTTCACTTCTGAAATATGTAATATTTTACTTTATCTCACACCTACAATATCTCTGAAGGTGACAATTATAAACAGAAATTTGTTTGGGATGGGGTAAAAGCATGTATATGATAGATTAGGAGTAAGTTGTGAAAGAATACTCAAGCACTTCACAGCGATATTTCAGCCAAAAACGGAGCACAGATTTGATGGTGACCTAAATGCTATGATAGAGCAGAAAATTTCATTTTATCCACTGCATTGGGGCTGTTACATTTAGTACGACACATTACTTAGGCAATAATGGTGTAAAACCTACTTTGCTTCTGATTGAAAGTACAGAGAGGATCATTCCATGATTTTACGTAATAAAGACCACGTAAGAATACATTCCTTTGAACATGTCTCATCATTGGACTACAGATCACAAAATATTAAAGTAGTAGATTGCTGATCAGGACTGAAGCATTGCCAGATGTCTTCCACATTTGTCACATTTCAAGGGTTTCTCACCCATTTGAATTCTCTGATGCTGGGAACAGTGAGTGCTCTGGCTTCAAGCTTTACCATATTTGTTACGTTCATAGAGGTTTTCTCAAGCATGACGTTGTTGATGCTTGATAACGGATAAATTTTCAGGGAAGCCCTTCCCACATTTACCACACCTATGTCATTTTTCTTCAGTGTGAACTATTTGGTGCTGCATAAAGGCTAAATGGGCAGTGAATGTTTTTCCACATTCATTACACTCATGAGTGTAATGAGTTCTCTGATGTTGTGTAAGTTATGAGACATCAGTGAAGGACTTTCCAAAATCAGTGCAGTCATAGGGTTTCTTTCTGATATAACTTTCTCTGATATTTAACGGAGGATAAGCAGTCACTGAAAGCTTTTTCACATTCGTTGCATTTTATAAGGTCTTTCACCTGTATAAATTCTCTGGTGTTGAATAAAAAATTGTTAGTGAATGATGCACACATGCTACATTTATTAGGTTTCTCTCCAGTAGGGGTTCTCTGATGGTCAGTAGGAGATGAACTCTGGCTAAAAGCTTTTCTACAGCCGTTACATTTATAAGGCTCCTCTCTGGTATTAATCCTCTGAGGACAAAGTTTGAACTGTCTTTGGATTTTTTTTTTGCACATTCACTATGTTTATAAGTTTTTTTCTAGGATGTATTTGCCTTTTAATTGAACATAGTGGTATCTGACCCTAAATAGCTTATTTTAGGCATATTTAAGCACAGCACTATTTGGTGGAAACTTTTCTGGTGATAATTAACTCAATCCTGTGTGTAATAAAGCTTAGGACATGTCTACATCAAAAGTCTTTGTAAAGTTCATGTGACACTTTCCATAAAGATAGATTCTATAGATTGAAAAAGCTCATGATACGTGTCTGGGGGAAGATCCTCTGTGGTCTTGGTTGTACAGCACAAAGACCACTAGGCTATTGAAAATGTCTGTTTCCAGCCTTCTGGCAGATAACTGGTCACACATCCCTCTCATTGAAAGGACAACCCTCTGTGTTTAAGATACCTGGTTCCCCTAGTGCTTATCTGTAATATACTGCCCACACTTTTTGAAAATGAACAAACTTAGAGAAGTTATAGGATTAACCAAAAGACACAGGGTGTATTATAGATAGGCAGAACTAAAACCCAGGTTTTATCTAAAACTAAAGTAAAAATCAGTCCCATATTGCATACTCTAAGAAATTTAATGAAGAAGATATTTCTCTGTATCATAAAATGAACAAGAAAAAATGCCAAAAACAACAGCAAATGGGAATAAACGACTGAGGAATGTAAAAATAGAAGCTAGAAAAACAAGTGTAAAACCAATTAACAGCAGAGTGTAACACCACCCCGGAATAACAGAACTGAAAATATTAAGAGACATTATCTGGACATTTTAAACCAGATACTCCTCCTAAAGATTCATCTTTAAATTGAACATAGATATTTATAGATGTTTATCAGGATAACAAGTGCCTTGTTTGCACAGAGAAAGAAAAGGACTATACCCTTTTATTGCTAAATGAATTAAACCCAAGTCTGTAAAAAAAGAAAGCTTTGTTCTTTTTAGTAAGACTAAGCTTGCCTTGCTGTTAAGAAAAGACCTGTTCTGACCCATGGTGAGGAGAAGCCTGTCTGCTCTCTCTGCAACTTCCTCTTTGTCCCTCTTTCTTTCTGCATTCTGAATATTGCTCTCCTAATTTCTAAGCCCCCCTTTTACTTTCTAAGATAGTCTGTTCTGTTGTCTTCTCCTAACCTTGCTCTCTCCTCCTGCTCTGATGTGATAATGCCTTTCAATGCAATTGTTCCTAGTCTTTTGTACCTTTTCTAGGAGAATAGATCACATGGTTTTCCCAAGCATCCCCTTTCCCCCAAAATGTTCACTAGAAGATCAATCATAAATTCAAATCATAAATTGAATAATGCATTTACAACAGAGAGTGTTTACATATGTATTCATTAAGACTAGATGTTCATTGCCTGTCACTAGCTCTATAGGCTCATGGAGAGCTAAAGACCATAACTAAGTTATCATTGAAGTTTTGTATAGATAAACCCATTTAATATTTTATCTTCTGTTCTTGCACCTACAGTAAATCATTAGTTCCCTTTTGTGACCTTTGGTTAATTGCATTGCAACCTCTTAGAGTATGTACTAATATAATCACCAGAACATCCCAGAAGAAGGCCTTGCCATTCCCATGGGCGTGAAACATTGAGATCTTTCATATGGCCATCCTCACGTCAATAATGCACATTCCCTTGGGACTTCATCCACTCCCCGCATCTCCCCCATTTCTTATTTCTTGGATGTCATGATAAATCTTCACATTTAGTCCAGAGGAAATTTGTTGCAATGTTGGACACGAGACTATTAAAATAACAAGGAGAACATAGCAGTCATTTTGTTAAAGGGATTGAAGCTTCAAAGCTTCTCATGTACTTTTTTTTGGCAATGGTTATGTCATCAGGCTAAACATCTGATAATAAGCCTTTATCATTTCTAAGTTGTGCCAACATACTGGGCCACATCCACACTATCATTGTATGTCCAAGCACTTAGAAGATGGGTCTTTGTTGTGGATTTGGTCTAATGCTTGTAATTATGTTAGTTAGGTCCCCCAAATTGCATGAGAATCCACACATAAGATGCTGAGGGACCCTGCTCCTAGCTGGTTTTGATTGGTAAATAAAGTTGCTGGTGACCAATGGCTGGACCGGGAGACAGAGGTGGGACTTTAGGATGTCCGGGCAAGGGGACCGAGGGAGGAAGAAGGAAATAGGGCAGCCATGCTGGGAAAGGAGTAGCAGCCATGCCTGAGAAGTAAAGAACAGAAAGACAGCCAACATGGAAGAGCGGGGCAAGAGCGTCCCCAGCCATGGCTCCCCATCCCCCAGCTGGGTCCAGGGCAGCAAAGATGAAACAGAGATTTTAGTAATAACGCAGTAGTATCAGAGTGGAGGTGTCAGCCATGAGGAGGTTTGGGAGTGGCCCAGCCATTGAGGTGTTTAAGGCATTTTAAAATCTAAGGCTGCATGTGTGTCTCTTTCATTTGGGAATCCAGAACATTGAGGCAGGTAGCAAGGAACATGCAGCCACCGCCAGGTCAATTAGAGAAGAAGTTAATTGGAAAGTGCAACAGGTCTTAATTAATTCTCAATTATATTAGCTTTCATTATAAGGAGCTGCTGTCATACATGTGTGTAATCTGTACGACACTTTAAATCTTGTCTAAATCAAGAGACTGCAAACTTCTTTTATCCTCACCAACTCTACTGAGGTCTGTAGTAGATCAACCTGGTAATACTAAAAATGTTGTTGACAGTTACCAGTGTTCACAGGTCCTTACGATAAAAGGTCCTTCAACTAGTTTGAGATCTGGTCTATGCCAAACATTGTATTATTACATTCTGTGGAGCCATTGGTAGACCATTGGGCAATGTGAATGTCATTAACATTGTGTGTATGAGTGGCATCAAACAAGCAATGTCTCCAGGGAGCATAGCCAGGGACCCATTAAACCTTACATGGTCTCCATTTTCCCATTGGATGGCTATAGGAGCCTCAAATTCTTCTAGTACTTTTTTTTTTTTCATCTTTAACGCGGGTACATTCACTAGCAGAGTGGCTGTGCTGGATAGTTTTATTTCAACAACACAAGTTAATGTCATCTGAGAGGAGAGAACCTCAATTAAGAAAATGACTCCATAATATTGGGCTGTAAGCAATTTTTTTTTAAATTGGTGATTGATGGAGGAGGGTTCAGCCTTTTGTGAATGGTGCTGTCCTTGGGTTGGTGGTTTGGATTCTATAAGAAAGCTGGGCAAGCAATGAAAAGTGAGCCAGCCAGAAAGCAGAACCCATCCATGGCTTCTGCATCAGCTTCTGCCTCCACGTTTCTGTCTTGAGTTTCTGTCCTGTCCTCCTTTGATGATGAACAGTGATACAGAAGCATAAGTCAAATAAACTCTTTCCTTTCCAACTTGCTTTTTGGTCATGAAGGGTTGTTTCACAGTAGCAATGGGAATCCTAACTAAGACGAGTCAGTGCCAGAATTGTGAGGTATTGCTACAACAGACCTGACAATGTTGTTTTGTGAAGAATTGTGAAAGGATTTTCAAACTTTGGGCAAAACAAAACAAAACAAAAAACAAACAAACAGAAAAACCATTACATGTTCACTGGTTGATGATTTGTTCTGTGGGAGCTTGGAATATAAGAATGTGAAGACAATGTAGAAGATAAAAGTCTGGGCTATGAAGTTTCAAAAGGAAGTTTAAAGATGCTATCAGGGCCATTTGTTATTTTGAATTAAGATTCTGTGGTTCTGGTTAGCTGGAGCTAAAGAACCAGCTGTGATTAACAAGAAAACAAAACTAAAGTAAAACCTAGCATCATTGAAGTAAAAATCTTCTGGGAAATGTTTCCTACAGCACACAGATAATTGTGTTCCAAAGGGAGCCAAGGTTGTACCTCAGGCTGGCAGGTGAGCTTTGTCGTCTAAGAGTCACCCAAGCGGTGCTGGTTTGAAGGAATGAGGAAGTATTGGTGAAGGGGCAACCTCAGTGGCAGTTAAAGGCCCACAATTGAAATTGAGGTTTGGCACCATGAAGAGAGCCTGTGAGAAGTTATTGGTGAAAGTGCAGCCCAGTTGCAGCAGAGACCCCAGCATTTCAGAGTGGCCAGTACCAGAAAATGACCACCAAGAACAGCAGCTATGGAGTAGAGCCAGTTGGAGCTTAGAAGACAAGCTGTGTGTGTTTCAGAGGGTGGATCCAGAGAAGTGACTCGAGCCCCTTGGAAGAGGCTGGAAGATCGTGAGTAATTCCCAGACATTGGAAGTTGAGTTATTCACATTTTTGAAGCTTTGATTTTTGTTTGATTTGTTGTGACTATGCCCTGGTTCTTCCCTCTTAAAGTATTTATTATTTTAATTTTATGGGACCTTACAGTTGGGAGATTTTGGATTTTAAATGAGATTGGCTATTTTAAAGAGACTGAACTTTTCATGTGTTTGCATTTGTAAAGACTGGGACTTTTAAAGTTATTTATATTTTTTGATGTGAGATCTTGAGGAATGATGAACAGGAAAGGCTGAGGTCTAAAGATGATGTGTTTGTGTGTCAAGATGACAAGGAGTCAATTGTGCTGGAGAGTTTTATGTCAACTTGACACAAGCTAAATCATCTGAGAGGAGGGAGCCTTAATTAAGAAAATGCCTCCATAAGATGAGGCTGTAGGAAAGCCTTTAAGGCATTTTCTTAATTAGTGATTGATGGGGGAGGGCTTAGACCATTGTGGGTGGTACCATCCCTGGAATGGTAGTCATGCAACTTATCTGTCCCCTTTCTGCTTTCCCTTTTCTGAAGTTCCAGACCTGAAGATAAGATTTTTGAATCTTCTACAAACAGAGCTCTTTGTCTAGGATCATTGGAGCACATTCAGGGTCCTTCATAAAGTGTTTTTATTTTCCTAAAAGGAAAGCTTTTTTTCACATTAAGCAGATTCTGAATAGGTTACTAATATGTGGCTGAAGGAAATTACACTTTGGGTCAGTTCCTCTGTGCAAGCACTTGGTGTCAGCAGAGTAAAGAGCAAGCCTGAGATCCAACTCACAACTACCAGTGCAACTACAAGATATTTTCCCCTATTGCTTGGTCGTTTCTCCAGCTGTGTGCTTTCTCAGGAAAGGATCTGATCATTCTAGGCAGCTGCATTTGGTGCTCTGAGAGGCAACCAGACATAAATAATTCATAAAGTGTGACTACTGGCTGGGAGATTCTGAGTGAGCTATCAAACATCCCCAAGATGTTTGTTAACCGGAATTGTAATCCCTGAGAAGCAAGAGATCCTGGGCAGTAAATAACAGAGCCAGGAACCATACCGTATCCCTGGTTACACCTGTTCCTCCCCACAGCAGGGGAAACAAGCTCTGGACCACAGTGGAGCAAAAGCTCCCAGAGAAAACGCTGCAAAATGGTGACATGCCTGGCTGTGCTGGGATCTAATGGCACTACGGGTGCTAAACAAGACATCTGTCACACTTCCATTCTTAGGTTGTCTAGATCACAACAGAGAAAAGAACACAGACCTGCCTGCCCACTAAGATTCTGCAGCCTGAGCATGTCACAGGAGACAAGTGTGAGAAGGCCAGGGTGGGGGCACTTAGCAGTTGGAGGAAAAGAGACACATTCTCCTGGTGAGGTATAGGATGGTGGACATCAGTGCTTCCTGATCGTTGTCTCCCTCCAGCATACATGGCTGGACATAGAGACACCACCAACACTCATAGCTAACAAAGGGGTACAACATTAAGATTCTTCCTGAACTGAGTCTAAAGTTTGACTTCTGCTTCTCAAAGGCCTGATCAAAGAAGCCCATTTGGAAAAGCTACACCAACATCCTCTGAGACTTCATTGACAGTATTACCAAAAGATAAAAGGTGTTTGGAAGGAAAAAAAATGTGGTCTGTTAGAGGTCTGGTGGGGCTTCACATGCTAAGATCTGGTTCCTGCACGAAGCAAAACAGGGATGATCCTAGCTGAGGGCTCTGCCCAGATACATGATCTCAGGACATATTGGAATGTGGGCATCTGATGTTTGTGGGGAAGCTCTGCTAATTAAGTCTACTGTTGACTGGATAGCCTTCTGGGGCTTGGTGTGTAATGGAGGACTCTCTTTGTTAGCAGAACTTTTCCTTCTCTGACCTTGTCCAGGGAGTTCTAATCCCCCATAATTGCCTCTACCCAGGGAACATCATGTTGCCTCAATTAGATTTTCTCCTACAATACCTATTCAACTAGCACCTGAGATTCCTGAAGTGTTTCCTCATGCTAATGAGGTATTCCAGGTACCAGGAGCCCCCAGACAATGACCTTTGCCGGTCCTGGATGGATGTTCCTGCCCTCAATCTCCCAAAACTTTATAAGCCTTTGATCACCCTAAGTAAAGTTAATCTGCCTACTAACAAGTGGGTCCTGGTGTGGTCATTCACCATAGATACTCACAGGGCTTCTGAAATCCCCGGTCACCGTTTCTGCTCCCACTGCCCTTGTGGATTGTATCAGCCAACAATCCACAAGGGCGGAGAGACCCACAGGCATTGGGCTCATCAACATCCTACTGAAATTCTAGCCACTTCAACTTACTGAGTCTCTGCTGTTTGCGCATGACCACTCTACTAAGAAGTGGGAAGATAGAATGTTCTTATTTTCTTGATTGTCTTCATTTTGTGAGGAGGCTGGGCTTGCAAAAGAAACTGCAGGAAACACTTTCTAGTGGATGAGCAAAATGGCCAGGCCTAGAAGTAATGAACCTCTATTCATTACTGAGGAGGGCTGAAGACCAAGGTGTCAAGTTGTCAACAGGAGCCCCCATTAAAGGTCTTCTGGTGTGACTTGGGTTTCTTTAAAAATGAAATAAGGGAAGAGTGTCATGACCCAGGCTTCTTTTTTTTTTTTATGAGTTTTTTTTTAAACTAACTTTTATTCTCTCTCTCTCTCTCTTTTTTTTTTAAAGATTTATTTATTTTATGTAAGGACACTGTAGCTGTCTTCATATGCACCAGAAGAAGGTGTCAGATCACTTTACAGATAGTTGTGAGCCACCATGTGGGTGCTGGGATTTGAACTCAGGACCTTTGGAAGAGCAGTCAGGTGCTCTTACCCACTGAGCCATCTCTCCAGCCCTGACCCAGGCTTCTTTGTAAAGTAATCCTTTGTCTACTTGGTGGGCTGGGGAAGTCAGTGAGACACTGGAAGTCTTCACAGAGTCTAAGCCAGGTAAGATGCTCAGGGAATGGTATAGGGCTGAGGGGCTGGCTGAGGAATCAGACTTAGAATGGACTACAAATATGGAGACTTTGGAGACAAAGGTTGAATGTGGGACTCATGAAAAGAGCAAAATTGAGCAAGGCACAAATTAGACAGGAAGACTGGGGTGGGTTTTTGTTTGTTTGTTTTGTGGGTTGGAGAGGATTCCATTTCAGACATAACACATGTGCGGTTACATCAGACATCCAGGTAGAGAAAAATCAGTACCAGGAAAGAAGTTGATGTTGTGGGGACAGACCTTCTAAGAAGATGATATTCTGACATCCCAGCATCCAGAAGTGGAAGAGTGGGACTATGCAGCACCAGAGACCACAAAGAAGCTCTCAGGGACTAGGCCGGATTCAGCCCCAGCCCCAAAGCTATAGTTCTTTAGTCTGCTCCTCCCAGCTGTATCTCTGCTCCCTACGCCTGAGAGGTTCTGCTTCAGGAAGTTAGATCCTGTCACAGCTCAGGCCCGAGTCTCCTATGTCCCTTTGCCAGACCTCCCTGCTAATGAGCCCTCCTCACATATCTCTCCCTGTCCCAGTTCTTCTGTCCTTTCTGCTACTTTTCCTCTCTTACCTGTTGGGTCTCAGATGTCATCCTCTGGCTGGTACAACAGGGCAGGCAGGGAAAACTGGCCCAGTTATGATGAGGTAGTTTCAGCTTCTGCATTGCAGGAGAAATTCACTGGCCGTCCACCATCACTTCTCAGTGAAAAACTTCAATACCTGTTCATTGAGCTGGTCTGAAATGAAGACAACTCTCCATCTGTTAAAAGCCACACAGGGTCCAATCCATTCAGAGCTGGTTAGTATTGTTGTTTGCATTCTTTAAGAAAAGAAAAATAAGTATTGTGCTCATCTATAAAATCATGCACATAGAACACATGTGTCCCAAGTACAACCAACCTGGCACAGACAGGTGAAAGAATGTTGAAGCAGACACAGGTGAAAGGATGTTTTGCTGAAGCAGACACACAAGAGGACACACGATGTTTAGAAAGAATATAAATATGACCCCACAGACAGTGGGGGGAGGCTCTGGCATTGGTTCACCTTGCTCCGCCTCGACAGTCTTCAAGGACGACACTCTTGTATTGGTTCGCCTTAAATCGCATTGCTGATCTTTGCTTGTCATGACTTCACAGAGAGCAACTTGTCAAAGAACTTCTTGTGATATTCCAGCAGGTTCTTGACACTTCCTCCGACTCAGGCCAATTGGTGGAGCCTTGCAGTTTCTTCTGGATTGAACTACCATTGCTAATGTGTGAGTGGGTGGTGATTGCAAGTGGACTGGACTGCTGACAACAAAGATTGGAATGGCCCCAAATGACCATTTCTAATTGGGTCCACAGCCCCCATTTCCTCTTAAGCTTTCTTTTCGCTACCTCTGTCGAGTGGTGGGCTAGAAGGGAGGATCAAGCATTTGAAAATCCTTATTAAAGTAGGTTTTGAAAAATCTAAGCCTGCCTGACTCTGGCTGACAATCTCAGCAATGTGCCTGAAGGACAGTGCATGCATGAACCTGAAACAAAGGGTTGGCCAGAGACTGACCCTTGGGTCACTGCAGTGTTTGTTCCAGGACCTTGGCAGTGGCATGCATAAAATGACGACAGCCAAAGCCTTCAGATGCTTCTCTTAAACCTCAATAAATATGGAAATATCATGTCTCCATACCGGTATTGTGTCCAGGAAGGATGAAAGTTGAGAGCTAGATATTTCACGTCCAAAGCAGAAATAAGAATCTTTAGAAACTGAGCGGTGCCAAGGCAGAGGGGCGCTTTTACTGAATCTGTTCAGGAGGCACCACAGGCTCTTGCTCTCAACACCCCACGCCTGTGGCTTCAGCTTCCACTGAGGAACTGTGGGGATGAGAGGACATCTAATACGTTGGCCTTTCAGTTAACCCCTTCCCACAATGGCAAAAGAGTACAAGCGTAATAGCTAAAGTACACTCTACCTGAAAATTTGTACTAAGTTATGTCTATTTTCAAGGATTTGGATACATATTATACCCGTAAAGGGCTTAAGCCTAAATGAATTTTTTTTAAAAAAAAAATAGCCCAGTGATAAAAAGATATTTTAACATTTCGGGTTAATGTTGATGAAACTAAAAATTTGTATTTACAAAGCAAGAAAAGTATCAGTAGCCAACATGGTTGGCAATGTCAAAGTCCCTCCATGAATCTGCAGGAAGCCCATATCCAGAGAGCATACATGCAACCAGGGATGATATAAACAGGAATATACAGCAAGCGACAACAGTGACAGTTTTGAATTATGAACACTAAATATTAGTGATGTGAATTAAAAATTGATGGACAGTCCTGAGCTCCATATAAATGTAAGGATAACACAATAATCAATAATTTGTCTTTAAGAAATAAATTTTTTTAAATTAGCATTCTCCTAGCAGACTCTGAGGAAATATTTATGGAATAAATAACATAAAATGTTACTAAGTATGTGACTCAGTAGTAGAATGTTTGTCCAATATATAGAAAACCCTAGGTTCAGTCCAAGTGCTACAGGAAAAAAAAAATGCATTCCACCAGCCTCAGAACTGAGCCACAGAGCTGCTTTAGTGAGACAGTGCAAGCTGTACTAAATAATGATGATGATGATGATGATGATAATCTGAGCTCATGGGGCATCCTCCCAAGAACAAAGCAAACTAGTACACAGTGTTTGAGAGGGAAAGGACCTCGTCCCAATTGCTTTCTGCAATGCACACATATATGTGAGCATGCACAAATCCATCCATCTGTATGTCCATCCATCCAATTTCAATATTTGACTTAAAGCAGAGACCTTATAAATAGCAAAATAAGGGAAAAGATGGATGTAACTATAAAGACACAGCCCCTGAAGCACACTAGTGTACTACTGCCCCTACGGACGGTGCGGACAGTGTCTGGTAGGCACTGGCTACACCTCACTGCGAGGCAATCTTCTGGTCTCTTCATTGTGATTAACCTGGACGAAGATGTCACAACATTTAGAAAAGTAGAACACGATGCCCGTGGGTGAGCGGAGGACGCCCAGGGGCCTGCGGCTGCGTGGCCCGCCCACAGCAGGAGCCCCCACAGTGTGCCAGCATGCGGTCCACGGCGGGACAGGAGAGAGAAGTAGAACAGCTCGAGCATCATGAAGCGATGCGGAACTGGAGACTCGAGGGTAGAGAGGAGTAGCCTACCCTGCTCCCCGAGGCCATGGTGGCGTCCCAGTCTGTGCTGCCTCTGAAGGCCATGTCTGGGGCTGTGGCCATTCAGCAGCGTGGGTCTGCGTGGCTCATGTTACCACTTAAGACCGTGTGAACATTCCCGGTGTGGGCTGCTGCTTGGGACCACATTGGTGTCCAAGGATTGTGCAGAGCTGACTCCACCCCTCCCCGGCTGTGACACTCTAGAGCAATCCCTGCCTCTCACCAGCTGCAGCACTTAGAAGTGTAGACCCTGTACCTCTCACCCAGGCAGCACAGTAGAGCTGGCCCTGGTGACTGGGGTGTAGGGGAGCTGGCCCAAGGGTGTGAGCCGAGAAGAACTGACCCTGCCGTTTGTCTGTCATGAGGCACCATGAGGGTGTGGGGGGTGCCCTTTACGCCCTCCTCACCTCACCCCTCGACATCCGTGGCAGCCAGGAGAGCTAGCCCTAGGGTCATGAGAGCAAGAGTGCTACTCCTTCTCCTCACCAGCAACTGCTCTCAGGACAGTGGGGCCTGGGCCTCACCCTGGCAGCACAAAGAGCCGGCTCTGATGGCAAAGGGTTAGGGGAGGGTGCGAGAGGGGGAGAGCTGGCACAACCCCTTGACAGCTGTGGCACTTGGGAGAGTGAGAGAGTGGGTCTTGTACCTCGACTGGGTGAAGTGTTGGGCGAGGTAGCGGGGGCAGTCCTAGAGTGTAAAAGTAGCTTTTATTCACCTGTTTTAATTGTCTTCTCCAATGCTTACAGCCTCGGTCTGCTGATGTAGACCTAGTGTTAGGGACTGGGAACCACCACACAAACCACTCAGACACCAATCTCAGTCAAATAGGAATGGTTTATTGAACACCCCAACTTAAATACCTCTTCTTCCTAGTCGGCTTACCTTCGAGGGAGAACCTAGAAAGAACAGCCGGGGCGTGGCTCCCGGCATAGGGGCGTGGCCCCTGGCATCGGGGCGTGGCCCCTGGCATTGGGGCGTGGCTCCCAGCATCGGGGCGTGGTTCTGGGCATTGGGGCGTGGCTCCCGTCATCGGGGCGTGGCCCCTGGCATCGGGGCGTGGTTCCCGGCATCGGGGCGTGGCCCCGGCATCAGGGCTTTCAGAAGTGGCTCTCCTTTCCCTCAGTGAACTCTGCAAAGTCAGCAATGCCTCCCTGTTTTGGACTTTACAAGACTTGGGCTTTGAAATCGCACAGCAACACTCTTCTTCGTGCATCCTAATCGACCACAAGTTTCACCAAGCAGAGTTGCACTGATCACCCCTGTGAGGAGGCGGCTGCAGGCTCTCAGACTGCCCTTCTTCGTTTCCATCTCTGGCATTGAGACTTGGCTAAGGCACAGGACAGACTTCCTTCAGTCAGCAAGTACCCTGTGGAGGGGCCGAGAGGATATAAAATCAAGCCCCGCATGTAAGAATGTCCCAGAGAAGATATGGGCCAGGCGAAGCACAGTATGGCATTTACATGCTTGGAGGAAAAGAGATCTAGTTTTAATGCTTGGGTTTAAAAATCAACGAAATTGTCAAATAAGAAATGGTGTCTTGCTTATCCCAGGGTCCTTGTTTGTTTTTAATCATCTATAGATCACTCTGTTCTTTAAAATCTTGCTGGCCATTCCAGTAAATGGATGGATGGATGGATGGATGAATACGGCTGTTCACAGACTCCCAGGCAAGAGTAAGATGATGCTCTCAGGGTCCAGCTAACTGAGAGGGGAACACTGGCAGGTGACCATGTCTAACCAGAGCCAATTGGCCAGTGAGATTTTTAATATATATTTTAAATTTTTTTTTGTTCATTGATGCTTTGCCTGCGTGCATGTGTGTCTGTGTGAGAGTGTCAGAACCCTTAAAACTGGAGTTATACACATGTGTGAGCTTCCATGTGGGTGCTGGGAATTGATCCCAGGTCCCCTGGAAGAGCAGCCAGTGCTCTTAACCACTAAGCCATCTCTCCAGTCATGTTGGACTCTATTTTTAGCACGTAGGCAAGTGTTGGGTTTTCTACTCCAAGAAGCACTTCAGGCAATGAGGACAGCTCTCCTGTGACTGGGAAGACTCTGTTGGTTAAAGAAATGAATGGAAACAGTTTAACATGGTGTCAAGCTGAATCTATGTATCTGGAGACCTGGTACTGGCCTATCATTCTCTAGGGAGACAGTTAGTCCCACATACCCGCTCCAGCAAGAGCCAACTTTCATGGGGCATCGTACAATGTTCCTGGCACCCATGAAAGGCCAGATGCCACATATGGAGGGGCTTGAGAACAAGCAATGAGGTCAGGATGAAGCACTGAGATGGAAATTGTGGCTAGGGAAAGCAGTGCATGTCTCCAGCAAGAGTCACAGCTTACAAGTAAGTCCCAGCATTTCAGCAGCCTCCTAGAGTACGGGCAGTACCTCTGGTCCTACAAGGGTCCGACCTGCTGCTGAGCCTGCTCACAGCCTCTGGTGCAATCCAAGGAAGACATTTTACCTTCCGTGGACTCTACCAGGGAAAGGCAAAGGGAGAGGCTGGGGTAGTAAGCAGGGTGGAGCAGCCTAGCGACACAGGTCACTAAAGATTAGCACTCCTACACTCATCTACTAAGGCCAAACCTCGGCCTCTGCTGGGACCACGTCCATGACTTTGGCAGCCTTGCCTCCCACTCCAGACCATGCGGGACCTGAGTGCAGTAAGCGTGGGCTAACTGGTTTGGGAGCTCTTCGGAGAAGGAGACAGCGTCAGTAAGCTTGGGCTAACTGGTTTGGGAGCTCTTCCGAGAAGGAGACAGCTGAGACCCAGTGAGAAGTGAAGCCTGAACCTGGGGAGATAAGAGACCGCCAAACTCCAGTTCCAGGGGTTCTGGCGCCCTCAGGCGGACATGCACGCATGCAGACAAAGCGCCAATAAACAACAACAGCCAGCAGGTGGCACTGCAGGATCGTGAGAAACGGCGCTCAGGTCCTCATCAAATTTCTTCCTGCGCACCTGGCTGCTGTTAAGGTTGTCTCTTAATCTTCCTCATAGCTGGAAAGTTTGGACTTGGGCCAGGGTCAGAGAAAGGCTGTAGCCATGGGAAGGTGTCAGAGGATGCTGGAACTTCAGTCATCCGCCATCACTTCAATGGTGTGTCTTCTCTTCCTTCGTGCCTATGAAGATCAGTGCTCCTCATAGAAAAGGCACTAAACAGCTCTAGCACCTGCTTCATAAAGGCAGATGTGGAAGTAGGAGTTGGTCCTGCCACATCTGGGGTCAGTCTCCACCAGGCCTCCATGTGTGAGAATGTGTGTGACGTGGTATATCTTTAATGTGTGAACATGTGCACAGGATATGATATGTTCTGTGTATAAACACATGTGCCAGACTTCTTTGCATGTATTTCTTGCCATGTATGTGTCAGGTATGCTCTGTCTGTGTCCTGTGGTTGTGTGTATCCCATCACGCCTGTATTCTCGAATATTTAGACAAACCTCCTCTCATCTGTACAATGTAGCTGAAAGTCACTTTATCTTCTCATGAGGAGCAACAGAGTCTGCTCATTGAAGTGCCCCAAACCCTGATATGTCTGCAGAGCTTCCCTCAGTGAAGGCTCCATCCAATAGTGCGGGGAAGTGATCTATACAATAGGTCCTGGCTGGCTCCTAGCCCTTCTCTCAACATTTTTAGCATTTATTATGTGTGCATGCGTGTGCATGCATTTGCACACTTCATAGTGTGCCTGCTGGAGTCAGAGGACAATGTGTGGGAATCTGCTTTCCCCTTTTACCGTGTGGTCCAGGGATCAAATTCAAGCTGTCAGGCTCGGCACTGAGTATGTATCTTCACCCACTGAACCATCTCCTAGCACTGCCCCCTCCACCTTTCCTGTTCATTCCTCAGATACACCCCGGCCTGGCAGGAAGTTTAGGTGCCATCAAGAATTCCCATGAGATATTAGGGGGAAAGCAACACCTGAAGTGGCCCCTGGAGCCGGTTACTTGCTGACAACTTGGATAAAGTATCCTCCCCATCTCAGATTCAATTGGAAACTATTCTGCCCAAAAGGTCCGCTCCAAGCAAGACCCAGCCCTTTGGAAGCCTCTTATGAAGAAAAAGGAGTCACCTAAAGAGGATGAAGGAGATGGTCTAGAGCCTGCATCGTAGTGTTTGCAGACCATGTGGTGGTACGTACTTCAGAGGCTTTCCAAAGACTGTCAGTGAAAATGGACTGGACAAGAAGTTGACCCAGCATGGGTCAAACAAGGCAGAGAAGAGTCCTAGGCCTGATCGGGGCTGAGATGGTGCCTCTCTACCTTCATTCCTTGAAGCCCCTCTGTCCTATGACTTTACACCCCAGGACTTCAATGCCATTCCTAATGACCTAGAAATTCTGACCTCCAAATGTTCCTCTGCTTCCACAACAGCAGAGATGGCTCACACTTGGCAAGAAATTCCTCAGTGGAAAACATATGGACATTTTTCCTGGAGCACAAAGGTGATTCATCACAAGAAAGACCCCAGCTGCACTCCACCCACCCAGTCCCTCAGAGGTTGGCCATGCTCAGGTCGCAATATAGTCCCTATGACCAAGGCTCAAATGCTACAGGTGATCTTATGTTCCTATCTAGTCTTTTTGCTGCTTGGGATCTGATAGGGTTCCTGGTTCTTGGGAGGTAGGACATTAAGACACCCAATGACCTCATTTAGGAGAATTTTGAGGGCTTTTTGAAGTGGAGGTGACTTATACAAGTTATACCACCTGGCTTCAGTGATCAATTCAGTTTCCAGTTTTCTTCCCTTCTCAAAGGTGGAGTTGAGACTAACCAAGGAAGGCTTGGTCTTTTCTGACAGACCTATCCTAAGCTTTCAAGAGTCTAAGACCCAACTGACCATCTAATTAGCATCTAAAAGACACTAGTCATTGTAGAGTTCAAGAACTGTGATTGTGGTATGCCAAGAACCAGAAAGAAAGACCAAATATATGTTTATCTTGTCTCATAGCAAAGGGGTATAGAAAAGACCAGAGTCCAAGAATATACTGTGGAGGCTAAGGTGAAGAGACGATGCTTAGGCAGACTTGAAGGAGAGTGGAGTAAGGATCTAGGAATGGCAGGAAGATCTACGGAGCAGAAGGAAGAAGAGCAGAGAGTGAGGGAGCGGGTAGGAGGGACCATGGTGGGTAGAACCACAGATCAGGAAAAATGCAGAGGTGGATAGGGCAGAGAGTGGTAGATGGAGCCACAAAGCAAGATGCACTGGAAAGAAGTGCCAGGGACCTCATCCTAACAATCACTTAATCTCACCTAAGGAATGGGGACAATAATGCCCATCCCACAGCTTTGTTAGGAGAATGTGTAACCGAGTTTCTGGCATCAAGAATGGACTTGGGAACCATTACCAAGCCCAGGCTCCACTGAGCCCACACTTCCAGCTCCAACCATGCCAATTCAGCCCTCAGACTACCAAGTACAGAGTTGGGGCTGCCCTCGGGCTGTGCTCTGAACTTAGCCATGGCCTGTGCACACCTGCTGGTGCCTAACGCCAGGTTAGAGAGATTGGAAGAGAATGAAGAAAACAGCCTTCTGGTGTTATCTAGTCATAGGTGGACATGAACACGGATGGGGTCATGCATAGTCAAATGTATGGGACGTTCCTGTCTGAGCAAGTATGCATGTACAGGTGGATAGAGGCTCTATGAGCAAATGAATGCACCTGGGGCCAAGTTCATGTTGCTCATAGGCTGAGTAAGCAAGCAATTCTCTCTTCTTCTGGAAAATACCAGCCAACTAGAGGGCCTGGAACCTTGGTTCTTTTGACAATCAGGGCACAGAGTCCATAAGCTTCTAGGAACCTACAGAAATACTGAATCTAGGGAGAAATAACTTCCACTGGCTCAAAACATAAAAGAACATGGGTTTTGATCTCTATGATGACACCAAGATGTCGTTTGGGGGATTCACTATAAAAGTATGCATTCCTAAAAGCCCCTCCTCTGTTTACTAACTATTCACATCAGCCTTTATCCAGCTGAGAGAACCAGGAAAGAAGAACCAGTCCAGGGTGAGCAATCTCCTGTCCCAGCCCACCTCAGCCGCAGCTGGCTGTTTTTACATGTCCTCTTAGGGACATCGCTGCAGTTTTTCTAACACTTCACATTCAAGCCAGTTTTCTAGCAAACTGGCTGTCTTAGACTACCTTTTCCTGGACTCTTTGCTCACCCATCCTAGAAATGGAAACCTGAGATCAGAGAGTTCTAAGGGCCCTCAGTTCCAGGTGGATGAATGAGCTGGCTCTGCCCACAGAACCCAAGCCCAGAAGTCACTAGAAGGCACAAGCTCACTTTCCTCACAACATACAGTAATCTAACAGTCTGAGCTTCTAAGGGGTACTGAAGTCTCAGTACCCGTTCTGCTAAGCTAGCACAAACCAAGCAAGCTTCTGACAGTAAAATGTGCCAGCAGTCTTGGGTGACTGTATAGGACATTGTGAGACATCAGTGACCACCCAGGCTTTGCTTCTTCACAAGTTAAACAGAAACCAGACCATCAGTTGCCCAACCTGTACAGGCAATACCCACAACTTCCCAGGTAAGGGTGAACATGGGCCCAGAGGAAGCTTGAAGGCTGTAGAGTACACACACACACACACACACACACACACACACACACACACACGTGTCCCCCTTCCCAAACCGAGCTCTGGTTAGTCTGAATTCAGGAAGTTATCCCAGCCTTCAAAAGGTATGGAAGCTTCCTTGGGCCTGGATATAAGGTAAGGTGGAGAACTTCCAAACAGCCCAGAAAGAACCCAAAACCCATGGACTGTCCCCGTCTTCCTGTGACTGATTCATGTGTTTCCCGTGACAGCCACAGCAACATCACATCCGTTCTGAGGACTATTTTTAACTGACTTATGTATTTCTTATATGAGGAAGGTATCAGCTTATTTCTGCAAGACTTTTGCAATGTGTTCACATCAGCAGTATTGACACCATGAGCCAGGATGGAGCCAGTCAGGCTTTCAAAAGTCATGCAGAATTTATGAAGTTAGAAGTGTGAGCCAGGCTTGCAGACCACTCATTTTGAAAAGGAAACTCAGTTGTCAGGTCCTTCTGACTAATAAACACATTCATCTTGAGAGAGAATACTGCTTCTTTAGATCCTTTCAGAGGTGCCATGGAAGAGAGTTTATGCCTGGATAGTGGCTCTGCCCACTAACAGTTGATGACCTTGTATAGGTAGGCAGGGCTTCTGAACAAGAAAGGAACTAATGGTTAACTTTCTGGGCCTTTCTTTTAGAGAGCTTCCTTGAGGCCAGAATATCTTGAGGGCAGTATCTCCCTTCCAAACAAATGTGCACTCAGGCCTGAATGAACATCTAAGTCCAAGTCAAGCCTGTGGGACTTGTAGAGAGTATCTGTCAGTGCCCTATGTGGCAGTGGCCTGAGGGGCATCAGGACTGTCCCACTGGCCTGTACTCTTAGCATCAACTCTAAGCCAGGTCCAGACAGACTCCCCTCTCTTCTCTTGTCTTCATGCCCGCTCTCAGCAGGCATGCCAGTCTTTGACCAATTAGCAGACAGCTAGTTGGGAGAGACTAAAGGAGACCCAGAGGCTCACAGACACCTCCTAAGGCTTTATAAAGTTGGGTTTGAGATTGTGCAAGTTCACGCAGCCCTGATAGGCCTGAATGAGGGCAAGAAAATGTGCTACAGAGCAGCAGTCCAACTAGAGGAGCGTCTCTTGTCAGAAGGGTGCCCCTCAATGCCCAGCCAGCAAGGGAGACCATTGTGTGCCTCTGGAGCGCAGAGGTAGTCACAGGACTAGAAAGGCCAGTGAAGTAACCACACATTCCTCTTCATCTGGTATTATATACAGTAGAGTAACAAGGAGCACCCTGTGGACTTCGCTTAGCAAATGAGAAGCTGAGACTCTGGGCTACACATCTCCAAACCTGCTCCCTGAGCCTCCAGCAAACATGGTAGTTTCCATCTTGGAAGCCCCTGGGCTGGCCAAAGTCTGAGTCTCTTAAAGACTTTGGCAGCCTGAGGCTTATCTCTGACCCAGGACACTAGGATGGGAGGGCTGGGGGTCATACAGGGACCAAACTAAGTTCTATGTTGTTCTCACCAAGTGACCCAGAGGCTTTGAGAGATCAGTTTCTTCCCTTGCTTTCCTCTCTGCTGGAAGAAGTAAGATGACAACCGTAGTAAGTGGTTGGAGGCAGGACCTGAGCCTGTTGATCTGCACCATAGCTGAGACACCTCCTAAAGCTTTCACCGGAGGGTACTGTTTTGTTCTGTCCAACCGCGTACTTGGAGAAGAAGGAGCTAGGGGCCCAGCCACCAGCCAGCACCCAGCCTTAATGCAGGCTGGACTGCAGCCCAGGAAGCTGGCCCCAGTCTCTCCAGCCCTCTAGGCTATAATTTGTGTCCTCCAGGGCTCAAGATAGCTAAGGTTTAATGTGGAAAAATGGTTCCACTCTGTCTCACCCCATACCCCAAAATAAACTTAGATTAGGGACAAAAAGCATAATTATAAAAGTTTTGGAAGAAAACACTAAATGAAGTCTTTGCCCTCTCAGGAAAGCAGGGAAGACGCAAACTCCAAAGCCTATAGGAAACAACTGACTAATTTGGCTTTATAAAAAAAAAAATAAACTTCTATGTGGAAAAAAATAGCACCATTAAGAAAGGTAAATTGGAAATGTCAGCAATATAAACACGAAAGTCTTGATACTCATTGTACACATAGAGCTCCCACAAATCAACAGAGAAAAGGAGATTCCTAATAGAAACGGTGAAGGCTAAACATGGAAGACATTAGAATGGATAGGAAAAAAAATATAAGATTTCTCTATTCCTCATGACAAAACTTGAAAAATTTTTAAGAACAAAAGGCTGGGATGGATACAAATGGCCCTGGAGAAGCAAAATGGAGCCTCATTGGGGATCTGGAAGTCACACCGACTGCTTCTATAGAATGACACCTGTCCAGAGTGTGTGTGACATGAAGACCTGAGAAGTGCTTTCCTTTCCCAGAAAACCAGGGCCTTGGGGGACTGAGGTGAGGAGGGCAGTGGCAGTACATGATACTGGGGTGGCCATCTTGGACTGCAGGTCCTTGTCCGGCTGCCCTAGGAGACGTAGACAGAGAGTTTGGTGAGGCGACCTTCCCTAAACTCCAAGGAGCCCTGTCAGCCTACTGGAGACACAGACTGATCAGCTCAGAATAGGGGCTGGTGGCTGGGCCTCTAATAGGGGCTGCAGTCCAGCCTGCATTAAGGCTGGGTGCTGGCTGGTGGCTGGGCCCCTAGCTCCTTCTTCTCCAAGTACGCGGTTGGACAGAACAAAACAGTACCCTCCGGTGAACACTTCAGGAGATGTCTCAGCTATGGTGCAGATCAACAAGCTCAGGTCCTGCCTCCAACCACTTACTACGGTTGTCATCTTACTTCTTCCAGCAAAGAGGAAAGCAAGGGAAGAAACTGATCTCTCAAAGCCTCTGGGTCACTTGGTGAGAACAACACAGAACTTAGTTTGGTCCCTATATGATCCACGGCCCTCCTACATCCCAGCCGACTCACTTCTACTGTTTCAGGCTCTCCCACCACATCCATTCCAGGATAGACCCCTACACCCAAGACTTTCATCCCCTTGGAGGTCAGCCTTTCTGTACAACAGTGTCATCTCTGCACCCTTTCTGCACCCAGTGAGCTGAGGGAGGTGGTGTATGCAACACTTGAGTAGGTAGGGGTAGCTTCTGCCTTCCGGAGAGTTCCTGCCTCTTTTTTTCCAACATAATATTTTTATTGATTCTTTGGGGGATTTCACATCATACTCCCTCATCCCTCCTGGAAGTCATTTGGCATCCCAGTGTCCTATCATAGTTTTTAAGAGTTCTCTCTGATGGCTTCCTGTCTAGGCTGTTACTATTAGGGGCTATAGAGGTAGGGGTTCTCACGGAATTCTTGTTTGTTCATCTATCTCAACTGTGTGTCTGAAGTCGTCAATATCACTGAGAAAGTAGCTTATTTCCTCTTTACGAACAGTGGGAGCATAGATTAAGGGCTTCTACATAGTTTCTGGTGTCAGCACAGACGTCGAGCAGAGCTCTTAGTTACAATAGGACCACGGACTAGATAAGACATCTCCAACGAAGCTGGAATCACAGACATCAACATGGCTTCTGGCTACAGCATAAACCACAGACGTCTGGGGGCCTTCCGTGGCAACACTGGCCACAGACATCAACGCAGACCCAGCTGCAAAGGACCATGAACTCAAGCATGGCTCTCACAAGCCCAAGCATCACCATGGACCCAGGTGGCAGCACAGGCTACCCACATCCATGCCCTGCCCCCAACACCAACATGGCTTCAGGCTGTAACACAGACCACAGACACTCCGGTACCTTTGGTTGTAGCATGGGCCATTGATATTGACATAGGTCCAGACATGGCTCTCAGGAGCAACCCAGACCTGGTCACCACTATTATCTCAGGTGGCAATGCAGGCCACTCACGTCAGTATAGGGCAGCATGACCTATGGACATGAACGCGGACTCAGGCCATGGTACCAGCCACAAACATCTGCATATAGTCAGGTGACAATATGATTCTCAGACATCAACCCAGACCTAGCCTACATTAGGGTCACTGACACCCACACGTGGCCCTTAGCATCACGGGACACAGTGGTGCTTCGGGAGGTCTAATTTAGAAAGTGGACCGTTCATCTCGGGTGACCCAGCATCCAGGCTGCTTGTTTAGGGGCTGGGTCCTCATCTGTTTAAGCTCCAAGCTCACCAGTTCGGCCTCTCCACACCGCGCATGCACCACTCTACTCCTCCATCACCCAGTCTTTCTTCACGGTGATGCAGCCAGGTGGCGTGTGTACCTAGCCCAGCTGACTTCTGGCTTCTGCCAGGGCAGGCCCCTGTCCCTAATTTTATGTGTGACATGAACCAGCAATTTGATACTGATGCTTGTGAATAGCATGGCTGGATACATGGGTGGATGGTGGTTGGTCACAAAGGGCTTCTATCTTAAGGACCAGGAGTGAGCTCTGAAGGGCCTGTCCCTGGGGAACAACATGGGTCATTCCAGGGTCTCACCTTTGCCACAGGGACTGCATGCTGGAGCCAACATTCGTGCTGTGGCATCTCAATAGGAGAAGGAAGGAGTGGTTTGGGGACAAGTCTCACATTAAAGCTATCTCCCAACTTGGGGCTACTGCTCTTCCTCACTATACCACCAAATACTGCAAATTTCCACTGCCAAGGAGGAACCTGGGCTCATCTGATTGCACCATGACATTGGATCATCATCTTCTCCCTCCCCAGTTCCCACCTGAGCTTAGAGCTCCTTCTCACGGAGATCTATATACCTCTAAAGCACCTACCTACCACAACCGCCAGCAGTTGCAGGCCAAGGCTTGGGCATAGAGGACCAAGGATCACACAAAAGCCTTGGCACTGAGCCCGCCCACTGAGCTGTACCCCCCTGAACCCAGTCTTTACTTACCCTGTTCTTTTTTCTTACAAAGCATTCTTTTCTTTTACACTCCTCAAACACGACACGGTTTACTGACATGTGTTTGCTTGTTCTCTGCAGAGTTCTCAGTAGTGAGCAGTAAGGGTTTCCAGATCTACCACCTCAGAGCTGAACACCAGAAGGCACTCACTCACTGCAGAAGCCAGACCTGAATTCCAGAGTGTCCAAAGGCAGATAGGATCCAAGCCTAGCCTCAAATTTAAAGCCTGAAGATTAAAGAACAGAATACTACTTGGCAAATGTCGACAGAGCGCATGTCTCACCCCAAACCAAGGCCCAGGGAGACCTCTCTTCCCCAGCTGAGAACATGTCTACCAGGAACAACCACAAACTGGAGTCATTTCCAAGACACGGTCGGTCTCTAGTCTCCTGCAGGGGTCAAGGCTGAGGGGATTGACTGAGAAATCTGGGGAGAGCCCAAGAGGAGGAGGGAGAGCATACTAGCCCACACTGCCTGAAATGGGGGGTTGCTAGGAGAGAGACATGGATGTCAGGCCCCTGGTTCCGTTTCTAGGCATCTACCAGTATGAGAGCCTCCATCCTGTGCCAGGTAAAGAAGTCATCCTGGGTCCGCATAGGCCCAAGTCACTGCTCTTCCTGAGGACCTTGCTAGCATCCTCGCCTCACACCCACAATGCTGAATTCCAACAAACTGTAATTCCCAACTGTTTCCAAATCTCTAAACATTTCTGCATGGAGAACATCTCAAGTTCCCTATCCCAGAGAATACTATTTCCCGCCCCACGGGACAGGGTGAAGCAGCCGTTCCTCTTAGCCATCACACACTGAATGAGGAAAACTCAGCAGGGCTAATACGTGACCCACTCTGACGACCTCTTCCTCTGTAGATGGCCTGAATGTGCTTCCTGGGGCTTAGTGAACCACACTTAAAATACTTACTCAAATACCCAGACAGCTTACACTGGAACTGTCTCCATATAGCCGTAGCCCTGGTGGCAGGTCCTCTTCTAACTCAAAGACTTTGACCCTTACCAGGAAATGACTCCTGGAAAGACTCTCTATATCTGAACGTTGGTCCAGTCCCCAGCTACAGAACTCCCAAACCAGTGGTTAGGGCTCCTGACACACCCAAGCCTCTCCCAAAGGATCTGCTCTGCTAGCAACTCAGAGCTCAGAGCCCTGTAGGCCCACTAGCTCTGTGTTCCTGGGGGTCAGTAAACAGTAGTGGTCAGTAGATGGTGACACTACTAAAAAGGACGAAGAGTGTATGGTCCTTATGAGACATTAGAGCCACCCCAGTGAGCCATTCACCCTTTATCATGGACACAAGAACGCATCTGGCCAGTTATAGGACTTTGCCTCTGTGCTGCATAATATAAGTCTGTTGGGGACACTATAAGGACATTCATTCACTGTTCTTAGAGGGTCAGCTTCTACACACACACACACACACACACACACACACACACACACACACCAACTCTGCTAGGGATTGAGAAAAAGTGATTGTTGTTATGGTCTAAGTGATGGACACCGTAAAGTCACGCCATGTGACAGATTTCACATAGGTTTATTGGGGAAGGGGTATAGAGAGGCTGCCTCTGGGCCAGGATGGAGGTAAAAAGAGGGGGAGGGGAGGGACTGTTATAAGGGGATGTGGCATATGTGCAGGGGGAGGTTAAGTGACTCGTGGCGACAGTGGGAATGTGTCCCAGTATGGCAGCTAGTGATAATGTATCCTGTTGTCGCTGGGCCCCTGGGGCAGCTGGTGGAGATGCTTGGCTGCTAACAACTGTGTAGGTCGAAAGTCTTGGGAGGGACAGACGAGCCTGACATTTGCTCCTACGTTACTCTGATCAAGGGTCTACCTAGCCTTGAAGCATTGACACAGGATCAGCAGCTTGTCAGATTATCTGCTGAAACCCGAAGAGACACTGAATGTTCATTAAGTTGCCCTGCTTCTTGGAGCCTGAGTGCCTGGGGCCCCAGACTCCCACCATGTAGAGAAGAAGTCGCCGGGAAGGGTCTCATATCTCCCGAAACAGGTAGTGGGGTAGAGCTCTGACCTTAGGCAAACCTGCATGAGAATGAAGAAATGTTTTCATTTCAGGATACCCACATAAGTTAAAGTAGGAATCTGAGTATGTGAGGAACGGCATCCCCATAGACGCACGAGAGGCTCTTCTTCTGGCCTTGTGTCCTATCTGTCCCCATACAGCAATAGAAGGGAACCTCCAGGCAGTGCACTGCACACCTCTGCCCCCACTTCTGGGCTTTCTCTCTGAAGCTGTTTAAGAAGAACATGTATGCATATGCAAGCATGGACCCTTGTACTAACAATGCGTGACTTCTAGCTTCATGCTCCATACTCAGCTGCAGAGCCAGGGCTGTGTGTGTGTGTGTGTGTGTGTGTTGTGTATGTGTGTGTATATATGTATATGTATGTGTATGCATGTGTGTATGTGTGTATATATATGTATATGTGTGTATGTGTGTATATGTGTGTGTATGCATGTGTGTGCATATGTGTGTGTGTGTGTGTGTGAGAGAGAGAGAGAGAGTGAGAGAGAGAGAAAGAGACAGAGAGAGAGAGAGAGAGAGAGAGAGAGAGAGAGAGAGAATATGCTATGAATTAGTCCCACTTTGCGGGCCAATAGAGTGAACACAGAATACTGACTTCACCCCCAACAGCAGAGAATGTTGGGCTGTATCTAGATACTGAAATGCCAGGATCAGGGCAGGATCTGAGCATCACAAAAGAATCTTAATATATTTTGATCAGTGGGTGGTTAAGGATGGAGACAGATGTATGTGTTTGCAGGGGTATGAGATTATATCACCTGGAGATCTGACATCATATCTCCAGCACTGGCCCTACTCCTGAGAGATACTCAGTAGACCAGCTCTACCAGTAACACTCCACACAGAGGTCAGTACTAAGCAAGCTGGGGAAAGCTGTTAAAGGAGATGCATTTGAATCAAAATCTTCTGACATGGTCCTAGGTATGGATACTAACTACATCTTATCCATAGCTGCTCAACTATTTATAGATGGGACCAAGGCAGAGAGAGTAGTTAGTTCCTTGTCTTTCTACACTCAAACCAAGTACTAGTCTGGCACATTCTTTCTCAGTAAAGCCACTAATTCTGGTATGACTGTAGAATTCACATCTGTCATCAGTATTCAGAAGAATATGTCATCATGCCACCAAGCTCATCTCTTTTCTTGAAGTCTGTCAACAGAACCAGACTTTCTTTTCTGAGGTCAGGCTCTCAGAGTGACAAGTGTGTTTGGCCCTTTGTACGAAGTCTCCATTGACTCTATGGCACAAAGGCATCCTCCCCAAGTTACCCAGGTCGATGCCTTGAAAGGTCTTTGGCCTCAGCCTCATCCCACTGATCCCCACATACCTATCCATTGGCACTGTCTACAGAGAGGCAGGCACTAAATCAGGAACACAAGGACAGGCCTTACCTGGGAATGAGGCTGACACAGGAGCTTATAATCTACAAGTGTCACTCTCACTATGTGGCTGTGTCCTAATCTATCTGCTGTCCCCACAAAAGTGACCTTTGGTCTTATGGGTGGGGGCCCCCTTCTAGCATCTTGGTCCTTCCTCTTCTGAGCCTCTAGCGTTACCCTGGGTGTGGACATTGAAACCAGGGTTTCCTCCTTTGACTCACATAGCTCTACCGCACCATCCGTGGAATGGCCTCCGTTGAAGGTTGCCGTTTGAGTTGCTTGCATGACTCACGGATTGGAGGTGATGGGAGAGCAGGAAATGATGAGCTCAGCCTTTGACGGGGGGGGCTGTGGTTATAGAAGACGGATGGTCAGTGGGCAGTACTGTGGGGCTGAGGGTGAACAGCTCACTGCATCGTTCATAGAGGGGCAGGGAAGAAGGAATCATGCACAACAGGGCCAATAGACTTTAGAAAGACAGAATGACAGATGAGTGGGTCGATATTCTATAAAAACCAGAGAAGTGCTGTGTAGTGAATGAAAACATGGGATTTGTCCTACTAATGTTAGCCATGTGACGGTGAACACATATCCAGATCCCAGTTTCCTGATTTTCAGAGTGATCTATTTATACAGTGCTATAGTAAGCACAAAACAATACTCTTTAGGTGATCTACAGTCACTTAAGGGCCAAAGCTTATTCTCATTATTCCCCATCCATATAGTGCACATCACTGGGCAAAGGCACTGCTCCATAGGGTACCCCAGTCAGGACAGGGGGCCGTATATAGAGAAGGGCAGCTCTCAGAGCTCAGAACCCAGTACCTAGGAGTCTGGACAATAGCTTTGGATGGAAGAGTACTTGAGGAGGCCAGGGAAAGAGAGAACCCTAACATTAGAAAAGTAGGAGGCCAGGGCAGAGGAGACACAGGGTCTAGATGATCCTTCTAGATCAGGGTAAGGTGACCTGCAATGACTGAGTTTAATATTTTCATCATCGTTGAGAAAACGAGACTCCAATCTGGCTTCAACTTGACTAAAAATAATAAAGTAAAATGCTGCACTTATATGTCTGGCCTATTGGAGATGTGAAGTGAGATTTAAGATTGCTTTGATGTGTGCTTAGGGCACCAGGAAGAGATGAATCAGCTAACACTCTAACACTCTACAAAGGTAGACAGAAGAGGAAACGGGGAAGCACTGAGCATGTGACTGAAGTAGTCTGAATTCAGGAATTAGGAGATGAAAGCCAGTTCAGCTCACCTCCGGGAACCCCCTTGAACCCTATATGGCTCAGTCCTTGCATAATCTTGGGAACAGCTGAACTGCACCAACAAACAGGTGGGACCCTGCTGCCTGGTCAGGGCCGAGCTGCTTAGCTAGAGCCAAAGTGTGTAGCATCCATCATCAGCTTTGCAAACAGCTTCCAGGGCTGTGAGCAAAACAATCCCAACCTTATTTTCCACAAGCACCAACAGATGTTTAAAATTGGGGAGGAATCTCTAGACTAAAACATTTCTCAGGCAGGGCCTCTGGAATAGCTCCAGGGAGCTGCACGCCCATGGCTTGTGCTGTTGTTCTAAGCCGCCCTTCACACATCAGGAATGTCAAACAGAGCTGACCTCAGCACCCTGAGAGCCCCACTCCAAACAGAGCCCTGGGCTGTGTTCTCCAGCAGCAGGCAGACTCTAATTTAAAACAAGCTAGTTGGATGGTGTATTATTTCTCCAACCAAATAATATTGAAGCTGCATGCCCAGCATCTCTGTGGCTCCTGTACTGCATGCATCCCTCAAGCCTGCTCAGCACAATTACCAAGTGGAAAAGAGATGATTGTTTCTCATTTCACTGAGAAATTAGAAGGAATCAAAAAAAAAATTCCATGTGTTTCCTCCAGGCATCTCCTTACCCCTAGCCAACTCTGTGAACACACCCAGACTAGCACTTCCTTGACTCAGGAGCTTCTCAGTAATCCTCTCCCAAGCTGGGACCCTCCACACCAGTCATGACTTGATGAGGGTCACCGTACAAAGCCTGCAGGCTTAGCCACTGCCTCTCTCTCTGCCTTTTACTAAGAACAGTCAAGAAGATAGTATTGTCTTCTTCACATATTCTACACTTTTCTTAATCCTTTCCCTAAGACTTTATCTCCTCCATCACACACACACACACACACACACACACACACACACACACACACACACACACACTTTTTTGCTGGGCTCTTAAGTGGCCTACCAGTTGCCAAGTCTGGGCATCAAATCTTAGTGTTCTTTCAGCTTATCAGCAACATCCCACACAGGGCACCATGCCCTATGGAAAATGAGTTCTTCCTCAGCTTCATTTCCAGGTCCATTCTGTAGCTGTTCTCGTCACCAAGGCCCTGTATTGTTTTCTTACTTCTGCTAAAACAAGCTGTTGAAAAATTAGTGGCTTCAAACGACTTTCAAAAAAAAAAAACTGTAAGTGATCTTGTGGTTTTGAATAACAGAACTCCAAAAAAAATAGCTTCTCTGGGCAAAATTCAGGATTTAGCAAGATCACCCTCCTCCTAAAAGGTCCAAGTGAAACCTTAACTCTGGGCTTTCCCAGTTGCCCATGCTTCATACCTCATGGTCCCTCCCTCCCTCCCTCTGCAAGCCAATCTCATCCCTCTGACCTCTGCTTCTGTCCCTAAATCTTCTCTGGTGCCAATAGTATTGTTCCCTTTTTTAAAAAGATGTTGCAACTCTTTCAGAACCATCTCATCGTCTTTTCTCATTTACATCTGCAAAATCTCTTTTGACATATAACACAGCATAGTGACAGGTTTGGGGGATTAGGATGTTGGTTTTTTTTGGAGATGATTGTTATACTAATCACAACCCAGCCTCCAAAACTTTATACACAAAATTTATTCACATCATCCCACTGTAATATTAAGTCAAAGTTTACAAAAGTCTAAACATAACCAGTTTTAAACTCCCAAACTTCAACAGTTTGGAGCACAGGCCTCTAATCCCAGCACTTGGAATGTTGAGGTAGGTGAATTTTGAGATCAAGGTCAGCCTGGGCTTCATAATCAACAAATAAACTATGAAGTGTATGCATTAGTACATAAATATCATAAGTCTCGTCATCTCAGTCAGGAGTAATGGAGGATCTAGCTATAGTCTGTCCAGATGTACAATGTTCTCCATTCATGAGCCTGTGGGGATGGTTACTTGCTCCTCAAGTGTGACAATTTGGCAGATACATGTCAACCTTTCCATCATGAAGCAAAAAAATAAGAGAAGAGACACCCATGAGAGTCTAGATGCTGCAGATGTTTGAGCATTCCTATCTTATTTTCTTTCATGGCTAGACAAAGGAATTTGGGCTTTTTACTCCCCAGGCATGTCCTCTTGTCTCCCTAGTTCCAACAAGTCTCCAATATCCCCACCCAACATGCTCAGGTTAAATTCCCAGTACCTACATGGCAACTCACAAAGGTAACTCCAGTTCCATGGGATCTGACACCTTCACATAGGCACACATGCAAGCAAGACACCAATGCACATAAAATAAAAACCAACAAATAAGCATACACTCTCCAGCTGTAAGGAGAGGTCAGAACTTTTGGGCTCCTTGACCAGAACAGTAAAGATGCCTGTTTCACCGATACTGAATGGTGGGACATTCCAACTGTCTCTGTAAAGAGGGTTAGTGTGGGCCAAGCATGTGGTCACTGGGCCCTTCTCTGAGGACAAGCGTGCCAAATGAGGCAAATTCTATTTTTGATGCTTTATTCTAACAGCCCATTATGTGTCAGTTCATTCAGGCTTCACCACTACTTCTCCAGCTCCCACTGTTGCTTACGGTCTATCTCAGAACAATGCTTCGGTGCTAGCAGCAGGCTGGATTCTGCCAGAATCAAATTAACTAGACACTAAACCGGGGTCTGTCCACTTGTAAAATGGGTATCAAACACCTACCACATGGGCTTTCCTAGTAAATATTATATAGCGTGCTAACTTCCTAGAGCTACCACACAAATCACCACAAACTGACTGACTTAGAACTACATAAACGTATTCTCTGATAGTCCAGGAGGGCAAAGGGGCAAAACCAGGGTAGGAAGAGTCTTTTCTGTCTCTCCCAGCTTCTGATGGCCCCAAATGTCCTGTGGCTAGAACACTCACCCAATGTAATGCTATCAGATGAGACCACACATTCAAGCAGCCATGCAGGATTGTCCATCCTCTACCTTTCCAGATGAAGTAATGGCCAAGAGGTGATGCCTATCAATCCTCCAACTAGCTGTTGCCTGGACAAGATGATCTTCATTTCAGCTGCAGCTCAAGGAAAGTTAATGAGTGGCTGTAGGTCATAGAGCATGCAAGGCGTAGCCTAGCTGGCCTTGGCTGAAGATCTGTCCTTTCTACAAGAGGGGGCAGGATGCTTATCTTGTTTTGACCTTGGCTTACTCCTTCAGTCACTCCCAGAACAGAATATTGTTTTCCTCCCATCCTCAGTACCACAGATGGCCATGGGACCTGGTATAAATATTGGAATGTGCTCAACGGGACAAGGAGTTGTTCTGAGCAGAGGTTTCAGAGGTCAAACACATCTTGCTCACCCTCTTGCAGTTTCTGTCTGGAACTTGTTCTATCATTGCTTCTGCGTCTTCCACAGGATCTTAGAAAGAGGGACGAGAAGTGACTCTAATATGAGATGTTGGGGCAGAAGCAGAAACGCAGAGAAGTCCTAAGCCAGGGGGATCAGCAGGGAAGTTAGTTTACAGCACTGTTGTAGCAATAGCTGACTAGAAAAGAATCTGGTGCCAAAAGCAGGGAAATGGCAGTGTGTTATGTAATTTTTGTTTTGTTTTGTTTAAAATCACAAAACTGCCTCCCAATAACCTAGAAAACAGGAAATGTACCTAGTGTAGCCCTGGCTTTGCAAAGAGCTTTCCAAGCAAACCATCACCAGAATGAATTAGTTGTTTCTACTGTACTCAGTAACATACCTTGAAGGGGGAAAAAGTTAATCCATAAAAGAATAAGCAAATTGGCAGAAGAACTGAGAGAAAATACAGGAGTCCCAGAAGTATAGCTTTTGCAAGACAAAAAACTGTGATTGTTTCTTCAGCTGATAATTGAGGAATATGCAATCAAGGACCTTCAACTAGAAAAGGCTTCCAGGATGTAAGAAGGCATCAGGGATGCTTCCGCAATATTGCCAGAGCCAATTCAGGGGCAGAGAGTGTTCGGGACAGACAGACAGACAGACAGACAGGCAGGCAGGCAGGCAGGCAGGCAGGCACAACTCTCAAAAAGCAAGGTCAGGGAGTGGACACTTTGCCATCGTAGGGATTTCTGCCTTGAGGGGCTTATCTCAGTGTTTTCAGTAGCTGGAACAGCCCAGGGCAGCAGCTTTGTCTGCCATCCTGTTATGAAGGAAGGGAGTGTGACTGACACAGACAATGACAAAAGTGAGCCAAGAAAGAACAGGACACCCGGGAGGCTAACTCATGGCTGATGACACCACTTACCCTGCCCTGAGCTAACCTTCATGGTATCTGAGCCTCTGCCAACATGAGTTTGATTTCAGATCAAACCAGCCAGGTCACCCCAAAGCAGGATTGGCTCTGGTCCTGGGCCCAAACCCTTACCCTTGTCAGGAGACTTGCATAGCCTCCGCCCCCAGGACCCTGCCAAAAACCTGCCAGTGCAGATGTTTGTGTGGCTGCTCCAGTGAACCAGGGTTACACTGGGAAGGGAGGTACTTTCTGAAGCTGTAGTCACTGCATTTGGTGTACATAGCATGACAGCAAGGAGGAGGTCTGGGATTTAGAGGCTCGGTCCAAATCCTGACTCTGTTTTGTCATAATCATGTGGCTATGAGCAAGTTGTTTATACTCTTAGAGTCTCAACATCCATTCGTGTGAATCAAAAACACCACCACTACCAACTGTGGGATGTGATAGGAAAGTGAAAGGTGCTCGTCGTCGGGTAGGCTGCCTGTGATGTTCAGTGTCAACTGTCAACTTGGCAGAGTCTAGAATCATCTGGGAGATGGGACTCTGGGTGTGCCCGTGGAGGAATTATATTGATTATATTAATTTGTTTGGGAAGACTCATCTCAATTGTAGGTGGGACCATTCCCTGGGGAAGGCATTTGGACTATATAAAATAGAAAAGGGATGCAATATATGCATTCATTGCTCTCTTATGACTATAGACATAACTTGGCATCTTCAAGATCCTCTTCATTGGCTTCCCTGCCATGATACCTTGAACTGTGAGCTAAAGTAAGCCCTTTATCTCATAAGTTGCTTTTGTCAGGGTTTCATGGCAACAGGAAAATTTTAAAAGACAACAGTAGTACGTTCCTTAAACATCTCATGAATGGAGTAAGTACAAGATGAGGAGGCTGAGGAGGCCCGTGACCCTGACAGCGATATAAAGGGCCTGAAGCCAGTGTCCACAGAATCTATGCCCATGAATGTGTATTAGGCACAGATGAAAAAATATGTCATCAACATTTCTGGTCAGAACCATACAGCAAGGTTGGATCCAAACATGGTAATGGTACCATAGGAGCCGATTTATCATCTTAAGAAAATAAAAAGGCAATGAAGAACCAGCAGTCCCAGGAGTGACTAAAAGAGAAAGCAAAGAGAAGTGTATAGGAACAGAGGGGAG
Organism: Tokudaia tokunoshimensis; assembly: GCA_036184795.1. NCBI lineage: Eukaryota > Metazoa > Chordata > Mammalia > Rodentia > Muridae > Tokudaia > Tokudaia tokunoshimensis. The sequence goes on from BTHU01000010.1 coordinate 308,474, forward strand.
CCAATGCCCGGGCATGTAGTGGAGGACACCATTTGTGTTGTCTCCAGAAGAGAAATGGCGGCGTTACACCTGTGAGAAGAAACCCACACACAGCTTTTCTTGAGTATCAAAAGCTGCATAGCCTCTGCCATGGTCTGCCTCAGCTTGGAAACAAAATCTAAGGTTGGTTTTGATATCAGTAACAACATCTTTTCACAGTTTTAGCCTGTACAGCTTCTCTCAGCTCTGCTTCTTGTAGCTGATCCGGAAGACAACTCTGAGACACTCTTCTGAATTGTCACAAATTCAAAGGAGAGGAAGACTAGGGTCAGAATGATTTTTCCCTCTTTCCTGCCTTCGGTGTCACTTTCTCAAACGGTGCAAGGACTTCTTTTTGGACCTTGGACTTTCTTGGAGATCCAGAAACCAAACCCTTCAACACAGAAGTTTGTCTGGCCCTGACTGAGAAAGTTTCATTATTTCTTTTCTGTGGATCGGGCCAGACTTCAAAGAGACCACCTGTCAAGATGCTCCCTGCTCCAAGATCATTTCACCTGAGGACCCAAGGCATCCTCCAAGGTTTTCTAGCATGCTCCACAAATTTCCTTCCAAACTGACTAGAACCTACAGGCTCTGTGAGTTCCAGCCTGATGTCATTTTTGCCATCAGCAATAACGCAGGTCAGGACAATCACCCTCCCTTGTTAACCTTAAGCTCTCTATACAGTGCTGTTCCAGGTGGCCATGTCTTGTCTAGCTCTTTGTGCCCATGCTGTCTCTAGCAGGTTCCCACCAAACATCACAGCTCCTTCTGGCAGGGACACTGGTCTTACTGATATTTTAATTTGAATTTCACTGATAAAACCATAGGTGAGGAACCACATGCACACTTCCTGTTTGTCTCAGCTACACATCTTTCCCTTGAAGATGTTCTTTTTTTTTATATATAGAAGGGATGACTTGTATATCCTAGACATTAAACTGCTGAGGTTTAGAGGTTGGAAATATCCTGCCCTACGTGCCATGTATAATTAAAGTTGTGAAAGGTCTTCCACACCATTTTCTTAGTCAGAGTGAATAAACAAAGTAAATGCCTTTGTTAAGCCCAATTTTTCAGAAAAATAAACTTGGGTTCAGGGATACTGCTTCTCTGGACACTCTCAGACAGAGGTGAGAATCAAACTCAGACCACACACTCTGACTTGTGGAATTTGTGCTACGATGGTACTCTTCAAGACTAAACTATGTGAAACCTTGATAAATGGTAGTGACCTGAGTCCAAGGCCATACAGTCATTCTTGATCTAGTCCCAATACATATTAAATCTGAATTTAGGATTGTGAAAGGAAGGAGATTCTGCTTCATTAAAATTTGCCTTATAAGGTCAAATTCAGAGGGAAAAATGTTAAGGTTTTGCTCAATCTCATGTAATCATCTGTACCAAGAGTCTCTCTTTTTGCCATCCCATTACTACAGCCTGAATTACTTGCCCAGAACACCTGAGGGCACCTTGTGGCCTATGCCACAGTACACACCCCTTCTATATCTTCCTAGGGAGTTTGGAAACATGTGGCATCAAGGAGCCCCAGGCCCTGCTTTGTTTGTCTTGCAGAAACTATATGACAAAAACCGCTGGTAGGGCTCAGAGAGAGATCTTAGCTAGTAAAACTTGAGAACCTGAGTCCAATTCCCAATACCCAAGGGGGTGTGGAATCCAGTTATGGACGTATGCACCTATAAATCCTACCATAGGCATTGCTGTAGTTTTCTGACTAGTCAATTTACTAGGGTGCAGGTTCAATGAGACACCCTGTCTCAAAAAATAAATAAGGTGTAGAGAAATTGAAGACATGTCCTTGAACTCTGGTTTCCATGTATATACATACACATATTTACATACATGCACACAAACACGAACACACGTGGGGAACCTAGAGCTCAAATCCAGTCTTTACCAGCTGTGAATAACTGGGGATGAAGAATCACAGGATATCCAACCCACCACCCAGCTGAAAGCTACCATACACATGGTAGGGCCCTTCTGGACAGCTGCTAACTGCCCGAGAATCCCTCTGGAAAGGAGAAAGATTCGACCCATCTGACCTGAATGTATGAGTAAAATCTCACAACCAAAGCCAGCTACCCTAGTTTCTCCAAATCATGGATCTTAAAGGCACAGTCACCCCACAACTCACCATGAACATCCCCTGAATCCAACCATGAGTACACAGAGTTTATGTGAGACACTTGTCAGATTGCTCTTAAAATATTTAGAATAACATCAAAAGTAAAGAGCCTTCAAAGATAGAAAAGAGCCTCTTTAAGAGGACCATCAACCTCTCCTATCATATGATATATTTGAGGAACTAAATAAAAATGAGGATGATACTTGAGAGACAGATCTCAGGTTCATTTTGATTTGCATTTCCCCAATGACTAAGGAAGTTGAACATTTCTTTAGGTGCTTCTTAGCCACTTGAGATTCCTTAGTTGAGAATTCTTTGTTTAGCTCTGTACTACATTTTTTAATTATGCCAAGATACTTTATATTATTTGTGACTATTGTGAAGGGTGTTGTTTTCTTAATTTCTTTCTCAGCCTGTTTATCCTTTGTGTAGAGAAAGGCTACTGATTTGTTTGAGTTAATTTTATATTGAGCCACTTGGCTGAAGTTGTTTATCAGATGTAGGAGTCCTCTGGTAGAATTTTTGGGGTCACTTAAGTATACTATCATATCATCTGCAAATAGTGATACCTTGACTTCTTCCCTTCCAATTTGTATCCCTTTGACCTCCTTTTGTTTTCTAATTGCTCTAACTTGAACTTCAAGTACTATATTGAATAAATAGGGAGAGAGTAGGCAACCTTGTCTAGTCCCTGATTTTAGTGGGATTGCTTCAAGTTTTTCTCCATTTAATTTGATGTTGGCTGTTGGTTTAATATATATTGCTTTCATTATGTTTAGGTATGTGCGTTGAATTCCTGATCTTTCCAAGGCTTTTAACACAAAAGGTGTTGTAGTTTGTCTAAGGCTTTTTCAGCATCTAATGAGATGATTATGTGATTTTTTTTTAGTTTGTTTATATAGTGGATTACATTGATGGATTTCCTTATATTGAACCATCCCTGCATCTCTGCCTACTTGATAGTGGTGAATGATGGTTTTGATGTGTTCTTGGATTCCGTTTGCGAGAATTTTATTGAGTATTTTTGCATTGATATTCACAAGTGAAATTGGTCTGAAGTTTTTTCTTTGTTGAGTCTTTGTGTGGCTTAGGTATCAGCATGACTGTGGCTTCATAGAATGATTTAGGTAGCATTCCTTCTGTTTCTATTTTGTGGGATAGTTTGAGAAGCATTGTTATTAGGTCTTCTTTGAAGATAGAATTCTACACTAATAGGGCAGTTTAAGGGGTGGTTTCTGGCTTGCTTTCTGTTGTGTTATTTTTTCCTGAATATATGTGAACACATGGCTCCTCACCCTATATAGAACATCAGTTATAGACCATAAACTACATTCCAAACTGAATCTATTTAGTGAATCAGTGCATCTATTTGTTTTTACAGGAGCATGGGTAAGGGTGTATTTACAGGAGTATTGGTGACTCTAAAATAGCTACATTACCAAAAAGTCTAACCCTGGCATGATGGCATCATTTCTATGACTGCATAGGTTGAGGTCTTCTTCAGTTAACTTTCTACCCTTTATATTTTCTATAGGCTCTCAGATGCTTGTGTCCAGCAGTGTTGCAGTGCTCCTCAGCTCCAGAAAACCATTTTCTTTCTATGTACCATTCAGGGCAGGCCCTGTCTAGATGTGATGTTTGTGATGCAGGAAGGAAGCAGTAAGATCTATGTCAGAGACATTGTAAGACTGGCAGAGACAGGTGGGGCTCTGGAAGCCAGCTATAAGGAGTGTAGCTTCAGGAAAATGGGTTTCACGGGGCACTTGGACATCAGAAATTAACTGGGGAAGCAGATGCTTATCCTCTACAGCTGCCATTTGCAGGGCATGCCCAGTAAAAGCATGTTGAATCCCAGAGCCTTTGATAGGTAGTATGGCCTCATGAATGGAATTAGTGTCCTTGTGAAGAAGTTACAGAGAATTCCCTTGCTTCCTTGACCAAGTTAGGATACTGTGAAATGGCAGTGCCTATAAGTTAGAGAGAAATTAAGGAAACAATACCCTTCACAATAGTCACAAATAATATAAAGTATCTTGGCACAATTAAAAAAAATGTAGTACAGAGCTAAACAAAGAATTCTCAACTAAGGAATCTCAAATGGCTAAGAAGCACCTAAAGAAATGTTCAACTTCCTTAGTCATTGGGGAAATGCAAATCAAAACGAACCTGAGATTCCACCTGACACCAGTCAGAATGGCTAAGAACAAAAACTCAGGTGACAGCAGATGCTGGCAAGGATGTGGAGAAAGAGGAACACCCCTCCATTGCTGGTGGAATTGCAAACTGGTACAACCCCTCTAGAAATGAGTCTGGCAATTCCTCAGAAAATTGGAAATAGTTCTACCTGAGGACCCAGCTATACCACTACTGGGCATATACCCAAAAGATGCTCCAACATAAAACAAGCACACATGCTCCACTATGTTCATAGCAGTCTCATCTATAATAGTCAGAAGCTGGAAACAACCCAGATGTCCCTCAACAGAAAAATGGATACAGAAAATGTGGTACATAATGGAATACTACTCAGCTATTAAAAATGATGACTTCATGAACTTTGTAGGCAAATGGATGGAACTAGAAAATATCATCCTGAGTGAGGTAACCCTGACCCAAAAGGACATACATGGTCTGTACTCACTGATAAGTGGATATTAGTCCAAAAGCTCAGAATACCCACAATACAACTCAAAGACTATATGAAGCTTAACAAGAAGGAAAGCTAAAGTGTGGATGCTTCAAACCCACTTAGAAGGGGGAACAAAATAATCACAAGAGGCAGAGGGAGGAGGAACCTGGGTGGGAAAGGGGAGGGGGAGGAAAAAAGGGGGGAAGGACTAGGTATGGGAAGAGACAGGAAAGAAGTCTAGAGGGTCAGGAGAATGAAATAAGTAGCAGAGAGGGTGGGAAACTTGGGGAACCACTAGAAAGTCCCAGACATGAAGAATGCAAGAGGCTCCCAGGACCCAATGGGGATGACATTAGCTGAAACACCCAACAGTATGGAGATAGAACCTGAAGAAACCACCTCCAATAGATAGACATGACCCGTAGTAGAGAGATGGGGCCACCCATTCATCTCAAAATTTTTAACCTAGAATTATCCCTGTCCAAAAATGGAGCAGAGGCTGAAGGAAAGGCCATCCAGAGATCACCTCACCATCCCATCCATTCCATCTGCAGACACCAAACCCAGATACTATTGATGATGCCAAGATGTGGACAGGAGCCTAGCTAGTATAGCTGTCCTCTGAGAGGCTCTGCCAGTGCCTGGCTAAGACAGATGCAGATACTCACAGCCAACCATTGGACTGAGCATGGGGACCCCAATGGAAGAGTTAGGGGAGGGACTGAAGGAGCTGAAGGGAATTGCAACCCCATAGGAAGAACAATAGCATCAACTAACCAGACCTCTCAGAGCTCTCAGGGACTAAATCACCAACCAAAGAGTACACATGGGCCAGTCCATGGATCCCACCAAATATGTAGCAGAGGATTGCCTCATCTAGCATCCGTGGGAGGGGAGGCGCTTAGTCCTGTGGAGGCTTGATACCCCAGAGAAAGGGGAAGTTAGATGGGTGAGGCTGGAGTGAGTGGGGGAGCATCCTCTTAGAGGTAAAGGGAGGTGGATAAGTGAGGGGTTCATGGATGGAAAACTGGGAATGGGGATTACATTTGAAATGTAAACAAATAAAATGATTAATAAATAAATGTAGATTAGCTGCATGCAAACCTAAAAGGTCTTGGAAGGTTGTCCCAATTTAACTCACCTATTCCTGATTCCAGTCAAATCCAGGTTGTGTGTGCTGAAATGCCCTGTTTACCTCTTTAAAAACACAAAACTCACATGACTCTGAGTCATTTCCCATGACTCTCCTAGAGCTGCCATCCAGTTTCCTCACCAGTGTAGCTTAGCCCCTCTCTGAACCATAGAAGTTCCTGTTTGTGCCATGCACTGAACCCCAGGCTTGAGAAGTTCAAGTAGGGTCAGAAGTATACTAGGTCCTAAGCTTACGATCATGGATGTGGGCATCAAGAACCTTGAAACTTGCTGGACTAGCACAGTGATTGGGATCAGGGCCCCACACTGACTCACAGGGAAGCTGCTCCTTCGTTGGGCATGGTAATCACAGGGTTAACTCTACTGCCAGGCACAAGGTGAATCTTCTCCCTTCTAGACTCCACTAATCACACTGAGCATTCTGGGAACACATTTTGCTCAAGATGGTCCACACCCTGGCTCCAAGTACCCACCCAGCTCTCTGTAGATCAAGCCTCTAAATGGGTATCAAAGCTGGGGAGCTCCAAGGCTTCTAGAAAAACAGGAGCTCTCTGACCCTAAGACTGCAGTAGGCAAGGTGAGACCCATAGGGGAGTGGAGAGGACCCAGATGACTCAGGCGCAGGCATAACTGTGTTACAACTCAGCATGTGCTGGGGTTGAGCAGCCACCATGTCCGTACCCTACAAAAAGATCACTTGAAGATGGTTGGATGTCTGACCTAGTCGTAGGGGAACATTTTAGTCTAACGTCCCAGTAGCTCAGAGGCTCAGAACACAGCCTGGTTACCTCAGTCCTCACTTCTCTACAAACTACTTTCTCTTTAAAACAAACAAACAAACACTATTCTACTTTTCTAGCTTTATTTTGCAAAAAATCTATAGGCTGTGTCAACCCATTTGGAATGGTGAAAATTAATCTTATGAATAAATATCATACACTGAGGCAAGTTTTGGTGCTGCCCGGTCACTTGAGTGTGTAGCCCTCGAGCTAGGGTGGGATCCCACCTGGACTTATCTATGCTCTCATCTCGGGTGGGCATCTTCCAAGAGGGTCATGGAAGGGCAGATGAACTCAGCCTCTTGAGCAAGATGTAGAAAGATGGAGGAAGAAAAGACAAGGAAGTGGAAAGGGCCTTCATTAAGTAATCTCTCCCTTTGCCAGATTGCAGTGGGTCACTAGTATTTCCTGTTCTGTAAAGGTGTCTGGATGAGGAGAGCACCACTGTATTGTCAAGCACGAGTAACTTTGTTTGGGTAATAGCATACCTTGGAGAAGGAGCCAAGTGCTGTTACAGTCATGTCCTATCAAGTGAGAGGCTGTCCAACACTAAATACAGCAGCTGGGAAGATGGTAAAAGCAGACATCGGTAAGTTAATACTGGGGACACTCCCTGATAGTAAGGCACCAGAGAGGGGGCTGAGACAACCATAGTCTGCCCTTGGCCGTAGAGATGGGCTGAATTAGTCATTCTTCTGACAGTATGATCAAGGCAACTTAGAGAAGAAAGGGCTTATTTGAGATCATGATTCCAGAGAGATAAAAGTCCCTCATGGAATGAGGGCATGGCAAAAGGAGTAAGGACATGAGAGCTTTCATCTCAACCACAAGCACAGAGAGAGGTTGTATGTATATATATATATATAGATAGATAGATAGATAGATAGATAGATAGATAGATAGATAGATAGATAGATAGATATAGATATAATTTTAAAACCTGCTACCACTGACATACTTCCTCCAGTAAAGCTGCATTACTTAACCCTCCTGAACACCAACTGAAGAACAAGTGTTTAAATGTCTGAGATTAAGAGGAATATTTCCCATCTAAACTACAACCTTTCCTTTACCTCCACAGGCTCATGTCCATATCTTAATGTAAAATCCCCATTTCCTTTTATACTCTTAATATGAAGTTTACAATTCCAAAATCCAAAGTCTTTTCTGAGACTCAAGGAAATCTCTTAATTATAACCCTTGTAAAATCAAAACAGCAAATTATACATTTTCAACATTTAATGGTACAGAATGCACATAGCCATTCCAGAAGGGAGGAATGGAGTATAGAGAGGAAATGTTGGGTCAAGATTAAACCAGAATTCAGCAGGGAAGACAAACTTATTTATTTATTCACTTTATATCCCAATATTGGGCCCCCCCTCCTCCCAGTACTTCCCTTTCGAAGTTCCTTCCCCCATTCCTCCCACCCCTTCTCCTCTGAGAAGGGGGAGCCCCCCCCATATCACCTCTCACCCCTCCCCCACACACTAGTCACTGAAGGGCTAGATGCTTCCTCTCTCTCTGAGACCGGACAAGGAAGTCCAGTTAGGGGAACTGGATTCACAGGCAGGCTACGAATTCAGGGACAGCCCCACTCAAGTTGTTGAGGGACCCAAATGAAGACCAAGCTGCACATCTGCTACATATGTAGAGGGAGTGGCTGGGTCCAGTCCATGCTTGCTCTTTGTTGGTAGTCCAGTCTTTGGGAACCCCCAAAGGTCCAGGTTAGTTGGCCATGTTGGTTTTTCTGTGGAGTTCCTATTCTCTTTAGGTCCTTCAATCCATCCAATACCTTCAACAAGACTCTCTGAGCTCCGTCTAATGTTTGGCTATGAGTCTCTGTATCTGTCTCAGTCAGCTGTTGGGTGGAGCCTCTCAGAGGACAGTTATGCTAGGATCCTGTCTGCAAGCTTAACGGAGTATCATTAATAGTGTCAGGGATTGGTTCTTACCCAAGAGATGGGTCTCAATTTGGGCCATCCCCTCTGTCTCTGCTCTGTCTTTGTCCCTGCACATCTTGTAGGCAGGACACATTTTAGGTCAAAGATTTTGTGGGTGGGTTGCTATCCTTCTCTCTTCTCTAGGAGTCCTGTCTGACTACAGGAAGTGGCCACTTCAGGATCCATAACTCCACTGCTAAGATTTTACGGAGATCTGGGACAGGGTTGGGACAGGGAGCTCCAGGGTGGCTATGGGGTCACTTTAACTGACACCAAATCTAATAGCTCCATGTCCAGTATCAAAAGGCTCTGTTCTTCCCAACTTGTTGCTGAAACAGACGCCACTCTTCTTGCATATACGAGTTCTATTCCCTATAAGCAACTCTCCTTGTCAGATGTTTCATAGTACTGGCATCTTAAGACCTCCATAGCTTCATATAATGACTTTTTGTGGCCTCTAACCCCCACAACATATAAGAGAGATCCCAGCCCAGAATTGGTTATACCATTTGCATTTCAATCCAATATTCAAAGGAAGTCTTTCTAATCAAGGGGACACTGTCCAACTGAGTATTAGAGTTCAGGGTAGGAGTCCTTTATACAGTTGCACCCCATAGAGCCCAATCTGGCCTTGAAGCCAGAGTGGGTTTCCCAGTACATCTCTGACACTGACCCAGACCATGAGTAAAGCATTCATAGACTCCCTGTCAGCATTGTTGCTCAGTAAGCAGCAGTACATATCCAACATCATTCTAAACTCTGAAGCTGGTCTGTTTCAAACCAGACATGATAGTTTGTTCATCCAACAGTAAAGGCCTCCACCTAGCTCTAGGCAGAAGGAAAGGGTAGCACGGTATCTCACCACCCTCACTCCATGCCTGACCTCATAGAGACTATAGTCAGCAAATGTTTTGGAGTCCTTATCCAAGCTCACCTGAGAGGCAGTCAGTGGCTTGGGGTACACAGGCCTACCTCATTCCACTCCAACCACTATTTCTTCCATCCTCTCTGCTGCTCTACTCTGGCCACCACCCAGAAAGACATCTGTCTCAGGACCCCACTGGGTATATCATCTTAAAAAATGTAATGCAACACACATTAGTACTCAAAAACACAAAGTAAAATCTTTGTTCTATGCTACTGCCTGCTGTCCATGAATAATGAGGGACTCTGGGTACAGCTGATGGCTCAACTCATCTTTACACAAGGCCTGAGTGTGAGTTTATCTGCATCTCTGAATTGGGTGTGGCAGTGAGATGACTTAAGCTAGTTCCCCCAGACAAAAGAAGAAACCAAATAGCACCTTCTCTCCTTCTGAGTCAGAGTCGCAAGCTGCAGCTGTGCCGGTCTGACCTGGAGGAGTAATGCCTCCACGTGAACTGATGTGACAGTATCTGACCACCTCGTATTGCACAGCTGGGGAATCTGAGTCAGTACCATGCCCAAGGACATTCTGAGCTGGCATAGCCTCTGCCTGCAAGAACAGGTCTGACAGGTATCCTCTCAATGGGTGTTGAAGTTCTGGCTAGAACAGATATTGCCCTCCTTCCCCCTACATGATCCAGCCCCTTTAGAACCTCCATTTTGGTAAAGACAAAATTTCTCTTCCCCTCAGGCTTTCCAAACCTTCACTTAGAAGCTTGTATTGTTCCCATCAAGGTCAAAGACTAGCATCTATTTAACAAACATTAAATCCTTGCTGCTTTCCTATCCCACCTTACCATGACCTTATTATCAAAGGCAACTCACTGCAGCTCGTTTGCCTGATACTATCAACTCTTGTCTCTCACCAGAAGATCATCAGGCAGACAGAAAGGCAAACGAATCCAACAAATGGAAACTGCATCAGAGCCAGAACTGATCTTGACAGGTGGTTTGGAACAATCAGAACAGGAGCTAAAAGAACAGATCTAAGCAAGCAGATAACAGAAAATTTCAGAAAGAATCAAAATGATTCCAAAGGTCAGAGCAGACCCTACTCTGGCATCTCCCAAAGCCCCTCCCCTTTCATGTAGACAGCAAACATGTGGATGGTGAATATCTAAACAGGGCATCCTTAGAGGCCATGGAGTTTTCCATACCTGGCTTCCCCCAGTGGTTCATCCCAGCAAACTAGTCCACTGATCGCTCAGTCACTCCAGCTATCACTCTCCTATCTGAGCAGGAGGCTCGAGGGATGGTCATGCTGCTTTCTGAGAGCTCAGCCAGACATCTGCTGGTTGGTGGCCCAGTTCACAGGAGAAATGTACAGCTCCTATAGTGCCCTAGTGCCGATAGACAGGACTCTACTTTAACACTATATCACAAACCACCACAACATGGTAACACTTGTGATCAAACTACTGAGATAAAAATACTATAAGGGAAATGAAGACTTCCTTCAGTGACTTCATTAGCCCGTAGGACAAAACTGATAGAAGAATACTTGGATTTACGTGTATGACATTAGAAACTATCAAAATTGAAAAGCAAAGAGGAAAAAAGACTGAAACAAAAAAAAGATAGGACTGAATGTCCAAGATCTGTGAGACACCTGCAGAAGGTGACTCCCACAGTGAAGTCACCGGTGCTGAGACTCAGTGTCAGACATCAAACTACCACCTTTGCAATCTAAGAGGATGAAGTCCAAGAGCAAACTGAAACAATTCCAAAGATGTTGCCTAGGCCTACCATGTTCAAGCACAGGAAAGAAAGAAAGAGATGAGGAGGGAAAACTATGAAAGAATCCAGAAGAAAAGATTTGCTCTTCAGAAGATGACCGTATAAGTTACTCTCTTTCTGAGATGAATGCTTTTCAAAATCATCACAGCCAGTGAACCAGAATCTCACCCTCGCCTAATGTGTGTGTCACACTCCAAGCAGAATCATTGTTCATTGAAACAGTTGATGAATGACTTCATGGATAGACCAACTTAATACACACACCATTTCTTATATGAATGGACCCTGTTCCATGTGGGCTGAGAATGATGACAATCACTCAAGTCAAACAGCTTTGACCATAGCAGGAAATCTGTATCCAAATAATTGTGCCTACAATTCATTCCTTGGCGCAGCAGAACTGTCAACTCTTAGCTTAGCTACCTTGGAGATAAAATCCATTGGTGATGTGAGGAACATTGAAGTACAGTCTTATTACAATGAACCTACTGTTCTTATTTTGGGTTTGTACCACAGTAAGAGGCAATACTGTAAGCTCTACTAAAAACAAAACAAACAAACAAAAAGACTTTATCTTTTTATGTTCATTTAATAACATGTCCATCATTTTTATGATTGGTATAAAATTTATATTGTGTTGAATATAATAAAAAATAAAAATAATAAACTTATAATGAACTTATGGAACTAGTAACAGATGTTTAGTCATATACTAGTCTTAATGGAAAGACATGCAAACAATTCTGCTGTAACTCTTTATCAATTTATGACACGAACTATCGCCTTAAACTTACAATGAACTTGTGAAATGTAAAAGTGCTTAGAAAAACCATATATGATCAATTATCCTGAGAAAGTATAAATAGTACCAACAATAAAGAGGTGATTTAGCCTTAAAAAATCAACAATAAAATATGAAAATAAAACCATAAAAAAAAAAGATAGCTCTTCAGAGGAGCAAGAAAAAGAACTGCATCCCATATCCCAGAGACTATGCAGAGCGTAGTATAATGTTTAAACATACTAGAAAAGAAATTGCCATGGGCTGAAGAGCTGGCCTATCAGTCAAGAGCTCGCTGCTCTTCCAGAGGACCCAAGTTCCCAGAGCCCATCTCGCTACCACCTGTAACTCCAGTACCCACACAAACAGACTCACACAAAAATGCACAACTACTAATAAAAATAAGTAAATACATTTTGAAGAAATAGCCAACCTTGAATCTGTACCCTGTAATATTGTCCTTTGGAGGTAAAGCAAGATCTGCCTTTCATATAATGTTAAAAGCTCTTCAGAGAGAAAGAGAAATACACGGTCAAAAACTCAGATATAAAAGGAAAAGAAAAGCATTAAAGAGAGTAAAGTAAAAACAAAAATGTCTTTCCTTTTTTCCTTATTTATTTTTAAATAGGTCTCTCTACATAGCCCTGGCTATGTAAACCAGGCTGGCCTTGAACTCACAGAGGTCCACCTGCCTCTGCTCCCTCCTCTTGAGATTAAAGGCATGCTCCACATCTAGCTAAAACATCCATATTTCTTATTTTTGGACCAGAAAGTTATGTGCTCTAATCTAGTAAATATGTTTGTCTAAAGTAATAGCAGCTATGGTATGCTTGCTCATGCGCACATTAAGCATATACAGACCTATAGATGACACCTATATACATGATGTAATGCGCAGCAGCGACAAAGGATTGAGAGATGGAGAGGTGGGATTGCTTTGTTATTGTCAGCCCCTTGCACTTCCTGTAGGGTTGACAGTTTGTTGAAAGATACTTTATAGACTGTGAAGAACAATCACCAAAACCTAAAAAAATAAATACAACTGATACAGTATGAATTAAGAGTGACCGTAATAATACTAAAAAACACAAAAGGGAGAAAATATTAAGAGCAAAATTGGGAACAAAGAACAAGTATATCAAACAGAAACAGTCACAAGCATCACAGATATTAATCTAGCTATATTAATGATCCTGTAAGAACCAATGTTCTTAAAATCATCAATTAAAAAACAGAGCCTGTCGGAAAATATTTTTAAAAAGGAAGACAACTACGTATTTTGCATATGCATCCTTCCTTAAATATAGACATGCATAGATTAAAATAAATGGGCAGAAAAATATATGCCATACAACAAAAAGAGACAGAAAAATATATGCCATACTTAAACTAACAAAAAGGGCATGCTGACTAATTCCAAATAGGGTCAAATTCAAATATAGAAAAGACGTAAGCACATAATGTAAACCACAAACTCCTAGAAGGTAGCACAGAAAACCCACCTGACCTTGGTTGGGGATTTTAGTGATTTTAGATCCAACACCAATGACACAACCCATAAAAGAAATAATTAATAAACTGATTCACTGGAAATCACTACTCTGTAACAGACATTTTCAAGAAAATAATAGAGTAAGTCACAGACATATCCAATGAAAGATTGCTCACCAAAATATACAAAAACATTTTGACACTCAAAAATAAGAACATATACAGTAGATTTTAAAATGGGAAAAAGATCCAAATACACATGCATCCCATCAGAAAAGATACTCAAATGGCAAGCAGGCAAACATATAATCATATCCTCAACATCATATATTATTAGGGAATTGAGAATTAAAATGAAATACCACTATATAACTTTCTAAATGGCCTCAACCCAAACCCCAGAGAATGCAAAATATGATATACCCAAAACTCTCCTTCATTGTTCTTAGGGATGCGATGGTACAGAAATGTTAGAAAATAGTTTGGTGGATTCTTGTAAAGCATAACATGCTTCTTACCAATATAATGCAACAATCTCTCTCCTTGGTATATTTTCAAATAAATCCAAAATACATTGCACACATGAAAACCAGAACAAATTTTATAGCAGCTTTTTATCCATGAATGCTAAAAACAGAAAGCAACCACCAGATGCCTTTTAGTGGGTAACTGGATACATTTTGGTTCAGATGTTTTGGACACTGAAGAGAAATGAGACAGACTGTGAAAAAAATAAAGGGAAACCTCTGGTGCTTCTCACTTAAACAAAAAAGAAACCAATCTGGAAACGCTGCATGTTGTAGATTCAATCCACGACATTCTGGAAAAGGCAACAAACAAACAGCCACACATGGTAAAAGGTCCATGATTGTCAGGGATAAGAGGAAAGAAGTACCAAGCAGAGCCCAGAGACAAGGAAAGTACTGATACTGCAGCGGATTGTGTCACTGCAAATTTATCCAATGGAATATCCAGGAAGAGAAAACTCTGTTACAACCACAGACTCCGAAGGATAACACTGAAAGGCTGCGGGTCTATAAACTGCAACGTTAGTTGTTGCAAGACAACTAATTATTGTCTGACAAGAACATTGATAAGGAGAAAGGAGAGAAAACACGTGAAGGTGGAAGTAGATGAGAATCTGTGATCAGCTTCTTACTCTGCAAGACACTGGTCTCATGGCTTCAAGGGTGTTTGCAAGACTAGGTCAAGGCAACAAGGTAACGATCATCAGAATTTAACTTTTTGTTTGTTTTGTTTTAGAGACAGAGTTTCTCTGTGTAGCTCTGGCTGTCTTGGAACTCACTGGGTAGACCAGGCTGTCCCCAATCTCTTAGAGATCCACCTGCCTCTGCCTCCCAAGTTCTGGGATTAAAGGCACCTGCCACCACTGCCCAGCCAGAATTTAATTTTTAAACTGTAGCATGTGCTGGATTTGTGATTTTCATATTTATATGTTTATCAAATCAAAAAGGATGGCTAAACAAAATGCTTTATGGATGGCCTTATTAACAAAATCTGCCTACTCCCTTGGTTGGAGTTTCTATTCCTGTGATAAATCACCATAACCAAAATAACTTAGGAAGGAAAGAATTTATTTCACCTTACAACTCTCAGATTGTCAGGGCAGGAACTCAAGGCAGGAACCTGGAGATAGGAACTGAAATGGAGGAATGTTGCTTATTGGTTGGCTCCCTCTGCCGTGTTCAGTTTGCTTTCTTATACACCCCAGAACCGCCCTCCCCAGGGTAGCACCTCTCATAGCAATCTGGGTCCTTCCATGTCAATCACTAATAAAGAAAATATCCCTACAGACTTACCTACAGATTATTCTGATGGAGGCATATCTTCAATTGAGGTTCCCTCTTCTCAGATATGTCTAGATGTAGATCAAATAAACAAAAGAACTAACCAGCACACCTGCTATAAAGGTAGAATTCCTAGGTAGAATCTTTAATACAAGGAAACACAGGGTCCCGACTCTTGCCTGTTTGCTGTATATACTCTCCATAGACAAAATACCAGGAACATGCATGTGAAGGACAAGCTGGGTATAGGCACACACTTTTTTGCAACCTACTTTTAATAAGGGTTCAACCTCTCCTCTAGCCCACCACCCAGCAGAGGTAGTGGAAGAGAAAAGTTATTAGGACACACGGGAAGTGGACCTGTTTAGCAGAAGCTCTTTGGGGGCGAGCTCAACCTTTGGCAGCAGTTCAGTTCAGTAGCAAACACCAAATTACGACTCAGCAGCTGTAGTTCAATCCTGAAGGAACCCATTAGGCTCCCCAGCTGGCCTGAGATGAGGTTCTTCTGCCATAAGAACCTCCCAAACAGTTCTTGGGAGCGCTTCTCTCAGTGACAGCACCACCACAAGATGAGCTCAACAACGCTATGTAAGGCGAACCGATACATGTGTGAGGTTAGCGAAGAACAGTGAGGAGGAGCAAACCAAACCAAGGCTCAGTGCTCATCTCCCACTGTCTGTGGGGTCATATTTACACTCCTTCATCAAGCGTCCTTTCACGTGTTTGCTGTATCAAAACATCCTTTCACCCGTGTCTGCTTCAGGAAGACATCCTTTCACCGTGTGCCCCAGCAAAACATCATCTGACATAACTGACTTTCCAAAAACACTAGAAGTTTCCATTTCATATCCCCCTTTCTGTTTAAGAATTGTCTTTTTCTCTATCATTAGCAATCTACACACAATAGAAATAATTATAAGAGCCATCACATTTTCAATAAATGGCATATGTACAATATAATCAAATAATCTACTGAAACAACCTTAAATTTCTATCAATAAACAATAATTAAACAAAAAACCCTAAATTCCTCTCAATATACAATAATTAAATGAAAAACCTTAAATTTCTATCAATAAACAATAATTAAAAACAACTTTGTATTTCTATTAATATATAGTAATTCAAACAAAAACCTTAAAGTTCTATCAATATGTAATAAACAAAAACTTAAATTTTTATTAATATACAATAATTCTAAGAAAAAGACTTTAAATTTTTATCACTCCCTGATCATAACCAATAAGCTCCAGGAGACACATAAAGCAACCCATCCTATGCAAGGCAGAATGATATCAGTGCACGCATGAGCTATCACCATGGCAATACTCTGGAGGTAAGATGAGTAAATAGCTCTGCCTTTGAATATGACCCCTGCCCCACCATGCTCTGCTTCAGTCTTGGTATAATTCATGACCCTGAGGTGCACTTGTGATGGAGACTCTCCCTAGGAGTGCTACAAGTGTGGAGACTGTCTTTAGCTGAGCAGAGACTGGGGACAAGAGGCCCACAACCAAACCCTCTCCTGTTATGGAGCGATTCTTGAGAATGGCTAAGAACACAAGTGGCGGTCAGGCAGAGTGCAGAAGAACAGAAAATTGCAAGAAGATCACTTGACCCACAGGTAAAGCAGGAGAGGCTTAGAGAAATGGCTCATTGTGTAAGAGTGGTTGCCACACAAGCATCAAGACCTGAGTCTGTATCCCCAGTGCCCAGGTAAAAGGTGAGCGTAGCCATGCTTGTACCTATAGCCCCAGCACTACTGGGGACAAATGGGTGGACATGGGAGGACTACGAGGACTTGCAGGCTGCCAGTCTAGCTTCAGGTTCATTGAGAGACTGTCTTAAGGAAGTAAGGTGGAGAGTGATAGGTCAGGACACTTAATATTCTCCATGTGCACAAGAAAATACACACTTGTACACGTGAGTGCATATACCACACGCACACAAGAAGTAGCTCTAGAGAACATTCTGGTATAAACTCTAGAAGTAGGCTTAACCCTACACTTGCTGCATCTCAATGGGCATAAACATGAGAACTCAGAGAGAGAACACCACTGTGACAATTATCAGACTTAGGAACCATTTGGGGAGAGTCAATAACCCCAGGGAAACATTCAAGGAAGAACATGGCAGGGGCTGGGTGTGTGGTGATGAGAGCTGTCTGTCTGCACAGGTCTTAGAGAGAAAGGCCACTGAGGGAAGGAGGGAGACAAGGCAGGAGGTGCTGATATTTGGCTTAAGTTGCCCATTATGGAGCTTGGAGAATTTGGGAGAAAGTTGATGGGTAGTTGACTAAAGTCATCGTGATGTAGGAGTCGCTTCACTTATTCAGGATAAGAGACGACTTTAGGCCTCTGCAAATCTTTGTACAGGGTGACTCTCAGTCACACTGCCCAGGCAAGGCCAGGGCTGAATGAGGCTGACAGGTGAGGATGAGAGAGAGGACAGGGTAATCCCAGACATGTGTCTCGGGCTAAGCCACAGCCTCAGCAAACCGAGAAGGGATTGTATTGGATTTTCAGAGGAAGACTGTCACCTTACTACACAGGCCACAGAAAATGGGGCTCAAATGAGAGCACTGGGAACTTTCTGGGTTTCCGGGGATTCCGGGGTCCACTCTGGAGTGTGTGTGCAGGTACAAAAGTTGAGCCAAAGCTGTCACCATTTCAGTAGAAAGGGGATGATGTGCCTGGGACTGTCAGGAATATATTCAGAGTATGGAGGACAGATAAGTTCTTACACTTCATGTAGGTGAGAAGTCAAACATTATTTGGGAAGTTAGGTCTGGGCTGCAGAAACTCACGTAATAGGATAAAGGCTAGGCATTGGACATAGCTGACTAGATTGCTGCCTGAAAGTAAGTTGCTCAAGACAGGCTTTTGACTAGACAGATGCCCAGTAAGGAGGTCGATGGGAGGCGAAGGTGCTAGTGAGCGGGAGGTACCCAGCGCAGCCTGGGGAACGAGGGAGTCACAGACTGACAGCAGTGAAGAAAAGGGAAAAGTCAAAACAATTAAAACCGAGGCAAGGAAGGTAAATCTGGGTCAGTAGGGATTAAGGACATTTAACTACAAGTTTAGTTTTTAGTTTGTTTAGATTTTTTATTGGCCACATTTATTCATAAGAGTTTTTCACCAGTTGAAGCTATTGTAAGTAGAACTGCTTTTTTGATTTCCCTTTTATCCTGAGTACATAGACTACCATGATT
This sequence comes from Tokudaia tokunoshimensis, assembly GCA_036184795.1. Taxonomy (NCBI): domain Eukaryota; kingdom Metazoa; phylum Chordata; class Mammalia; order Rodentia; family Muridae; genus Tokudaia; species Tokudaia tokunoshimensis. Next base: position 327,093 of record BTHU01000010.1, read on the forward strand.
ATAACAGTGACTTTGTAAAGCTAATCGAGTAGGGAGAATGTGCAGATTTCCATCGCTGTGGAGATATGAATGCTGAGGATGTAGTTGCTTTTGAACTGAAAGACCCGTGTCTGGGCACTGCAATTTTTATTCTCAGAGCAAAAGAGTATGAACAGAACATGGAGGCTACGTTAGACGGTAGGTTGTAAACAGCAGGTGACACCAGGCCCACACAGCCTCCAAATTGCAAATCAAAATTCAACATGTTTAATAAACAGATGAATCAGAACATGGAGGTTGCCCTGTTGGGTGTTGCAATGGCAGGGTACAGCAGGCATGGGCCTCTCCCCTGGGTCAAAACACAGACAGAGCACTCTACCTATTACCTGGCTATTACCCCTGACTCAGTGCACAGCACATGCCCAGTGGGGTCCCGTGGTCACAAGTCCAAACCCAATAACACGAATCTGGTGTATGGTCCTCCACAGAGGCAACAATCTTGGAGGACTGGGTTTTAGAGACACAATATGGTGGTTCCTGAGGGGTGTTAAAGGCAGAACTGGCGTACTGTGGGGTTTAATAAGCACTGATCCTTTGAAGGGAAGCTTGTCATCTTAGAATCCAGAATGAAGATGACTCTGGGGAGATGGGAGTTCCTGAATGACTGTGCTAATGGAGGCCATGCCCTGAATGTGAACGAGCCTATCGACCAAAGTTCATCTGGATCAACAGCTTCAGCTGAGTCTGAGCTCCTTGCCAGCCGAGAGCCACAGCCTTGTAAGCTGTGCCCTAGTGGCATAAGCCGCCTCAGATAATCTGACTGCAGCTGGTTTGAGCCTGTAGAGAGGCACACCCACTCCCACACCATAGATGGCCAATGTTCCCATTTAGGAGTCTCTATTCCTTCCATAAGGCCTCTGCCCTCTGTACCACCCTCCCCAACCCAACCCTATGTAGCCTCCTCCTCAAACCCTATACCTTTACCTCCAGCTCCTGCCATTCCCAGAACTACCATGTCTGTCTCTCCTTGGAGGAAAACCATCTCTTCCCTCCGAGCCAACACTTCACCTGCCCAGGCAGTATCTCCACTACTTAGAAACTTCAGAGCACATTGAGGTGGAAAGGGCCTCAGCAAAGGCCACTGGGAATTGAGAGTCAAGAAAACCAGTGCAAGGGGTAGTGAAAAGGCACAGAGAGTAACTGGGGAGATCGAGAGCTGAAGAGCTGAAGGACTAACCCGAGTGATGCTGAGAACACAAAGCAAGACCATAACCACATCAGAGGCCAAGGCGCATTGAGGACAGTGAGGACAGGGAGACTGAGTACAAGGACATGGACAGAAGCTGCCAGAGGGTGGTAGAGAGAAGTCCAACTATGGACCACAGCTTTCCAGGATGTCGAAAGTCTGGGAGGGTCTTGTTCAGGGAGATGGATAGATGCGATGCGAGAGACTCAGGGATTTAGAAATTCACTACCAGGGCCAGACAATGGCCAATGGCTCAAGAGTAATTGAGTTTCGGCGATCCACACAAAACCAGACTCTTAGGCAGGACAAGCAGCAAATTAGACAAAGCTGAAAAGAGAATTAATGACTTTGAAGACAGATGTGAAGACATTGTCCAGGATATAGAACAAAGAAACAGAGAAAGGAATATAAAATGAGGTTAAGAAATATGAAGAGACACTTGTAGCAGGGAAGAGTGTTCTGTCCTATCTCTATCTAAGAAATTGAAACATAAAATCATTTATTTTCTTTCTTTCTTTCTTTCTTTCTTTCTTTCTTTCTTTCTTTCTTTCTTTCTTTCTTTCTTTCTTTCTTTCTTTCTTTCCTTCTTACTCTGATACAGGATCTTGCCTTGTTGATCATGCTGGCATCAAATTCTTGAGCTCAAGCGATTCTAAGCTTTCTGGTTAGCGTCACACCACTGTACCAGGTCAGAAACAGATTTTTAAGACAATGGATGGCAGACACTGCGAAACAGTAGTCCGAGACCAGGGTAACCAACCAGGGAACCACAGACCTTAGCTTCCTCCCAGACACATTTTCTAAATCTACATAGGTAGAGAAGTACCACAGGTCAGTTGAGCCGAGCAGACTTCGGAGAGACCAGGGCGGCATAGCAGAAACATGAGAACTCTGCCGACAAAGAACTACAGAGACCCGCACAGCATCTCCAGGCTTCTACTGACACCATATTTCACATATATGTAACTGAGAGACCAGGAGAGTGTCAGCTGGAAGGAGCTTTGTCTGGACTCCACCGCGCATGAGCCTGAGCTGATTTGTCTACGCCACATCACATGATTTCACGTCAGCTTCGGTTCTGAGCATGCGCGTCCACACTCAGCCCCTGTGAATGCTGTCATGCTACTCAAAGGCCCGTAAACACTGCCCAAAGTTTACATCCGAGACTTGTGTATTGAGAGTGAGAGTTTTTTTATTTTTTAATCGTGCATACAAAGTTTTCTACTTTTCCATAAGCATATGAATTAATTACAGAAAACAAATACTTTAAATATTTCTGTACCCTCATCTCTTAGCATTTAGGTGTCAGCGTGGTCTATTTCTGGACTGTATTATGCTAGATGTTTGATCCTAAGTATTGTTTGAGTTGTTGGCTTTAGTTTCATTTAAAAGTCATTGAGTCACACCAAGATACTTTATATTGTTTGTGGCTATCGTGAAGGGTATCATTTCTCTTCTTTCTCAGCCTGCTTATCCTTTGAGTATAGGAAGGCTACTGACTTGCTTGAGTTGGTTTTATATCCGGCCACTTTGCTGAAGTTGTTTATCAGCTGTAGGAGTTCTCTGGTGGAGTTCTTTGGGTCGCTTAAGTATACTATCATATCGTCTGCAAATAGTGATAGTTTGACTTCTTCCTTTCCAATTTGTATCCCTTTGACCTCCTTTTGTTGTCTAATTGCTCTAGCTAGAACTTCAAGTACTATATTGAAAAGATATGGAGAGAGAGAGGGCAGCCTTGTCTAGTCCCTAATTTTAGTGGGATTGCTTCAAGTTTCTCTCCATTTAAACTGATGTTGGTTAACAGTTTGCTGTAGATTGCTTTTACTATGTTTAGACATGGGCCTCGAATTTCTGATCTTTCCAAGACCTTTAGCATGAAATGATGCTGAATTTTGTCAAATGCTTTCTCAGCATCTAATGAGATGACCATGTGGTTTTTTTCTTTGAGATTGTTTATATAGTGGATTACATTGATGGATTTCCTTATATTGGACCATCCCTGCATCCCTGGGATGAAGCCTACTTGATCGTGGTGAATGATCGTTTTGATGTGTTCTTGGATTCGGTTGGCAAGAATTTTATTGAGTATTTTTGCATCGATATTCATAAGAGAGATTGGCCTGAGATTCTCTTTCTTTGTCGGATCTTTGTGTGCTTTTGGTATTAGCATAATTGTGGCTTCATAGAATGAGTTGGGTAGTGTTCCTTCTGTTTCTATTTTGTGGAATAGTTTGAAGAGTATTGGTGTTAGGTCTTCTTTGAAGGTCTGATAGAATTCTCCACTAAAACCATCTGGACCTGTGCTTTTTTTGGTTGGAAGACTTCCAATGACGACTTCTATTTCTTCAGGGGTTATAGGATGGTTTAGATAGTCTATTTGATCCTGATTTAATTTTGGTATTTGGTATCTGTCAAGGAAATTGTCCATTTCCTCGAGATTTTCTAGTTGTGTTGAATACAGGCTTTTGTAGTAGGATCTGATGATTTTTTGAATTTCCTCAGTTTCTGTTATCTCTCCCTTTTCGCTTCTGATTTTGTGACTCTAACCAAACAAGTGAAAGATCTGTATGACAAGTCTCTGAAGAAAGAAATTGAATAAGACCTCAGAAGATGGAAAAATCTGCCATGCTCATGGAATGGCAGGATTAATATAGTAAAAATGACCATCTTGCCAAAAGCAATATACAGAATCAATGCAATCCCCATCAAAATCCCAACTCAATTCTTCATAGAGTTAGAAAGAGCAATTCAAAAATTCATCTGGAATAACAGAAAACCCAGGATAGCTAAAACTATTCTCAAGAGTAAAAGAACCTCTTGAGTTCAAGAATCAGTATCCCGGACCTCAAGCTGTACTACAGAGCAATAGTGTTAAAAACTGCATGGTATTGGTACAGTGACAGGCATGTAGATCAATGGAACAGAATTGAAGACCCAGAAATGAATCCACACTCCTATGGTCACTTGATCTTTGACAAAGGAGCTAAAACCATCTAGTGGAAAAAAGATATCCTTTTCAACAAATGGTGCTGGCTCAACTGGAGGTCAACATGCAGAAGAATGCAAATTGACCCATTCTTATCTCCTTGCACTAAGCTCAATTCCAAGTGGATCAAGGACCTCCACATAAAAGCAGACACACTGAAACTAATAGAAAAGAAACTAGGGAAGAACCTTGAACATATGGGCACAGGGGAGAATTTCTTGAATAGAACTCCAATAGCTTATGCTCTAAGATCAAGTATTGACAAATGGGACCTCATTAAATTACAAAGTTTTTGCAAGGCAAAAGACACTGTCAAAAAGACAAAGCGGCAACCAACTAACAGGGAAATGATCTTTACCAACCCTATATCCAACAGAGGGCTAATATCCAATATATACAAAGAACTCAAGAAGTTAAACTCCAGAGAGGCAAGTAACCCTATTAAAAAATGGGGTACATAGCTAAACAAAGAGTTCTCACCTGAAGAATATCTAATGGCTGAGAAGCATCTAAAGAGATGTTCATCATCCTTAGTCATTAGGGAAATGCAAATCAAAACAACCCTGAGATTCCATCTCACACCAGTCAGAATGGCTAAGATAAAAAACACAGGAGACAGCAGTTGTTGGCGAGGATGTGGAGAAAGAGGAACACTCCTCCACTGCTGGTGGAATTGCAAGCTGGTACAACCACTCTGGAAAGCAGTCTGGCGGTTCCTCAGAAAACTGGGCATGACACTCCCGGAGGATCCGGCTATACCACTCCTGGGCATATACCCAGAGGCTTTACCTACATGCAATATGGACACATGCTCCACTATGTTCATAGCAGCCTTATTTATAATAGCCAGAAGCTGGAAAGAACCCAGATGTCCCTCAACGGAGGAATGGATTCAGAAGATGTGGTATATTTACACAATGGAATACTACTCTGCAATTAAAAACAATGAATTCACAAAATTCCTAGGCAAATGGTCAGAATTTGAAAATATAACTTAGTGAGGTAACCCAATCACAAAAGAACACACATGGTATGCAGTCACTGATAAGGGGATATTAACCCAGAATCTCGGAATACCCTAGACACAATTTGCATATCAATAGATTTCCAAGAAGATGGAAGGAGAAACCCCTGGTCCTGGAAAGATTGGATATAGGGGAATGCCAAGACAGAGAAGCGAGAGGGGGTTGAATGGGGAAAAGAGGGAGGGAAGGGGGCTTATGGGACTTTCGGAGAGGGAAGAAATGGGAAAGGGGAAATGATTTTTAATGTAAATAAAAAAATCTTAGAAAATAAAATAAAATTTTAAAAAAAGTCATTGAGTAAATTTGTCTTGAAGTCAGAACAGTTTATGAAATCATACTAAACATCCTTCTGTTATTTTGTGTTACACATTTATGTGACGCAGCACTCTTAGTATCTACAGTAATAAAATCAAAATATTGATAAACTCTGAAAAATATTGAAGATGTTCTAAATGCTTCAATTTTAAATATTTAGACAAGATTTAATTTTTTTCTTTTCTTTCTCCCCTTTCTTTTTAAAAAGGGTGGGGTCACTGTGTAGTTCTTCGGGTCCTGGAACTTGTTGTGTAAACAAGGTGGCCTTGAACTCATAAAGATCTACCCGCCTATGCCTCTGCCTCCTTAGTGCTGGCTCTAAAGATGTACTCCACCATACCTGACCGAAATTTAATTTTTTATGCAAAGTTAAACAAGCACATCTATCTCCTTAATATTGAAGTTTGCTTTGTCTTTAATAAATAGTAAACTTTAATGTATACCAAAGAATTGTAAAATAACTTTCTTTATGGCCTTTTCTTATTGGTTATTTTATTTATTTACATTTCAAGTGTTATCCCCCTTCCTAGTTTCCTCTCCACACTCTATCCCATCCCCCTCCCCCCTGCTTCTATGAGGGTGCTCCCCCACCCACTCACCCACTTCGGCCTCACAACACCAGCATTCCCCTACGCTGGGGTATCGAGCCTCCACAGGACCAAGGGCCTCCCCTCCCATTAATGCCAGATAAGGCCATCCTCTGCTACATGTGCAGCTGGAGCCATGGGTCCCTCAATGTGTACTCTTGGTTGGTGGTTTAGTCCCTCGGAGCTCAGGGAATTGGGGGGCAGGATCTGGTTGGTTGTTCTTCCTATGGTGTTGCAAACCCCTTCAGCTCTTCAGTCCTTCCCCTCACTCCTCCACTGGGGTCCCCGTGCTCAGTCCTATGGTTGGCTGCAAGCATCCGCATCTGTATTGGTCAGGCTCTGGCAGAGTTTCTGAGGAGACAGCTATATCAGGCTCCTGTCAGCAAGAGCTTCTTGGCATCAGCAATAGTGTTCAGGTTTGTTATCTGCAGATGGGATGAATCCCTAGGTGGGGCAGTCTCTGGATGGCCTTTCCTTCAGACTCTGCTCCACTCTTTGTCCCTGCATTTCGTTTAGACAGAAACAATTCTGGGTTAATATTTTTAAGATGGGTGAGTGGCCCCATTCCTCAACTGGGTGGTTGTGCCTAACCTCTGGATATGGTCTCTACAGGTTCTGTCTCCCCTGTGTTGGGTATTTCAGCTAATGTCATCCCCGTTGGATCCTGGGAGCTTCTTGCTTTCCTGGCATCTGGGACTTTCTGTTGGCTACCCCCAGTTCCCCATCCCCCATTGCTACACACCTCTGTCCAATTTCCTGACCCTCTGTACATCTCCCCTGTTTCCTCCCACACCTAATTCTGCCCCCTTTTCCCTCCCCCTCCTCTCTCCCTCCCAGGTTCTTCCCTCTCTCTATTTCCCATGATTATTTTGTTCCCCCTTCTAAGTAGGACTGAAGCATCTACACTTTGGTGTTTCTTCTTCTTGAGCTTCATAAGGTCTGTGAGTTGTATTGTGGGTAGTTCAAGCTTTTTGCCTAATACCCACTTATCAGTGAGTACATAACATGTGTGTTCTTTTGTGACAAGATTACCACACTCAGGATGATATTTTTATAGTTCCATCCACTTGCCTGTGAATTTCATGAAGTTGTCATTTTTAATAGCTGAGTAGTATTCCACTGTGTAAGTATACCACATTTTCTGTATCCATTCTTCCGTTGAGGGACATATGGGTTGTTTTCAACTTCTGTCTATTATAAATAAGGCTGCTATGAACATAGTGGAGTATGTGTCCTTATTATGTGTTAGAGCATCTTTTGGGTATATGCCCAAACCTTTTATCAGTAAAGGTTTTATTTGTATGCCTACTTTATATACCTAAATATGCAGCCACACAAAAATGTCTCAGGTGGAAAGGGGTTATAAGTGAAAAAAAATTAAGAAATTCTGGTATAAAGAGTCCTCACCTACTGCACTCAGTTCTGTAGAACATTCTAGCATTACATTTAACTTTCACTCTCTTCTATATGTGCAATCCCATTTAGAGGTCAGCTCCAGGGAAGCAGATGTTGTTTGTGACATCTCCCCTGACACATCATAGATGCTCATAAATGCTTGAGTGTATAGATAGAGAATCAGAACTTGCCCACATAGGAATATAAGAAGTCAGGAGAGTGTTGGTGCAGGACAGACAGACTGGTAGAACAGAAAAGAGCCCAGAAATTGTCCTGCATGCAGAGGTAATCTGGTACACAGACTCGCTGAGATGCAGACCCGTAAGGGACACCAGGATCTGATTGTGCACATAAGGAAAGTGATTCTGGACCCAATGTCAACAAACTTGAGAAGACAAGATTACTTCCAGATGAATGGGCACTTGCCCGAAGAGGGCAAACCTTTCGTGTAAGACTCATAGGCAAGTATCACTGTATTCCCAAGGCTGGTAAAGATTTGTTAACATACAAAAGAGAATTATCATGAAAGAAAAAGCTAACAAGCTCCCTACTGGAAAAAGCATGAAAGACAAAAGATAGAGAGAAGGCAAGTTATGATCTGGGAAGCTGTCAGCTCATATAGCTGGCAAAGGATCGTGTTGAGTAAGTACACGGGACGAAGGAAGGGAGGAAGAAGACACCTATCTCATGAGTACTCAGAAAACTCAAGGCAGACATCAATGCAAGGTACTTAGTGGCACCAGATCCAGCACACATGACCAATGCAGAGTAGTTGGGGAGAAAGAGGGCACTGAGGTATTTAGTGTATGACCCTTTAAGCTGGAGTATATTATCTTTCTGTACATGTGACAATTTTCCAAGAATATATCCCATCCTTCTAACCAAAGAAGAGTGAGTTGTAAACTATGATTGAAATCTGTCTTCCTCTTGCTTTGCTATCTTACAGGACTAAGTTTATATGTTGCTGATATCTTTGCTCTCAGCACTCTCATGGGTGGCACTTGCCACAATATAAACAATTAGACGTTGTAAACCTGTGATTCCAGAGAGGAGTCTGGTGACTGAACAGTTCCAGATGCACGAACAGGACCAGTGAGAAAGCTAGGAATTCCAACATGGATTTGCATCCCAGGGCTTCCTAATAATATACAACATCCTTTATCATTAAAAAATGTATTAATTAATGGTCTCAAGGATGTTAGTTTTCATATTTAATAAGAGGATCTGAGGTGAATTGTGAACAGGGAGATGACCTTGTTTTCTCTTATTCAATTTGAGGAACATATCTTCATCCAGGATCTGACAGGTGGTCCCAAGAACTGACTGTGGGCACCTGACCCAGTTCTGAGCCCAGGGATTCACCACTAACTTAGCTAAAGCATGGGGTTCCTGACATTCATCCCTGATAGGGATCACACCTCTCTACAAAGTTTCTGGTCAGTGCTCTAGTAAATCTACTCTTCCAGCACCTGGTTCAGACCTTAGGAACCCTGATGTTATGTTTCTTGGGGTAGAGAGGTGTTTCTTTTTAAAGAGCTGAAGGATTAACAGAGGAAAACATCAGCAAGGCCTGGGGACTACTAAGGATGTGAACTGAGAATCCAATTTGCAAACAAAAGGGGTAGTGGGATTTTTTTAACAGTGTCCCATGCTGCCCAACCTGAGGGGTTGATAACCAGGGAACCCTGAGAGGAGTCAGGAAAAGTGAGAAGCTTTTGGTGAGATTCTCTGAAGACAAATCTTGGATTGGGCACAAAGATCCTAGCAGGCTGCCCCATGCCTAGGGCCTAGGATGCTGTCAGTGTACAGGAACTTTATAATTGGGGTCTTTCCCAACTCTGGCCCAGGAAACAGCTTGAGTCATAACTGTTGAGCATGGCTGGGACCTTGGAGAAGCATGCAGAGTGTCTCAGGAGACACAGAATGAGGACTCTTCTTAAGGGATAGGTCCATGACACGATGGGGATTCAAGGTTAGCCCTGCTTTACCTCCCGTGAACTCTGCCCTGACCTTGACTCCTCACCTGTGTGGAGAGATAGAGTGGTTCTGAGTTCCCTTGACTGACCCTGACCATTTGAAGATAAGGTCACTAACTCCTTGTGTCTGCAGGATCTCCTCATTGCCTCCACGGGCAGCAACTCTCATGGCCTCAAAATTCAGCTAAGTCCGAGTTCAAGAATGAAGCAGCCATGTAGCAGGACCCGTGTTCTCCAGGAATCATGGATATCTAGAGGTCTACAGGATGAACCCATGCATAGGGGAGCCCAGAGCAGTGTGGCTAGTTGGCCTTTCCAGGTGCAGTACCTGTCGCATAGGCAAGGTTGTCCTTGTACTCCCCTAGGCCATGGAGGAATAAACACTGCCTTCCCCTCAGCAGTAGGGACCACATCCTGTGCCACCTGCTCTCATAGAGGTTTTTCAAAATGGCCAGCAGGACACGGATAGAAATTTATGCATGGAAGTGATTTTTACAAGGAAACAGCAAGTCCTGGTTACATGGAAGACAGGGGCCTGAACACAAGATGGGGCTGAGACATCCAGTGATCCCTGATGGCATACGGGAAAGGTGATTAAGTCAGAAGATGTAGCAGCTGAGAAGGTTCTCAGATTTGGTTTTCTTATCAAGTCACAATGGTAAAATCTTTTCAGTGAAATGTGTTGATGCTGAGATGAGTCCAGGGAGTAAAGGTTATGCATAGCCCTCAGACAGGTCGGATAGCCAAAGGTAGATTCATTAGGCCTCTTCTGCCTAGCTGCACTCAGTCTTGAATTGGACAGGACATTAGGTGTTCTTTGTGATGTTGGTTCCTAATGATACCCTAGTCTGACCCCAAGACCATGATCCTACCCCTTCTACTCTCCCTAAGCCCTGTGGCCTCTGAATGATAGGATCCAAGGCATGAGCTCTCCATCGTTCCTAGCACAGAAAGGGTGCTGACAGCCTAGAGCTGTCCACATGGGAATCTCACAGGGCCGCTTTGCAGAAACTCTTTTCAACTTGCCAGGACCTAGCCTCCCTGGTACCAAGAAAGACCTATTGTCCCTGGGGTTATTCAGTCTCTGTCCCCACCACCAACTTGTTCTGTCTACTGTTATTTACCCAGGAAAGTCTCACACAGCTGTTCACATAGAGCCCCCAGAGTCTGTGGCTATGTGGAGAAGTTTGAATCTTTTCTGATCTCTGCCCATTTCCTAACAATTTGAGGAATGTTGGAGGTCTCCCATCAGAATATAAACAATACTTTATCCCAGCTTCAGACAAGGTCAATGACCCTCACACAGAACTACAGCCACTCCTGTGTCTTGGTTCTCATAATAGTACACAGCCAGCTTTTATACACAGAAAGCTTGGATCTTTAATTTCAATATCTAGAAAGACTATACTTCTAGACCTTTCCTGTGGTGTTTTCCTCCTCTTCCCCTTGAGTCTAGGTGATCTTACTAACAATCTAGGAGTTTGATTTGGTTGTGTAAAGGTCAATGACATATGATGACTTCCTGAACCCAAGGAATCTTGATACTTATCTGTCCTGAAGAGAATTGTATGGATACCAAGGGATGAATATTCTGTAGAACATCATACAAAGGCCACAGGGGAAGGTTTTTAGGAGGACATTCTTAGGGAGGAAAGTGAGGTAATCTGGAGACTTCAACTCCATTATAAGAATTAAAGTTTTGGTAGAGATATCTATGTAAGGGGCACAAGAACCACTGAGAGAGAGGCTGGGGGGGAGGACAGATCCACTCTCTGTATTGTTATAAGTGTTCACAGAAAAAATTAACTTCCTAATGAAGCAAAGTCATGGGTCTATTCACTTCTTACTTTAAAGGACTGCTCCGGTCCAGGGTCTCCATTGCTGGTCAGAAGCTCAACTGTCTCAGGCTGGCTGAAGAAATAACCAGGATTTAAGGAGGAAAACTCTAACCACACGGACTTGGAGTTTGATAGGAGATAAAAAAAAATGGATTCCAGTGGAAAAAATGTAAGGAGAAATGAAGTTGAATACAAACCCTCACGAACTCAAGATCCATGGTTGTCTGCTGAGGGCTGATCTATACCAGGGGGATCCCATCTACTCTGTGATAAGAAAGTGACTGGCCACTAAAGGCCAGATGCTACCCTACTCACTCCTAGACCCAAACAGAGCTAGATTAGGGGCCTGAGATGACCCTGGAGCCTCTGCCTGAATTTATGAGTCTCAGGAGTTCGGCCACCTTCAAGAAGAGAGAGGTCTTGAAAGAGGAGTAGCTAATAGGAACAAATGGCTAAAGGAGGGTATAACTGGAAACAACCCCTTAAAGCTTGGCTGTCCCTCGCAGGTCCATGAGGAAGTTTAACTCAACAGCAGAGAATATGAGAAGACTTACGTTTGTCCTGAGGCCTAAGAGGGGGCTTAGGAAGTCAGACTTTTCTACGGACCCCATCCTGGAATAGAGCAAGAAACTCCCTTGTAGCATGGGCTTCAAGAACAGACCTAGACAGACCTGGATAGGTGGGAAAGCCTGGAGGTTACCTTAGTTTTGCTAGTCTCTAGAGGGATTTTTCACAAAGCCAGTAGGACTCCCTCACATCTATATAGACTCTCAAAACTTGGGTCATGTGAAAAGCCCAACATCTAGATCATCTAACATGTTGGATAAGGCATACATCTCAGATTTTTACATCAAAACATTTCTACTCTTGCAATGGCAAACAGAAGAGCTCTACAAGCAAGACTTCCAACAGGCCATTAGCTTCTCCCACATCTGTGGATCCTTGTCCTTCCATCCATGCCTTATCAGTTAGCTAGAAATACTGTTAAGCCTCATGATTCCAACCTCTCAACAAGCACAGGTAAATCTATTTTTCACTAGAGTATATACACAAGACTATGGTTCAAATAAGACTTTTCCTTGGCACTCTTTAAGGGACAGAGAAAATGGGAAATCAGAAACTTTAGGATCAGTCTGAGTGGTCCTTCTTGGGAAATAATTCTTTTCAGGCTTGACTTGGACTTCCACTATGGCCATCCCACATTTAATCTCTGACCAAATAGAGATTAAGAGGATTACAAAATACAATAGACTTTATGCCAATAAATACTATTCATGCCAATAAACTACATAGCTTAAATGAAATAAATAAGTTCCTAGAAAAATACAAATTACCAAAACTGACTCAAAAATAAATGCAAGCAGAGTACACTTGTAAGTAAAGTAAAGGAGCGATAATTTAAATTATCCTTCAAGAAACAGCTAGATGGCTTATCTTCTAGCAAATATTGAAAGACTATTTCAGAAACTAGTCAAGAACATCGAGGAACTCACTAACATAAAGGAAAACCAGAGTCTAATATCTCTCATAAATATAATTATATCAACAAACAGTGTCAGCAAGATACCTCAGCAGGTAAAGGCTTATTACCACACTAACAGTCCAAGTTCTATCTCCAGGACCCACAAGATGGAAAGGAAGAATTGATTCCTACAAGTTGTCCTCTGATCTCCACATGTGCACTACAGCACACACATGCCTACATGTGTCTGTATACACACACACCACTAAATAAATAGAAATGTAAGAAAAACCAACAGATTGAACTCAATTAATATGAACATAAAAATAGCCCAAGGAGGACTTATATCCTAGCATCCAAATGTTGGTTTAATATTCAATACTTAATTAATGGGAAATGTCACTTATAAAGTGAGAGAGAGAGAGAGAGAGAGAGAGAGAGAGAGAGAGAGAGAGATCCCAAGCAAAAAAATATCCAAACAAACAAAAAACACCCTAAAGTATACACAATCATCTAAATAGACTCAGGGGATTTAAAAAAAACATTAAGTACTCTTTCATTATAAAATAGCTCTATAAAATAAGAATGGAAAGAGAATTTTTGTCAGTTTGAAAAGGATTTATATATATAAAGCCAAGATCTCACAAAACACTTAAAAAGATTGATGGAAAGTTTTCCTTCTAAACCTAGAGCTAAAGCAATACCCACTCACACTTTTATTAATCTCTGTGCTAGAGTTTCTAGCCAATACAATACAACAAAACATGTAAAGCTATTTTTGTTTGAAAAGACTAAAATTGTATTTTCAGATTATCTTCACATACAAAATTCCAATAAATCTACCAAAAAATACTCCTGAAATGAATAATCTAGTTCAGCAAGATCACAAGACTTATATTTTAGAATCATATATATTTTCATATAGTATGAACAACAAAAAATTAAGAAAATCACAAACATCTTTAGAAGAAAAATCTTTGTTATTTTGTGTTAGGTAAATGTTTTATGATATAATGTCAAAAATAGCCACTTTAAAATCAACAAATTGACAACCTGGATTTCATCAAAACTAAAAACTCTTTAAAGTCACAGGTAGGAGGGAAGAATGAAAAGATAATATAAAGACTAGAATATACATGACTTTGTACTTAGAATATATAAAGAATTTTTAAAACTTGACTGGAAGTCAAATCAGCCATTTTGAAAACGGGTTACAGGTCTGACTAGATCGGTAGACAGGCCAGAAAAAGGTGCTCAGCACCCAACAGTTACAGAACTGTCAACTACAAAACATGAGGTTCCATGTCATATTCACTAAAATGACCACAGTAAAAACGAGACAGGGACAAGTGTTGGCAAAGACATGGAGACTGGAGAGATGGCCCAGTGATTAAGAGCACTTACTGCTCTTGAAAAAAGATCCAGGTTCAATTCCCAGTGACCACACGGCAGCTCACAATTCATGACTCCAGTTCCAAGGCTCCAGTGTCCTCTTCTAGCCTTCAAGGACACCAGGCACACATGGACACACGTAGCCACCTGCAGGAAACATGCTCTCTTACCTTCCTTCCTTAACTGCATGCCCTCATTAATTCTGTAAGTAATGAGGTACACTACCCATGTGATGGTTTGTCCATGAAACCTCAGATAGACTTGTAACCTGGCTGGCTAGGGTGAGGAGCGTCTTGTCACTGTCTCCACATGTCCTCCCTTGGGACCCAGCAATACTTCATGGAAGTTTCTCCAGTGAGACACCTAAAAACTACCTTCTTCCAGCTCTGAGGAACATGTTCTTTGCAATCTCACCTGGAAGCCAAACATGTAGAGCAAGGGCTTTGTACCATCTCCAACCTCATCTGGATCTGCGGAGAACTGGCTCTCAGTCCCCCATTCACTCTGTAACAGAGCTTAGCTCTCCCTGACCTAAGTCAGTGTTTAAAAGAGAACACGCTGAGAATCTAGCTAGGAGACCATGGCAGTCCATGATCGCCACTTAATTTACCTGCTGTGCTGCAGAAGGCAACTTGTTCCTCTATGGCTATAAGTGGATAGTACCCAGAGTTTCTGCATACAGTATGGAGCTCATAGATACTATAGGAAGACTCACTGGGTGTTGGGTATAGCATGAACTACCTTCCTTGTCCCCAAGCTGTAGAAAGGCTGATGTTCACAAAGGCTGGTCCCCACATTAGTCCAGCACCAGCCACAACTTCCTTCTGCCACCTCCTGCATCTGAGGTCCATATTGCCATGGTATCTAGTGAAGAATTACCAGGCCACACTGTAAAAATGCAGGCCTGAGGCATATGGCCGCCACAGCAACTCACTGTTTGCTGACAGCCAAAGTCAGAAACCAGTCATCTGCTGAGATTCCCAGGTCCCCTCTGAGGAGGGAAGAAACTGAAATTCACAACACATCAGGGCATGGACACTCCTGCCTCCTCGGCTTGACTCACCCAGCCCTGCATTCATCCCCCACAGAGCTCATGAGATCCAAAAAGCCTTAGAGCCACCCAGGGCCAGGAGTGGCTTGATATCCAGAACCTTGGATATCAAATATCCTGGAGCTGCTCTGCCACAAAGTAGAGCTACAGCCAGCAAGGGCAACAGGAATGTCCTAAAAACATTCCTTGGCTTTGTAAGGCACCAGTTCGGCACTCATGATGCAAGGTAAGTAAGGGCACATAGAGAGGTCACATGATCCTGAGTGTCTAATGGGCACATAGAGAGGTCACAAGATCCTGAATGTCACATGGACACATAGAGAGGTCACATGATCCTGAATGTCACATGGACACATAGAGTGGTCACATGATCCTGAGTGTCTAATGGACACATAGAGAAGTCACATGATCCTGAGTGTCTCATGGGAGGCTTAGAAGTAGAATTAAACTTTTTTAAAAATTAAAAACACACAAAAAAAACTTTCTAGATATATATAGCATGCATATAGGCGCAGTTACAGATGAGGGTTAAAGAAAAGGAAAAACAAAGGTAGAAAGAAATGGCCAGGGGCCAGGAAGGGTGGACGACAACAACAGAGAGACATTGAGAGCAAAGATGATTTGCCTTGGGTGTCACCAGAGCACCCAGGAGTGCTGCAGGAGTCTTGTCCTGACAACCAACCACAGAGGCCTTTCCTTCTCTGAGGCATTGCATTTGTAGTTTGTTGGTTCTTAACAGACACTCAGTGATGGAATTACCAAACTGTAGCCAAATTTAAACCCAATAATCTTCATCAGGCACCTATCTGTGAAGCTTTTACATTGCATTCTGCTGGTCCATGCTTGGCAGATCTCGCTGATGAGAGTGGAGAGATGTCATTCTTAGAACCCAGTTGTCTTAGTCTGGTTTCTATTATTGTAATAAACACTGAGCCCAAAAGAAACTTGGGGAGGAAATAATTTATTGACTTCACTGGTTGCAGCCCATCGTAGAAGGAAGTCAGGACAGGAGTGCAATACAGACGCAGAGGAGACAGGAACTGAAGCAGAGTCTACGGAAGAACCATGGCTTGCTCTCCATGACTTTCTTGTTTTGTTTTGTGTTTTTATACAATGAGGACCCCACCTCAGTTTGTCAACTGAGAAAATGCCCCCATAGACTTGCCTACAGACCTGTGCTGCAGTAATTTCTGACCTCACGGTGGGGGTGGGGGACACTCAAGGGCCAGGAAGGAGGCCAGGCCCCATGAAGTCAATATAAAACCAGGAAGATCGTTTCCTAAGTCCCCTCTGTAAACTTCTTTTACCATTGCTCATGTTACCACGTGTGCCATTGCTCATGTTACCACATGTACCGTTGCTCATGTTACCACGTGTGCCGTTGCTCATGTTACCACGTGTGCCGTTGCTCATGTTACCACGTGTGCCATTGCTCATGTTACCATGTGTGCCGTTGCTGAGGGTTCTCTGTTGCAGTTTGTTTCGTCTTCTCTTCTGTTGCTTTCAGACCCCGTTCCTTTCCTCTGTGCCACCTCATCCCTTCCCTAGTTACTCCATGGCTTACCTACAAATCAAGCAGAGGCATTGTTGAGAACGGATAGTGCACAGGGACAATGCCATGCACACCTACTTCTAGACACTCACTGCTTTTAGATTCACACCAGACAATGTGACCAACTATGCTCTACATCTGAAGCAGTCTGGGCTCCCTCCTTGGCACACTGTACAAATGGAGAAAAAATCTCTCTCTCTCTCTCTCAAAAGTTGTTTCTCACTCTATTTCTGTCGAATAACATAGTTTTAATTCATGTTTTTAAGCCATTGTATTATTGTACCCATTACAGGTAGGCTACTTTTTCAACCATCTACTCACTGATAATGTTATAACTTACAAAAGAAAACAGGTTCATAGAAGGATGTTGAAAAAAAACCTACTCTTCAGGAAGGCTTTTATTAGGAGAATTATAGATAGGCTCGTGGTTATAGGTAGCCATGTTGAGGCCCTGAAGTGGGAGGGCATTAGGAAAGATAGTCACCAGTATAATGTGGCATGTGCCCTGAAGGGAAGAAGCAATCTCAGTTCCTTTCAGTCCTGAAGAGTTATAGCGTTGTGCTATAGATAGCACAATGACGTCCAGAAGAAAGAGACAGGCTGTCACTTCAGCAGGACAAAGGGAATGTTCTTGCTCTTTCTTCTAGATCTGTGAGGGAGATTAGGTCCTACGTTATGTGACCTAGACTATGCACTCTACGTTACAGGTATTGATAAAAGTAGAATTATAGTTCAAGGCCATCTTATGTCTGGGCAGTAGGAAAGGGGAGTTAGAGCGGCAAAGGGAAGGAAGGAGCTCTGAGATTCACAGGGTTATAACAGGCCTATGAGCTCTCTGGAGGGAACTGTAAGGAATGTGTCCTGCTTTCTGGGATCTCACAGATAGAATTCATATTGTTTTCATTTTTTATTGTCTTCAATGATGAAGCACATTTTCACTGAATATAGAATATTGGGTTTGCAGACTAAGCTAATGGGTCACATCAGATGTCTTTCTCAATTTCTACGTTACTTTTGACTTAGAAATTTTCACCGAATCTAGTATACATTTAAGTTGACTAGGGTTGATGGCTGATGAGCTCCAGAGATCCACTAGACTTTCCCCTGACCCTTAGCACTGGGGTTACAGACACACCCCTGTGCTAGCCTGTGCTACATTGCTGAGAAGTTAGAAATCATCTTATTGCTGTTTCTCTGTAGATAATGTGTCATTTTCCCTGGTTCCTTTAAAGAGTTTCTCTTAATATTTTGTGTTCTGTAGTTTCATTGTGGTGTACCTAAGTGTGACTTGTCCATACTTGTCCTAATCAGCAATTCTATTCAAATTCTATAGGCTTTGTGAATCTCTTAAGTTTCTATTTTTACCAGATTGGACAATCTTAAAGCAGTTTTTCTTCAAATTTTTCTGAGGCTCAAACTCTCGTGCTGGTAGGGCAAGTGGTTTCCTGATTCACTTTTATCTGGCAGCTAACCAGTTCACTTTAATGTCTGACTCTCTTTGCTGGTGAGTGATAGCAACAGCTCAAACTGAAACTGCCCTTCTATAGAAAGAAGGGAGGTGTTTAAGACTCAGGAAGCTCATAAAACTTACCCAATTCAGGAAGCTCAGAAAATTACAAGACTCTTAAGGCCTTTCCCCAAGGTTA
This sequence comes from Tokudaia tokunoshimensis, assembly GCA_036184795.1. Lineage (NCBI taxonomy): Eukaryota > Metazoa > Chordata > Mammalia > Rodentia > Muridae > Tokudaia > Tokudaia tokunoshimensis. Next base: position 345,543 of record BTHU01000010.1, read on the forward strand.
TATATACAGTAAACTATTGCTGGGGAGAGGAGTCTTGCTTTGGTGGAGCCGAAATCTACCCTGAAAGACATACAACACAGAAATCCCAAGGCAAGCAGACCAACCGGATACCCACATCCACCTAATCTCTGCTTACTTATGTCTACATTTACATGTATAGATGCATTATTGTAAAGACTCCAGGAAGTCCAAAGTCTTCTGGGCTAGACAGCAGTCAAAGGTCAAAGAGGAACTGAGGCTATATCTCCAATCCACTAGCATTAGCGAGAAGAACACCTTCATCTCTGGCAAACCCCTTTTTGTCCTTTAGACTTTCAGTTGCTAGAACAAAGCCCATTCACACTACGGATAGTCCTCTGCTCTGCTCAGGGTCCACAGTTTAAATTTTAACCCCGTATAAGACATATTTTCATGAAGTATCTATAATAGAGTTTGACCAGACAATGAACACTGTAGTCCAGGTAAAATTGTCACATGTAATTGGCCACTACAGATTGACCTTCAGGAACACATCCTGCTGTGATCAAGTCAGTAGTCAGCTGGGGTTTTGGATGGGCTGTCTTGGGAGTTCCTACCCACCGATATCCCCTTACTTTCCAAGTCCTACAAACATTCGGAACTATTTTCTCTGGTTCTTCAAATTAGTAGAATTGTTTGGGTGGTTGTTTGTTTGTTTTGTAGTTCCGGGACTGGTCCACAAATAAAAAGCCACAAAAACGCAAGATGTCCACTTACCACAATGCTTTTACAAGAGTGGACTTCCCTTGGCTCCTTCTCCTACCAACACTCTCAAGATTTTGAATAGTGGGTCTTCACACTTTGTGCTGAACTGTGCTGAAACCTCAGCTCCTTTCTTTAGAGGCGGGAGGTACACTGTACACCATTTTGAACGGCTGAGCAGTAAGACCTGTGCATGTACCTTAAACAATCCAGTCTCTAATGCTGATGAGCAGACTCACAGAATGAGAGTGGTAAATCAGTGTAGTGTGTGGCAGCCTCCATTTTAGGTGGTATGTTCAGATAGTTCCCCAAGAAATGTCCTAACTCTCTCACCAGGAGTTGACTTGTATTTTTAGTTTCCTGAAGCCCTATGAAAATTCCATTGCCACTGTAACATTTCTCCTGGAGATGTGAAACATTTTCACATTTTTTTATATGTGATTTCTTTAATTGTGTGACAATTTTTTTCTTATATTGAAAATATGTTATTTTCTTATACAATATATTCTGATTACAGTATCCCCTCTCTCTAAATCCTCCCAGTTCTTCCTCACCTCTTCCACCCTCTGGATTCACTCTCTTTGTGTCACTCATTAGAAGAGAAACAGGCTTCTAAGAGATAACAACGAAACAGGAAAAAAATGAAGTATAATAAGATAAAACAAAAACCATTACATTAGGGCTGGACAAGGCAACCCATCAGAAGGGAAAGGTCCCTAAGAGCAGGCATAAGAATCAGAGACCTACTTATTCTCACACTGGAGTCCCATAAAAATACTAAGCTGAATGCTGTGACACACGTGCAGAGGACCTGGTGAAGACCCTCATAGGCCATGGGCTTGCTGCTTCAGTCTCTGTAGCTCATTTAAGTCTTGATCCATCGATTCCGAGGGCCTTGTTCTCCTGGTGTCAACCACCCTCTCTGGCTCTTACAATCTTTCTGCTTCTTCTTCCATGGAGTTCCCTGAGCTCTGAAGGGAAGGATTTGTTGGAGACATCCACTGAGAGCTGTGTTCTAAGAACTCTCTTAGCACAATGTCTGGCTGTGGGTCTCTGCATCTGCTCCCATCCGCTGCAGGAGGAAGCTTCTCTGATGATGACTAAAAATCTGATCTATGAAGATAGCAGAATGTCATTAGAAGTCATCTTATTGATTTTTTTGTTTTACCCTAGGTTTCTAGGCTGTACGTAGTCTCTGGTTTTTGGTCACCCAAGCAATGTTGGCTATGGGTTCTGTCCTGTGGAATGAGTCTTAAGTTAAATCATATATTGGTTGGCTACTCGCACAACTTCTGTGCTACCATTGCTGTAGAATATCTTGCAGGCAGAACAGATTATAGGTCAAAGGTTTTGTGGTTGGGTTGGTATTTGTATTTCTCTTTTGGTAGCCTGCAGAGTACCTTCCCACACCAAAGACACTAAAGTGTAGAGGTGAAGGCTCCCAAGTAGGTGCCAACTTAACTTCTCCATACTCGACGAGTTGTGTGGGCGTTGTGCTCAGTAATGGGGCCCCACTATCATTTTTCATAGAGCAACCCATTGTATTAGCAACAGCCTGGGTTGTTTGGGGATTCTCATGGGACTCTCTTGGCCAACAACTCAATTGAATGCAACCCAGTCCTGGTACTGGAAGCCTTGTTTGGTGACAACAGATGGCCAGGTAGGATTCCTTCCCCCTTCCTTAGGAGACCCCATTAGGATAGCCTTCATATATTTAGGAACTTTCCACTGCACTAGGTTTACATACCATCCTTCAATGCCCCACAGTTCCAATGTTCTCTTCCCTCATCCCCTCAACTTTATCTTCCCCCCTCAACCCCTGCTCCCATCTGATCCTCCCATTGCTATCCCCACCTTCCCCCAGTTCACCCATAGAATCTATTCTATTCCCCACTCCCAGGGAAAGCCATATGTCATCCCTTCTTCCGTTTTACCTAACCTCTCTGGGTCTATGGATTGTAACTTAGTTATCATTTATTTAATAGCTAATGTCCACATATAGGTGAATACATATCATATTTATCTTTTTGGGTCTGTGTTACCTCACTCAGGATGATTTTTTTCTAGTTCTATCTACTTACCTGCAAATTTCATGATGTCATTTTTTTTTAATTTAATTTAATTTTATTTTTTTAATTTACATTCCAAATCACTTCCCCTTTCCCGTTTCCTCCCTCCCCGAAAGTCCCATGATGTCATTTTTTAAACAGTTGAGTGATATTCTTTTGTGTAAATGTACTACATTTTCTTTATTCATTCTTCTGTTGAGGGGCATCTAGGTTATTTCCAGTTTGGGGCTATTATGAATAGAGAAAAAAGGAACATGGTTGAGCAAGTGACCTTGTGCTATGATGAAGTGTCCTTTGGGAATAAGCTCAAATTGGGGTAGATTGATTCCCAAGTTTCTGAGGAACTACCATATTGATTTCCATAGTGGCTGTATATGTTCCACTTTTACAGGAATGGATGAGTGGTCCCTGTCACTTGTCGTATTGATCTTAGTTATTTTGACAAAGGTAGGATGGAATCTCAAAGTTGTTTTGATTTGCATTTCCCTGATGACTAAGGATGTTAGACATTAATTTAAAGTGTTTTTCAATCATTTGTGTTTCCTAGATTGAGAATTCTATATTTAGATCTGTATCTCATTTTAAATTGGATTATTTGGTTTTCATATCTAGCTTCTTGAGTTCCTTATATATTTTGGATATTAGTCCTCTAGCAGATGTAAAAAAAGTTGGCAAAAAAGAATCTTTTCCCATTCTGCAGGTTACTGTCTTGTCTGAATGATAGTATCCTTTGACTACAGAAACTTTGCAGTTTCATGAGGTCCTACTTATTAATTGTTGATTTTAGTGCTTGTGCTAACGGTGTTCTACTCAGAAAGTCTTCTCCTGGGCCAATGAGTTCAAAGCTATTTCTCACTTTCTTTCCTCTCTGGCTCAGTGTATCTGGTTTATGTTGAAGACTTTTAGCCATTTGGAATTGAGTTTTATGTAGGATGGTAAGAATGGTTCTGTTTGCATTATTCTACACGCAGACATCCAGTTTGACAAGAATCATTGGTTGAAGATGCTGTCTCTTTTCCTTCTATATATTTCTGACTTCTTTATAAAAAAAATCAGCTGTCTATAGTTGTGTGAACTTATGTCTGGATCTTCAGTTTTATTCCATTGATCAATGTATCTATTTTTATACCAGTACCATGAAGTTTTTATTACTACTGATCAGTAGTACAACTTGAAATAGGAAAAGGTGATACCTCCAGAAGTTATTTTAGTGTTCAGGATTATTTTAGTTTTATTTTCCAATTTGTACACCCTTCAGTTGACTTATTGCTCTAGCTAAAACTTCAAGTATTTACTGAATTAGGTATGGAGAGAGTGGACAACTTTGTCTTGTTCCTGATTTAAGTGGAATCAATGCACGCTGATAGAGCCTTTACCTTTTGAGAAAACATGACTGGAATGCAATTTGTCCTTAGGTGTGTTTAAAAGAGAAAAACGTGAGAGACTTGGCAGCCAGGGAAGGGCCCCACTGTGTAGCAGCTGGTCTTTACCCATGGTAATTCAGTCCTAGTTCTTTTATGCAGGAATACTCTCGCTGCTTAGAAAAGTATTATCTATTCTTGATCTTAGAGCATAAGCTATTGGAGTTCTGTTCAGGAAATTCTCCCCTGTGCCCATATGTTCAAGGTTCTTCCCTAGTTTCCCTTCTATTAGTTTCAGTGTGTCTGGTTTTATGTGGAGATCTTTGATCCACTTAGAATTGAGCTTAGTGCAAGGAGATAAGGATGGGTCAATTTGCATTCTTCTGCATGTTGACCTCCAGCTGAGCCAGCACCATTTGTTGAAAAGGCTATCTTTTTTCCACTGGATGGTTTTAGCTCCTTTGTCAAAGATCAAGTGACCATAGGAGTATGGATTCATTTCTGGGTCTTCAATTCTGTTCCATTGATCTACATGTCTGTTACTGTACCAATACCATGCAGTTTTTAACACTATTGCTCTGTAGTACAGCTTGAGGTCCGGGATACTGATTCTCCCAGAGGTTCTTTTACTCTTGAGAATAGTTTTAGCTATTCTGGGTTTTCTGTTATTCCAGATGAATTTTTGAATTGCTCTTTCTAACTCTATGAAGAATTGAGTTGGGATTTTGATGGGGATTGCATTGAATCTGTGTATTACTTTTGGTAAGATGCTCATTTTTACTATATTAATCCTGCCAATCCATGAGCATGGCAGATTTTTCCATCTTCTGAGCTCTTCTAGACAAATGGGACCTCATTAAATTACAAAGTTTTTGCAAGGCAAAAGACACTGTCAAAAAGACAAAGTGGCAACCAATTAACTGGGAAATGATCTTTACCAACCTTACATCCGACAGAGGGCTAATATCCAAGATATACAAAGAACTCAAGAAGTTAAACTCCAGAGAGGCAAGTAACCCTATTAAAAAATGGGGTACAGAGCTACACAAAGAGTTCTCACCTGAAGAATATCTAATGGCTGAGAAGCACCTAAAGAGATGTTCATCATCCTTAGTCATTAGGGAAATGCAAATCAAAACAACCCTGAGATTCCATCTCACACCAGTCAGGATGGCTAAGATCAAAAACACAGGAGACAGCAGTTGTTGGCGAGGATGTGGAGAAAGAGGAACACTCCTCCACTGCTGGTGGAATTGCAGGCTGGTACAACCACTCTGGAAAGCAGTCTGGCGGTTCCTCAGAAAACTGGGCATGACACTCCCGGAGGATCCGGCTATACCACTCCTGGGCATATACCCAGAGACTTTACCTGCATGCAATAAGGACACATGCTCCACTATGTTCATAGCAGCCTTATTTATAATAGCCAGAAGCTGGAAAGAACCCAGATGTCCCTCAACGGAGGAATGGATTCAGAAGATGTGGTATATCTACACAATGGAATACTACTCTGCAATTAAAAACAATGAATTCACGAAATTCCTAGGCAAATGGTCAGAACTTGAAAATATCATCCTTAGTGAGGTAACCCAATCACAAAAGAACACACATGGTATGCAGTCACTGATAAGGGGATATTGACCCAGAATCTCGGAATACCCCAGACACAATCCACATATCAATAGATTTCTAAGAAGATGGAAGGAGAGACCCCTGGTCCTGGAAAGACTGGATGTAGGGGAACGCCAGGACAGAGTAACAAGAGGGGGTTGAATGGAGAAAAGAGGGAGGGAAGGGGGCTTATGGGACTTTCGGGGAGGGAGGAAACGGGAAAGGGGAAGTGATTTGGAATGTAAATTAAAAAAATAAAATAAAAAAAAAAGAAAAGAAAAGTGTTATCTCTGTCTTTACTACCGGAGTGAGAACAGCCTATCTCTATCTTGGGTCTGGAACATTCACAAACAGCACACCCTGAGTCTGTGTTAGTGGCTTCCATCAGAGTCCACTAAACAATAAACAACAGTCCAAGGGTACATGTAGTCAGTGTGCAGAGCAGAAATGAGGAAGGAAACCCAGCCCGGACACACCCTCCCCAGGGACATTTGGGAGCCTGCAGCAGCAGACCCCAGGGTCCTCTTTGATGCTGAATCGTCATTGTGTACTTGGCTGGATAGAGAGTAAAGATGGAAACACACCTCTGAGTGTGTCTTTGAGGATGTTTGGAGGTTTAACTGAGAGGAGAAGACCTATTCTGGGTATTAATGTTCCACCTCATAAGCTGAGGTCCTGGACTAAGTAAAAAGGATCTGGCAAGCTGAGCCCTAGCATTCGTGCCTCTGACCTTTCTGATGGTGGCTGCCATGTAGCCAGTTGCCTCGTGCTCCTGCCGCCTCACTTTCCCCACCATGACGTAATGTACTCTGAAGCCCTTCCTTGCTTAAGTTGCCGTTGTCCGATATTTCGTCACAAAAAAATGTGAAAATTACCTCATACACTGCCCAGCACACCTGCTGCTCACCCCCTCACCCAATAGCCCCTATCCATTATCCCTGTCCCTAGAGCACTGGCACTGTATTCAAAGCGAAACAACTTTCTCTGGCTCAGCCCCTGGTGCGTCCCAAAATCCGGGAACTCCAGACACCTCCTGCTCTGTTTTGCACTCTCCCCCCCCCCCACTTGTTGCCCCTCTACCCTATAGGAATGCAGGCACCTAAGGATGCGATATCCCTTGTGAGGTCCTTGCAGCACTCGAAGGGCATCCCTGAGCAATCTCAGGGACAGAAACAGGCTTTTGTCCTCTCTAATAGTAAGGACAGACTTAATTTTCTAAACAGTGCAAATATTCTACAAAGTGTATGTGACAACCAGGAGGAAGACCTGGGTTACATCCTTAGAGACACCTCTCAAGTTTTTCCTTGTGGTTTTATTTCACATTGGACACATTCATTGGTTCGAGGAAAAGCAGGGCTTGTGCCCTCAGCGGTCTCTATATTCAGTCCTCTTGTAGATGTTTTCCCTACCCCAGGGTCTATTCAAAGCTCAGTCCTCTCTCCAGTGACAGCCTGCACGTGGGCGGAAGTGGGAGGAACAAAGCCCTGAAGTGCCATGAGCACAGGAGGAGAAAGTGGCTTCAGAATGAGCACCATATGCGCCTATAGAGATGAGGCATCAAGGGTCTCCTAATATCCCAGACTAATTTCTTCCATTTGTCTGGATCTGACTCAGGCATTCTTAGGGAATAAATCATCCAACAAAGCGTCATTCACCAGAAAAAGTGCATCCAGTTCATGTCTAACCGCTTCTACCCTCTGATTCTCCTTTTAATTCCCTGACATTTGAGTCACGCAGATAACAGAGAATGAAATGAGTGAGAGACCGTGGCTGCTGACCCCAGGGAGCCAGCCCATCCTGGCCAGTGCAGCTCAGTGACCCTACCCTGCTCAAAACAGACGCCCACCCTGTCTTCATAGTCAATTGTAGCCCATAGATGGACACTTTCAGGCTCTGAAGGGCCTGTGGGCTTTCCCTTTGAAGGAGTTTATCATTGATTACTCACACACGTGGTATTTTGAATATGAAGAACATGTAACTCCCTAATGAGATAAAACTGAGCACAAACACGCTGTTTTGCTAAAGAGCAGATAACTGCCTTGCTTACTTATGTTTGGCTGCACAGCACTGCTGACCTTCATATTCTGGGCATGTGGCGATGTGACAGGCTGCAAAGCAGTCTAAGGGCATTGCTGTTTTGGGAGGAACAGAGGTCCCAGATGGTGACATTAACTTCCGCTGATGGGGTGTGCAAGGCCCTCTATACAGCCACTCAAGAACTGAAGTAGGACAGTTGTGGCCACAGACTGGGACCACACAGCCCCTGGGTATGTAGATCAGGTGGATGATCTATAGATATTAAGATTTTACCCTTTAACTTAAGCAGAACCCTTTAGGGAGAAATGCCTGTGCTAACATACCTTCAAAGTTCCCTTTCCTTTTTTAGTTATATCCTTTTGGAGAAAATTGAGCATGCTCAGAGATGTTTCTTTCAACTATTCAACTCCATAGTTTGTATAAAGCCTACTAATAAAAATGTGTCATCTTTCCTCCTTGAACTATAATCTTAAACCAAGCACACCCAGGAATGTGCTGACCCTCACACTGTTTTTCTACCTAAATATGAACAAAACCCCATGCTTCCTTTGTGTAGGGGGCCACGGCTTTGAAAATAATTCCACACAGCCTCTAACAGAAGACTGGGGGCTGCTTGCAGGTATGCCCCTTGCTCATGACACCCAGCCCACCAAGGACATGGCTTCCTCCTTGAGTCTCTCTGTGGATCTGCCAGAAGAAGCAGACTGAGGGGACATGTACCCTATAGACGTACGAAATCTTTTTAATTCCACAGCAGGGTCATCAAGAAACACATGACATACCTTTGATATGTCAGGCTCAAGTGGAAGCATGATGCCGCAGTCACCTTCTACTGGAAGTAAAAACAGTTGTGTAATGTATTGTGAACTCATATGAGTATTTCTGATACACAAACTGGCCTAGGAACCAGTCATCTTCCTGTTCCTTCTGTGATGTCACTTCCTGAGCCTGAGGACCCTGAGGAACTTTAAAGTCCCCACCTTTTAGTATGCAACTGTCACTCAGCTGGTACTGAGGATGTCACTAGCTGAGGCCACATGCTCCTCGCCAACAAGGGAAGCCCATTTGCCTGGCAAGGTCAGGGATATCTCAGATAGCAGTTAAAGCAAGAGTGTTTCCTCACAGCCAACAGTAGAAGGAGAACACTTGAGGACAGAGCAGAGAGCACACCCCTACACAAAGCATGGGTGCTGTGAAGATCCTGTACTTCAAGGGATGACAGCTTTAAACTTCAGCCTCTGATTGGAACCACAATTAGAAGACAGGGGACTATGAAATGGTGCACAAACCAGCAAGATATTTCATAATAAAACTAAAAGTACACAAAACTGTGATCCAGCCACACTGTTTCTAAGAATTCAACAAATCAACATTAAATAATATTCAAAGAAGCATATTTCAAACATTATAACATACTATGTATACATTTAATTATGTAAAAAAAACCATGCAATGGAATACTAGCACATATGTAAAAGAACTCACAGCTGCCTTTACACCATATGGAAAGATTTCCAAGAAGACATCAACTTAAAAAGAAACAAACAACCTGAAGCATGTAGTGACTTTTTTTGTGACAAGTCTGTACAGAAAGGAGAGAATAACATTGTAGCATGTAACCTGGAAAATTCATCTTAGCCAGGGTACAGGGCCAGGGTCAAATGCAGCAGGTTGTGTTGCTCTTGATACGAAGAGAAGGATATTTGGTCTCTGTGTGCCCCAAACTCAATCTAACTATGAGAAAAGCATCTAAGAGATCACAGTCACTGTGAACTATGAATACCCAACACACTCCCTTGGCCATCCCCGACTCAGAGGATCTGAGTAGGCATCCAAGTGCAGAGTAGACAAAGAGACTGAGAGATCCAGTGAGATCCTGTGTGAGGTCCTTGATAGAAAGAGGCTGGAGAGATGGCTTAGCGGTTAAGAACACTGACCACTCTTCCAGAGCTCCTGAGTTCAATTCCCAGCAACTACATGGTGGCTCACAACCATCTGTAATGGGATCCGATGCTCTCTTCTGGTGTCTGAACACAGCTGCAGTGTACTCATATAAATAAAAATAAATAAATCTTTTAAAAAGAAAGAAAGAAGGAAGGAAGGAAGGAAAGAAAGAAAGAAGAAAGGAAGGAAGGAAGGGCTAACAGGACATGTGAATGAATGAATGTGTACTCAATAATGGATCACTAACGGTGCCAAGTTCATGAGTCATGCAGTGGAGAGGAGCTGTCTATGGGGTGGTGAGATACCCATTCTATCTTTCTAAGCTCTTTGTAAATTTAAAACTACCCTTACAACTCTAGTCTATTTTTAAAGTGAAGGAAAGTTTTTAAAGATTGAAAGCAATAAACAGAAAGATATATGCACATTGCTGCAGTCTGCATAGTGGGTAGAGAGATATCTTCACTAAATTTTAAATGCTTTAAACTCTAGACAGAAGGAAGAAACAAGGTGGTGCTAGGGGAGGTGGGAGTAAAGTGTACTTTCTTAGATGTCTTGAAACTAGAAACTTATAAATGATTCCCTGATTAAAATTCAAAGTAAGGAAAGAGACTTGCTCTGGGACTTGAATGGCAAAGGCCCACCTACCTCCAAGTATGATAAACCACACCATTTTCTCCAGTTGTCTCCTGCCTTAGTCTAGCCCTAGGGAGAGGGAAAATGTCCTCTCCCTTATTAACTGTAAACCTCAAGACTATCAAATGGCAACTTCCCTTTTCTCAGGAATCAGCCTCTGGGCAGGGCCCTTGATTCAATTGCTCCTTTTGGCTTCCACCAGCAGTTGTCTAAACCTACTGCCTCAACAACCCTTCTTAGGACCAACCAGCTTTGAGAATTCAGTATCAAGGAGCCGCAAGCAGGAGGCTCTGTGTGAGCCACTGCAAGGGGGGCAGGTGTACACAGACCAAGCCCTCTCATCTGCAAAACTCACGGTGTACTCTCCCTAGAGCCTCAGGGCAGCCCAGCAAATACAACAACCAACATGGCAACACTCCAGACTCAAGATACGAAGGGTGGTCCACTGGCTTTGGAGTCTCCCCAAATTCTCTTGAACCAAAGGTGTGATTTGTTTTTTCTGTCATTCTGGTTCTTCTTCTCCAGACCAGGGCTACCAAGCCCAGAGGGAATGACATAGCTCCGCAGAAAGCAGATTTTCAGACAATAGAGTTTCAAACCTCTGTGGTATCTGAGCAGCTGGTATGCAATAAAGGCTAAGTCCCATGTATAAGCTTTCCATGAGCAGCTCTGGAAACTCTGGAAAGGGCTTTGGGGCCCTGCTGTCTTTGGGTGGGGGCAGAGTTCCTGTAGAGTCCCTGAAATGCTGGCGTGTTTGCAAGAAGCCCCAAGCACCCAAGGCCCCTTCTGGCTATGCCAGAGCCATTGGCTATACACAAAGCTAGCCTCACCCACTGCTGTGCAGAGAAGAAAGTGGAGTAGAGCGCTCTGGCCAAGGCTTTCTGCTGACAGTGTCTTCTAATACATCTACTTCCCCAAAGTAGGGCGTTGCTGTCGCTTGCATCATTTCTTTCATGTTTTCCTCCTTTGAAAGAATTCAAAGTCAGTATCTTTAAATCAGTCTTTAGATGGGATACTGAACTTGTCTGTGAAACCTTAAGCAAAGAACTTATATCCTTGAATCCTGATTGAAACTTATCCCAGATAGATGACTCCCAATCTTCCTATAGACCTGGTGACAGCTCTGAGCAGAAGCAGTCAAAAACTATTTGGACCTAAATTTAGAAAAAAAAAAGTCCACTCAGGACTACATATGTAAATGGGAAGTGGTTATTTATGACATATCAAAATATTCAAAGGGTCATCAGTGGTGAAATCTTATGAACACATTAAGATTACAAATTGTTCCTGTTTATCATTCAAAAAAAGAAAGTTTTGGAATTCCACGAGGAAATAGCAAGTGTCTTCAAACTTAAATATTTGAAAAACAAAATCTAGCACTTTCTTTCCATAGACATAGGCTTCCACAAGCATAAACTAAGTAATAATCAGTTTGAAAACATAACTTTGAAAGGTCTGGCAACCTCTCACGAAACCAGTGCTCACATTTTTATAAAAATGCTTTTAACAAGCTTTTCTCCTGGATACAAGCTAGGATAAACTGTGTCTTCCTATGTGACCCACTGTGGTGCTTTGAAGATGCTTGGCCTAGGGAATGGCACTATTAGAGATGTGATCTTGTTGGAATAGGTGTGGCCTTGTTGGAGGAAGTATGTCACTGTGGGGATGAGCTTTGAGACCCTCCTCCTAGCTGCCTAAGGAGTCAGTCTTCTCGTGTTTGCCTTTAGAACAAGATGTAGAACTCTCAGCTCCTCCAATACCATGCCTGCCTGGATGCTGTCATGCTTTCCATCATAATGATAATGGGCTGATCCTCTGAAGCTGTAAGCTAGCCCCAGTTAAATGTTGTCTTTTATAAGAGTTGCCTTAGTCATGGTGTCTCTTCACAGCAATCAAAACCCTAAGACACCCACTAAACCCAAGCTATCTCGAACAGGCATTTACCAGATGTTTCTCCAGTCTCTGAACTCCCCAAAGTGATATACTCATGTCCTTGGTGATTGTATAGACCAGAGCAGTAGCATCTGATGGCCATCAGCTAGTCCACAGAAGTAGGTCAGACTCAAAAGCAAGTTTATTGAACCATCAAGGACTAGAGCAGACATGCCTTCATAATCAGCTTCTTATCTGAGGAGTTGTTTTGGAAAGAAGATGATGCCAGTTGCCCAGTCTGATTTATCCACAGCCAAGCAGTGGTCATATTGGCCAGAGCTGCATATTCCCCAGTGTTCTGGAGAGCATAGGGAAGCGTAAGTGAGTACGTAGGATGAATGGGTGTGTGAGTGACCCAGAGATACCAAGGCGATCTCTTCAAACTGCCTGACCTGGGAGGCAAGCATGGCATACAAGACACCCTCCGCCAGGCCTCAGGGCAGATGACAAGCATATGTGGGGTCTCCTGATGGCAGCCCTTTATCCTCTGGGGAAAGACTGAGCAGAGCCTTCAAAATCACTCTACCCAAGTCTATCCTGTGGGAATTTACTTGGGCCCCACTTGCTGCAGATAAGAGTCTAAGGGCAAGGGTGAAGCTGCAGTGTGTGTACTGCCCCAAGTGCTTCCTGCTGACAAGGCACATTGTTGCCTTAGCAACACAGCTTTACAGCCCTAAGCATGTGGTAAAAACATGTGACACACCCACTCATCATGCTGTGTTGCAACTAATTCTTTCAGCAGATCCCAGCCAGTCTCTGGAACTACCAGGCTGAACTGGACTCTCATTCCCTGAGGACCTGAGAGTTCTGGAACTGGGTGTGGCATGAAAGACAGACAAGACAGCATGTAGACAAAGGCCTCTACCAGTGCAGGGGCTTGGGCAGGTGTCTAGCTACTACATTCCAATGTAAAACGTTTTTTCACTAAAAAAAATAAAAAAATTCCAGGGCCTGTATAAGAAACTAAAGGTAGCTCTGGGGGTGTCGTAGAATGCAGTGGACTTTCCTCTGCCCAGGGAGGAAAAAAGGTATCAGCTGACATGCACATGAGCCGCCATTTCACTCCAAGATGCCAAGAACAGTAGAACAAAGAGACTCTGGTGTCTTGGGAGGTAAGCTTGTCACCCTGGACAGGGCAGAGGGAGAGCCTAGGAAAATTACACCTTCCTCATGAGCTCAGAGACAGGCAACTCTGTGGCAAAAGGGTGACCACAGTCCACAGACACTGCCTCCATAGGTAGGCGGAGGCCGGAGGCAGTGGTCACATTCTTGGACAAGTTCCAAGTCTCTCCCAGGGAGGCACTGTAGGTTCTTCCTCTTTGACTCCTTAGAACAGGATTGGCGACTTCAAACACACAAACATACAACCACCTCCAGCTCTGGTCCAGCTATTATCTCTTCCTCCCATTCTGCGGAGGTCCCTGCTTGCAGGCCATACTACAGATTGTGCGGCTCCCGCTCGAGCCTTCAGAAGGACACGGGCTCCCCAGGGCCAGCTTCTCTCACCTTCCCTTGGGCCACAAGCCACTGGGCTGCCTGTTCCTCCTTCTGTGCATGTTGATCTGCTTCTCAGCAAGGCACACTCCCACTTTCCCCCTTGGACTGTTAGCACAGTGTCTCTTATTGAACCTTTTATATGGTTTCTCAATGTCCCACAAATACACACAGGTGCACCAAAATCAAAGATACAGGGTAAAGCTACCATTGAGTTTTTATTCGAGAAAATATCATTTAACACAAAATAGGAGTAACCAGTATAAGGAACCCCAAATCTTCACCACCCAGTTTCAACAGCCATCAGTCTAGCTCCGTTTCCTTCGTGTCTTCCTGCTCCCCTTCTGAAGCACGCTCCCGTCACCATGTGATTTTGTCTATAAACGCTACTGAACTGCAAAGACTTTTCAAGAGCCTGACCTTAATGCCATTGACACACCCTAGAAATTTATAGCTTTAATCTCTAACATACAATCATCTCTCTCCAGGGTACCTGACTGTTCACAGGGCTCTGTTGCAAGCTTAAGAACTCCGTCTGTCTGGCGCAGTGCTGTGACTGCACACACACAGAGTAGCAGATTGTCGGGGTTAAGAGAATGCTGAAAGAAATGCTTGAACATAGATATTAAGAGCATCTTTTAAATCAAATAATTTTTAAAAAGTCACTATCCAAGGATGAGGAAGACTGATGTATGTCACAAGCATACAACAGAGCTGTGGACCGTTCTCATGCGTAATGCCAGCCACTCTTAGGGAAACATATAGTCCAAAGAAGGAGACATGTGCTGCTGAGGCATCCTTCCCTAAACTCCAACAGCCTTTATTCAATCCCACCACTTCACCGCACACCTAACCTTACACATTTGCCATACATCTGCCGGGACCATTTACTCCCATTTGTCAGCCGTTGCTGTAGAACAAAGCCTCGCTCGACACTTGCAAGAGCAGTAAATATGTGCAAGCCTCATCCCTTCAGCCTGGTGTATATCTCAAGAGTACAGACAAGTCTGTGTAGCTATGGCAGCATGTGAAAACCCACATACATAGCTTGGCAGCCCGCCCTCTTTCACACCTCAGAGACTCGCCTCCATCTCACACAACCCTGTAGAGATGGCGAAACCAGTTGACTTCTCCGCTTGGTGATCTGGTTTCCAGAGAGTGGGTACCAAATTTCTCTTTGCATCCTTCAGCAGTGAACTATGGCCCTCATCCTTCATATCCAGGGTACCCATTGCCCACAGATTTCGTTTCTTCTAGACAAAAACTCAGGTCTCTGTGGGCCTTTTCAGTGCCTCTACTGATCATCTCCAGTGACACTCTCCTGCCTATCTCATGTCCCTCTGGGATGAACCCTCAGTCTTTCCCAGAAAGATACTCACTAAATCTGACACCCTGGAATTAACCCCAAGCATGACTGTGATACCCAGATACAGAGCTTACTTGGTCCCTAAGGTATAATGAATTGGAGTAGAGATAGGTGGATAGTGACAACCGTCTATACAAAATGCCAGTCAGGCAGTCATGCAAAACTTTGGTTACCCGCCACCCCCATCTCTTAAAAGGGACAAGACCCAATCCCATCTCAACCCTAGTGAGTGAGACAGCTTCCCAGGCAGGACCAGGCCCTGCAACCACAGTGGCCGTTGGAGAAGAGTCTGAGTGCTGGCTGTTTGCTTCTCTGTTTTTCTCAGGCTTAGTGCCTTCTCTCTCGCATGAGTCAGCAGTCTTTCCCATGCAGCTCTCTTGGTATTTGCCCACCAGGACAGCTGTTGGTGGCAGGAGGCCCTGTGCCACATGTTCATTCTTTGCCTGCCTTTAATTTATTTTTGACCCCCAAAGTCTTGAGCCCCTGGCCTCCAGAGGCCCTGCAGCCCCAGCTCCAGGGCAACCTAGACAGTTCCTCAAACTAATGAGGATGCTGGAGAGGGTTGGGAGCAGTGCCTCTGTGGAGACAGCCGCAGACCAGTTGCCACGGAGCTGTAACGTCCTGGGCAGCTGCAGGAGGATTTATCCATCGTCTGGCCATCCTCTGGCTACGCTGTGGCTGCAGGGCACTGAGGAGATGAAAGGATCGTTGCAGACTCTGAAACCATAGCTACCAGAGCTGCAGGACAGGCCCTTCCAGCTGCGGCTGCTGGGTCACAGACCTTTGCTGTCTCCCAAGCATGTAAACATGTCTCATAAAACTGCAGGGAGATGAAGACCGGTGGCATCCTGGACCCCGGGTCCCTAGGGAAGCAACTGAAAGACCTGTATAGATAGGCTAGAGGGTAAACAGCCACTGTGGAGGATCCATATTACTCCCCCCCACCCCCGACCCTAACTTGCCTCTTCTCAGACCCCTCAGCTACCTTCTGCCCTCCTGCCTCAAGCCTCGGAGCCTAAGTCAGTTCCCATGAAAGCATTCAAATGGACACTAGCACAAAGAACAGGAAGTAGAAGGAGTCATACAGTGAAGGGGGACATACAGTGGGTACCTACTCCCTGACTTCCATGACAGAGGACCAGAGAAACCAGACAACTTGTCTAAAGGGAAACAGCTTGAGGGCAGTCCCTAGTATAAGCAGAGTCTTGTATGATTACCGGAGCCTCTCTGATTATCTCCCCCAGAAGACAGTTCAGAGGGCAGCACTTACTGGGAGGAAGAAAACTCTGAAGTTAGTCAACAAACTAGGATATGAACCTCTGAACCCTGCCAAGTGTCACAGTGTCCACCCTTGATGATTTTAGTCTGCAGAGATAGGACTGATTCCCCAAGGAAGATGGAGCCAACCCCCATACCTTAGGCATATAGACCCTCAAGGTCAAGGCTGCCATGGCTGTAACTGTTCAGGTCAGAGAAGCCGTGTTCCAGAAGGGACACCCCTATAAAACAGCAAAGGAGAGACAAAGATGCTGGGGCCCTTTTGTGCCTGCCAGAACTCCATCCACTGACCCTCCATGGTGACAGAGGTGAAAACCATGCCAGGCCACCTGCTCCTTTGAACTGCTGGCCAGGACATAGCATGGCTCCCAGCCCTCCAGTTCTCCTCACTGCTGGGAAGAAGACGCATTTCAAACCTGAGAAGTCTCCTCTACACTTTCATACATCTCGTGCTTTCTAACAAAACAAGAGACTGAATGGAGAAATTGGGCCCTGTCAAGCCTATCCTTGGGTGACCCTTGCCACAGTTCCCTGGACCCAGGGGCTTGTCTCTACCGCCAAATGCCAATTTATGAGTTCTCTGGGTTCATGAGGCCTCAGGTATGAGGATACTGACCCAGCTCACCACCCAGAGAAAGCACTGACTCTGACCCCAAGTGGAGGGGCAGGTAAGGGAGGCCCTTCCCTGCTTCTGACTATCCTGGTCCTAGTACTACCATCTCATTTCTGAAGTGAATTCTGAGTGGGAATCCTTAAGGTGATTATTTGTGGGCATTATTCTGAAGAACCCTTTTGTTGCCTTCCACTCTTGTCATGAATGTACTATTCTAGAAACAGAGATAAACATATTTATGTCTTTTCTACAATGTCGTAAGTTACTGAATAACAATAAATTTACAAAGTTCAGCAGTTTCAACGATAGCCATTTATCATAAAATCCTACCACCTTGGTAGCTTTCTTAAGGAAAAGGCGGGTTCTTTATTCCAATCTTAATATTAATTCTCATAACACAGCACATAGCAAATTCATATACACATCTTCATACGCGCATGTGTGTGCGGGTGCGCGCGCGCGCGCACACACACACACACACACACACACACACACACACACACGAGCACACGCGCACGCGCACACACAGGCTACAAAATGAATACAAGTTAAAGAGGCTACATCAAGGTCCAAGAAGCTTCAGAAGCAGCCTGAGTAAGAGTCTGTATAGATAACAAGCCGGACTAGTGTGCGTGAGGGAGCTGTTTCCAGAGCTGCTGACATCGGGCTTGAAAGCAAAGCTGCAGAAGTCAGCTAACGTGGAAAGGACAAAGCAGAGATCAAGGTCAGGAGGCAGCAGGTCAGATGCACGTCATATGGGCAAACAGGTGGGCAGCCAGGTAGTCCAGAAGGCTGCGTGTCAATAACAGGAACCATGCCAAGTGGGGTAGCCCTCAGTCCTTCACACACAGGACAGGTACCGTGTCATAGGTTGGTGCTGGAGCTTGCCGTGGCAGTGTTAAGTGTCTATCGCTTCATAGGTCTTGGGGAGAGAATTCTACTCTTTCGCCAACTGTTAACATGCAACAACTTTTAGGGCTTGATTTTTACGATATGATTTAAATACATCCATGTGCTTAAAATCTTCCCAATAAGCTTATAAGATGGAAGCAGACACCCTGGTGGTGGGGAGGGCAGAAGCTTCAGTGAGACTTCCCAGCTGCTTAACCCTGAACCTGATGTTCCAAAGGGCTTGCTTATAGTTTGAGCACTCAGATGGAGACAAGAGATCATCTCAAGAGGGCAGAGCTGCCCGTTCTTTTCCCACCATCATGGGAGTGGCCAGTAACTCATCATCTGAAGTAGAGAATAATGGGCAAAAACTGTAGGTTTCGTTTTTACAGAAAATTCAGACCAAAATCCTACCAAAATTAGAAGCAGATGCTCTCACTTAAAGGATTGAAAACTCCCTACAAGTTCCTCCAGAACTTGGCCTCTAGGAGCTTAAGATATGACCTTTACCAGAGTGGGCAGAAGGAGATAGAGGAGGCTTGCCCAAAGGAAGTTCAGAGACACATGTCTTCGACAGCCTCAGACAGACATGCATGGCCTCGTTCTAGGCTCCGGAGTCATCAGTAACTTGCCTTCGTGGGCACACCGTGGCTCAGATGCTGGTTCCCCGAGGGAGCGGGCAGCTGGCTTTGTCTCCTCTCCCAGGGATCCCATCCATTTCACTCAAACAGGACGCACATTATGAGTCTTTGCCTCCCTCCCTTCCTAACTCGCCAGACGGATTGTGCAACTACCATGGGGGTGGCCACATGAATAAGCTTTTTATGACCCCACACAGGGACAACAGAATGTCAAATGCTAATTAGCAGCAAGTCAGCTTCTGTCGCTGGCTCATTATCATGAGACTTCCTAAGTTTCAAAAGGAGAATCTGACATGAAGCATGGCAGACTGGCCTCCTGAATCTTCCAACACTTGTGTCTGAGGTGGTCTAGACGGTGCAGTAGAAGCCCTGCAGTGTGAGGCAGGTAAGGTCAGGGAGTCAACATAAGGGACTTGGGTCTGTTTGGGAAAGAATGGCCACAGGGAAATCTCAGAACCTCAGCCTAGACATACATACATGTGCATATACTTCATCCCACCCTTTCACCAAACTCATCACATGACTGCCCTAAGCCCTCAATCCCGAGGTCACAGAAATCGGCTCCACTTGTGCAGACAACTTCTGCACCCAACAGTGAGGATGCCAGGGTTTCAGGATATGAAATAAATAGAGTGAAAACGAGCAAGGGCGAGGAGCTTATGTACCTGACCTTGCTGTGATGTGCAGGGGAGGGACCAGCAGGGAGCTTATGTACCTGACCTTGCTGTGACGTGCAGGGGAGGGATCAGCAGGGAGCTTATGTACCTGACCTTGCTGTGACGTGCAGGGGAGGGACCAGCAGGTTCAGCAAGTCTAGTCTCCTCCTCTCTGAGACCAGGAAGGAGTTGTCACATCATTTGACGTGACAAAATTTGGATACAATTTGAGAGGGAGAGGAACTTGAGATAGGTGGGGCCTGAATGGAAGAAGTAGAACACTGGGGGTGGGGGGGGCACTCCTAGGGGATCTGGGTTCCCATGGCCCCTCTTTGTTGCTGCTCCTTCTGTTTCCTGGCCACCAAGAGGTGAGCTGCTCTGTTCCAGCACAACCTCCCCACCCTGATGGACTGAAGCAAAACAAACCGACCCTTTGTTGTTTGCTCAGATATTTTCACATTGATAAGACAGAGCTTAACACATACAGCAACACAGATAAGTCCTGAGGACATTACAGAAGGATAAATCCAGTGTGATTCGTATATGGAGATGGAAAGTACAGCACTGGCTACTGAGGGAGAGCCAGGATGTCTGTGTTCAATGGGGACAGTTGGGAAGACAGAAAGTTCTAAAAACAGACAATGGGGTTGTCTTCACAATGTGCCCATACATAATGATACCAAATTGAGTTCTATGGTTAAATGGTACCTTTTGCTACATATATTTTATATAATTAAAATTATTTGAATATATGCAATATGACTGAGTACACACAGACAAATGTTTATGCATAGACATACATGCATAGACATGTGGCTTATAGCAGTTCTGATTGCCTATGGATGGTGAGGCCATTCTACTATTTTCTGGGACTTGGACGCATCCTAAGTCTCCTGAGTGGGCAGTGGGCTCCCCCTTGAGTGGAGCAGAAGATCAGATGTTCATCTCTCTAGCTGAGCCACTGTTGACTTTTCAGTCTCAAATAACACAACAAGGCTATTCAGTCTGCCTGGCCCACTTTACCACCTTCTGCCACACTGGTTGCTTGGTCCCAAGCCAGGTACTATTGTTGAGTTTGGCCAGGACAATATTAGTCCTGGAATGGCCTTCCCTCCTTGGGCATCCAATGGTGCCCCTAATCAGGTCTATCCACACTGAAGGCATCCTCCAGTCCCTTGAGGAGATGATAATGTGGTATTCTGCATCTCTTGAAGGCCTGCGATATTTTTCTGGCTTCAGAACTTCACTATTACCTTAGCTTTCAGTGAAACAAAATTGGGCCTTGACAAGGCTTATTAACTCACATGCTCCCCAAATACATAGTTATCGATATACAACATACAATCTTAAGTGTCATCATGCCCCATGCCAAGTCCCCAGACTTTTTCCAACATTCCTGGTCTGTGACACAATCCCTTAGCCAGGAGTACTCAATCAGATTTGAGGGTGGAGAAAACCAACTTCACTGACCTGGCACAGGTCAATGAGGGTGGTGCAGACCCAAAGGAGGATGGAACCCAAAGGGATCAAAAGACATTGATACATCTGTCCCATGCTGATGTCTTGGTAGTCCTTAGTTGATGGCCATGGGTGACTTATATTTTCTAATCTGCCAATGGTATGGGATCTTCATCAGGTCCCATGATCCCCAGCTGTCCCTGGAAAAATTAATCAGTGGATAGAGGAGGTTTTCCCCCTACTATGCTATCAGTGATGGTATGTCTGGGCTCTACAAGCTGAACTAGGAGGGTCAGCTCCAGTTGGGGTAAGTAAGTGAAAGGGGCTGAACTCAACAAGCATACGGTGTGTTCTCAGACAGTCTAGTTCCTCCGACAGAAAACACCCTGTCACCAGTTTCCTGACAATCTTTGAAGCCTTGGAACTGCTAAGATGTTGGGAGGTGGGGGCGCTCTCCTGATGTCTGTTATCTGAGGTAATAAGAACGTTGGTTACTTCAGCTTCTATCACTCTGTATTCACAGGTTATCTAGTGCTAGATAACCATTCTTGAGTATCTCATTTACCAATGCATGACTATCTTAGTGTTCTACTGCTGTGAAGAAACACAACAAAGGCAACTCTTATAAAAGAAAGGCTTTAATTGAAGTTTTGCTTAGTTTCAGAGGCTTAGTCCATTGTTATCATGGAAGGAAGCATGGCAGCACACAGGGAGAAACGGTGAAAAAGGAACTGAGAGTGACATCCTGATCAACTGGCTGAGAGGGAGACTGAGCTTAGCACGGGCTTTTGAAACTTCAAAACTCACACCCATTGACACACTTCTTCCACATCTCCTAATTCTTTAAAACAGTGATACTCTCTGGTGACCAACCATTCAAATCTGAGTCTATGGGGCTCATTCTTATTCAAACAACCACAGAGGCCTTGCATGGAAGGCTTAACTCTGTAGGCTGTGATTTCTTCCCTTGTTAAATAAGAGTAATGGTGTAGATTCTGCTAGAGGAGAATTCTTCTTATACAACCAGCATCAAGAGAGGTGTCCCTGATACTCAGTGTCGATTGGTGGTTCAGAAGGTAAAGGGTCTTTGTTCTCTCAGCTTGCAGAAGGCAGGGTCTTCCTGCATTGGTGGCAGCCTCTTGTACCTTTCTTCATCCTACACTCTGTGATAATATTATCTCCCCTCACTCCTTCAGTGGCCTGTCCTCTCCTTCCAAAGCACCAGCTTCATCACAAAAATGTTTGCCCAGAAAATGACTGGGTTGCTTAGAGCTGTTATCCAGTGGGGGGGGGGGAGTGGGATCTTAAAACACCAGTATTTGTCTGAGATGGGAATGGATTATTACTATTTAACTTCTCTAAAGTTTCCTTTCTTAGTATACTTTAAATGTGTTTGAATATTACAAAGTCCAATTTAAAATATCTCCAGCATCCATTTCTGGCCTTTCTCCCTGTAGATGCTTCTCTGCACTGGCCTCCTAACCATCGCTCCACAGTACTGGTACAACCTCTCATCCTCCTACATTAGAAACCCCTTTCTTGGGGAAAATGGGCATATCCAAGTCCATCTGGACCAAGTTCCCTTCCTTAAGATATCTCCATCCACATGGAAGTCTAAGTCAGAGAAAATCACCATAACAAATATTTTTTTCATATTTTTATTCATATTGCTATCATTGTTTATTTCTGACCTACAATTTTAAGACAGATAAAGTACCACAGTACTGAAGAAATCAGCTGAGCAGAAAGCAAATACAAGCAAATATTCCCAGTGTTAGACTGTTCTTGATTCTGAACACATATCACAGAGCCCGGACTGGACAGGCAGCAGCTATGTCACAAGTTTTGACCAATAAACACCCTCACGGGGTCTGAGAATGAGACCTTACTTGGAAATGGAATAAATGAAAATCAGTAAAATTAAAGTTAAGTCACTGAAGTGGGCCTTCATCCACAATAACCAATATCCTTATTAAAAGGATTAAGGGGTGTTGTGGATCTAGAGGTACAGGGGAAGATGACATGAAGACACTGGAAGATCCGTCCAAGGGATGGCAGGAAGGCACCTACCTGTGAGCCAAGTACATCCAGGATGCCAACAGCAAAGAAAGGAGAAGCAAGCAGAAGGGCTCCCCAGAGCCATCAGCATCTCCTTCAAGCAGACATATCACAGCCCCGAGACACCTAGAATCCCATACTGGCTTCCAGGTCTAAGGACTGCTGAAATTCTCAGGTTTGGTACTTTGTTAGGAAGTCCCAGGAACATTCCAAAAAAAGTATTTATAGTATGCTGACTTGAAGCTTACTAAGAAATTGAAGTCCATTGGTAACTATAGCAGAACTGAGATGCTAGCCAATAAGCGCCCTTTTCTGAGAGTTTTATTGCTGATTAGTATCAAAGATATTCCCCTCGTTACTATGATTTTACTAAAGAAAATGCACCCTTCTGACCGACCACGGAAGAATTATATTCCCTACCTATTCTGGAAGGCATGGCTTATGACCCCCTAGAACCAGAAGGATCTTGAAAGGCACCTATATCTCATGACCCAAGCATCACCTGCAGTGTATAAATGCTCCAGACAAGTAAAGAATCAAGTTCCAGGATAAGGAGTCTCAAGTAAGAAAGACGTTGGTGCCATTTCCCCAAGTTACCCGTTCTCCTCCCAACAGTAGAGGCTTCCGCAGTACCGTCTCCCAGCCCGATGACTGGTCCACTTAGCCTGGGCTCACACATCAGATGGAAGCTACAATCAACCCTCCAGAATATCAGAACAGAGTGACCAAAAGATTATCACTATTATTTAAAGATCTTGGACAAGTAATTGACTGTTTGGGGTAAATATACATTCTCTATATAGCAGGTACAAGTTCTATATAACATGTACAAGTAAAACGTGCAATAGTAGTATATGCCCTGTCAGAGATGAAAATACACTGACACGTTTCTTTTATCGTAATGACTTGTGTATTGATCGACTTTAAGGCAAACTGTACTAAGTTCAGTGCGGGCACTAGAAACACGGAGAAGACACTATATAAAACATTAGTCACAGGCAGGTGTCTTTCCCTACTCTGTAGATTCCTGTCTGGTTGGTCCAGTCCTATAGTTTTAATAATTTTAAAGCTTCAAGTCAAACCAAGTATAGCTTCTGGTTACCGAGGAATTGAACTAAAAATCAATATCATAAAACAATGAGAAAATGACTAAATATTTGAGAATTCTAATTTGAGAGAATCCTAAGCCACCCACAGATTTTAAAATGGAAGTATTTTAACCAAAAAAAAGAAAGAAAAATGAAAACTATAAAAGAGATAGCAAAGAAGCAATAAAAATAAGAACAACTGTGTTTGTAGCTAAAGCAGTATTTGTGGAAAAATCATAGCATAAAAATGTCCATATTCAGAAAGAGTATTTAAAATAACCATAGCTCCTACCTCAGGAAGTTTCATTTTTACTTTGCAAAGCTAAAAGAATAAGAGCAAATGAAGCCAAAAAGCAAATAGAATGTCTTACTTTGCTTTCCTACCACTCTGATAAGCACCACAACCCAAAGCAACTTTAGGAAGAAAGGGTTTATTTTAGTTTACACTTTATAGGCTACCATGGAAGGAAGCCAAAGAAGGAACTCGAGGCAGAAACCTAGAGTCAGGAACTGAAGCAGAGACCATGGAGGAATGCAGCTTACTGCCCTGCTCTCCGGGGCTCCTTCAGCTTGCTTTTTTCCCATACAACCATGGAACACTTGCTGAGGTAGTTACGCCCACAGTGGCCTGGGCCCTCCCATGCCAATCATTGATCATGAAAATGGCCCCACAGTCTTGCCTGCAGACCAATCTGATGGAGACAATTCCTTAGCTGAGATTCCCTCTTCTCAGATATGTCCAGGTTTGTGTCAAGTTGTGACAAAAAGTAACCAGCACTCCAAGAAATAAACAAAGATGAATGAAAAAGAAGCAAGGTCCTGACACTGAGGGCTGACTTTTTAAAAGATTTTATTATTGTTGCTTTGTTGTTGTTAAGTCAGCAAACATCTATCCAGACCAGGGAGGTAGGAGGAGCTATAAATGCCAGTATCAGAAATGAGAGAAGCAGCATTGTGGATTCTTCAGACACCCAACTGACACAAAGGTGTCCTAACATTTTTTTTCTACCCATAAAACTAAAAGATACCAACTACTGATTCACATCTTAGAAGAAGCAGGTGAACCCGGCATGTTGACAAACTGAACTTTTAGTCCAGGACCCGTCATGAGGACAACTCCAAGCCCAGAGAATTAATTCACTGACGAATTCTACTAGACACATACAAAGGAACATATGCCAATCCTCGATTCGCACTGCAAGACAGGAGCAGATAGGGGTCAGGAAGGAAGTATATGTGGGTAATGGGTCTGTTAACGATCTTCACAGTGATATGTCACCACTGACAGGTCCGATCTGTCAAACTATATCCTCTGAGTACATGCAGTCTGTCATCTCTCATGGCACCTAACAAAGTTAATTTTGAAACCCTGGACTGATTAACTTCTTTACTCCAGTCACTGCTCTGTGCTCAAGACTCAGAAGTCCAGACAAGAAGGTGGTGACATGTGCTAATATGTTTCTCAAACATGGCCAGCTATCAAGCCAGTGCTGGTGCTCACGGAGGCTCCTGGCACACACCAAAGGCGCTTACACCTACTGCTGCCAGCTTGAAAGTAAATCCAAGCTTAAGAGAAGGGAACAGGGGAACCCTGGGGTGGTGAGGCTGAGAGCGTTTGAACAGAGATCACAAGAGTGGGCACACTGACAGTTCTCACAAGGCTCTGCTCTCTTTAACCTCAATTCAATTTGTTCCATGAGGTTTACTTTCCTCCATCAGGAAAGGGACATCGGGAAAGAGGAGACAGAGTGTGTGAGAGTTAAGAGAGAGTAAGGAACGAACCACCCTGTATGGCTCACCGGTCCCACAGAGGGCTGGACCTGAGACTCATCTTTCAGTCACCTGAATCTAGCTTCTCCTCAGGAATTCAGATTCTGGGGTTGAGAAGGAAATAAGCAGAGTAGGTTTCTGCAACCAGTCAAGATGGTTCATGAGAGGAGAACCAGGGAACCGCCAAGGCTCCAGCCCCAAACTGCTGAGGCGTGCATGCTGAGTTCATAACACAGTGGAGCAGGGAAAACGTCATCACCAGGATGGAGGTTCCTAAGGCTGAGGCATTCCTCACTCCTCGGTCATCTTTCCCAGGACTGTGTGGCCCAGTTCTTCATGCCGAAGGTCCTAGTGGTCCTTGTACTCGGCCTTCACTCATCAGACTAGAGCATGAGGATTGGAGCTCTTTGCTTTGCCACTGACCACTGGGCCTGAGGCATCCTAAGGCGCGGCCCCTCCTCTCATACACCCTTGTAGATTTACCTGGACCTTCCTAGTCTGCCTAGCCTGGGTCTTTAGAGAGCCTGAATTTTGGGGTACTTTTGGGGGCGTGCCCTTCTTGTATCAGTGCACATGCTACCTCTCTGGGCTGTAGCAAGCAAATAAAGAGCACCTCCGTCACAGAGAGCCGAGATGTGGTTGTTCAGTGTTTAGCTACCAGTCTAAATGAGGAGGGGGCTCACATTCTAGCTTTCTACCCTATAGCTCCGTTGGGACTAGCATGTTCATAGAACAGGAAGTGTACCATCTGGCATCTCACTGCTCCACATCCAGAATGCCTGTCTTAGGAAATCTTAAGGGACTCTGGCTCTTGGCCCTAACCAAGTGGGAAGAGCTATAGCTCCTCCCTGGAGGCAAAAGAAACAAAAGTTTGTTCCTGAGACCTGCTGAACTTGCCCTGTATGCTCCCCTTTCCTATGGCCCCCTCCTCCCTCCTGACTCTATTACCTCTCACACTCCCCTCCTTACCTCAACCATGAACTCCTTCCTCCTTCCTTCTCCTCCTCTCATTGCTTCTTACTTCTCCTCTCTACCTTTCCCTTCTCTCTACCTTCCTCCCTCAGTCCTCCAGCCCTGCTCCCTATGTGAGCATAATGGTAAGGACGACACTCCCACATCAGATTGGCTTCTCCAGGGTCCATCACGAGATGCTATGGTCAGCTGAATCCTGACTGTCTGGTTTGGTTGGGAAGAATCAGGGGCAGTGGCCAAGAACTAACGAAAAATAGGTGTCCCCTCCCCTCATCTTGTGGTCAAAGATCATAAGGAACAGGGGTTTATAGGTTCATTAATTATGTGGTTCTTTCGTGGACACTGAAGATCGTAATGTCTATGAACAGCTGGAAAGAGGAAGAGGGAAATCTTTTTCTGGTCTTCCTCAGCAAAGGTTGTCCTCTATCCACAGCCCTTATCCCAAGTCAATGGTGAGGTGGTAGGACTTACAGATCACAAGTATCAAGGCAGGAGACAGTCAGCAGAGCTAGGTCTCATTAAATACCACCAGAGCCCTGGGAGAATGAGGCCTTGATCACACCCTGGATCACTGGCCATTCAGGATACTCTTGTCCCAGCAAGCATTCAACGAGCGATTGGCCTTCTCCCTCCAGGTCAGAGTTCTGCATCTCAGTAATGACAATCCTTCTGGCCTCCCATCCTTCTGACCAAGCTGCCACAATGTCCGTCTGCCTGCAGCCTGAGACTCTCAGAGGCATGCTTGGGTAAGTCTCCTCTAACTTCTGGACCACTGTCTAACACAAAGCTTTGAGAGCAAGACTGAAAGCTTAGAGGTCTTGATACAATCCTTGGAGCAACAGTCTCGGGTGTTACAGCTGAGGTCACATGGTAGCTGAGACCCTGACACTTGCTGGACTCCGTGCAAGGTCAGACAATAGACTCTGGGGACAGAGGCTGAGGCCTACATAGAGCCCTGCTAGTGCAGATTTCGAGCAGAGCCCAAGGTTTCTCTGACCAATCTGTGCCTGAACCTTGTTGGAGGAGGAGCCAGGTTGGGAAAAGGGCCCCTGAGAGATTTCCTAGGCAGCCATTGCTTACCTTATTGCCTAAGGCTTAATATGGTCAAGAAAGGAAGCATCTGTCTATAGCTTAGACCACATCGTATCACGCTAAGGTTGAAGCAGATGAGGGGCTACCACCTAGCCTGACACTTCAAGACTGCTTTTTCTCCCTGCTGAGAACTTACTATGAGCATCCTGTTAGGGGGTCCACCACTCTTAACCCTCCACAGACTGTCAGTCAACACTGTAGCTAGCTAGGTGGGTGGCAGGGCCAGAGAAGCACAGTTGTGTGTGGTCTTGACATCAGGCTTAGGCAGCAGCACCATTTAGCAGACTTCCAGTGGCCTGGCATTAGCTGCCTACAAAGGGGTGTGTCCTTGACTGTTTTCATGTCATCTATAGTTTCTTTGTTTCCTTTGGGTTTTAGTAAAGTTGCTTTGGGTGCTTTATAATTCAGTTGGAAAGGTCCAAGAAGAAAGAGGCCTCTGGCTGACTAGCTCTCAGAGGGGAGGGCCCTGATGAGGGAGTAGTGTCCTACTCTAAACTCCTCAGGGCCCCTCTGTCATGTGAGAACCCCTTCCTTCTCACCCACCCAACACCAACCTAGCTCTTGGTATCTGGAGAAGCAATGTTTGAAGAACAGGGAAATAAAGATAAGAGGAGGAGCCATAGGGGAAACGCACGCCTAACATTTAACACATTAACCTGGGTCGACTGTCTGAAAGTCTCACAGCATGCCTAATAGAGCTGAATGTCCATTCTCATCTAGACATTGCTTTGAAGTGATCACAGACTCCAAATGTCTAGCCAGTCCCTTACACTTTGTCTTTATGACCCCTGGAGTGGGTAGAGTCAGTGCACTTTGGAGATTCTCCCAACACACCTGTATCTCTTCCCTAAGAACACCCTGAGGACCACTCTTCCCAAATCTCCAAGACCACCTCAGCACATCAAAAATCCTTCCCGTTACCTTTATCTCTCCAAGATCTAGTCCAGGAAGACAGAGTTCTTGTGCCTAAATCCTGGCCTATTGCTATCTAGTCCCAGCCTCCCACCCCAGGTTCACTTGCCAGAGTCCTCTTGGGGGGGTCCCTTGAATTTGTTCTCGGGCCTCTTCTAAGCTGTAGCCCTAGTAGCAGCCTCAACTCTCTTTACTCTTCAGACTTATCTACCCACTCCACACCTCCACGCAGGGGTGGGCATGGGAAAGAAGTGACTCCTTCATTTAGGCAGGGGGCAGAACCTAGAGAATTATTTTAGAAGATTAACTGATTAGTCACACGGGGCCAGTAGAAAATGGAACCTCGGATGGATAACAAGAAGTACGTAAAGGATTATGTCAGAATGAGCTCTGCCACACGGGAAGGCCCCAGAGGGGAGGGAAAGTGGAGCCAAGTGGAGAGGAAGAAACTGCTGAGCGGTGTGGTGCGGCTACAATGACTGTACTACCTCATAGACTCTATCCACTTAATGAGGGGATAGTGAGCTGGGACAGAGCTCCGGTGGCCTCAGTAAGTGTCACTATATACTCTCCACATAGACATACACACAGATATGCATATAGAAATCACACAAAAATACACATACACTCAGTCACACCCAAATGCTGACCTGCTTAGTGCCTTTTGTACCCCACCATTGTCTGGCACAGACATCCCATTTCTTTGTCTCCCTCTCCCATTCTACAGCCCCCACGCTCCCCTCACATGGAACCTCAGGATGCTTTTTTGTTAATTTTGGATTTGGGCCATTTTTCTTCCCATCTTGTCTCTGATCAAACTGACGACTGCAAAGTATGTGACTTGTAAGCAGAATTCTGAAATTGAGATTCCAAAGCCCAGGCCATGGTGACCTTACCATCCAATACCTACCCTTAGCTGTTTTTATAAATCAGTGCCTTCCCGGGTGGCAGTGCACAAAGGCCTACTGTTGATGCTGGATTCCTCACGTTCTCCAGCGTCCTTCACTCTGCTCCCACACAGAAGTACAGAGCCACTCCTACCCCCATCCCCTCTCCTCCAGCAGCCTTGCTGGTCAGGCTGTGTTCCCTGGAAAGCCCAATCTCGGAATCATGTCCTCTCATGGACCATCGACCCAAAGCAATGCGGTCCTCAGAGCCATACCTTCCCTAAGACCACATCCTCCCCACAGGGCCACAGTCTCTGAAGACTACATCCTCCCCACAGATTTGCATCCCCGAATCCCTGCCGTGGTCACCTGACAACCTCCCATTATCACTAGTCTGGATCTACCTCTTTTGGTGGACACTCACCTGTATGGCAGCTCTTCAGAAGGGATGGGACCTACGTATCCACTGTGTACCAGGTCCACACCTCACCATAGAAACAAAGGCTCTATATTCCTCTCAGGACCTCTAGATTCCTCTCTTTGGGGAACCTCTATTCCAGATGCCATGGTGGAAAGGCTGGAAGGAGAACTCTTGGGCTTTTCCCAGAAAAGTGAAAAAGTATTTGGGACAAAAAGACTGGAAAAGCCCAAGAATGGTTGCTTGGTCCTTTATTAAACAGGTTCCAGATATACGTCAAGTCTCTCTCTGGAAAGCTCCCAGACTGTCTTTGTGTCCTCATCCTACAAGCACAGAATGGCAGTCCCATGGACCCTGGCATCTGTATCTGAAGTAACCCATCTTCCACCCATGATAATGATAGGTTTATTGTGGTCAGAGGTGGACAAGGGGGTGGGCACACCCAGGCTGGATCTAGATACCACTAACTCCTACGAATAACACTCTAGGAGATGCTGTCCCCAAATTTACTCTGGAGAAAGGCATGCGCAGTCTGTCTGGGATCAGTGCCCACCACACCTCAGTGGCAGCAGCTTCAGTTGCAGCCTTAAACCTGATGAGGACTTCCCATCTCTACCTGCGGGACTCGAGAATCTCTAAGCCCTAAACAGGTCCTTCTAGGTGATTTGGTTCAGGAGCTGCGGCAGCCTGGCCCTTCAGGCCTTGCTGGACGCTTGGCCTCAGTGCCAGGCTCTCCTGGCAGCCAGTTTTCCTTCTTTCCCAGCCACGGGAATTCCACAGAAGTCCTCGCAGCTGAGGAAGTACCTGAGAGCCTCATTTCATGGGCAAGAACTCAGATCATGACTAATTTATCACCCCCGACTCAGAGACTTGCAACACAGACAGGAAGGAAGTCATGGGTCTCTAGAAGCCAAAGTCACAGTAGCCTGAACTCAGGATATTACAGGCTTGGTTCCTGGATCCTGCCTGTTTCTTCACCTGTTCTGGCTTCTGGAAGCACCTATATCTCCAGGCGTACACTTTACAGGGCCCTGTGCCTGTAGGATCATTGGAGGACCAAGAGTAAACCACTTCCTTCGCATGCCAGGCCTCAGAATCAGGACAGGACTTCAGAGCCGTGTAAATGAAGAGCAGGTTTCAGAATGAGGTAGAAACACAGCTGTTATGAATCAAAGAGACAGAAATTGCTATTTAGAAACTTTTGCTGTTCTGAGGTTCAAGCACTGGTTGGTCACAGAACAGGAAGCAGAGGAACTGTTGAAAACTAAAGGCCCATGTGCTCTCCCTGACCATCTCATGTCTATGCTCCTGAGGAAACCCATAAGCACAGGGCTAGGGGATGTCAAAGCCGGTGACCACAGCTTAGTCATAGGCTAGCTGTAGGGAGTTGAATGTCACGATTAAAAAGACACTGGCACAATCTTGATGAACATGCTACATGGAAGTGTTTGTCTCACCTTTTCTACGCTTTTCGATATTTAAAAAAAAGTAGTCTCAATAGCGTTAATTTTATAGTCATGGGGGAAATCCTTTTAAAAGCTGGTGTGGGGAAAGGCTTTAACTGCTTTAAGAAATCGTGGCCACACTAGGAGACTCGGGGAGGGAAATGCTCACCACACATCCCAGAGACCCACGCAGAGTCTCTGCTCTGATCTAGAATACTCAGAACCTTCCAGAAGTAGGATACATGTGCTGTGGGTCAAAAACGACTCAAGCTACTGGGTGCTCACAGTGCAACCTAACTGCAGGGGTCAGAGCTTAAACCCGGGTGGCAAGACTGGCAGAAGAAAGCTGGGGGGGGGGTAGAGGCGTGGCATTGCCACTCTGGCAGACTATGGAAACTTCTAGAAGGTGGAGTACTGGTGACCCTAGGGACAGGGGTGGAGCACCAATGGCAGAGGTCAGGTCAGCCCGGCTCGTGAAGGCAGCAAGGGTAATGCCACGGCAGGTGACCTGCAGGCGGATCTGTTAGTCTGTGGCTCTAAGTTCTTAGGGTGAGCAAGGCAATCCTTGTCTCTACCACAGAGGTACCACATTAGGCCACTGTTCCTAAGAAAAACGTGACGGCCAAAGCTTGTGGTCAATTTTAAGAGACCAAAATGATGTATATCTTCTTGGGAAAACTGCTGATCTGCTTCCAGGCAGGCAGGCAGGCAGAAGAGAGATCCTAGGGTCGGTAGGGCCTAGATGAGGTTAGCTCACCTACCTGGATCTCTGGCTACCCTGGGGCCGGATCGATATGAAGGCATCAGAGCGTGAGAGGGACACCCACAGGAGCAGCTTGCTGTTCCCCTCATCCGAGTGCTCCACAGGGTGGGTGGGCCTTGCTGCACACCTGTGGCACGTCGCATTCAGTCTCCTAAGCAGGTACCACAAGGCAGGAAATGATGTCCAGGACATATCAGGGACTGGCAGGGGTGGGGACGGGGCTGGAGGGGACAGTGCAGGGAGTGGGTTTGCCTGTTTGCCAAGGAGAAGTAGCCAGCCACCACTGAACTCCTTGGGGGCAAACAGCCATCAGGAGGAGACCTAACAAGCAAGCACTCACAGATGTCTCCACTTTCCATCTGTAACATGAAGCCCCAGTTGGTAGGATTGGGCATGGAAGGGGTTGCCCATGTACGGGAGGGAGGCTGTCCTCAGATCCTGAACTTGGTAAGTCATAGCCTCCCAAAGAAGCTGGGCTCTCCCAGTGTGCTCGAGGAACTGGGAAGGGCCACGCAGTTCTCAGAATTTGACAAGAATGTAGCAACTCTAAGGACAGGGCCCGTGAGCTGGGACACAGACAGGAGATGCAATCGATAATGAGATCTGGTCCACAGGTTTAAAAGAGAAAATGAAGTAGGAGAATTACAGTGTCTGGGCTTGGTACCTACAACTCAGGACACAGTATAAGGCAATAGGAAAGGGAGCAAGAGTAGGCAGTAAAGGGACAGGGGACAGTGAAAAGAGAGTGGACAGTACTAGGGGAGTGTGGACAGGAAAGGGAACAGTGCTAGCCAGGGGCAGAGACAGTGTGGGGTGGGCGAGGCTGGGGTCAGCGGAATGAAGGAAAAGACAGCAGAGAGGACGATGCCATAGGAGGAGGGACAGTGAAAAGAGAGTGGACAGTACTAGGGGAGTGTGGACAGGAAAGGGAACAGTGCTAGCCAGGGGCAGAGACAGTGCGGGGTGGGCGAG
Source organism: Tokudaia tokunoshimensis (assembly GCA_036184795.1). Classification (NCBI taxonomy): domain Eukaryota; kingdom Metazoa; phylum Chordata; class Mammalia; order Rodentia; family Muridae; genus Tokudaia; species Tokudaia tokunoshimensis. Next base: position 378,624 of record BTHU01000010.1, read on the forward strand.
GCTGGGGTCAGCGGAATGAAGGAAAAGACAGCAGAGAGGATGGTGCCATAGGAAGAGGGACAGTGGAGAGAGAGAGGTGTAAGACAGTAACGAACAGTGCAGAGGAATGGGACAGTGAAGGAGATGGGGACAGTACAGGGGTAGGACACGAAGCGGCCAGAGGAGACAAGAGAAAGGGACAAAGGGAGGAGAAGCCAGTCCAGGGAAAGGAACCGCTGGGGGCCGTGTATGGGGCTGGAACAAGGGAGGGGGGAGGGCAATAATGGGGAGAGGGATACGGAAGGAGGGAAGAGTGCCGAAGGGGGCAGTATGGAGCCAGAAAAGTATGTGAATTTTGGTAAAGAATGGTGACATTTGGGGCACAGGTGGGCCAGGACTTGTGCTTCTCCATTGCTCCCCTGGATGGAGTCACAGAGTGGCTCCCACTACTTCATGGTGTGTGTTCTCTGAGGAGGCAGTTTTCACCCCACATGACGGCTCTTCCCCAACTCTGGTTCTGTTCCAGCAACGACCAGCCTCAGCCATGGAAAGAGAAACTCCTACAAGGAACCAGGTGTCCACCTACACATAGCTGTTAACTACAAGTTGTCTACGAGTGATGTCAGCCCCTCTCAGCCCCTTGGGGCCTGCCGGCTCCAGCAAAGGTTTTATCAAAGAGGCCACTTTCACATCTGGGAAGCCCTGCTCTCTGCTCACCTTGTGCAAGCAGCCTCGCTCCCAGGAGCATCCGAAGCTGGCGTTCAGGTGCCATCCGCCTGACTCAAGCAAGGCTGACCCCGATCTCCTGTAGAGACAGGTGGTGGCCAGCACACCAATCCTGTTCTGCAGCTTCCCTGGAGGCTGAGAGGAGGGACTGGGAGGGGTTCACCTGGGCATGGCATCTGTGTGACCTAGTCCTGCTAGCATAAGGTATCATAATCAGCAGCCACAGTGGGGCCCAGCCCTTCACAAACTACTGCTCCGAACCCTCACCCATGGGCACCTGTTTCGTGTTGTGACCTGTAACCTGTTCCAGCACAAACTGCGCTGGCAAATACTAGAGTGTGCACACCTGAACTAGCACATCGGCTTGGCGCTCGCCGGCTAGATCAATCTCTCCTAGGTCTTGCCTCAGAAGCTGCATAGGAAGAAGCACCTGATGAATAAAAAAACACAATTATTGAGTCTGTTTACCCCTGAGGCCCATAGCTGGAGGGGGAGGGGATACCCCAACATGCCTTAGGAACTGATGAGGGCCACAGAGTTGTCAGAACTTGAACAGGAGGCAGCAACTCCAAGAACCGATGAGGTCCTAGCCAGGACTCTTAAGATGACAGGGCCCTTGAGCTAGGACACACAGATGAAATGCAGTCTACCCCCAGATCCCTATATTGGAACAAATATTCTTTGGGTTTTTTGTTGTTTTGTTTTGAATTGTGTGTGTGTGTGTGTGTGTGTGTGTGTGTGTGTGTAAATAGAAGAGGTTGCTAGACCCTCTCGATTGTAGTTACAGGCAATTGTAAGCCACCTAACATGAGTTCCCAACATGGGAATTGAACACAGATCCTTTGTAAAAGTAGCAAGTGCCTAATCATTGAATCTCTCTCCAGATTTGATTTTTATTACAGCCTTTGCCTCTGACCTAAATGGAAATGGGGTAAATTTCAGGTGAAGATGAGGTCACCAGGGTGGAACCTAAATCAATAATCTATATCCTCCCATGACAGAAATTTGACACAGACCCACACATACAAGGCAGAAGTCGCATGGCGGGGAAAGCAACACCATAGCAAAATCGGCACAAGCCAAGGATTCCTGGAATCACCAGAAGCTATAAAGTCCATCCTGAAATCTCCAGAGGAAATGTGATTCTATCCCACCCATCTTGGCTTTCGGGACTGTGTGAACGAACGCCTGCTGTTTAAGCTTCAATTTGTGGAGATTTTCTTACCATAGAGGAAACCCAACCCCTCTGAAGAAATGGGGCCGTTAAGTAGGTTAGTCCCTTGGTATTCAGAGACTTACTGTGTGTATTTGGGGAAACTCGGTATCAAAGGACAAGACTAGTTCAGTGGAAACGGTGTGGACAGATGCAGAGAGCAACAGTGGTCTGGGAGGAGCTAGGGAGGAGTACCATCTAGAACTGTCCAGTGAGCGAAAGGTCTTGGGGCAGCAGGCCACGGCTGAACAGAGGAGGCTCAATGCAGATCCCCATCTGATGGGTTAAGATGGATGTAATATTGGGCTCAGATCCTGGTCTTTATTATCTGTAATGGAAGCAGCTTCCATACAGTCTGGAAAGGTTCTCAACTACGAAGATGGTCTTTTATAATAGAAAATAAAATGAAGGGGAAATTAAAAAGTATTTGTTCCATACATTTCCATCACAAGACTAACATGGTTGAACCATAGCCACGGGACACCTGTAGCCACCACTTCGCACCATAACCTAGCTCCCACCAATATATCAGGCCAAATCCGATGACTGAAAATAACTTTGTAAAAAACACTATTAAATGGCACACCAAGGCATCTTTTACAAAAAAAATTATAATAACTTAGTTTGCATTTTACAGCATTTCCAATGGGTCAGGGCATCCTTGGCTGGGACCTAAGGGGTCAGAGCAGCATGTACCTTCCCAGTTCAAGCACCAGGCTGGGCCCATGCCACCAGTCCGCCATCTCTATCAGGATTTGATAGAGTGACCGAGACCACAAGCCATGGCTCATTTGAAGAACAGCAGTACACTGTGTCACCCCGTAAGTCACTCCATATTGATTTCACAGGGGTTTATGCCCATTTCTTCTGCTTTCCTGTACATCCTCTGAAAGTCACTAAAGCGTGGGGCGCATCCCAGTTGTGCCTCCCCAAAGTGCACATGTCCAGTGAAGAGGAATTCCCCATGCCCTGGTCGTACTCCACACTGCAGCAGTGTTGTGACACGGCCCAGCCAGTGGCCACTGTCCTCAGGAGCTGGCTGGAAGACCCTGCTCTTCTGCCTGTGGAGCCTGTTCACCCGCAGGTTGATGACTGACACTTGCTGTTCGGGTACATGGGTGACATCCTCGATGAAGCCTTGGACAACTGTAGAAGAGGAGGAGGAGGAGGAGGAGGAGGAGGAGGAGGAGGAAGACAGAGGTCAGCAAATGTAACGGGCTCTGTCGGCAATGGCAGGCTCATAGCACATGTCACCCTGGGCATGTCCCTGACTATCAAAGGCATTAGAACTGGACATGAACCTGCTCTAGTCACATAGCAACCCTTTGAAAGCTCAGGGATGAGCAGAAGTCTGTGATCATGACACCGTCAGACAAAGATATCCCACTGGGCATCGGCTACACAGCACATGCTCTCCAGGCAAGAACAAGAAAATAAGCAAAAGGTTCTGCAGTTCTGGGTCCCGTCAGGTGTCACAGTGCAGCTCAGAGGACAAGAATGATGAGAGGGGAGGTGACAGGAAGCAACTTGTAGGTAGTTGGGTAGGGCCTGGAGAGTGGAGCAGTAAGGAGGCAAGATCCCACCAAGTGATAGCGCTTGGCTTTTGGATGAGGGTTTGAGCACAGCCAGCTGGACCCCAGCTTAATGTAGCCACTATTATATCAGTGGTTCGGCAACCCACCCTCACACACACACACACACACACACACACACACACACACACACACACAAAAGAAATCAATGCTGACTTGGGAAAGCCCTCAGACCTTGGAAAGACAACCACAGGAACAGACTTACCAAAGTCACTGGTGCAGATGGCAAGGAGGACCTCAGTGTCACTGCAAGGTCGACAGGGGGCTGAGGAGGAAAGAACAGAGTAACAATACAGCCCAGACAACACTGCTTAGTCACAGACCCTCCCCAATCCTGACACTGCAGAATACAAAAGGCCTGCATCCATGGCCTACATGTATGTGAGGGTGCGTGTTTGAATGAGATAAAATCATGGTGAGACCTCTGGCCAACTCCAACTCTACCATAGAAGTGATCAGCAAAGCAGGAGGCTGAAGACCAACTTCTGTCAAGCCAGCCATTGATTCCAATGGATCATTTGGCCCTTTTAGCTCACACTGTAGCAGCAATCGCATGCGTCCAGACCAAGAGAACCACTCGTTTTGTTAGTGTAGTTCCAAATAAACAACTCTACTCATTTAAAAACAAAATAACAATAAAAACAAAATTGTTCTCACCAGCCTGTCACAATGTAAAATCAGCCCCAAGATGAACTGAAACCACATGTGGATACTACCCAACAAAGGTACCCTCCTCCTTCAGCTTTCACACCCACAACCTAAAATGGTGTGGGCATCTCAATGCAAAGCAGTACCCCTACTGCAGCCCAATGTCTATTCCCCAGGTCACAGCCTCAAAGGAGGATCTCACTCAGCCCATCTGCCCTGGGCTTGTCTTTGCAGGCTCAGCGTCTGCAAAAGGACTGTTGACTGAAGTGTGGGAGAGTGGGCATGATGGGAAAAGTCTGTCTGCTGTGGATATGGGTTCTTGGGCTGGGGCCATCAGTTTAGCCCCTACTCTAGACCTCATTGTGCCTTGGAACAAGGTATATACTATAAGAGCCCATCAAGCTGAGTCTTAGTCATAGGACTCAGGCTTGCGACACCCAGAACCTACGGAGAGCCCAGAGGTACATATACCCTTAGAATGAGATCCCTCACTTATATAACTCATTTCTCCAGTAATAGGCACTCCTGCCCTTCGCCCCACTTCCCCTGGTATGAAACAGAAACTGTGGCTCAGCAACTTCTCCACAAACCAGAGTAGATTCAAGATGGCAGCTCGTTATCTGCTGTGGATGATGTCTCGAGGCTTTGCCCTCAGTTTCCTGCTTTGGGCCCGAGTTCTCCAATAAACAGAGACCCTGTGGTATGACATCGCAGACAAATTTCCCTGTAGCCATTCTCCTGCAAAGGCTTTGAGGAAGCCCTTGTCTTAGGGCTCCTTGGTCCTGGAAGAAGTCAATGCTATCTACGTGCCTGGAGGCCACATACCCTGACCCTAAGCGCTGGTGACTTGGCCCCAAGGGGAACCAAGACTGCACTCATGTAGGTGGAAGGCAAGCAAGCCAAGTGTTTCCAGGCCGACAGAAGCTGAGAGAAGCCTTACTCCCGACGGAGTAAACCTGAGACAAAGTCTTGGGGTTTACAGTGTCCTAATCAAGCACAGCTCTCCGTGGACCCTTGAGCTGGGTGTGTCTGGGGCCCTATCCTTTGGACCTACCCCAGAAAGGGGGGTGGGGTGCCTCCCAGCCTAAGCACTTGCTGACTCACCCACCCACTCACCTGCAAGCACTTTTGCTTCTATTTAGTTATCAGAAAAGGGAGAAGCCGCGGAACAAGTACAACCTGTTGGCATCAGCACAGCCCATCAGAAAATGAAACACCCCCACCGCCATGCCGCCTTCTCGGTCCAGAAACTTCTGCTGGGGAGACCTGGATATAGAATGACTCTTGGGAGCTGGTTCTCTGGTCCCTTGAATGTCCACCCCTCAACTCTGGTTTCCCTGCAGCCCCTTTCCTTCCTGTGATATTTGCTTGGGTCACCACAGTCCCCACCACTGATGTCACCTGAACCTCAACACTGAAGCTGCTGAGGTGTGTGGCTTCTGTAGCGCGCTGGTCATCCTCACACTGACTAGGAATCACTGCTCATACTGTATGGGCAGACATGGGTTTGTCTGGTCTGGACCACAGACAGGGCCTAGCAATACAGGAGACCTAGTTGGTAGCTGACCTGTGCCCATAGGCTACCCTGGTGACCACAGTCTACCTGAGGGCCCCCTTCAGGAGGAAGGGCAGCAGACGCTAGAAAAGGTTAAGTGTTCAGGTCACATCGTGTTTAGAGTTGGAGGCAAGGGTCCCCAGAAGCTACCCTACAGCACCTCAGAGTGAAGAGTTAGCTAAGTTGAACCAGGGCCCCTCCTTCCAGTGGAAAGGAGGTGAAGGGCAGTGACTCCAGGCCTGGGCATGTAGCCTGAGACAAATCCCTAAGTTTTGCCCTTTCTGTGAGTTATATGTGCTGGGACCTCAGCTGATAGCTGCAGAGAACATGTAGAGACCACCCCCTTCAGTTGTGCTTGGCCTGGCTCACAACTACCTGCAGGAGATGCCCCTTTGTCAGGCTAGGCATCCTGCAAACCTGTACAAGCCTCAAGGAGTCGGCACCATAAGTGACAACTGAGCTACTGGCCCACCGGAAGGCATCCTTGTGCTAACTCTGAGCTTCATCTTTGCAGAGACTCGATGTGGATACTGAGGAACTCGATGTGGGAAGAATAATTAATCATAGCAGCTGTAGGATGTGCTGATTGCAGATGCTGACATCACATTTCCTGGGAGCCACTTTGGAACTCAGGCAGGAAACTACATAAAAGGAACGAGATGAGGATTAAGAAAACAAGATCTAAGCCTCCTGGGGACAGATTGGGGTGAGGGCTCATCCTAGGCACGGTCTCCAGAAAGCAAGGAGAGCAAATATAGGCAAGAACAGCTGGATGCTAGGAAGGTCTGCAGACCTCGTAAGCCAGATCAACTAGTGTGGGGGCAGCACTGTCTAATGACAGTGACAAATTATACTTCCAAAACAAAAACCTTACACACCGAAGCCCTTCAAGATCTCTAGTGTACCTTACGACAGGCGGTAAGTACAGTGGTTTAACAGGAGCAGAGAAGCAAGACACACCAGGGCAGAGCGGCCTAGGAGGTGAGGCCTAGGCTCCTTCAATGATCACCATGACCAGATACCACTCAAAGGGCAATGTGACCAAAGGGTTCTCTGAACCGTGCATCCGTGCAAGGAAGTCAGTGAAGACCACACTGTTCTTTACCCAGGGTTGAGAGAGGATTACGATGAGAAAAATAATCACAAGAAAATCACAGTGGCCTGAGAAACCACCAAAGCAGGAACCGACTGGAGGTATCTGACAGAGGGGCAGCAGATGCAAGACAAACAGCCAAATCCAGCATGCTGGGGTTCTAGATGCTGGGGCCACCTCTCCTATGACCTATATATGCCCCTGGAACAGCACTATACCCCACGGCTCTGGTCTTTAACATTTTGATGCAGGTCAGGAGGCAACTATACAATCCAAGTAAACATGAAGCTAACAGTGTAGATACTCTTGCGGACCTATCCTGGAGCAGCAGCGGGTTCTCTCCTTTCTGGGTGGGGATCCAGGGCTCACCTGCACATGCACACATTCTCTCATGTACTCTTGTCTGGGTTCCAACCCATGGCTTCACAGTTCTCTTGAGTCAGCACAGATGAAAACTGATTCACCTAAGAGCGTGTCTGCCTCTGGCATAACCATCCAGGTCAGGTACGCTCTTCCTTCTCTGAAGGCACTGCCTTAGCTCTGCCTTGTAGCTCATTTCTGAAGCGGCGCCAAGTCCAAAGCAGGAGAAAAGAGCAAGCCTAGAACCCTGAGAAGCTGTCCCAGCCTGAGCTGGACATGGCCAGCACTAACAGCTCAGGAGCTCCCATTCTCCAGGAAAGCCAATTGTTCCGGTTGAGACCGTCTCAACCCTGGGACTCAGGCGATGGTCCCTAGGATGGGTGGCACCCAGTTCTAGGTAATACAAGATTCTATGCCCGTTTTCAGGCGATGCCAGAGTTGGGCCAGAGCTCATAATCACCTCAGTCTGAGTCCCCATCCTGAGTTCTGATAGTCACTATGTAGTGTCTGACATTGACAAAGTGTACAAAATCACTGCAGGTTTGATTTCATAGACATACATGGTCAAGCATGTGTTTGTTTTAGGATAACAATGGAACCCTGAGGCTCAAACACAGCAAAGTCCTAGGCACAGAGGTAGCATGACATTTTACCCAGGACACTGTCTTGTCTGAGACCCTGTGGCCTGAAAGGTACATAGAATACTGAATATAGGATTACAGCTAAATACCTATGCCAGGATATTTCCTGAGGCACTCAACTGACCCCGACAGTTCTCCCTCCCTTAGCCTGGTGGTGTGGGCATGGAGGCAGCAGACAGTAAAAGAGAGGAGAGAGGGCAGTTTGGGGGATCTACCAGTCATCCTTATTTATAAGCAAAGAAATAAGACCCTGACGGATCAGAGCACAAGAGGTGAGACTTGACTTCCCACTGTAGGCTGACACCTCTCTACCCCCTCCACAAAGACACATCATTGGTGCAATTTATCTGTTGTAGCTGGTGTTTGCCACTTTGCAGTTCTTTTTCCCACCCTTTATCCACCAGGTTTCAGTCCCTATCACTAGATGGGAGAGAAAGGATAGAGGGGAGATAGACAGAGATCTCTGAAACTAATTTTTTTTTCTTCTTGTTTTTTTCTTTGAGCACAACTACTAACAAACTGCATCCAACCCCCTTGAATGACCAACCTCCACCCACCCGCCTCTCAGGGCCCTTGCATTTCTATATTCTCTGAGAAGTTCCCAGGATTTCAAATGTCACACGCTCACAGAAACCATCTGCAGCTGGCAAAAACATGCCTCTGCTAGAGCACGAGGCAAATCGGTCGGCTGCTGCAAAGCGGCCCCATATTCCCAAACCTGGGATTAAAATGAAGACACTTCCTTATCACTACAGTCTGTCGCACAGAAAAACATCTGCTGTGTCAAAACAAAAGACAAACACAAAGCCAACTCCACAGCTTCAGTTATCAGGCAGACAGGCCACCTCACTTGGCCTTCCCCTGCTTTGGGAGAAAATGTGTGCCCAAAGCTGTCACTACACTGGGTGATAGGAGTTCCTGACTACTCTGTCCCAGTGGGGAGCTCCTCCCAGGTGTACCCCAGTTCCCAGCAGGCACCTGGCTACACACCTCCCTCTCTCAGTCTCAGATCCTACTGGGTACTTGCTGGCTTCTCCATCAGGTTTCTGACTCTATCTTGTGGAGATGGAGCTGGGTCAGCTGTGCTCTCCCTGGAGACCTTATGTGTTTTCCTCAATCCTAAAATCTATCCTCAAAAGCCTCTGGGATATCACAGCTTTATGCTGCTCTGCTCCCCACCCAAAACTATTTCAAGTGTTCGGCAGACACCACCAGTTTGTGGGACGGCTGGAAGGGTAGAAGCTCTTCTCTAAAGAGTCCTCTAGGGACCAGAACTATAAGCCATTCTCAGGGATCACAGCCTCCTACCACCTCACTTCTGTCAAGTCAAGAGCTCCAAGGGCCTAAAGGTACACAGCAAACATTAGTCTTCTTATGGGGGTCTTGGATGAAAAGGTTGCATTCAGTTTTAAAGTCCAATACTCTCTCACTTTGCAGTCCTTCAGTAGGACTCATGGGACAAGCACGCCACATTGAACCCACAGACATAGAAATGTCTGAATCCAGGAAAGGGTAGGGGAAAAAAAAATCAGTGTGACTAGGTGACCCTCCAATGTTACCTGAGGGTAAGCAGCAGGATGGGTTAGCTAGCCCATGCTAGCCCTGCACAGGGTACTCACCAGACAGCACATGCAGGTCCAGTCCCCTCTGCCCACTCATCAGCTCATACTGGAAGCCTGTGGTCCTTCTGCTGATGTCCTGTTGGGGCGTTGCCTCCACAAATAAGCCTCCCTGCTCTAGGTTGAAGCATTGCACCTGGCCAGGTTCACCTCTGATGTCCCGCACCAACAGTCTTAGCTCTCCAGTTTTTTCCAAATAAATATTGGCCCCAGAGGAGTCCCTGAAAGGCTTGATGCACACAGTCAAGTTCTGGGCAGGCAAGAAGGTGTTGGGCCGTAGGTTAACGATGAGCGCCCCAGTTGGGTACATCCATTCCACAGAGCCTGTGGAGCAGCGCAGGTACACCTGCTCCACCTCCTTGCTGTGTGCCTCTCGGGTGAGCCCACTGTGGGAAGAGGGAACAGAGTCAGCCAGGAGCTCAGAGCCGAGGTCCCGCACGCATCACCCCACGCACAGCCCCACTCAGGAGCCGCTCACACTCACCTGACACACGGAAAGGGAACCCAGCTCTCTCAGCTCACAGTGGACTCACTCCAAGAGCAAAGCTCTGACGGTGCAGGCCACACTGGCTCCCTACTCCCTAGATCCATCCCATGCTCTGCCCCAGAGCATCAGTCTTAGTATAGCTTCCTCAGCCCAGGAAATGGCACCAGGAAGCTACAGCCAACAGTGGTCTGGGTATTCCAAGACATCTAGCAAAGCAGACCAGCAGGGCCACTGCACCAGCCAAGGTTTCCAACCACTCAAGGAAGTGAAAATGAGGATGCAGCTTGTGTGTAGAGTTGCCATGGGTGCACTACACACGTAATAACGTGCTCCGGAGAGCAGCTTCTAACCCAGCTGGAGGAGTTAGCCACAGGAGGTAAGAGATTTCGATGTTCCTTAAGCCAATGATCCGACCATTGGTCACTCATTCTCAGACCTGAGGTTTATTTCACCAATCATATTTTTAAAAATAAACCCGAGTACCCTTAAAGCTGAATTCATTATGAGGGTAAAGGAAACATCCCCAGGGGATGGGATTGGGGGGGGGGGGTAAGTCTAAAGAACAAGAGGACTTTTAGATGGGATTCCTAAAGGAATAAGGTTCCTAAAGTGATAATTTGGTCTCGCATATGCCAAATGGAAGGATGAATGTAGTATGCGACACCCTTGTGAGGCAGTATTGTTTTCAAAGCCAGAAGCTCCTGAAAATGCAGAAGTTTCTCCTGCTCAAACTATAAAGCAAAAGTCAGCTTGTTGCTAAGGTTACGTCATAACCACAGTGGTCTTGGAGAGAAACCAGTGGCTTCAGCTAAGAGTTCTGTTACATGCATTTGGTTCTGATCAGATCTCAGACAGGTTCACCCACATTCTTAGGATTTTTATGCAAAATTAAAAAAAAAAAGCTATATCCAGAACCTAGCCTGAGTGAGTTACCAGAAAGCCTTTCTGCAAGAGAGAAAACGTATAACACACGGCAGACCTTCACTATTAGTGACTCAGGCTTCCGGCCCCCAAAACCTCATTTTGTATACAAGGACTACAGTAGTCTAAGACTATAAGTCACCCCACAGACCACATCAGAGAGAAGCATTGTGGGTGAACCCCTCCTGACCTGCTTCCCACCCCCACAAGGCTCTGGGCCAGGAACAGCCAGCCAGCAGGCACTGCCCAAGTCACACATGTAGAATAAACTTACAAATTACAGTCATAAAACTCACACAAGTTCATCTGACACCCATGCAGGAATGGGCATAATTATAGTATTATATGAAAATTAGACTAAATGGACACAAGGCTAAAACCTAATTATTGTGTTCCTCTCTCTCCTGTCTCCAACATCCAGGGACAATTGACACTCGTACCAGAACAGTCACAAACCTCAACTTACAAATATAAATTATATTTAATATAAAGCACCCAGCATGAGGTTTTGCTTCCTGAGAATCAAGAAGGTGGAGGCCTCACTACACCTCAGATCACTGAGCCTCAGTGCAGCGGAGGCCGATAAAAAGAAACACTATCTTCCACAGGATACTCAAGGGGACAGGAGGCCAGCCCACAATGCCCAGACTAGGGGCTGCCATCCCAGTGGCCACCTGCATTATGTGGTGCCCACTACACTCCACTTAATTGGAAAGAACAACATGAGGGCAGAGGACCCACAGAACGAGGTACCTGTTGGCCCACCTCCACTCCGGCTTCACTAGCTAAGGGAAGGATTAAGCGCGTGTCACAGGACAATCAGAAGTGTTCCCTCACACTCTCCTAAAATATTCAGATCAAGAAGAAAACAACTAGTAGCTGGATACAGGAGCTTTCACATCAAAACTAGTGCGTGTGCATAGCCCGTGTTTAGACCAGTTAGAACCAAAGGAAAGAGTTCTTCAGCCGGACAGATCTTTAATGAAGTCAAGGCAGGTTCCCACTGGAATACCTAGTACCCCAAATCTCCATTTCAAATACCCGGCACTGTATCATCTTAGATGACCACTGATCCACAGGATTTTTTTTTTACCATCTTCATGAGATACAAATGATACATCAGCTACATTAAATCAAATAGTCATGTTCCACTGCTATGATGAAGCTATGATACAGACAAAACTGGTCCTAGTCTACATCATAAAACTGAGGGGGATGATCTGGTCATAAGGCAAACTGAATAAAGGGTGTGTGTGTGTGTGTGTGTGTGTGTCCCCCAAGGAGCAACACAATGTGACTACCCAAATGAACACAAATTTTAATGGCCTTGCGAGACAAAGCATAAATCCCAGATTGGTGTGAGGACTCAAGGATGTGAGCGGGACTTGTTCAGGTGCACTGCTAACACCCACAGCCCAGCTACTGGGACAAGACAAGGGTCTCTAGAAGGGCTTTGGATATGAGTGAAACCAAAATGCCCTGCTGCTAAGTTTTACCTCTCACTTCCTACCTTACAAGACAGCCCAGGTGTGACCACAGCTGCCAAGTTCCCGCTGATCACATCGGGAAAGTTCATGGTCCACATTTATGGCCCTGGCTATTCAACACGGACAGAAAGAGGGATTTCAAAACTTTCAACTTGATTCATTGGAAACACCTAGAGCCTACGTGAGTCAAGCAGAGTGGCCAGGGCTATGGAGAGCAACTCCCTTCCTACCAGAGGCCAGAATCCAACATTTGGAGGCTTGCTCTAGATTTGTTCTAGACTGCTTGGGGGGAAAAAAGTCATGAACACTGTGGAGTAGCAAGTATGTCATGCTGGGCAGTGGTCAACTGATCTGTGAAGTGCATTTGTAAATGGGGACCATGTGGATAACAACAAAAGGGAAAGCTATGTGTTCTCCCGATCCTATCTACCTACCTACAACTGCCAGATGCCTTCAGCTCTCCTCCGCAGAGCTGTGCCCTGGGAGAGAGGCCCTCAAGGGAATCCCAGAATAGAAATGAGTTGGGGAAGAAGGGCCAGGTAGGCATAAGGTTGACCAGTTACTGGGCACTTCCCACTGCTTACACACCATTGGAGGTAGGCAGGGGAGAGGGGGAGTCCAAGGGGACAGATAGCCAGCTCACAATGCCCAGACTTGAGTTTGGGGGCTGCCATCCCAACAGTCAAATGTATTGTGTGGTAGTCATCCGGTTCCACTTCATTGGAAGGAACAACATGAGAATGGACCCAAAGAAATGAGGTGTCTTTTAGTTTGTCACTACCTGGGGGAAAGCCGCCCCTCGCCACCACAGATCCGTGGGTTCAGGGAAAGGTGGTCTTTCAGAATCACTGTTATCTAAGAACCTGGAAGAAAAGCAAGTGTCTGGAAACCTCATTTAAAGGCAGGCGTTTGGTTTCTGGTTTTGTCTGCTGGAACTGGGCACCCCAAGACCTGAGGTTAGAGTACACTAATTCAGCAGTGCAGGTTGTGAGCAGAGAGTTAATTACCGTGGGGAAAGGGCAGCCGGGTAAGAGCTTAGCACCACAGGCTCACGGCCAGCTCTGTGATGGCGCCAGCATTCCCGAGGCCAGTCCTCCCCCAGATCCAATCTGCTCTTGTCGGCCCCAAGCTCTTCTGACTCCCTGCTCTTGCCAGGCAGAAGGGATTTCTGCTGGAGAGAAAGCTCCAATTCCCTGAAAGACCGGTGCTGGAGCACTCAGGAAGCAACTCTCAATCTTTCAGACCAAGCACTCCAGGAGGAGTCTTGACAAGGGTTGATTTTGGTCTCTGTGGTTTCCTCAGAAAGCCAGGCACTGTAAGTGTACAAGATAACCATTGATGCCCTGCTTACGCAGATCCGGGGCACTGCTCAACATCCACCTTTCTCGGAAAACCCTCTTGACCAAATTCACCCAGCGCACGCGTTGCCCCCATGAGACCGCTTCACTGGAGTCTGTGCTTCAGACCAGATCGTGTACATCCTCGGGTCTGCGCAAGCGCCCTGACCGTGGGATGAGCGACACTAGACCCCCACCGCCGTCCCAGCCCACGTTTTCAGCGGAGACCCGCATCAGCGCAGCGCGCTTTGCAAACCGCTGAATTGGCAACTTGCGGCGTAAAAAACTGGCTCTGCAAAGAGAGGGGGGCGGACGCTGTGCCTGGCGCGTTCTCAGTGTCCAAAGTAGCTATGACTCCTCAGGCACCCCGCCCGCGCACACTTGTGACTTGTGCTTCTGTCCATACGTCACACTTCAATTAAAACAACAGCAAAAAGTTCTCCGCTGTCACCGCTGATGGGGACGAGAGAGAATTGTCACAGGAACCCTGTGCCCTGATGCCAAGGGCGGCTTGACCTTCACCAAGCGGGCTCAGGGCTCTACCCTATTGCATTTGGCCGCGGACAGGTGTTGACCCAGTCTCCTTGCCCCAAAGCTTTCGGCTGGTGCTGCAGTCGATTCGGGTCTCGTTTGGACCCCGCGCTCTCCACGCTACAACTGTCCCTTTGGATGAGCACACTCCCAGCCCTTTCCCAAGGATCAGAAGAAATCCCAACCGTTGGGAGGACCGAACATGCAGTCCTTGGAGCCCAGGAAACCCACTAGGGCAGTATTACGCGCGCGGAGAGTGGGCGTCCTCCGAGCTGGGACCCAGATGCCACCAACTCTTTTGTTCTGAAACCAGAGCTGGGGCGGGGGTCACCGGACTTGGCCAGCATAGCTGTCCCTACCCCGCAGGCACCACCAGCTCTGCCACTCTCTGCCGAGGGCTCCGGTCCAGGTTCAGGCGGTCCACGCTGGAATCACCCGCAAGACTCACCTCCCCTTCCAGCTGCACAGGTCGCTGGAGTACTGCGCGCTCGCGCCGCCCAGCAGCAGCAGTAGCAGCAACATCAGCGGTGGCGGCGGGGGCGGACCCGGCCCAGGGCCCGGGGACCGAGGCCACTGCTGCCCCGCGCGCCTCCGGGCCGCCCACACCGCACCCCGCATGCTCCGGCCGGGTCTGCGATCGGAGCGTGCCTGCAGCTACAGAATAGACTCTTGAGGCAGTGCAGCGGGAGGCGTGGGTCCGCGTGCGAGCTGATCACGTCCCGCGTCTATAGCCCATCCCGGCTCGCCCCTGGCCGCCCACCATAGGAGCCGCCCAAGCCGCAACTAGAGAAGCGCGCCGGCTGCCCCTAGAACCTCTGAGCTGGCAAGTTCCCGGACTGTGGTCTGGCTCAGCTGGGGGGCGGAACCGTGAAACCACCCCGCCCTCGTCCGAGCTCCGCCCCCGCCTGGCCTTCAGCCCGGGCCAGCAGTTCCGCCCCGTGCGCCAGCTCACAGATCTGCGTCCTGCCAGCTCTGGCCTGGAACGCCCTGGTGTCACGCCGCAGATACTCAGTGGGCAGCATCTCCCTCACTGGACGAGGGAAAAGTGCAGCTCGGAGTGGGACAAACGACTTTGCAAAGGACGGGAACAAGGTCAGGGAGGAGGGCTGGAGCTGGGACGCAGAAGCTGTGGAGATGGGGATAGAGGAGTTTGGGCCTGGGGGAACTGCACCATTATGCATGAAGTGAAGAAATCTGAGCTCCTTCCAGCGGCTAGACTCCATCTTTTAGACAGCCTGAGTGGCCTCAAGTGCACAGGGGCTGTTGTGAAGCTCACAACTCAAGAGCAGTGGCTTCTTGGAGTTCCTGGCACCCTCCCTTTCCGTTACCCGAACTCAAAATTTGCCTTGGTAGAGAGAGAGACTCTGCCATTAGTAAGAGTTGGCAGCTTTTATGAGGCGATGTGAGGCTCTGGAGCATGTATCCCATAGAAAGGCCTCAAGTGTGCAATCGATTCCCGGGCCACATTTCCAAGGGTCCTGTGGTCTCTGTGTCTAATATTCACTTTATCATCTTGAAGCTGAGGTTTAGGGCTGGATGCTTCTTTACAGTGGAACCTATCTTGGGCAGTGTGAGACTTTAGCATCATTTCATCTTGGGACCCATCTCCCCTTCCGGGTTTGACAACTCGAATTGTCTCCAAACATCCTTCCAACAGAAACAAAAACTAACCATCTGAGAGCCCAGTCTGGCTACGAAGGAGGGTTGTTCTTTCTTATATGGAGATCCGCAGTGATCCTAATATTTAGTGGGGGAGTTACACAGGAGCAGGACAGAAATGGGGAAGTGGAGGGACATGTTCTCTGGCCTGGAGCTTGATTCACAAAAAGCAGGGAGAAGGTGATGATGGCAGTCAGTCCCTCTTCATTCCCAAGCCCCAGACGGTATCAAATGATGTGGACGAAACTGGCCTGGTTATGTTACAGGAGGAAACGAGGGATTGCAGAGTACCCTCTGTGCATGAGGAGAGGCCTGGAAGCATAGCTTATTCATTAGGTGGCCACCATACCGAGAGCGAGAGGGACAAATTTATAAGTCTTCGAGACAAAGAGACAGCAGTACCACCTGTGGATTCAAGGTCACTGAACAGCTGAGCAAAGTGAAGGCCCAAGGAGCTGGAGAAGAATCAGTGTAAAGCGGCCCTGCAACTGAGCAGGTCCTCTACTCAACTAAAACCCAGAACTGGAACCCTGCCTCGACTGTAAAGCGATGTCACCTTGTAATTCAAGGCCTGTTTGATGCTCCAGGGACACACCTGTGCATTCAGAGCTTGAAGGACTACTCCACCATCTCAAGGCCCTCAGAGTATAGGTCTTAGCCCTATCACTGCAGGTTCCAGTGCACAGAAATTATATGAACCAGGTGATAACCCCAAGCAGGTGAGGAAAGGAACCTGCCAATTGCACACTGTAAACTCCAGCTACTTTCTATATAGTAATCCCTTTTACTAGGGGCTCTGTAGAGACGAATACACGATTTGCGTGTAGCCCATCGGGTCTCATCCATCTTGGAAGGGCTATGTGGCGCATCACAGTTCAGATCATAGCATGGAAGCAAGTAGGAGTGGTATCCAGGGCAGACATTAAGAGCTAATGACCTGCAGTCACTAGACAGGGTCTCAGGTTGGCTAAAACTGGTTCTATCCCAGGGAATGGAACAAGCTCATGTTTACTGGTCAAAAAACAGTGGAACACAAGATTAAACTGGAATCTATACTTTGCCCTTTATGATATACAAATACTAGCTCATTATTATTGCACATATATTAAAACAAGATGTTAATGACAGTGGGAAGAAGGGGTAGGTATTGGAGACATCTGTATTTTCTGCTCGGTTTTTGTAAACCTTTAAAAATCCAATAAAAATTAGACACAAGGTAAGAATGAATATTTGTCTATCAGAGTTCTTGCAAGAATCCCATATGACATCGAGGAGCTTGTCACTGCGTTCCAGGACCCAGATCCTCCTGTAGGATCACTGAAGTAGTTATCTCCTCATTCTCATCCTCATTATCCCGGTCACTGGGATAACTACACTCTGCTGGCTTGTGAAGTTTTATGATGTAGAGATCCTCATAGACTCCTGACACCTGTGCTGACCACTGTCCTGCAACATCTGCAGAAAAGATATCCCCCAAAAGAAAAGGCTCCTAGGGGCAGGAGAACGAGGTAGGCCAAGGATGCTAGGTTGCCTACCAATCACTTTCTATTCTACTCCTAGGTCCTAGTGGGTTAACCATGGACTCATAGAGGCCTGGACAGTCTGAGGTTTCCCAGAGGCCCTTTGGGAAGTTTTGTAAGGAAAGAGCCTGGTGTGTGTTATTCCATGATAAGTGGGAAGGGACTACTTCTCAGGTAACATTTTATGGGCTAAACCCAAGAAGGGCTCCAGCATCTCCCTCCTGACCCCACTGTCCCCACTGCAGTCCTCGCATCATTGGTACAGAGTTTAATACAAATATCTATGATAAATTCCAAGTACAGCCCCAGGGTGGAGCATGTATGCTAGTCAGATGTGAGGCTGAGAAGGCATATGGCTTCACAGATCTGAGGACCAGGATAACAAGTACAAGATCAGCTATGTGTGTCTGGCTCCAGAGATGTTTCTGCCATGCAGTGTGAGCATTTCATGGGACCCAGCGATAGAAATACTGGGGGCAGACTCCGTGGGACTGGTCAACCCTTTTAAACTTTAACATGTACATAGTTCCTTGTGAGTGATAGACTATGTGGCTTAGATACGAATGCCATATTCTGGTTTCCACAGTCTATATATGGTGTTAGGCCTCATGTTTGAACCTCAGTTACTTCCAAAGTAAGATAGCTCAAATTCCCAGATTGAGACAGGGTTCCCCGTGTCAACATATAGCACCTCATCTTTAGATGGGACCTGGTAATCTGAAAGCTGGAGGCTTTCAGAGTCAAGATTCAGGCATCTCTCACATTAGTGCGAATTCTCTGTTTCCCTGTAGTAGTGGGACTTTGTGTCACAGTTGCAACTTAACAGACTGCCAATAGTGATAGCTTTTGCCAAATCTTGAGATGTCCATCATTTATCAATGATGATTCTGTTATACTACCACTAAGGAATCACCTAGAAAAAAAATCTGTTTTCTTTCAGCATTTGAAAATTTTGAGGTTAGCCCGCCAAGCCCTGCTTTGGCCTTTGGTGTTAATATGAGAACACTGCCCTGCTCAGCCCCAACTCCCAAGTCATCTGTCATCCTAGTATCCTCCTCTGAGTTACTCTGCTGACCTTTTGGCAAGGACATAATTATCATAATTGTGGTCAAATGATGCACAGAGAGCCAACGCTTGTAATTGAACATTTAGCAACTGCACCGAGTAACCTGTAATTACGACATGAAACAGCCTGGAGGCCTCAGCTCAGCAGGCTTCACCCAGCTCCCCCTAACCTCGTTTGCAGGTTCGCTGTCTGTGAGTCAGAGAGAAGTGGGAGAAAGGGAGTCTAAGCTGGCTTGACCTTCCTCAGGTCCAGAGAGCCACAGGTTCAAGTCCAGGCAGACTGACCAATGTATAACCTAACGCGTGTAAATGCAGGGCACATAAATGCAGGCAGTTGTGCCTGGAAGATCACGCCCTAAGGGGCAGCAAGATGTAGTTATCCCAGCAGTGGGCCCTTGACTCTTGAAGAAGCTCTCAAGGGAGAAGAGATGGCTGTAGGAGAGATCCAGCTACATCAAAATTCATACACGAAAATGACAGCTTGACCTGTAAGCAGATCTTAGTTGTTAGTGGAGTGACCGCAGAGGCCAAGAAACCTATGATAGAATACCAAGCCATCCGCACACACCTTTAATCGTCAATCCACACATCTAGCCTATCATTGTTTCTGACCTATATCAACAGCTGCCTATGAAATTGGGGGGGGGGGGCAGATAGTTCTGCCCGGGTCAGGAGAAAACATGGAGGGGCTAAGCAGCAGGGTGAGAACTGGGGGTCAAGAGATATTTATGTGCACACGGTACTGCAGTAGCTAAGAGCATCGGGAAGAAGAGAAAAGGTATGAAAACATAAACTGGGAGAACAGGGTGGAAGGTGGTGAGGTCACCATATGACAGTGGCTGTAATCTAGGGTGTGGCTGAGTGTCCCACCAGTCGGAAGAAGGTCTAGCCTTCTGATTCGCATGACAAACATGACTAGAGGGAATGCTTCCTGCTGCTTAAGGAAAGAGCAGTGTCTCCACCCAGCCACTGCCTAAGGTTCTTTGTGTGCCTGAAACATCAGAAAATTGTAGTGTAGTCTGTCCACTTTCCCCAGGAAGAAAGCTGTGTGTCTATCTTGTGTACACATACACATCCCCCAAATTATATAGTGGTTACAGAGATTATGACCTTTCGGCCCTAAACACTACAACAGGAACTCTGTCTACAAGGATGATGGACCATAGATACACAGTACCGTGACACACCCAAGAAGTTATACACAGACACCAGCCCTCAGGATGTTGGCGTTTATACTGCTGTATCTTTGATGTCTCTAGACACTGAGCCACTGAAGACCATCTGTCTGTTCCTCACCACACCTAGTCCTACTAAACAGCTGAGGAAGCCACAGGGCAGTCGCACCCTCTTGAGAGTTCACAACTGGCATGGGAGCCTGACACCTGGCACCTGGATGAGAGCTGTCCTGGACAGATATCACCCTACAGGGGACCTGGTAGGTACTCATTCTTCATCTAACTCTCAGAGGAACTTAAGCCTGACTCACAGAGGAACCTATCTGTGATCATCCTTACAGAATAGCAAAATGATTCCAGATACACAGCAGGAAGTTAGCACCCAGTAGAAGCCCTTACTTTCCTGAAACTTCATAGCTGAGAGAAAGATTCACTCTATTATGTTTGTGTTGTCTGCTTTCCTAGATAGGAAAGCACCTCGAGGACCTAAGAGGGCCTGTAACCAGTTAAAGGAGGGAAGATTGTGCACCTGTGCCTGATTCTATCCGTATAAGGCCTCTCATTAACCTCTGCTAAACTAGAACTCTAATCCCACCAAGGCATAACATACTCCAGGGCCCACATACTAGGACGAAGACCGTATTAGTTTGGTCCTGTTGGGAAGGCTATCTGAACATATGTGGGCACAACCCTAACTCAGTCAAAAGGGAGAAAGCTGTCGATATGTAGGCAAGGGGGACAATAGACAGTGTAATCACCACTCAATAATTTCCCAGTTGACCTGGATTTGGTGTCTTTCCTCCTGCCCGTAGCTGAGGTCCTCATTGAGAGACTGAGGGCTGGCCCTCCACAACAGACAATGGCTACTTGCACCTCAGTGACTCAGCCTGGCTATCAGAGGAGGCTGTATATTCCCATCAATCAGGATTTGTTGCTGGGACATGTATCTACCCATATCATCAAGCCATTTAATCCTGTCTTTAGAGAAGAGATAGGCTCTTGAATGTGCAGCTGGAGGCTGCGCAATGGGTGTGGGGCGGGGGTGGGGGCTAAAAGTCAGACCTTCAGTCCTGAAGCCAGTAGAGCCATGAAAGTGCTATCCCAAGGTAGGGCCCCATGCTGAGCACATCTGAGACTAAATAAATAAATAAATAAATAAATAAATAAATAAATAAATAAGCAATAACCAGGAATCCTCCTGTCCTGAGGGTTCCACGAGACAGAATGTTCCACCCTGAGTCAAGAGACAAAGCTTAGAGGATGTTAGCTGGATCAGGTCTTTTGTCTTCAGTATGTTACCTGTGGGTACTACCTTGTTCCTGAGGCCACTGGACTGGCTTCCCAGGAAAGGATCATCCAAAGGCCCAAATAGCTTGGCAAAGTCAGTACCCTTCACCCCAGTTCACCTTATACTGTCCAACAGGGCTGGGAATAACTGGATGGAGACCTCAGAAATAAGGACTGGGTGGTGTAGATGCTACGAGAAAGGGGATGACAGGACACAGGGTTGGCAGGATGATGGTGGCCTTTACATACCTTCTGTGCCATCTGTATCCTGCCAGTAGTAGAAAACACATACCTAAGGAACCTCCATGGGTTTCTGACTACAGGAGTGGTTGATGGGGTCTTTCCAAAACTGTAAAATCGTGAGTGAGAAGCCTGCTCCTTCCTCAGCATTGACCCACTAAGGGATGTGGGGAACTTTGGCCCAACACAGCAGGTTAGAGAGCCTTTGCTGCAGCAAGTCTCTGGTTTCAAACAAGGTGTCAAAGCTTCAGTTCTATCCCTCCCTTACTTTCCCTGTCTTTGGGGCAGGGATACTGGGCCCTATATAAATTTTTAGAAAGCTCAGAGGAACGCTCTTTTAGGCAATGATGGTGACCGAGCATGTGGCTGTCAACTCAGTCTCGAGAAAGACAACTAGGCCCTAGATGCTATGGACCCTGGACTCCCTCCCCTCATGCTCCTCTGGTCCTTTTACCCCTCACCAGATTGGCTTCTCCATAGATGTTTCACCTTTTCTACCCTGTTGGGGAAGCTAGACAACATCCACAGAGGCCCCTAGGTCCATAGAAATTCCCCACCCCAGCTCTGCTCACAACTAGTCTTTGAACCACTTGGAACAGCCAGTGTTAGTGAGTATACTGTAAGTATTACAGCTCAACTGGAAAAGGTATCCTAGTAGTCAGGAGCCATGGAACACCACAAAGTCAAGCTGTACAACAAACCTCACACAAGGGATTTTTTTGGGAGGGAAGAACACAGGAGGGTGGCTGCCTTTGCTCAGGCAAGAAGCAACAGAGAACTGAACAGAAGGCATGGTTTATATAGCGTGTCTAAGGGTGGAGGTGAGGAGGGGGAAGCTTTCCAGGGTGGTCTGGGTTGGGGAGATTATGTGGCCTGATCTTGGGGCAAGCTCTGGGATTGGTGGGATTTTTTTTCTGTAGGGTGGGGCCTGGCCACTCTTCCATCTTTGGGGAGGGGTGGGGTAGTTTAGAGAAGTCTTGGGTAGAGAAGTCTTGGCTGCAGGGTCGGGCAGCCAGAGATGTCTAGGGGTGGAGCCTAGCAGCCTAAGGAGTCCAGGGGTGGGGCTTACAACAGGGGTCTCTGCATGGCAAGGAAACCTGTCCCTGTTGGTGTGAATAGCCAACATATACTCCTGTAGGGCTGACAGAAGAAGACAGTCCACATATACACGCATTACCAAGAATATCAGTGCTCTGAGGGTGGGCATTATGAAAAGGCCTAGCTTAGTCGAGGGGAAATTCCAGGCCTGTCTCTGGGAGGGAAGCGCAAGTTGTGTAGAGGGGAAGCACAATGAAACCACATTAGCAGGAAGAATAAAACCACGCATCTTTATACATAGTGTGGAACTGTCACAGCTCTGACAGGAAGGTATTCTGGCAGTCTGGAGCCAGGAATGGCCATTAGCGTGCTCTGTGTGCGTGTGCATAGCCTGGTGGTTAAAGGTCCTCAGGTGTAGGCCTGCCTACTTGCATGCTTTGAGGGGCCAGGCCCAGATGTTAGAGTATTCTAGGGGAGGGGGATGGCCTTGGGAGCTGTTGTTGGAAGTTCTTGGGGTCCTGACTAGCTGTTTACTGTGCCTTACTTCCTCCCTTTTTTGTTCATTATTGATTATTTACTGATTGTTTAATCAGGGGTCAGGAAAGGGGGTGAGGCAGATGACACTATCATTAGACTACTTCCTGTTGAATGGAGGTGTTGAAGTCCTTGGAGCAAGCTTGATCTTCACTCTCAGGGTATAATTGAGAGTTGCAGGCCTCTGGCCAGTAAACCTGTAGTAGCAACTGATTAAAAGTCTGGTTAGAAATCTTTTGGATCTATTGTTGAAGAAATCATCCTAGGTTTATGAAGCATGGTGTGTCTAGCAGAATTAAGAAAAGGAGGGGAAGGGGGTTAAGAAGGGTAGTACCAATTCCATACTGGACGGTCAGTGATCCACTGGCCAGGAGCAATAAGTCATTCCTTATGATTTTAGAGACCTGTCTGGAGTTGTCAGATCTTGCTTTTTTTACTATACCTGATTGGTTGACATATAAGCAACATTCCTCCCTGAGAAAGAAGCAACCCATTCTCTGCTGTTGGTAAATCTAATCCTCCCTGATTTTGTAGTATCTTACCACCGTGACCAGGTCATCTCATGGCCCTGGAGAGATGAGGATGGCCTGAGCCACTTGTTGGAGATCTTAGATGAACTGAGAGGAAAACTGATAACAGAAGTTAGTCCTGCTGCTCCAGTAGTAACATATAGTTATGTTATCTCTCGTGTTTTCCAAGTGGTTTGTATAGAACAGGAATTTTTTTCTTAAAGCCATATAATAACCTCCTTGCCTTCACAGTGCAGGTTGAATGTCCAAGTTACACTGTAGATCTACTTTAGCTAATGAATCCACCTGTTGATAGATTTGTGTTCACTTGGTTCCAAAAGGTACCTTTCCTGGTGTCCCAATAGGCACTATAGGTAGCTATTTTGTCTCTAATATTCCAGCCTTTTGCAGAGGATAAGGGGCAACAAACATACTCTGTAACTGAAGACCAGAATCTAATGAAATTAGAATGTCATTGTCAGTAGAAATGCTAGACTGCTAGTCAAAGGTTGGGAGGGGATTTAAGCCAATGAACAAGGCCACAAATAGTAGTCATGAGTTTGACTCAGGAGGAACATCCAACCAACATTCTCCAATGTGACTAGACAGAGTATTATTCAGTAACTGATGTGTGAAGGTTAAAGTCTGAAAAAGGAGATGGAGTGATCATGGGTACTGAGGTGGGATCAGTACAGTCCATGCTTTCTCCAGATCATTGCATGCGAGAGGAGAATATGCAAGGTATATTTGGAGTCTGTGTAAAGGTTTAGGGATTGTCCCTTTGCTAATTGAAATGCACGGGTAAGAGCCATTAGTTCAGCTTGTTGGTTTGTGGTTTGAGCTGGAAGAGCCTGGGCCTCAACCACCTTGGTGTCCAAAACAATGGCATATCCTACCTTTCAGACTCTCTTGTGTATGAAGGAGCTGCCATATGTGTACCAAGTATAGGTGTCCTGAAGTAGAGCTGCCCCCCATCCCCCCGAGTGTGTGTGTGGGATGAGATGGTATTTCTTCTAGGGTCTCAATGCAAGAGTGAGGTTGGGAATATCCTGAATTGATCAGGGAAGGAGATTTGAAATGTTATGAGAAGTGGGCATGGCTGAAAGGTAAGTGTAATGTTCTCTCCCAGTGCTACTTGAAGAGAGAGGACTCAGGAAGGGGGTAGTGTTTGGTGACCCTGGTATGTCAGAAGGTGGGACAGGTGGTAGGAAAGAAGACAGTAATAGGCAACCTAAAGGTTAGCTTCTTTGATTCACATATAAGAAGTTTGTTGTGGCCAGAGCACACAGGCAAGGTGTTCATCCTTGGATAATATGGTCCAGTTGTTTTTTGATAAATATGTTATTGGCATAAAGGAATGCGACCCAGGACCCTGAGGTCATATCCCTTCTTTTCTGTGACATAGAGAGAGAAGGGGTGAGTTAAGTTGAGAAGATGTATGTCTGGGGCCTGAAGGAAAGCCTGGTGAAGCTTACAAAAGGGTTTGGTAATGGGTGCAAGGAGGGGTTAGTGTGAGGGGTCATGGGCTCTTCGTATAGGAGGTGATCAAGAAAGGGGAAAGAGGAGATCCAAGAGCATAGGATACTAAATGTCCCTAGGAAGGACATAGTTTCATCCTTGGTGGTGGGGAATGAGTTAAGTGTGTCTATCTAAGGTGACTGGCTTTGTGAGCTGGAGTAATAGCTTGTCCCAGAAAAGTAACCTGAGGGGTAGACAGCTAGACTTTAGTGGGTGAGACCATATATCCCTGGTCAGACAGAAAGCTATAGAGGTGTCAGCCTGGCTAATTTTCAGAGACAGACTACAGAGAAGATCATCTATCTATTGCATAAGTTTGGATTTAGGAAGAGGCACGGGGTGAGACAGAGGCCAAAGTCTGGTCAAATAAGTGTGAGCTGGGATCCCTGGGGCAGGAATGTCCAAGTGAGTTGGGTAGAAAGGTGGATGTCCAGGTAAGTCTAAGACAAAGATATTTTGAGACTAGGAATCAAGAGGAATGGAAAAGAAAGCATCCTTGAGATCTAAGACAGGAAAATGAGAGGTCGCTAAGGAGATAGTGGAGAGAGGAATATAGGGGTTGGGTACTACAGGGTGAAGGAAAAACACTGCTGAATTGGTAAGTTGGAGATCCTGAACCAAGTGGTATGTTCCATTGTTTGTTTGTTTTAACTGTGAGTATGGGAGTCTTGAAGGGAGAAGGATGGAGCACAACGGGCCTTTTCTTAAGAGATCTGAAATAGGAGGCTTAAGTTCTTTGAGACTTTGGAGAGAGAGTGGGTATTGAGCCTGGGTGATGTAATTGGAAGGGTTTGGCAATGAATGGCAAGAGGAGATTGATATTTGGCTGTAGGGGGTGGGGTATCCCATACTCAGGGAGGCCAGTAAAATGTGTTAGACTGTGTGGTTTGGAAAAGGAGGAAGGGAAATGGCTGGCCAGCCTTGAGTCAAGTAGACATGGGGAGCAAAAAGAATAGAGGCTCCCACTTTAGCTAGAAGGTTCCTTTCCCAGCAAGGGGATTGGACAAGTTGGTACCAGTAGGAAGGAGTGGGTAAGGACAATACCCCTAAAGATACAGCTAAATGTTGGGGTTTGGTGAGGCTGGTAAGGCTTTCTTCCTACCCCAACAATAGGGAAACAGAAAGGAGAGGTGAGTCACCAAAACTCCCATCAGGACTGAGTAAGTACCCCTGGTATCCAGAAGGAAGGAGATGGATTGCCCTGGTACTGTGATGACTTCCCAAGGCTCCCTGTTGGAGATAATGATGATCGGGCATTGGGAGCACAGGCCATCTCAGTTGTCTGTGGCCAGACCCTAGGAGGTCTGCTAGAGGGCAGTCTGGGCTTGATGTCTTCATGCTGCTAGGGACATGGGGGGGTGGGTCAGTTAGAAGCCCAGTGTCCCTTTGGATGGCTCATTGGATGTGCTTTGTGGGTTTGCAAGGTTTAGACAGACCCAGGCCCAGTGACCCTCCTGATCATATTTGAGCAGGGACACAGAAGGTCACAGGCTTTTGGAAGCAAGGAGACAGTTGCTATGGCTGGCTGAAAGGCCTTAGCTAGCATTCAGGTATTTTTGGTTTTGGACTTTCTCATCTCTCCCATGGTATACCTTAAAGGCCAGCATTAAGTCTTCTGCATGTGGAGTCAGGACTCCTCTCCAGGTGTTTACATTTGCCCCTAACGTCAGGGAAACTCTGGGAGAAGTAGGTCATAAGGAATTGTTTCCCGATCTGGAGTCTTGGGATCCAGATTTTTATATTATAGGAGGGCCTTTATAAAGTGGTCTATGAATTGAGATGAGTTTTCATGTTTGTGCTGGATGACCTCTTGTAGTTTTTTCATAACTGACCACTTTCTAGGGCAGCTTTATGGATACTAGCCAGGAGGAAAGCTATAAGTTGGTCTCTAACTAAAATGCCCCCGGGGTATTGTAGTTCCACTTGGGATCCTGGTTAGGAACCAACTCAGCCCTGAACTGGGTGAGCAGTGTTCCTTTGGTGGATTTCATCTGCATGTATCCTAGCCTGGTCCCAGACTTACCTGCATTCCTCTGGGAGAAGATTGTTGGTGAGAATCACATAAACATCCTAGAAGGTGAGGTTGTAAGATTAAGTAATATATTGGAACTCCTTAATGAAGGTAGAGGAATTAGTGGTATACGATGCCAATATTTTTCTGAGAGAGTTCGCTTAGTGAGAAGGGAAGATGTACCCTGACTAAGCATCTACTCTGGTAATTTCCCACAGGAAGAACTGTGGCCACATTAGGACAGGTGGGCGAGTTAGAGAGGGTCCGTTGTGGAGCAGGAGCAAGAAACAGGAGGACAAAGGGTTGTCAGTGAACTGAAAGTGGGCACCCAAGAGGGTTGATTTGAGTGGCCTATTGCTGAGGAAAGAGAAAGGGAGACTGAAGAGGCTGGAGAGGGAGAGAAGGGACTGTGGGTTGAAGCCAATAGTGAGGGAGGAGCTCATTAGCACGATTGAAAATAGTGGAGGCATCATCTGTTTTGGACTTCATAGCTAGGAGGAGTTGGTTCTTTCCTTGGTTGGCTTATACTGTGTGATCACTTTTAAGCAAAACTGGAGTGAAGTCACATGGTAAAATCCATCCTTTCCAACCCTAGGAAGATGGCTGTCAGCCACTTGACTGCCTCCATCCCGATGGGGGAGGGGGGAACAATGGTTAAGATGGCAAGAAGCCACATGTTTCCTTTAACATCACCGATGTATAGATTTTTAACTATCAACCCTGGTGTTATGAGTTTTAAATTAACCCCTTTGTTACAGACTTCAAAGACTTTTCATCATGCCCAATACACTTACAGATCTTGAGGTAGAGAAAGTTTACCCAATAGTCATAAACTAAAACCAAAAGAGTAGGAGCTGAGGAACAACAGTCACAGTTGTGAATGGTCTATTTTGTTTTTCTCTCCGTTCCCTGTACATAGTCAGGTAGCTGGCCTAGTATGGGACAGAGATTTTTGAGGATACCTTTAAATAATCATGCTTGGATCTAGAGGAGGGGAAGCCATATCGCAACTCCAGATCAAGTTTTTAATTGTCATGGGACAGCATAAAACAATAGCCTAATGCCAACTTATTGGCTTATACTGTGTGATCACTTTTAAGCAAAACCGAAGTGAAGTCACATGGTAAAATCCATCCTTTCCAACCCTAGGAAGATGGCTGTTAATGGGACAGCATAAAACAATAGCCTAAAAGACAACTGAATCCCTGTAAAACTGAATCTAGAAAGCTGAGAACAAAGAAGGCTTGGAGATAGGAAAATTTTGAGCCCTGGGCATGGATGAGGATGCTGCAGGACGGAGCTGCCGGAGTGCACCAGCCAGGAAGGAGTGGGGGTAGGGGGAGTGCACCCTGTAGCTGACCTACTCCTTTGATTCCTCCCCCTCCTGCTAGGAGTGGCTCTCTCTTTACAACAAACTTAGAGATCCATCAACTATAACTTGAAAGACAGGACATTTACACAGTGTGTGTGTGTGTGTGTGTGTGTGTGTGTGTTTGAGGTGGGGACACAACTGGACAAACAGACAAAAACAAACACAGCTTGGAGCAGAGCAAAAAGAAAACTTGATTGCAGGGAATGGGACTCTCTTTCCATTTCCCCAATTGCTCACAGTATTTGTAAAGGCCCCAGATGTATTGGGTCTAGGGTGCCATTAGGTGGCCATTTGGGTTGATTATCTAAAGGGTATTGAGGCCAAGTTTGATTGCAAAAGCAAATAAATTTGGGTTTGGTCAGGTGCTAGGTGGAGAGGCAGGAGGTCAGAAAGAAGCATTCCAAAAGGGGAATGAGAAGGTATGGAAGACACAATAGTGGGGCTGTGCCTAAAGAAAATGTAGGATTGCAGCTATAAGGGTGGAGGAATGAGGTCAGGTAGTGAGGGCCAACTGAGGTCTTAAAGAAGACACCTTTATGTCAGAGAGTACCAGAGCAGTGTTGGCCACTCAGTGTCCAGGGAAGTGTTTACACCAAGCAAAGGGGAAATTGCCACTGGTGGATGGAATGCCCAGTGATGAGGTCCTCAAGAGCAGAGCCTGGCCACTCTCCCACCTCAAGGAGCTTACGCAGTGCAACATTAACATTCAATAAGAAGACCAAATGTGTCCAGATCAGCTGAATGATCGGTTTGTGTGCCATTCTTTAATATCTTCCCTAGACTTCTACAATGATTAGGTTTTGCTGTTACGGCATGAAAAATTATTTTAAAAGGAAGAAAGGAAAGAAGAAAGGGATGAGAAAGGGAAACAGATTATTCCAGATTCTGATGAACATTAGTAACCAGGAAGACAATTACAACTTGAGGGCTTTCCCTGACTGGGCTCAGATATGGGTTGTTACTGAAAGACGAGTAACCCAGGGTCTTTTGGATATGGACAATCGACAAGTATTCATCGCAGACATAAGTAACTGCCAGTAATCAGTGAGGCTTAAGTTAAGTCAGGTAAACTGACAATATCACAGTGGAAGTATTGGATGAGAGGAAATGGGGAGGAGGCTCAGCCTGCTCAGTGAGGTCAGATTCTCAGTTCTTTGGAGATTTGGAACACAGACCCTCTTCCTCAGTCTCTCCACTGCCTATTCTTGAACTCAGCTACCCTGGCTTGTCATGCTATGTCATCTGTGACCGCTAGAAATGGCCACTCTCTTACTGTTTACTCTCTGGAGGGTCCAGTGCTCAGCATCTTGTCCCCAACACCTACTAAGGTTTGGTACCTGTCTTCTTACCCAGAACCTTGAATCAGTGCCCTCTAGAAGCACTTTTGTATGATATAGAGGAAACAAGGTAGGAAAGAATAGGATTTGTGTTTGCATCTGTAGTGCTAATTGAAAGGCCTAAGGCATTCTTCTTACTTATAAATATTTGTGGTTATTTAAAAAGATTGACTGTTCTAGAGGTGTGGAGATTAAGAAGATCCCTCCATTCCCCTTGGAGTGACCTTGTGTTAAAATGTGCTACCTTGGACTCCTGGATGCTAAGTGTGTGTCTCTATGTGTGGGGTTATATATGGCCTTTAGTCTCTGTTAGTCTGGTTCACTTCTGACTTTCAGCACAAACTGTAGAGTCTAGTGGGCAGCCTAGTGCTGGCTGGAGTATGGGGTAACATCTGGCTTTCAAACTGAACTTCAAAAAGCATAAAGTTGGTAGCCGAGTGTCATGACCATGGTCTGCCCAGTTACTCCAGCAGAGTGCAGCCCAGAGAGGCTCTGGCCCCTGAGAAGAGTGAAAGCGTTAGCAGGAAGCCCTCTTGTGAGGAGTTTTGGGTTTTGTCTGTCCTCACTTCTTTGAAATCTAGCAAGGGTGGGCAGAATGGCTTCCATCTCCCTTGGTGACCACCATCACCGGATCACTTGCCTGGCCTTCTCCGAGCCCAGCTAGTTCATTTCCACCTGCTTCTGGCCCATCCCAGGGTTTCACGAGCCACACCATCTCCACCGTGTAGTGGAACTCAGAGTGAGCTGAGAGGCTGAAGGCCAAATGTCACCTTCAGGGAGCTGTTTATGGCAACACTTACCAACTGGGCTTGGAGGCAGGTATTCTATTCCTGTCTACCCTGCCACTGCTATAGCCCTTTCTCAAAATATTTCACAACTGGCATGAGAGTACGGCACGTGCCAAGGCCAAATAACAGACCATGTCTTGGTCACTGAGGCCCAGCAAGTGCTACACATGGTAGAGGCTCAAGGAGTCCTTACCAGTGGATACCACCGGGTCCTGACTGCAAAAGCACATCCTTCAAGAGGAGGGTATCCTGCGCAGTGTTCCTGGGCTCTGGGTTCAAGGATGCAACCTTGAATACCCTTCTCTCACTTGGAGGGTGAAGAAGATGTGATAGAAGACACTGAAAATACTAGCATGGCCAGCATATGGAGTTATGTGCCTATGTGTACCACATGTATGAGGACCAGGAAGTGGGAAGAGGATGGCCCAGGTCCCAAACCCAGTTCAAGGTCGGTCATGCTACAGGGCCCCAGGACTTATGTTAGTTTTGTGGGAAGAGATTTTCCGGTGTTCGCTCAGAATAGGTCTGACCAGAGCAGCCTGCCCCAGAGATCCCAGCAAGATCCTATGCCAGTATCTGCAAGGTGAACACAGCTGCTGGGATTCCTGCAGTGTTTGCAGAGCCCCATGCCCAGTATGGAACACTGGTTTTCATTACCCTTCTGTCTTGGCTTCACTCAGGTTTTATTCCTGAATATTTTCTTTTTGTGCACACGTGATTTCTGTAGCCATAAAGAGCTTCGACTTATTTTCCATCCTAAAATTATAATTTAAATAATGTTTGAGGATATTTTTCCTCTGGAAAAGGTAAAACTTGGGAAGATAACCTCCTGTGAGTCCCAAGGGGACTCTACTGGCCTTCTGGCCAGTTCTTGCTAGTTCTCCAGCACCGTGATGTAAAGAGCCTCCCCCATCACACCCGCCCCCCCCCCACACACACCCAAGGCTCATGCTTTGGGAAGCACTTTCCCTCAGCTAAACCTCATGCGTTTCCTGTACTTCCAAAGCATCCAGACAGGAAGTACTAAACCTCAGAAGGCAAAAATAGCTGACTCTTCCCCAAGGGCCATGGCCTCCAGACATAGAGCTATTGCACTGCCAAGCCCCGCAGCTCTGGGCCTACAAGGTTTTGTCCTTTAAGTCTGATCTGATACGGATCCATTCATTTCCAAAAGGACTAACCTTAGGTCTCAGTCTATGATTGCTTTGCTCAGGTCCTTAGACACAAGTAGACATAACTAGAGCCTATTGTATCCAAATGAGTGAAGACGGGCTCAGGTTGGGTCCCACGACCCTCCTAAATCAGGCTCTAGTCTCTAGCTACCAGAAGGCCGACAAGGCACGATGCTGCTATAGCTTTAGCTGTCCGCAGCAAGGAAATAGTCCTGAGGGGATGAGAATGTGTCCCAGGAGATTCCCTGCCTGGGAGGCTGACCCCGGGACAACGTCTTCACCATTTATCATGAGGAGTCTCTGCTGAAGGGTTCAGCTCATTATCCAGAGAAGGAAGAGAAAGGACACTTTGCTTCAACACTGCAAACTTCATAGGCGAGCATACGAAGCGCTCTCTCTATCTCAAGCCCAGGGTCTCATGGTCTCCCATACCCCCCAGGGGAAGCAGCAGCCCAAGAGCTCAGCGCTCCTTGGAAGCACACACGGACCAGAGACCCACCCCAGGGTTTTGCTGGGTCTCCAGATAGGGTCTCCTCTAGTAACATGTCCTTCCTAACATGTCCCCTGCTGGGGTTACTTACAGCCTGGATAAGGACACATGTGTAGTGTTGTGGGGACAGGATCCAAAGGGTGCGGTCATCTGGAACAGAGGGAGGGTGGCTGCGAGTCAAGGCCTGAGACGGAAGCATGGCTCCCCTGGCAGAAGTAATGCACCTCTACTATACAAAATACAGACGAAACAACAACAAATAAATACCGATTAGCACAGGGGTGGATGCGAGGATATCCTAAAGTTCCACACACAGGAAGTAGCAGCTGGGTGACGGGATCTGTAGGGACTAAAATTGGTGTTCCTGGTACTGGATGACGCTGGGTCATAGGCTGCTGAGGTAAAGTCTAATTCTCAAGGGTGGGTCTTATAAAGTGAGACATCTACAACTTGAATATCCCCAGAGAGGGATGGCCCCACAGAGATGAGGTCCTGGGCAAATGGCCTACAGCTCACATTTCACTGTCTGCTCAGAGTCATCCTGAGATGTGCTGAGTAGGAGTCTCCTTGGGTGTCCCGAACTTCTGGACACCAGTATGACATAATAAGAAATATGCGTTTGGTGTCTGTCCCAGTTCCTGATTCAGCTCTGAAATCTTTTGGAATTTCCTGGACAACAGAAGCAACTTTTGCTTTTTGAGAAGATTCCCCCTCCCTCCCAGCCGACCAAACAATGAGGCTGGGTTGGTACGTATGTGGTGCAGCCTAATTCTCTGGTGTCATAGGTCGTGTTCTTAGGGTTCTTGGTACTCAACATGTGTACACATCTGGTTGCTTGTCTATATACCTTTCTGTGTCCCTTAAAATAAGCTGGAAATGCATTTTCGTGTTTCCCTGAGTTGTATGAACCCGGCAGCAGATTATATGGGAAGCTAAGTCAGAAAGAAACATGGGGAACTAAGGGCCCAGTACCTGTAATAATGACTGAAGTAGGGTTTATGGTATCAACCAAGGGTGGCTGCCAAAACTTATTTTCTCAGATGCCTACAACTCCTTGTGAATTTTGAAGCCTCTGACACTTTCTCCCTCTGATATTTGCACTATTTAGGAGAGCAGACATTAATCAGAAAGAGGATATTAAGTCACCCAAAACTACAGGCTACTGAGCAGAATATGGTCTTTCCAGCCAGCATTGATTTGGGGGCCCCTCACCACAGGCCTCTTTTTGATGACTTCCAGCAGTCGGGGGGGGGTTAACCCTCCATAGACCCCCCCAGGGAAATTGGGGAGGCTCTGGGAAGACAAAAGTTAACCTGTAGCAGGGCCAGCCCCTCTCAGTTCTAGGGAATGAATAACCCAGCCAAGCTGCTGAGAAACCCTTCAATTGTCAATGGGACCTTATACCCAGCTCTACAGAGATCCCACCCAGCCTCCCCCAAGGCCCTTTGTAAATGTCTCAGGCATAGTACAAAGCCAAAAACCTGTTCTTGAACCAGGAAACCTTAAGTCCTAGGTGCCAGCCTAGAATTTATAGCCATGCCTCTGATTTGTTAATACATTCATGATTTATAGGCCTCTTCGTGTTTACAAACCTCAGGAGAAAGTGCAAATTTGTACCCCAAGCAAACTGCCATGGTTAGTATCACCCAAAATTCGTGTGCCAGAAACTTTGTCCCCCAAATCACACATGCATTAATGGTATTTAGAGGCTGTAACGAGGCAAGATAGAAAGACAGGGAAAATGAAGGGATATGGGGAGAGAGAAAGAATCCCTTACCCTTGCTGAGAATCTTGTGTGTGTGTGTGTGTTTGTGTGTGTGTGTGCATGTGTGTGTGTGTGTGTGTGTGTTTGACCTACATTTAAAGAGGATTCCCTTGACTTTTTTTTTGACCTGCTTCCATCTTATAGCCTGTATACTTGTATAGTACATTCAGAAACCATCTACTATCTCATTTATGAAGTAACAATTCCTTAGAATTTTTGGTATATAAGTATGCCAGAACATTTTAAACCCCTTGAACAATAAAATTTCAAGGGCCAAAAAATCATGTATGTATGTATGTAATATCTGTAAATATAAATCATTGTTAAAATACTTAAGTTTGACTCTGAAGATATTCTCAAACATTGTAAGCCACTTACACTCTCCTCTTAACAACTCCTTCTCCCTCTCAATGCTAGTACTTAAAACTGCAATAAAAACCTTTTGTTTATTTTTGTTGTTGTTGTTGAGACAGGATCTCCCTGTTTGTCCCAGGCTGGCCTGGAACTCACTTTGTAGCTCAAGCTGACTTTAAACTTGACAATCCCCCTACCTCACCTTCTCAACAACTAGCTTTTCCCTAATAAATTTTGAGTTTGCTTGATAGTGTCTCATGTTGTAATTCTCTTCTATGGTGCAAGTCAAGAATCCCAGGCTCACTTAAGTACTGGTCTCTGAAAATAACTCTGCATTGAGCCACGTTTCCCATTGCTACTGACAGGGCCTTTGGGAGGCAATGAATTGGGATTAGAATTGCTTGGGTGTAGAACCACCTTCGGTAAGCACCCATCAGTGACCTCTTGAGCACGAGGAGCATGCTTACCCCTCTTCTTGAGGAGTCAGTCCCCAAATACTACAGGGTCTGTCTTAAGGAGCCAGCCCCTTCCCTCCCTGCTGCCTGTGATACTTCCTGGCCCCAGAATTCTGGACCTGAATCAGCAACCAGCTCACGTGATTGTTGGTCTCTGCCAGCAAAAGGGGACTTGGCAGTACACAAAAAAGACCCTGTCCCTGCCCCCACAGAGCCAGCAGTTTGGAGACAGTGCTGGAAGGCCCTTAATAGAAAGACTTCCGGTAGAAGGGATAAGCAGACAGTGTGGGTGGGGGGATGGCAGAGGTGGGGTGGCCTAAAGCAGCCCTCAAATGGTGTAGGGGTAGGGAGTCACAGACTACTATCATCTGAGTAGGACTGAATTTGATATTGTCTTAGGATTTCTATTGCTGTGATAAAACACCTTGACCAAAGGCAACTTGGAGGGGAGGTTATTTCAGCTTACAGTTCCATAGCACAGTCCATCACTGAGAGAGGACAGGGCAGGACCTCAAACATGGCAGGACTATGATGGCAGGCCCTGACCAATGGGCGGAGTTGTGCTTGTTACTGGCTTGTTCTTATGGCTTGCTCAGTCTGCTTTTTTATAGCACCCGGGCCACCTGCTCAGGGGCAGCCACCTGCTCAGGGACAACACCACCCATAATAGGCTGGGCCCACCAATATCAATCACCAGTCAAGAAAATGTACCACAAACTTACATACAAGCCAATATTCCAGAGATGTTGTCTCAATTAAGATTCCCTCTTCCTAAATATGTCTTTAGCTTGTGTCAAGTTGACATAAAACTAGTCAACACAGATATGCTGTTTGGCATGGTGTCCCTAGAAACTGTGGGGGTAAGGGGAAGTGTGCCCAGCAGATTTGTCGTCTGAAATGATTGTGGAATGGCTCCTCTTGGGGTCCAGGAACTTTTAAGTGGGCCTGAGTTCTTTCTGAAGTCACTGTAGTTGAATAAGCTGAATTTAGTTTTTGAAGCTTAGTTACTACTGACCCTATACCTATCAATTGGTGTAGCTCCTCTGTGCTTACATGACTCCCTATGGGACATCACCTTCTAATCAGTGTCCTCACTGCAGTCCGATCTTTCCTTCCTGTGGCAGTGACCATAGGGATAAACTTCCTTTAGATCATAGAATGGCCACAGACAGACTCAGATTTTAAGTCTAGGCATTGCCAATTGCAGCCTACATCAATTCTGTGACCCCAGTGTGTCGGAAAGTTCTCTAGGGCAACTTATCCAGCATCCCAGGTACTTGACTGGATCTTGCCGTAGAGTAAATGTCTAGGAATGTTTGAGAACTCAGGGTGATCATGGTGACATTCGCTTCCACCACCTTAATGATTTGATCATTAAATACAACCTGGAGTTACATAACAGACCGCAGTCCATGAGACAGCGAGGGGCCAGAAATGCTCACAGACAACCTGGAGAGGATCATGGGACAGAGTGGTAGCTACACAGGCTAACAACCCACAGTTTGCTTCCTGGTAGTAAGGCTGTTGCCATGTACTATGGTAACAGTGATTTAGTTTTTGTTAAGGGGTGGGTTCTAATTTGCAATGAGGTGCACAAGTTTATGTGGCACAATGCATGGCTAGGGTAGGGTCACTCGGCCAGGACAAGCCAGAGCTGAGAAGGAGGTCCCATGTGGCCCTGAGCCATTGGTTCAGTCTCTACCCCAGGCTCCTATCAGTAGACATTGCTTTGGCATTGCCCTGGCTGAAGTGGGGCTACAAGTTACTTGGTGCCGAAGCTCGTGCTTCTCAGCAAATCCCTCCTGTGAGGCCAGGGACCGCTAAGGAAGATCCTGAAGCAGTTTCCCTTGGAGGTCTCATCAGAAGTGGAGAGGCTGTCAACTTCTTTTTTTTTTTTTTTTTTTTGTCTTTTCTAAATTTTTATTAGTTTTTCATTTTGCTTGATTCATCATTGCAGTGATGTAATTATTTTCACCATCAAAGTCTATTGTTATAATAATAGATTATTCACTTAATCATCTGTCAAATTAGTAAAAGTTTAACACAGGCTTTCTACACATTGATAGAATTTTCAAATGTATGCTTATTTTTTTTTTTTTTTAATTTTATTTTATTTTATTTTTTTAATTTACATTCCAAATCACTTCCCCTTTCCCGTTTCCTCCCTCCCCGAAAGTCCCATAAGCCCCCTTCCCTCCCTCTTTTCTCCGTTCAACCCCCTCTCATTACTCTGTCCTGGCGTTCCCCTACATCCAGTCTTTCCAGGACCAGGGGTCTCTCCTTCCATCTTTTTAGAAATCTATTGATATGCTGATTGTGTCTAGGGTATTCTGAGATTCTGGGTCAATATCCCCTTATCAGTGACTTCATA
This sequence comes from Tokudaia tokunoshimensis, assembly GCA_036184795.1. Classification (NCBI taxonomy): domain Eukaryota; kingdom Metazoa; phylum Chordata; class Mammalia; order Rodentia; family Muridae; genus Tokudaia; species Tokudaia tokunoshimensis. The sequence continues at coordinate 415,473 of BTHU01000010.1, forward strand.
CCATGTGTGATCTTTTGTGATTGGGTTACCTCACTAAGGATGATATTTTCAAGTTCTGACCATTTGCCTAGGAATTTCGTGAATTCATTGTTTTTAATTGCAGAGTAGTATTCCATTGTGTAAATATACCACATCTTCTGAATCCATTCCTCCGTTGAGGGACATCTGGGTTCTTTCCAGCTTCTGGCTATTATAAATAAGGCTGCTATGAATATAGTGGAGCATGTGTCCTTATTGCATGCAGGTAAAGTCTCTGGGTATATGCCCAGGAGTGGTATAGCCGGATCCTCCGGAAGTGTCATGCCCAGTTTTCTGAGGAGCCGCCAGACTGCTTTCCAGAGTGGTTGTACCAGCCTGCAATTCCACCAGCAGTGGAGGAGTGTTCCTCTTTCTCCACATCCTCGCCAACAACTGCTGTCTCCTGTGTTTTTGATCTTAGCCATCCTGACTGGTGTGAGATGGAATCTCAGGGTTGTTTTGATTTGCATTTCCCTAATGACTAAGGATGATGAACATCTCTTTAGGTGCTTCTCAGCCATTAGATATTCTTCAGGTGAGAACTCTTTGTTTAGCTCTGTACCCCATTTTTTAATAGGGTTACTTGCCTCTCTGGAGTTTAACTTCTTGAGTTCTTTGTATATCTTGGATATTAGCCCTCTGTCGGATGTAAGGTTGGTAAAGATCATTTCCCAGTTAGTTGGTTGCCGCTTTGTCTTTTTGACAGTGTCTTTTGCCTTGCAAAAACTTTGTAATTTAATGAGGTCCCATTTGTCTATTCTTGATCTTAGAGTATAAGCTATTGGAGTTCTGTTCAGGAAATTCTCCCCTGTGCCCATATGTTCAAGGTTCTTCCCTAGTTTCCCTTCTATTAGTTTCAGTGTGTCTGGTTTTATGTGGAGATCTTTGATCCACTTAGAATTGAGCTTAGTGCAAGGAGATAAGGATGGGTCAATTTGCATTCTTCTGCATGTTGACCTCCAGCTGAGCCAGCACCATTTGTTGAAAAGGCTATCTTTTTTCCACTGGATGGTTTTAGCTCCTTTGTCAAAGATCAAGTGACCATAGGAGTGTGGATTCATTTCTGGGTCTTCAATTCTGTTCCATTGATCTACATGTCTGTTACTGTACCAATACCATGCAGTTTTTAACACTATTGCTCTGTAGTACAGCTTGAGGTCCGGGATACTGATTCCCCCAGAGGTTCTTTTACTCTTGAGAATAGTTTTAGCTATTCTGGGTTTTCTGTTATTCCAGATGAATTTTTGAATTGCTCTTTCTAACTCTATGAAGAATTGAGTTGGGATTTTGATGGGGATTGCATTGAATCTGTGTATTACTTTTGGTAAGATGCTCATTTTTACTATATTAATCCTGCCAATCCATGAGCATGGCAGATTTTTCCATCTTCCGAGGTCTTCTTCAATTTCTTTCTTCAGAGACTTGAAGTTCTTGTCATACAGATCTTTCACTTGTTTGGTTAGCGTCACGCCAAGATACTTAATATGGTTTGTGGCTATAGTAAAGGGTATTATTTCTCTTACTTCTTTCTCAGCCTGCTTATCCTTTGAGTATAGGAAGGCTTCTGACTTGCTTGAGTTGATTTTATATCCGGCCACTTTGCTGAAGTCGTTTATCAGCTGTAGGAGTTCTCTGGTGGAGTTCTTTGGGTCGCTTATGTATACTATCATATCGTCTGCAAATAGTGATAGTTTGACTTCTTCCTTTCCAATTTGTATCCCTTTGACCTCTTTTTCTTGTCTAATTGCTCTAGCTAGAACTTCAAGTACTATATTGAAAAGATATGGAGAGAGAGGGCAGCCTTGTCTAGTCCCTGATTTTAGTGGGATTGCTTCAAGTTTCTCTCCGTTTAGATTGATGCTGGCTACTGGTTTGCTGTAAATTGCTTTTACTATGTTTAGATATGGGCCTTGAATTCCTGATCTTTCCAAGACCTTTAGCATGAAAGGATGCTGAATTTTGTCAAATGCTTTCTCAGCATCTAATGAGATGACCATGTGGTTTTTTTCTTTGAGATTGTTTATGTAGTGGATTACATTGATGGATTTCCTTATATTGAACCATCCCTGCATCCCTGGGATGAAGCCTACTTGATCGTGGTGAATGATCGTTTTGATGTGTTCTTGGATTCGGTTGGCAAGAATTTTATTGAGTATTTTTGCATCGATATTCATAAGAGAGATTGGCCTGAGATTCTCTTTCTTTGTCGGATCTTTGTGTGCTTTTGGTATTAGTGTAATTGTGGCTTCATAGAACGAGTTGGGTAGTGTTCCTTCTGTTTCTATTTTGTGGAACAGTTTGAAGAGTATTGGTGTTAGGTCTTCTTTGAAGGTCTGATAGAATTCTGCACTAAAACCATCTGGACCTGTGCTTTTTTTGGTTGGAAGACTTCCAATGACAACTTCTATTTCTTCAGGGGTTATAGGACGGTTTAGATGGTCTATTTGATCCTGATTTAATTTTGGTACTTGGTATCTGTCAAGGAAATTGTCCATTTCCTCAAGATTTTCTAGTTGTGTTGAATACAGGTTTTTGTAGTAGGATCTGATGATTTTTTGAATTTCCTCAGTTTCTGTTGTTATCTCTCCCTTTTCGTTTCTGATTTTATTAATTTGGATACTATCTCTGTGCCCTCTGGTTAGTCTGGCTAAGGGCTTATCTATCTTGTTGATTTTCTCAAAGAACCAACTCCTCGTTTTGTTGATTCTTTGTATGGTTTTATTTGTTTCTACTTGATTGATTTCAGCCCTGAGTTTGATGATTTCCTGCCTTCTACTCCTCTTTGGTGTATTTGCTTCTTTTTGTTCCAGGGCTTTCAGGTGTGCCATTAAGCTGTTAGTGTATGCTGTCTCCCGTTTCTTTTTGGCGGCACTCAGGGCTATGAATTTTCCTCTTAGCACTGCTTTCATTGTGTCCCATAAGTTAGGGTATGTTGTGCCTTCATTTTCATTAACTTTCAAAAAGTCTTTGATTTCTTTCTTTATTTCCACCTTGACCAAGTTATCATTGAGTAGAGCATTGTTCAGCCTCCATGTGTACGTGGGTTTTCTTTTGTTTTTGTTGCCATTGAAGACCACCCTTATTCCATAGTGATCTGATAGGAGGCATGGGATTATTTCTATCTTCTTGTATCTGTTGAGGTCTGATTTGTGACCAATTATATGGTCAATTTTGGAGAAGGTACCATGAGGAGCTGAGAAGAAGGTGTATTCTTTAGCTCTAGGATGAAATGTTCTATATATATCAGTTAGTTCCATTTGGTCCAAGGCTTCAATTAGATTCACTGTGTCCCTGTTTAGTTTCTGCTTTCCTGAACGATCCATTTCAGAGAGCGGGGTGTTGAAGTCACCCACTATTATTGTGTGCGGTGCGATGTGTGCTTTGAGTTTTAGTAAAGTTTCTTTTACGAATGAGGGTGCCCTTGCATTTGGAGCATAGATATTCAGGATTGAGAGTTCTTGATGGTGGATTTTTCCCTTGATCAGTATGTAGTGTCCTTCTGTGTCTTTTTTGATGACTTTGGGTTGAAAATCAATTTTATCCGATATTAGGATGGCTACTCCACCTCGTTTCTTGGGGCCATTTGCTTGTAAAATTGTTTTCCAGCCTTTTACTCTGAGGTAGTGTTTGTCTTTGACACTGAGGTGCGTTTCCTGCATGCAGCAAAAAGCTGGGTCCTGTTTACGTATCCAGTCTGCTAGTCTATGTCTTTTAATTGGGGAGTTGAGACCATTGATATTAAGAGAGATTAAGGCATAGTGATTATTGCCATCTGCCATTCTTGACGCTATCTTTATGTTTGAGTGGTTATCTACTTTTGGGTTTGATTCAAGAAGGTTATTATCTCATTTTTTCCAGGGTGTTGTTTCTCTCCCTGTATTGGAGGTTTCCACCTATTATCCGTTGCAGGGCTGGATTTGTGGAAAGATATTGTGAAAATTTGGTTTTATCATGGAATATCTTGGTCTCTCCATCTATGGTGATTGAGAGTTTTGCTGGGTATAGTAGTCTAGGCTGGCATTTGTGCTGTCTTAGTGTCTGCATGAGATCTGCCCAGGATCTTCTGGCTTTCATAGTCTCTGGTGAGAAGTCTGATGTGATTCGGATAGGTCTTCCTTTGTATGTTACTTGGCCCTTTTCTCTTACTGCATTTAGTATTCTTTCTTTGTTTAGAACATTCGGTGTTTTGATTATTATGTGACGGGAGGTATTTCTGTTCTGGTCCAGTCTGTTTGGAGTTCTGTAGGCTTCTTGTATGTTCATCGGCATCTCTCTCTTTAAGTTAGGGAAGTTTTCCTCCATAATTTTGTTGAAGATGTTTACTGGCCCTTTAAGTTGCAAATCTTCACTCTCATCTATACCTATAATCCTTAGGTTTGGTCTTCTCATTGTGTCCTGGATTTCCTGGATGTTTTGGGTTACGCGTTTTTTGCATTTTGCATTTTCTTTGACTGTTGAGTCGATGCTTTCTATGGAATCTTCAGCACCTGAGATTCTTTCTTCCATCTCTTGTATTCTATTGTTGATGTTTGCATCTATGACTCCTGATTTCTTCCCAAGGTTTTCTATCTCCAAAGTTGTCTCCCTTTGTGATTTCTTAGTTGTTTCTACTTCCTTTTTTAGTTCCTGGATGGATTTGCTGAGATCCTTCACTTGTTTGTTTGTATTTTCCTGTATTTCTTTAAGGTATTTTTGCATTACCTCTTTCAGGATTTCTTCCTGATGACCCACGTTCTCCTGCATTTCTCTGAGCGATTTTTGTGTTTCCTCCTCATGGGATTCCATCTGTTGATCCATCGTCTCCTGCATTTCTTTAAGCAGTTCTCGTGTTTCCTTTGTAAGGGCATCTAACCGTTGATTCATTTCTTTAAGCAATTTTTGTGTTGCCTCCTTATGGGCATCCGTCTGTTGACCCATATTCTTCTGCATTTCTTTATGCAAATTTTGTGATTCCTTTGTGAGTGCATCTACCCGTTGATTCATCTCGTTAAGTGATTTTTGTGTTGTCTCCTTGTGCGCCTCCATCTTTTGATCCATGTTCTCCCGCATTTCTCTAAGCGATTTTTGTGTTTCCTTTGTAAGGGCTTCTAACCGTTGATTCATGGTCTCCTGTAACTCTTTATGAGATTTATTTGTGTCCTTCTTGTGATCCTCTAATAGCATCATGAGAAGTGATTTTAAATCCAGATCTTGTCTTTCGGGTGTGGTGGGGTATCCAGGACTTGCTGCTGTTGGAGAATTGGGTTCGGATGGTCCCACATTACTTTGATTACTGTTAGTAACATTCCTACGTTTGCCTTTTGCCATCTGGATACCTCTGGTGTTAGTTGGTCCTGCTGCCACTGGCTGTTGGTTGGACCTCCTGTGAGCTTGCAAAGCTATTTCTGCCCCCCCTGGATTACCAGGATTCCCCTGGCACCGATTTCTGGGGCCTGCCTGCTCCTGAGTGACTTTGGAGCCCTAATGTGCTTTGCCCCAAGTGATCTTATATTGGGGAGGCCTTGCACATCTAAAGGCTCAGCCTAGTGGATTCCTGGAGCAGAGGTCGCCAAAGGGAGGCTGGCAGGCTCCTGCCCTGTGCAGGGGTGTGTGATCTCTCCTGGGGGGGGGAGGGGGCGTCCCTCTGCCAGGCAGAAGTCCCACAGCAGATCTGGCGCGCTGGTCACTGCAGATCAGCCCAGCACCTGGGAGCAGGTTACACACAAGCTGCCTGAACCCGAAGCGATATTATGCCTGTCTGTCTCTGAGCCTGGTGGTCCCAACTACCTGGTCACTGGAGCAAAGATGGCGGAGGGCACTCTCCGTGGCGCTGCTCACCCTGTGGTCACGATGGCCCGCCGATCTGGCACCCAGACGACCACAGCGCCAACCCGCCCTCGGGCACAGAAGGAAGCCCCAACAGGCCGTGTCCCAAGTGATGTTATATTGGGGGGAGAGCCTGGGTACCGGTCTCTCCAGCGCAGTCCGCGGGAACAGAGGTCGCGGAAGGGAAGCTGGCGGGCTCCCTCCCTGCGCGGGGTCCCTCCACCAGGCAGAAGGTCCCACCGCGGAACTGGAGTGCTGGTTACTGCAGATCAGCCCAGCACCTGGGAGCAGGTTACACACAAGCTGCCTGAAACCGAAGCGATATTATGCCTGTCTGTCTCTGAGCCTGGCGGGTCCCAACTACCTGGTCACTGGAGCAAAGATGGCGGAGGGCAGTCTCCGTGGCGCCGCTCACCCTGTGGTCACGATGGCCCGCCGATCTGGCACCCAGACGACCACAGCGCCAACCCGCCCTCGGGCACAGACGGAAGCCCCAACAGGCCGTGTCCCAAGTGATGTTATATCGGGGGGAGAGCCTGGGTACCGGTCTCTCCAGCGCAGTCCGCGGGAACAGAGGTCGCGGAAGGGAAGCTGGCGGGCTCCCTCCCTGCGCGGGGTCCCGCCACCAGGCAGAAGGTCCCACCGCGGAACTGGCGCGCTGGTTACTGCAGATCAGCCCAGCACCTGGGAGCAGGTTACACACAAGCTGCCTGAAACCGAAGCGATATTATGCCTGTCTGTCTCTGAGCCTGGCGGTCCCAACTACCTGGTCACTGGAGCAAAGATGGCGGAGGGCAGTCTCCGTGGCGCCGCTCACCCTGTGGTCACGATGGCCCGCCGATCTGGCACCCAGACGACCACAGCGCCAACCCGCCCTCGGGCACAGACGGAAGCCCCAACAGGCCGTGTCCCAAGTGATGTTATATCGGGGGGAGAGCCTGGGTACCGGTCTCTCCAGCGCAGTCCGCGGGAACAGAGGTCGCGGAAGGCGGCTGTCAACTTCTTAAGATGGTTAGCTTTGACAGCCACATTGGCAACACTGCTTTCCTTCCTAAGGTCTCAGGGAAACACCAAGTTGCTCCCAGAATCTCTGACCTCCCACCTCTCCTCCATGTTCTCCATTGGTGTTTGATCCCAGCACTCTCTCTTAAGTGCAAACTTATGGACAGGCCATTTCATATTACTGAGTTCCATATATTATTGTAGCTCATGTGAGACATTTTCCTGCCCACATTTTATAGAACAATGTCTCACTGAATATAATAGGATGTTAATCCTAGGCCATTCTTGTCCCCTCTATCAAACAGACAGCTCAAGTTAGGTGGATAATGTAGCTTGCTATACCCCAGTACAACTCTAAAGGGACCTGCTATCTACCCTTGAATTATCTTAGACCTAGAGGGGCCTCTGGCTTTAACGCCTCCAAACTATCCTCAAGTTCTGTGTGCACAACAGGGTAGTTCCTTTTGCAAGTCAAGATACTTCTATCTTCTTCCCAACCTGGGTCATGCTCCTTCCTCAATCAGGGCCTACCTACCGTGGGTCCTTATCTTGATTTCAGAAGTGGTGCTGGCTGGGTTTTGTAAACTTAGAGTCTATACCTATCTGGAAAGAGGGAATCTTAACTAAGAAAATGCAACCATAAGACTTGCCTATTGGCAAGCCTGTAGAACATTTCTTGACTAATGACTGATGTGGAAGAACCCCACGCACTGTGGGCAGTACCCTGCCTGGGTAAGTGGTCCTGGAGGTCTAAGAGAGCAGGTTGAGAGAGTCAGAAAGCAGTACTCTTCCATAACTTCTGCTTCAGTACCCGTCTCCAGGTTCCTCTCTTGAGTTCCTGCTTTTACTTCCTTTAATGGTGAACTGTGATGTGGAAATGTAAGTGAAATGACACTTTGCTCACTGCCCTGCCCCGAGTTCCGTTTGGGCATGGTGTTATAGCACTGCAATAAAAAGCTAAGATAGTGGCTAGATGGGCCCCAGGAATCAGGACATCTGTAGTTCCTTCAGTAGCCACAAGAGGGGCTTAGATTAGACCCAGTCATTCCAGCCTCTGCTGAAGTGGACAGTTCTCTAGGTAATGGGCAAGGCCTGGAGTTCAGCTCTGGACTGTACTTCATTCTGGACTCTACATGTTCTGATCACCATAGCCTGTATGTTATCCAAGAACAAAAACACCCCATGTGGAAACCTCTGACTCAGGCTGTTCTCTTGGCCGTGGGGTGGGGGTTTGGGATCAAGATAAATACTTTACACAGGCTCACTATACACATGGTTTCTACAGAGAATGCCTCATTGCTTGCTACCTGTTTTCTGACAAGGCGGACTTATCCTTTCCGGCAATGGGGCTCTGAGCAGAGAGCCTTATCATCTCAGGAGGCCACAGGGATACCACATAGCTTTGTCACGGACACGCTCTGAGTGCTGGCAGAGAACGATTGGGACCCACGTTCTACATCACAGGCTTCATTTTCCTTTCTCGGGATCTGCCTGTGGTCCTCGAACGATTTCCCATGGAACCCAGGATCTCCATGTGAGAAGAAAGTCACCTCTTCAGAGGTCATGACCCCAAAAGATCAGTACTGTCTAGTCCAGTGACTATGCCAGGGAATGAGAAAGGCTGGTGACTTCTAACCAAGGGTCTTCCCCTTGGTGTTGAAAGTTGTGACCCCCCCAAAGATAATGGCCGATGTTGGGTAGTGTTCAAGGCAGTAATGGAAACCACTGAAAGAGGAGGCAGCTGGTCACCCATACCACCCCGGCTCTCCAGGAGTGCTGGTTTAAGCCTTCTTCTTATGGGCAGTCTGACCCTCTGATGTGGCTGTGAGACAATAATGGGTTTGTATCACACTATCTGTTGCATGACTCTATTCCTGGGCACACCTGAATAGATGTCTGCTCATCCCAGATAGGGAACTGACGATAGACCAAAGCACAGATACCAAGTCCAACTCAATGAACTAAGGAGTGTTATTAGTGTCACTTATAGAAGTATGGGTGAGGGGATACTTCTGGGAGTGGAAATGACACACAGACAGCTACATCACCGAAGCCTACCCCAGCATGACTGACAACTCAGAAAAACTGGAAACCTGAAGCACACAGTACAGCCCGGAGACATTTACACATGTCAGAGAGTGTCCTTTCCATGTATTTTAGTTGGTCTGATCCAGGAAGCTCAGTGGGTTTCTGGCTCTTCCAGGTTGTTTGGCTGGTCTCTGTTTCTTCTGAACTGCTAAGCTGGTCTCTGTTTCTTCCAGACTGCTGAGCTAGCTTGCTGGCTAGTTTTATGACAACTTGATGCAAGCTTGAGTCATTCAGGAAGAGGGAATCTCACTCAGAAAATGGCCCCAACAGATTGGCCTGAAGACAATCTGTGGTGCTTTTTCTTAATTAGTGATTGATGTGGGAGGGTTCAGCCCTCTGTGGGAGGTGCCGCCCATGGGCAGGTGTTCCTTGGGTGTATAATAGAAGCAGGCTAAGCAAGCCTAGGGGAACAAGTAATCAGCACTTCTCCATGGCCACAGTATCAGTTCCTGCCTACTTCCTTCAGTGATGTAAGAACTGTAAGCTGAAAACCCCTTTCTCCTCAAATTACTTTTATCACAGCAATAAAAACCCTAACTAAGACAGCTGGTTTCTGCTCCTTCCAGAGGCCTGGGTTTGTCTGAAAATGACTCTCAACAATTTTTACTACTAATATGCTCTTGGGGAAGGAGGCGCATAGTGAATCTGGTCTGTTTTGAGGACTTCCCGAAGCTATTTTGAGTCATTTACTTCCTGGGTTGAGGAGCTTCCCTGGAGGATGAAGTGTTTCTATTGCTGTGATGAGACACTATGACCAAAATGCAAGTTTGAGAAGAAAGGGTTTATTTGGTTTATACTTCCACATTGCTATTCATCACTGAAGGAAGTCAGGACAGGAACTCAAACAGGGCAGGATCCTGGAGACAGGAACAGATGCAGAGGTCATAGAGATGAGCTGCTTACTGCATTGACTCATACGGCTTGCTCAGCCTGCTTCCTTATAAAAGCCAAGACTACCTGTCCAGGGATAGCACCACCCACCATGGGCCTGGCCCACCCCCATTGATTACTAGTTGAGGGAACGCCTAACAGCTGTATCCTCAGCTGAGACTCCCTCCTCTCTGATGACTCTAGCTTGTGTCAAGTTGATACACAAAACCATCAAGTACACCTTAGCACACCCAGTCATAAAATATTTGGTCATTTCGACCTCCCCTTGTATATTCTATATCTTAAGAGGTTTCCTTCCAGGACGGAAGGCTTTAATCTAGGAGGAAACTGCCCCATGACAAGGGTTTACCCTCATTCAGGAACACATCACACAGGAATTACTCTCTGACTGCATCACAGGGTTGCCTGACAGGAACTCTAAGCCCCAAATTTGGATTCTAGGAGCATATGCTGCTGAAAGACAGAATTCTTGGGATCGTGTTCACAGCAAGCCTCTGCCCTGTACATTATATTTCTAAAAGTCATAGGCTATAGGTCTTGAATGAGACAGTACATTTTAAGTGTGAGTTGCAACTAGCCTATAAAATAGGGAGTTGGCACAGACGTGGGAGCTCAGTATAACCACAGCCTGTTTTCTTCTTGAGGATTGGAGATGTGCTGATCACCGTGTACAGTTATCTATGCTCCAAGTATCCTGACCTTCAGCAGGGAGAGGTTCAGTTGAGGTAAATTGAGGTCTGTCTCATTTGTAAACTTGGAAAGAACGGTGGAGGTCTTGAGGCATTGACTGTCCTGAGAGCTCATGTGGTTATTGCTTTAAAGCTTTCATCTTGATCTCTGCTGGTGGTAAACCTGGAAGACTATCACTGAGGGCCCTGCAACACTCACGTCTTGTCATATCCATGTAGCTCTTGTGAGTCTTTGCTTCTGGCGCCAGGATCGTGTAATTGTACAATTTAGAAACTAGCATCTAGTGTGTTTGGGTGCTATAACAAAATATAGTCTGGGTAAGTTAATTTTTATTTATTTGTTCATTTTGTTTTTTTAAGACAGGATTTCTCTGTGTAACCATGGCTATATTGGAATCCACTCTATAGATCAGGCTGGTCTTTTAGTCATAGATCTGCCTGCCTCTGCTTCCTGGGTGCTAGGATTAAAGGTGTGCCCAACCACCACCAGACAGAGTCTGGGCGAGTTATAAACAGTAGAATTTTATTTCTCATAGTTCTAGAAGCTGCGAGTTCATGATCACCAGGAGATTCAGTGTTTGGTGAGGGCAACTTCCTCACAGATGGTACCACTTGTGTGTTTTCAAATGGCAGGAGATATAAAGCCACCTTAACAGTCTTATGTAAGGCAATTGATGTAACAAATTAAGTATCCCCTAAAGAGGCTGGAGAGATGGCTCAGCAGTTAAGAGCACTGACTGCTCTTCCAGAAGTCCTGAGTTCAAATCCCAGCAACCACATGGTGGCTCACAACCACTTGTAATGATATCTGATGCCCTCTTCTGGTGTGTCTGAAGACAGCTACAGTATACTCACATATAATAAATAAATCTTTAAAAAAAAAAGTATCTCCTAAAAAGCCCCATCTAACATCATCCTCTGGGTCAGGTTCCCACACAGGAGCCTGGGAGACATGACATTTCAGACCACAATAGTTTTGCCCTCCCTTTAAGTCCTGGACAGTTTGCACTGAGGCCTCTAAATGCACACAGCTTTTTAAGCATTTTGTACAAACAGCATCGAGTCACAGCTTCAGAAGTTTTGTGTCTCTCCTTCAGATGCCCTTAATTACTCATCTGCATCTTTCATCCCTGTTCCTCTTTCCTGACTCGAGACCACAAGCTTTCGATACAGTAAACACAGTGCCCTGCCCATTTCCCATATTCTGCCTGTGCTGGTGCTGGTCTCTACAGCCTGGCCCTTTGATGGTATCTTGGAGAGACTCCCTACTGTTAGGGGATGGTTTGTGCACTGCGTATTTCAGATGCTGATTTCTATGCCCAGAGATGTTCTTGCAGTCCGGACGTTGGCATTGTCACGGATATTAGAGCATCTCATGTCTCAGTGATGTGTAAAAATGATTTTCCCATCACCTCTGAATGGCTATAATAAAGAGGTGGTCAGCCTATAGCTAGGCAGGAGGAGAGGGGAGACTGGACTTCCGATCTGACAGGGGGTCCTAAGGAGGGACAGAGGGGTCGGGGGAGGGCCAGGAGGATTCTTCATGAGCAGGTCACCATGGGAGCAGCCATGAGGACACACATGAAGCAGAGTGGGCCAGGGCAAGACTCAGATGGCAAGTAATAGGACATGTGGCCTGGAAGTAGTCCAGGCCAGCATGATCAGGTTAGAATAGATGAGTATCGGTCCACCATAGTGCTTGAAGCCTTTTAATAAATATTAGGTTGCTGTGTCATTTATTTGGGAACAAGGCTGGGGGGGGATGTGTGTAGAAAAGCCCAGAATTAACACTTATATCCTACTTCAAGGGTTTCAAGCTTAGGTTCCATGACCCTTGGATTTCAGGACAGCACCTACTGTCACCATGAACCTCTGCAGTACAAAAAGGAGCTTCCAGGTGCTGTGTGACAAAAGTTTTCCTGGGGATATGGAACACTCGTAACTATTCACCCCTTGTCATGACAGACCAAAGCACAGATACCACCTGAGTCCAAGTTGGTAACCAATGCATTTTATTGTTGTTGCTTTCAGGAGTGGAAATGATTAAAAAGACAGCTGCATTACCAAGGCCCAGCCCAACATGGCTGACAGCTCACAAAAGCTGGGATTGGAGAGCACACTGCACAGCCTGCAGGCTGCCCAACAGATTGGAGAGCTTCCTTTTTATGTGCCTCAGTTGGTCTAAACCAACCAGCTTGGCTGGTTTATGCTTTTTCAAGGCAGGTGTTCTGGTCCCAGTCTTCTTTGCAGCTCAGCTTCCTATAGTCTGAGAGGGACTTTCTCGGCTTTTACTGTTTACTTTGGTAGGGAGGGACTTAGTGAATCTGCTTAGTTTCAGGAGCTTCCTGAAGGTAATTTGAGTTGTTTACCTTCCGGTTTGAGGAGCTTCCCTGCAGGATAGAATGTTTCACTATCAGAGAAAACTAGCACAATACTAAGTCAAGAAGGCTTAGTCAAGAAGGCTTAGTCACGGAGATCACTGGTTTGTTCTTATGAGGACCTGAGTTTGATTCCCCACACCCACATGTTGGTTCATAACCATCTGTAACTCCAGTTCTAGGGGATCCAGCGCCCTCTTCTGGCCTTCCCAGCAAACACACACAGTACATATACATATATGCATGCAGAACTTTCTTATACATTAAAGAAAACATTTTTAAGGACATCTACACATATTATGTTGGAGGATACATCTAAAAAGGGACTTTCTTGCTGTAAAAGTTTATAGGAGGTGAGACAGAAGCAGCCCCAGTCCACTCCAAACACCATGTGCTGCAAAGGGGTAGAAACTACCTGTGTTTCCTTATCAGCAGGCCACTCTGGAGCTAGAATGCTACTTACTACTCAGTCATTTTAAATGGAACTATTCTCCACACATTAACTCTGAGAGACCATTAGGTCTCTGAAAACAAATCCTCAGATTGCCTTGGTCAGACTTAAAGATAAGGTTGTATTTCTACTCAACTCATTTAATGCTATTTTCTACTGACTTTTCAGATAAGATGCAATTTCAGTAAAAATATCATACATGACATAGTGCTTTGCTTTGTAACAAGTTACCGAATGTTTTGCATTTGATCTAATTTTTAAAAGAAACCTTTTTTCTTTTTTTCTGTGAAAGAGATGCTCACAGACACACCCCTACACCTTAGTTTAGAGCACTTAAGAGTAGTAACCTGAGCGGGTTAGTCCAGGTGAGAGGGGAAGCGTGCTGCTAGACAGAGCACACCTACTTTACGGAGTTCTTGCCGTTTTTAATCACTTGCTCACCTTCTCTACGTGAGGTGAGCTAGAGAGCTCGCACGGTGGCTTGCAAAGGCTCTATCATAGCTCTGTTCCGGCTTCATGGAAGAGGGCAAACACTGTTTGTACAGTCAGGAAAACGTTTGGCAATGCCTAGAATAGGCTGTAGAAAGAGGCTGGGCACTACTGCATCTCCCAAAGTTAAGCTGATAAGATTACTAAGGTTACTCAGTTCCTCTGCTGAACTGCCAGGGACAGTGTAGATTCTTTCCTTTTGGAGTGGGGGTGGGAGAAGCAGGCCACTGTTTTCTACCGAGGAAAGTATTTTAATGCATAATCACTAGCCCTGAGCGGGAAAGTTGGCTGGGCACTTAAGAGCACTTGTTGCTCCCCGGAGACATAGTTCTGAGTCCCAGCACCTGCCTGGTGGCTCACAACTGTCTGTAATTCCAGTTTCAGAGGATCTGGCACTCTCTTCTGACCTTCATGGGCACCAGGGAGGCATGTGGTACACACACATACATGCAGGCAAAACACTCATATTCATAAAATAAATTAACCCAAAATTTGAAAAGCATTGCAGTCTAAAGCTTTGCTGAGAGCTCTTGCTATTTTTAAGTTACATTTTATTTTGCCCATGTGTTGGGGGTGTATGCGCCATAGCCTGTATGTTTGGAGGTCAAAGGATAACTTGTGGAGTAGGTTCTCTTCTTGACACCCCGTGGGCCCCAGGACTCAAAATTGGGTTCTAAGGCTTGGCACCAACTGCCTTTATCCCTTGAGCCATCTCTTCCACCCATCTCCTGCTATTTTTAACTGTGGAAACTCTTGAGGGCTACTTGGTGCCAAGGCCAGTGGGTGACCTCAGTGTCACCCCTCACAAAGGGAGGGTGTGGAATGAACAAAATATGCCATCTTAAAATATATTTCTTGTTGTGGAGTGACCATTCTGAGAAACTGCAGACACAAGCATAAGTCAGAAAACCACTCTGGAAACGAAATGGACATGGGTTGTCTACATTAAGTAATCAGGTGTTTTATCTCTGTTTGGTTCCCCATGCAGCCCAGAGATTGTCGCCTGTCCTTTGTAAGTAATTTAGTGAAACCTCTTGGTTCTATGGGACTAACTTTGGGACTCCTACAGTTCACAGAACACTTCCTTCCCTTGTCACCCCCAGGAGTCCCCGGGACGGTGAATCTCTGTGTAGCATAGGAACTCTGGCTTTCACTAAGCCCCATGCGTCCGAATGCAGCCTTGGGTCCATAAGATCTACCTGTGGCACACTCCAGACAGACCCAGTCCAGACCAGTGAACGTACCTTGCTCGGGAGTGGGGGGGGGGTGTTCTTCCTCCCCGTCTGGAGCAGTCAGACCAAACACGAGTCTGATGAAATGTCTCCCGTTTGTTTTAAACTTACTGGCATTTTCCTTTTTAAAGTTATATAGGTGCAACCTGTGGTCGGATTTGGATAAGTAACCACCTATTTGCACAGGGTGGCGCCCCTCACAAGTTCCCCCCCCCCCCCCGTTCTGAAGTATTTTTATAACATTAGTTTGGCTGTGGACTTCAGTTTGCGATTATTTCCGTCAGGTGGGGCAGGACGACTTCCGCAGGCCAAGAAGCCGCAGAGGCAAGCGAGAACTACGAGGGCGGAAAGCCAGGAGCGCCCACGGACTCCGGAAGCCCAACCCTTCGCTCGGCCAGGCTCCGCCTGCACTCAGCACTGGCCACCCCCGAACCCTCGCTTTAGGGGCTCACCGGAGAACCGCGACTTGCCCACCACGCTTCACGGGTCCCAGCATCTATAGAACACCGACAGCCCGCCTCACTGGGCACTCTGCTCGAAGTACCGCCTTCCCTTACTGACTGACGTGTCTCTACACCAATAGAAGGTGGTTGTTCCACAACAGCCCCGCCCCCCCACCCGTAAAGCTCGAAACCTACCCCCAGTCCTGCAGGGGCAACCCAGCAGTACTTAGCGAGCGACGTGGCTCTGCACCAATCGGAAGTGGTTCAGTCTGTGCCCCGCCTCCCGGAGCTTGCGGTGCAAGCTCTGGCCTCCGAGGCAGAGCTGCGATTGTAGGAGAAGGGCCGTGGAGCCGCGCTATGCAGCCGCCCGAGGACGCCACAATGCGCGGCCCGCTGGCCCTAGTGGTAGGTATGGTCGGGTGAGACACGGCCCTGTCCTCTTGTCCCTTCCTCCACGGTAGTCGTCCTGTCTCGGGCTCGCAGCCTCTAGGTTTCATGTAGGCTGCCACGGGTTCAGGAACCTCGGCTTGGAGGGTTCCCACCATTCCGTTTCGAGGTGGACGTGTGCACAGATGGAGCTCCTGTCCGAGCTCCTACGGTATGCACACCTACCTGCCCATCACTCTAACGCTCTTCCCCCTTAACCCTGCTCGCCGGCTTGCCACACCTGTGTTAATACCTAGCCGGTGGGTTAGATGTCAGAGGGCAGGGCACATGAAGTATGGTTCACAGACACATCGCCAAGTGATTGTATTTTTTCATGCCACTCTTACTGAAATTGGAAACCGGTAAATCAAGGCCTTTGTCAGAAATTTTTATCGTTTTTATGTTGTGAGATCTGTAGCTCTGGTTGGCCTGCAACACATGCAGCTGAGGATGACCTTAAAACCCTCCAACATCTGAATCATACTGATAACACATGAGTCATAACACTCTTCAGTTAAAATCTTGAAAAAGTTAAAAATGTTCTTTTCCTTTACAGAGTAAATCCAGAGGACTGGGGTTTAACTCTGACATGAATTTGAAAGTCCCTGGGTTCAATCGCCAGTAGCTAAATAAATAAAGTCTTTAAGCAGCATGTTTTAAAAATAAACAGGGATAGGATACCACGTTGGATCATCAGCTCCTCAAAGAGCATTTCGTTTGTAAAGAACTGAGTTTTCAACACTCCTGTGTAAGCTTCTTATAACCATGTTCAGATTCAGTAATTTAAAGTATATTATGTGTAAATGGTCTCTATAGTGATCTACATAGATATTGTCTATATTATATGTAGACCTTGTCTGTAGAGATTATATGGCTATTGTCTGTGTTGTATATAGCTATGTAACATGTACTTATACGTCTTATGTTCACGTCTATCTAGCCTATTGGTTTTACTGCTCAGAAACATGTCTAATTTTCTTCTTTCACATTAATTCAAGAGTGATGTCAACTGTTAATTTCTGTGTCTATTCTTTACTGCCTACTGTATTCTATAAAATTGAGGCAGTTCCTCGTTCTTTTGGCTGTCAGGTTTCAGTGATTTTATTCCATACTACTCTAGAAAATTTTGACTTTGTGAGACTCCCTGAGAAAAAGGGCTGGTGCCAGAATTCAAATGTAGAACAAAGATTAAAAGGCCTCTCCATGCCCTCGTGGTCCAGCCTGGCTCTTTGATGACCTGTGATGACCCCTATGAAGGGGTCAGTCTGTCAGAGTCGGGTTTTCATGAGCAGGAGATAGATGTTTAACCGGAATGATGGTGCTTTTGCCTAGTGATTAAAATCATGAATTTACCATTGGATGAGGGGGTCATTTAGATGCTTTTAAGGTTTCCCCTCCCTTTCAAAAGAGTCTAGAAGGGAATGGAAACAGATAGACCAGTGGGTAAAGGCACTTCCCACCAAGCTTGATAACCTGAATTCATTCCTCATGGTCATGTGTACAGTGCAATAACTGATGAATAAATGGAACACTTTTTAAAAGCATCAAGAACCTAAGGGGACACCTATGGCCTATTGGATATCGTGGACCAAATGAATGCCACGAGCTTAAAGAGAAGAAATAGACATTTTTGTTTGTTGGGCCCCATCATGAGGCCTGGTTCTAGACCTGAAGGCCAGGGCTTCATCTGTGGGATAAACATTTCATGGATGCCGAGGGGAGTGCGGTTCTCCGTGGCTGTTTGTTAATCTATTTCTCTGAATTCCAGTCTATCATCCTCCCGGTGCACAATGCTGAACAGTGGTTAGATGAGTGCTTGATGTCTGTTTTACAGCAAGACTTTGAAGGTGCCTTGGAACTCTCTGTTTTTAATGATGCCAGCAAGGTATTTATGGGCCAGCTGCTGGGTGATTTAATGCTTTACAGAACACATTTGAGGGACGTTTCCTGACCTGCTGTGTCATACTTGCAGGACAAGTCTAGGGCCATCATTGAAAAATGGAAGGTGAAACTGGAAGATTCTGGCATCTCTGTAGTCATCGGAGGCCATGACTCTCCTTCTCCCAGAGGAGGTAACATTAAATTGTAATTATGGTTTCTTAGCAACCTACAAACTTAAATGATTTCATATTGTTACAATCTGGAGAAAAGTATCCTGGTGGAAAAAAAAAACATTCTGGTAATCCCCAGGTCTGGTGATTAGATCTGCTGCCTACGGAGAACCAAGTGGGCCTCAGTGTGTGTGTGTGTGTGTGTGTGTGTGTGTGTGTGTGTGTGTCTGTCTCTGTCTCTGTCTCTGTCTCTCTCTCTCTCTCTCTCTCTCTCTCTCACACACACACACACACACACACACACAGCAGGCTGACCTAGAACTCACAGAGATCTCTCTGCCTCTGCCTACCTCTGCCTCCCATTCAGTCAGTTTCTCCTTCTTTGCTAAGGACTTATTGCTCTATCTATGTGTTCGCTCCCAATTTGTAGGGGGAGACTAATCCATGTGTAGTTTTAGGAGCTGTTGTCTTTGAGAGATGATAGGGTTGTGGGGTAGAGATTCATGAATGGAAATAGGATTAGTGCTTTATGGGAAGGGCTGCAAATAACCCTTTACCATTCTCATGTGTGAGGATAAAAGGGAAATAACCTCAATGAATCAGGAAGCCCTCATCAGATACCGAATCTGCTCACACTTCCATCTTGGATATATGACTCTCTCTTAAGTGCATGGGTTACTCTGTTTCCAGGCAATCGCCAGTGTAGTTCGTGTCTATAATTCCTTAAGCACAGTTTTACTAATATTCATCTATTGTAATGTACCAATATCTCATTCCTTATTACAGAATAATTCAGTTGTATAGGTAAACTATATTTTGTTTATCCATTTCATCAGTTGATGGGCATTTAGACTTTTCCACTTTTTGGATGTTCTTGTCAATGGTGTCAATACAAATACTTGTGTACACATTTTTGTTTGAACACCGAGTTTTCAACTACTTTGAATACATGAACATTGTTTTTCAAATTTATTAAGCATATACCTTATAATTTTATATTTTCCAACTTGAGGACCCACCAAGCACAGTACAGTACTATTTGACACTTTCCAGTGGGTCCTACTTACTCATAGTCAGCTACTTGTCACTTGTCATTTTCTTTTGTAATTACTTCTGTAGCCATTCTAGTGAGTGTGAGGTATTTGATTGTGGGTTTGTTTGTGTTTCCAAATGGCTAATGATGTTGAGCCTTGCGTTTACATTCTGGCTGTGTGTATCTTTGGGTCAACTCTTTGTCCATTGTTTCCTTGAGTAGTTTTTCTTTTCACTGCTGAGCTATAGAAGCAGTGTATCTATGTGGCATACCAGGGCATTATTAGATGTATAGTTTACATACACTTTCTTATAGTCTTTGGATTCTATTTTTAGCCTCATGTGGTAGTTACCTTTGGTGCACAGAAGTTTTCAGTTGATGAAATCCAGTTTACTTTTTCTCTGTGGCATGTCTTTTGGCGTCAGTATTGCAAACAACTGTTGCTACATCAAAGCAGTAAAGAAATTACTCCTTTTTTTTTTGCTTTAGGGATTTTTATTCTTTTATTGCTTATATTTAGTCTTCAGTCCATTGTGAGTTAATTCTTATATGACAGAACTATTAATTTTTATAAATGTTTAGCCTCCTGACTAAAACATCTTTTTTGAAGAATCTGTAGGTGTTATATACACCTACAGATCCTGGTAATCTCCAGGTCTAGTGATTAGGACTGCTGCCTACTGAGAACCAAGTGGACCTCAGTGTCTGTCTGTCTGTCTGTCTGTCTCTGTCTCTGTCTCTGTCTGTCTGTCCGTGTGTGTGTGTGTGTGTGTGTGTGTGTGTGTGTGTCTCTTTCTCTCTCTCTCTCTCTCACACACACACACACACACACACACAGCAGGCTGACCTAGAACTCACTCACAGAGATCTATCTGCCTTGTTTCAACTCTATTCAGTATTCTTTCTGTTTTAATGTTTATGGGTGTATGTCGGTATACCATATGAGTGCGCCTGGTGCCTGTGGAGGCCAAAGAGGGTGTCAGATTCCTGGAGATGAGTTACAGGCACTTGTCAGCTGCCACCTAGGTGCTGCGAATCGAACTTTGGACCTCTGGAAGAGCAGTTGGTGCTCTTAACCACGAGCCATCTCTCTAATCATGAACAGCTCTTTCGTACTTTTCCCCCACACCCCCACCCCACACCCCCACCTCTTGCCTTTTCAATATAGAGCTTCTCCGTGTAGCCCTGGCTGTCCTAGAACTCGCTCTATAGATCAGGCTGGCCTCAAACTCAGAGATCCATCTACCTCCCAAATGCTGGGATTAAAGATATGTGCCACCATGCCTGTCATCAAGAGCTTTCTTAAGAAACGTTTTTATCTGGGTGGTTGTCCTGAGATTGTTGTTAGGCGTCAGTTAACCCCAGAGGCACAAGGTCACTTTGGGACTGTTCTCCCTTGATCTGTGTGGCCAGCCTTATGCCCGAACCATGATTTTGGCCGTTGTAGCTTTTTGTTTTATTTTCTGTTCATCTTTGTTACATATACAAGCAAACGCTCAACCGTTGATGTATGTTCTCACCCAGATAAATTGTTTTCTTAGTTTCCTACTTGGACTGCTCATTTTTCTAATTGTTGGTACTGTAGATCTTACAGCTTTGATTAGTTTGTTTATTTGCACAAATAGGTTATTTTTTAAAGATAGAGTCGTGTATTAACAGAAATAGGGGTAGTTTTCCTTCTGATTGGGGTGTGTGCGTGCGTGTGTGTGTGTGTGTGTGTGTGCACGCGCGTGTTTTGTACGCATGAGTGTGTGTTGTATGCATGCGTGTTTACATGTTCATGAGTGTAGAGGCTAGATGTTCATGATCATTCTCCACCTTATTTCTTGAGAGAAGGTCTCTGTACTGACTGGTTTTGTGTGTCAGCTTGACACGAGCTGGAGCTATTACAGAGAAAGGAGCCTCCCTTGAGGAAATGCCTCCATGAGATCAAGGTGGGAGGGCCCATTGTGAGTGATGCCATCCCTGGACTGGTAGTCCTGGGTTCTATAAGAAAGCAAGCTGAACAAACCAGGGGAAGCAAACCAGTAAGAAACATCCTCCATGGCCTCTGCATCAGCTCCTGCCTCCAAGTTCCTGCCCTGTGGGAGCTCCTGTCCTGACTTCCTTTGGTGATGAACAGCAATGTGGAAGTGTAAGCTGAATAAACCCCTTTCTCCCCAACTTGCTTCTTGGTCTTGATGTTTTGTGCAGGAATACAAACCCTTACTAAGACAGTCTCTTACTAAACCTGGTGTTCACTGACTGGGCAAGACTAGTTGGCTAATGCTCTTTCTGTCTGACTCCCCAGGGCTAAGATTATAAATATATAGCACCATGCGCTGCTTTTTATGTGGGTCGTAGAGAAACAGTTTCTCATGGTTGTATGGAAGCACTTTGCTAACTGAGCTATTTCCCCATCTCTTTTTAAAGATTTTTTTTTTTAGGACAAGTTTTCACTGTGTTGACGAGGCTGGCTTAAAATTTAACAAGCCTCAGCCCCCCAGTTTCTGGGATTAAAGGTGTGAGCCGCTGCACCTGGCTTTTATTAAGGCTTCTTGTATGTGTGTTTGTAAGGAATGTTGTTTTTGGTCTCCCGTTCTTAAACTATTTTTTGGTGGCTTGGATGTCAGGAATTCTGGCCTCTAGGACAGCTTAGGGAGGGGGAATGTATTCTAGTTTTTGGAAGCATTTAAGAAGGACTAGCGTTAGTTCTCTTTGGCGAAGCCGTTAGATCCTGGGCTTCTTTCTTTGTTTTGTCCCTGAGTTCTCACTTTCTAGTTTATACGGCAGGAGTCTCTCTGCTTTACTCAGGCTCCTGACACGGTGTCCAGAGGCTCCAGCCCTCCGAGCCCTTGGCAAGGCGTGTCGTGATGTGTTTCAGTGGTTTGAGTCTTTCCTTTGTTCCCATCTAGCTATGTTGGTTACTTTGTTACTTCATTTAAGCAGAGGCTCTCTGGTCATAATTTTTGTCTTTTGACCAATGGATCCTTTTATCAGTATAATGATGTTAGGTTTTGTTTATTGGTTTTATCTGGTGTTTGCACAGCCACCCAGCTTTCTATGTGATGAGTGCATGGGATAGTTTTTACATGCTGTTTTCGATCTTATTGTATGCCTTCGGATCCCTTACGACATTTGGAGGAGTCATTTTAAAATTTATTCTTATTTTGTTTTGAGACAGTGTCTTACTGTGTAACTCAGGCTGGCCTTGGTGGCCTTGCCTCAGTTACTCCAAATGCTGAGATTGTAGCTGTAAGCTGTCTAGGTGAGTGATTTTAAAAAATTGTTCTGCCTTAGTCAGGCAATGGTGGCGCACGCCTTTATCACAGAACTTGGGAGGCAGAGGCAGGCAGATCTCCGAGTTTGAGGCCAGCCTGGTCTACAGAGCAAGTTCCAGGACAGCCAGGGCTACACAGAGAAACCCTGTCTCTTAAAAACCTAAATAAATAAATAAGTAAATAAATTGTTCTGCCACTATTTACCTTTTAATTGGAGAATTTAATCCACTTAAATATAACTGTACTTCACCTATAAGGAGGACATTTGCTATTAATTGTTCTGACTTCTAAATGTCTTCTCTCTCTTGTGTTCATTCCTTACTCTTGTAATTCTGCTTTTTGGCGGGTGTTTACTTGTTTCTGGGTGTTCTGTTTGATTCCCTTAATTCCTTTCTATGTGTTTTTGTTTTTTGTTTTGTTTTGTTTTTGTTTTTTTGAGACAGGGTTTCTCTGTGTAGCCCTGGCTGTCCTGGAACTCACTCTGTAGATCAGGCTGGCCTTGAACTCAGAAATCCACCTGCCTCTGCCTCCCAAGTGCTAGGATTAAAGGCGTGCACCACCACTGCCCGGCTTTTCTATGTGTTTGTAATTAGTTAATATAGGGATTATAATAGTCATTTCATCATTAATCTAAATTGAGTTAATAGCATTTTAGCCTCAGTTCCTCACACCTCTCCACTCCTTACTTGATGTTACAAAAATTACATCTTTGTTGTATGACCGTAGAGGTACATTTATAAATTGTGCCTATTGACCTGGATTATGTTGTCCTACGTGTCATCTCATAAGCCATATTGCAAATATACACAGATCAAAATAAGACAATGCGGTCCTTTTTATATTTGCCTATGCTGCCATGTATCAGTACTGTTCACAAACTTTGGCTTCAAGTTCCTGTTTGGCCCCAGGATTCCCCCCTGACCCTGTGGGCAATCCTCAAACTTCCTCAGTTTTTGTTTATTTGTAATTTCTCGATTCCTTCATTTTTGAAGGATAGTTTTATAGCAATTTTAATTTCATTTTGTTTATGTGAATGCGAGCTGACCCTGCGTGTTCGTTTGGGCATCTTGTGCATGCCTGGTACCATCAAAGGCCACTAGAGGGCACCAGAGTCCTCGGACTTGGAGTCACTGACAGTTGTCAGCCACTTTATGGGTGCTGGGAATTGAACCCAGTACCTTTGGAAGAATGTCCAGTGCTCTTAATGGCTGAGTCATCTATCCCTTGAGCCCCAACAGCTCTAATTTCCATAGGTTATAATATTAGGAATATGCTGCTTCCATGTTGTCTTATGCCGTTGCCAGCGTTTGAGTGAGGTGGGGGGCGGGGGAGGGAGAGTTCTGAGAGCCAGTTTCATGCCATGGCAATGGTATGAAGATCAGAGGACACCTCTTAGGAGTTGGTTCTCACTTCGTACTCCAACCTAGCTGACTTACAAGCTTCTGGGTGATTCTCCTTTCTCTGCCTCCCATCTGGCCATAGTGGTGCTGGGATTATAGATACACACCATTGTATCTAGCTTTTTAAAATTTTATTTTATTTTTTATTTTTAAGAGGAGTAAACTTTTTTTCAAAAGCTGGCTGAGTTGGTTGCCTTGGGGTTATTGTTCAGAGACCAAACCCTTCATCTTCATTGGACTCCTCCATCTCTTCCTTGGCCCTAGGCTTGGCTAGGGCTCAGCAACAGCAAGAAGTTGATAGCAGCAGCACAGGGATAGCAGCCACAAATGCAGTTGGGTCAGTCAAGAATCGACCTTTTCGAAGGTGGGAAGGTCTACTCAGTCTCCACAGACAGAGCCAGGACTTGCTTTAGCAAGCACTGAAGCAACAGTCACATAAATACCTTCCCAAAGAAGGAGCAATACAGTTTCTAATGTGATAGCAATCACTCTGGGGTTGTACATGCTGCCTTGTTTAACATCTGCTGTTTGATCAACCCAACTGCATATCACTTAACATTTCAGTAGTATCCCCCAGAGATTTTAGTGTTAACAAAAGCCTGGAGGAAGGAGGTTTTCTTGGGCCCAAGACCAGTGTTCTGGGGCCGCAATAACTTTACAGGGGGCAGCATTCCCAGTGCAGGAGGCGGCTAGCATCTTATTGGCCAGTTGCATGTCTTCCATCTCATTGAGGTCTTTTTTCTTGTTTCGCACAAAGCCCAGATTTCTCCAACAATGAAGCAACTGTCTCTCAAGAGCTGACTTGTTTTCCAGATGCCCTTGGGGTAGCTTTGGGCATCAGGCTGTTGGCCATGAGTACCACAGCCTTCTCTGGGAGTAACATGCATGTCTGATGGAGTAACATGCATGTCCGGTGGAGTAACGTTCATGTCTGATGGAGTAACATGCATGTCTGGTGGAGTAACGTGTATGTCTGATGGAGTAACATGCATGTCTGGTGGAGTAACATGCATGTCTGATGGAGTAACCTGCATGTCTGGTGGAGTAACGTGCATATCTGATGGAGTAACATGCATGTCTGGTGGAGTAACGTGTATGTCTGATGGAGTAACATGCATGTCTGGTGGAGTAATGTGCATGTCTGTTGGAGTAACATGTATGTCTGATGGAGTAACATGTATGTCTGATGGAGTAACATGCATGTCTGATGGAGTAACATGCATGTCTGGTGGAGTAACCTGCATGTCTGGTGGAGTAACGTGCATGTCTGGTGGAGTAACGTGCATGTCTGGTGGAGTAACGTGCTTGTCTGATGGAGTAACGTGCATGTCTGTTGGAGTAACATGCATGTCTGATGGAGTAACATGTATGTCTGTTAGAGTAACGTGCATGTCTGTTAGAGTAACGTGCATGTCTGATGGAGCCCGCATTTTCTGCCCCACCATGAAGCATTTTGCATGATTATCTAGATGATAGGCGATCTTAAGGAAGTAGTTGGATTTCCAGGTTGCCCAGCCTTTCCTGGGTATTATAGCAGTACATCGGAGGTCGCCATGAAAGGTTAAAAGATTATGTCACTCTAAAGAGTATACCTAGCCATGTACTGCATTTGGCTTCTTATATGGGTTCTGGGGGACACAAACCTACATGTGAGTCACCTCCCTCCCCACTTGGCACCTACACAATTGCTAAGTCTGTTAGTAGAAGAAAAGAGAAAAGCTATATATTCACATTATCTCTTATGTGTTCGGCCCTTACTGGTGCTGTGGTTTTTGAGTGGATTTGAGGGTTCGCCAATTTTTTCAGCTTTAAGAACTTTAGGATTTTTCCTAAGGCTGATTTGCTATCAAGAGATTCTCTCAACTTCAGTTTATCTGGAAATGTGTCCATTTCTCTTTCATGTTTTAGAGTGAGAATCTTGGGCAACAGTCTTCTTTCTGTGGTGCATGCTTCTGGCCTCCTCATTTCTGACAGTAAGCCAACTGTTGGCTACAGTGGGGTTTCCTTCTGTCTTAGTTAGCTTTCACTGTCAACTTGACACTGCCTAGAGTCGCCTCAGAAGGGATTCTCAATTGAAGAATTGCCCAGATCAGTTTGATCTAAAGGATTTGTCTGTGAGGGATCTCTTTAGTTGTTAATTGCTGGAGGGAGGCTCAGCTCACTGTGAATGATCCTGTTCCCTGGGCAAATGGTCCTGGGCTGTAGAAGGAAACGAGCTGAACACAAGTCAGAGAGTGAGTCGGCAGGTAGTGCCTCTCTGAGGTTCAGGTTTTCAACTCCTGCTTGATTTCTGCACTGACTTCCCATAGTGATGGACTATTACCTGGAAGTATAAATCAAATAAAGCCTTTTCTCCCCTAAAATGCTTTTGGTGGGAGTGTTTTATCACAGTAACAGAAAAGTAGAACAGTCCTGTGAGGGATTTTCTTAATCAGGTTATCTGAAGTGTTTCCCTATGTGGGCAGCACCTTTATGTGTATCCTGAATGCTCACGGCCAGGTTCACCTACCTGCTGCTACTGCCATCCTTGTCCAGTATCAAAAGGCAGCTTCTCCTCCAGGCCGTTCGCACCAGATTGGACCACTGAGGTACCCAGCTTCACAGACTGCAGGGTTCTCAACCTCTCCGGTGTGAGACAGTGTTGTACTGACTGAGCCAAACTATTGTCAGTTGTGCAGAGCCTGCTGACGAAAGATCACCACAGCTGAGCCTGTTGACTGTCCACCTTCCCTCACTGGAGAAGAGGTTGGGAAGATCATGAAACCCTCACCTGAGTATCCAGCTACCCTTCCCAACAACTTGTATGCAGTTTTGTCCTAATTACGTAGTATCTTGGGAGAAGGTTAGAGGATATAGTGTGGAAGGACCAGGGGAGGGGCCTCCGTCTGTGTAGCCCCAGGGAAGCTGTCATCCCTACAGACCTTCCAACATGGCCAAATCCTGCCCATAACCCCTCACCCATTTCTCTGTAAGTAAATTTAATAAACTCATCAGTTCCCCAGGTGAGTGAAATCATACCTGGGTTTGTTGTTGAGACCTTAGGAGGAGCAGTGGATGGTGTTTATGTCTTCGTCAAGGAAGGAATTTTAGCAATGGTAAGTCATTAATAGACTACCCAGACATATTGTTTAAGTCAGCCCAATAAATGCTCTTATAATATATATTCACTCTGTCCTGGCTTTCTCTGGAACCCTGATTAATATGCCCTGTAAGTGACAAGCCATTTCCTTCTTCTAAGTATGGAGAGTTATATCTTTTGACATATTTATATCTTTGGCATTGTTTTAAATGTTGTGATTCATTTGTTTTCCTAGTTGGAGTTTACTTGGCTTTCTAAATGCTGATTATTGTTGCTTTTGAATATATCTGGGGAGTTTTCAGCCGTTATGTCTTCTGTTAATTTTTGTTTGTTTCTTCCCGTCACTTGCATGCATACACCATGTATACATTGTGTGCTCAATAGTGTTCCATATTCTCTGCTTTTCCCCTTCTTTTTCTCTGTTCTTCAAGTAGCAAAATCCTTAGGCATCTATTTTTAAGTTTCCAAATCTTCCCAGTGTCAAAGTGGTCTTACGTCTACTACTAAAAATCTATTTCTGTTATTGTACTTGGCAGCTTTAGGAATTTTATTTGATTCTTTAGTCTTGCGTCTGTATTTTTGTGAATGCCGTGTTGAAAAATATGACACTGTCGCAGCTTTATCTGCAGTCATGACTTTCCTGGCATATAATGTATTCGTAGTGATTGCTCTGACTCTCAGCTTTAAACCTGATGTCTGGCCGTCCTTGCTGGAAGTTTCTGCTATCTGCCCTTTGCCCTGAGTGTAGAGCGTGATTGCCTGTTTCATGTCTTCTGTTTTCTGCTGGAAAACGGCAGTCTGGATAGCCGGCATCGGGTTGCTGCTGACATGGCTTGGTGATGCTCCTCAGAGGTGACTTACCTGGGACAGTGACAGTCTTGGCTGGACTGTGGATGTCTTTCTCTCTCCACACCTTCAGCTCCAGTAACTGCTGACGGCGCTGGTTAGTTGTTGTTGCTGTTTTTGGGATATCTAGGCCTGGGTATCACCACACTGTTACATGTGAGGTCTGTACTTTTGTGGACTGTCCTCTGCTAATTCCAAATTTCTTTGGCCGTTGTGGTGGTTTGAATAGGAATGGGCCCACAGGCTCATTTATTGGAATGCTCGGCCATTAGGGAGTGGCACTCCTTGAGAGGGATCAGGAGGTGTGACCTTGTTGGAGGAAGTGTGTCACTGGGGTGGGGGCGGGGCTTTGGGGTTGCAAAAGCTTAAGCCAGGCCCAGTGCCCCTCTCTTCCTGCTGCCTTTGTATCCTGGTGGATCTCAGCTACCATGTCTGCCTATGTGCTGCCATGTTTCTTGCAAGGCTGATAATGGCCTTAAACCTCTGGAGCTGTAAGCAAGCCCCAGTTAAGTGCTTCCTTGTCTAAGAGTTGCCGTAGTCATGGTGTCTCTTCATGGCAGTAAAACACTGAGCAAGATAGCCATATACTCTAGTCAGTCATAGTCCTGTGCTACAAATGAAATAATAGAAGGTTCTGTCTGCCCAAATTTGTTAAAGGAGCTGACGGCTTGTGGCTAGCTAGACAGTAATCCTGATGTCAACACAGCTTGTCTCTCCCCATGGGATGCCTGCCCTATGAACTAAGGTGAGGACATGAGTTTAGTTTGGCTTTATTCAGATTTCGACTGTGCCCTGGTTTTTCCCTCTTGAAGTAAGGAACTGACTTTTAAAAGAGACTGGGTATTTTTAAAGACTGGGATTGTGAAAATTCGCAATGTTTATATTGTAATGTTGATATTAATATGTGGTCTTGGGGGAAGATCAAGAAAGGATTATGGCTTAATGGTGATGTGTTGGCACGTCGAATTGGTAAGAGGTCAGGGTGATGTCCTGCATCTGGGAAGGAGAAACAACCTCAAGTCACTGCCTCTGGCTTCTGCTTTGCAGAGCTGGGAGGGAAGGAGAGGGAGCCAAGTCTGGCCTACACTGCATCCGTTGTTGAGGAGATTTTCTTGGATAATTGTATCTTCATTTGCTCATACTTTGGGCTAGTCATTTCTAGAGACCATGGTGTTTTGTAAGTACTCCCCAGCAGCTTTGCTGAGGAGCAGAACACTTCGTGCTGCCATGCCGAAGCACAGCTTTGGGGCTCCTTCCTGACGCTAACTCCTTGCTCTGCTATCTTAGAGAGCGTGCGCCTTTAACGTGTCGGCCGCCTCCCTTTGAGCGCATACGCCAGAGTCAGGACCTGTAGAGGGTTGGCCTCTGCTGCTACTGATACCCAACACTTTCACACTTTACCTTACGTGGTTGTGAGTCCTCGGCGTGTTGTCTAACTTAGTTTACAGGTTTATGAACGGAATATGAACAAAGAGAAGACATTTCTCAATATCTCCTTATGCGTCTCTCTCCAGGGTCATCCTTTGCTTACCGTACATAGAGACTTCCATCTTACTACCATTCTTCTGCCACGAAGGACTTCCAAAAAGGTTTCTCGTAGTGATTGTCTTCTTTCAGACGTACCTTTTTCTGACGCTGTAAATGTTGGTAGATGGCTCTGTGATTAACACAAGTGTGATTTCCTGTCTACCTCTCTGTTGACCCCAGTTCTTCCCCTGAGGGTGGTGTGCACCCATTCATCTTGAAGCACTTTCCTCTGCGCCTTCCTCTCCCTTCTCACCTCTCTCTTCTTCTTTCCCCCATCTCCTCTCTTCTTCTCCGTCCACGCAGTTCATTTTCCTTTTCCGGACACTCGTGGAAAGAGAAGGAATGGTCCCTCCTGTTTTACATAGGTGGGAATTGAGTTCCCTCAAAGTGTTGTCAGGCTCCTGACTGCTGTCTAGTCACCCAGTCTACACAGTTCAGGATCCTGGGGTGGGATTAACCAACTTCATTGTTTATTTCTCCTCTACCATTAGTTAGATTTCACACATTGTTATGGACTTTCGATGTAGATGGTTTAATCCCGATTAGATATTATACTTTTATTTATTTTTCTATTTTTTTTACTTTTGTATTTTTGCTTGGCATGAGGTGAGAAGTCTAGAAGGATAATGTGTACAGAGAATCTCCTATATGCTGCATGGAAGCATCACCTATCAATAAAAATGCCCATGGTCAATGAGCTGAGGCAGAATTAGAAGGTGGGACTTCTGGCAGGGGGAGAGAGGGGAATTCTGGGACAGAGTCAGGCACGGGATTTGCCTTAAACTCTGGAGGAGACAGTTGCATAAACCTGAGGAGAGGTGACCAACCATGTGGCACACTTAGAATAGAACAAATGGATTATTGAGATATGAGACAGTCAGGGAACAGAGGCAAGGTTACTGACCTAAGCATTTATTAATAAGTATTAAATCTCAGAACCGTTATTTCTGGGAACAAAGAGGATGGGTAGAAAAAGTGTGCAGTTACAATGATGTGAAGTGACATTCACGATGGCAGAGTCCTGAATGCCCCTGACTTGCTAGAAGGAAGCAAGTGACCACTTGGTTGCCAGGTAGAGCCTGGGACGTGAGAGAGCCTTGCTACACCTTCACGGGGCCCCACCATTACTGCCTCTCCTCCCCGAGATGAGAGCCTACCAGACCAAAAACAAACAAAACCTAAAACCCCCAAACAAAAAAAACAAAAACGTTTTTATAAATAAATGTCTGCTTTGATTAGTGAAAACCCGTTCTTTCTTCCGGAGTTTTTGTTATTATAATGTAGTTACATTGTTGAAGCTTGTTGAGGGTCTGTTCTCCTAGGAGTTCTTTTGCTACTTGATTTCCGGTAAGTGGATTCCAGCAGGTAGACCAGAGAAGTAATGTAAGCATGAAACCCAAAGCACAGTGTATTAGGTGCTGATGCAGGGAAGTAGCAGTATCCTGGGGCTGGATTGCCCGAGTGCTGCAATCTCATAGACTCTTGAACTATCTCGTCTCCATGGTAACACTCTGGTTTCTATTCACATCTTGCTTTCTCTTTATTTCCCATTGAAAATGTTTTTTTTCTTACTTTATCTCTCTTCAGTTTTCTGGAGCTACTACTTAAAATGATCTTTGTGCCGGGGATATAGATGGTAAAGTGTTTAAGATTCCTGCTTGTCTGCAGTACCTTTAAAAGTCCTACTTAGTTTGTCTGGGCAAAGAATTCTAGAGGCAAAATAATTTTTCTCATAATGTAAAGGATCACCTCATTATCTTCTAGTGTATCATTATGTTTCTTGCTATTTTAAAGGTATTTTCTTTGAAAGATACCTAAAAAGATAGTTAATACTTCAGTTTTGATATTTTTTTTGAAGTTTCATCTTTTCAAACCATTCGTCTTATAGTCTCATCAAATTCTAACTTAGTGATTTGTTTTGGTTTTCTTTCTTTTCTTCCTTTTTTTCTTTCTTTTTTTAAAGATTTACTTATTTATTGTATGTAAGTACACTGTAGCTGTCTTCAGACATACCAGAAGAGGGCGTCAGATCTCATTACGGATGGTTGTGAGCCACCATGTGGTTGCTGGGTTTTGAGCTCAGGACCTTCAGAAGAGCAGTCAGTGCTCTTAACCGCTGAGCCATCTCTAAGGCCTTAGTTTTGAAATTTTTGATGTTGGGTCAAGGTTTTTGTTTCTCTTTCCCTTTATTTTCAAGATTAAATGATTTGCCTCACAGTCTTTCTGCTCATTGTAATAAGTCAGGGACTTTAAGGTCTAGACTTGAAAAGAATGCGCCTCATACAGTGCTGAATATTAGAACAGAGGTAGGTCGGGTCATTCTTAGTGACAGATGGGTCCTTTTTGGCTTTTAATAAAAAGAAATTTAATTTTTAATACTTATTTAATTTACAGTGTGAGTGGGTTTGAGTGTGAGGGCACGCATGTGTAGGTCAGATGATAACTCGTGGGATTGATTCTCTCTTTCTGCCGTGTGGGTTCTGGGATCACACTCAGATCCTCAGCCTTGGTGGCCAGTACTTTTACGTTACGAAGCCATCTCAACCAGCTGTGTAGAGCTGGTAAGTTGGTTCCTTGCTTCCAGGGTTGGCTGCATTTGAAACCATCAGTGATCATTTAAAACCCCAGGTGCCTAAGTCCTTCCTGTGGTGTTCTCACAGAATCTGTCTGGAATACTGTTTCAGCATTGGAAGTCGTGGAAACATCCCAGGGGTTCTGAGATGAACTTGAGGTTGAAAACCACTGCTCTAACATTTCAGGAGTAGCATACTGTCTTAGTCAGATTTCCATTGCAGTGATAAACACCATTAACAAAAGGATCCTGGGAAGGGTAGGGTTTATTTTCACCCTATAGTCCATCATTAATGGAGTCAGGGTGGGAACTCAAAGCAGGATCCTAAAGGCAGAAATAGAAGCAGAGACCATGGAGAAACACTACTTATCTGTTTGTACTTCCTGGCTCACTTGGTTTGCCTTCTTTTATACCCCACTACCAGCTTAACTTACACCCCACTACCACCTGACCAGGATTGGTATCACCTACAGTGGGCTGGGCTACATCAGTCATCCGCTAAGAAAATGCCCCATAGATTTCAAAGAAAATGCAATCTGATAGAGGCATTTTGTCAGTTGAGGTTCCCTTTCCTCAGATCACTCTAGCTTAAGTCGACTGTCAAGCCAGCACATAGACCCTGTTCCCTTTTTTGACAGTGTCCAGATTGGGTAGTCTGTGTAGTTCCAGTGTATTTCAAGGGCAGCAGGCAGCAGGTAAGGGTTCCCTCTAGAGCACATGTTGTGACAGCCTGAATGTGTCGGGCCTGCTGCTGCTGCTGCCGCCGCTGCTGCTAACTCCCCAAGCCTGGGCTCTCAACAGCTTCCTTTGAGATCTTGGAGTAGAGCTGTGTGAGTGGGAGGTGGAGGGAGGAGGTAAGTGCGCTTGGCATGATTTGATGGCTCTCAGGAAGAGGAATAGCAGCAGGAAGAGACAAGCCTTGGCGTTACCAGACCTGGTGCTACACCGCCACCCTTCCTTCCTTCTCTCCATCTTTGCTGCTAATGTTGCATCTGGAGGGCCGTTTTAAGGAATATGGATGGTAGAGGACCTGCCCCTCAGGTCACTTCGTGGTCCTGCTCCGCCTCCTTCCTGCCTATCCACTTGCCCACCCACCCTCTTGCCCTCCTTCCTTCTTCACCATCTCATTGTATAGCCCAGGTTGGCATCAGACTTGAGTAATCCTCCTGCCTCAGTTTCCTGTTATTATAGGCCTGTGCTACCGTGTTTGCTTTATTTGATGATTGTTAAGAGAGCGCATCACCCTGGTTTTCATTTCAGTTTTTGGTCTATCATCGCCCCCCAATATCCAGACACCAATCTGGGAGCATGGAATACTGGGTCTCAGTGTCTTAAGGACCTTGGACATAATTTATGTGCCCTCTCAAAGTAGCTTATACTTCACCCGCTCCCAGTCTGGAAGCCTGCTCTTGCGGCCCGCTGTGGGCCCTGCTAGTGTTTAGTTTATCTTGTGTTTGTTGTTCTGAGTGACGTACAGGGTAGATGTTGGAAGCTGAAGTCAGCACTGTTGCGCTGCTAAGACTCGTCAAGATGAACCCTAAGAAATGTTGCCTCGGGAGTGTCGTTTGAGGAAGCAGAACGGCGTGAACAGTGTTTAAGGCAAAATTTAAATAAAACTGCTTTCGAGGGCTACAGAGACGGCTCTATCAGTAAGGTGTTTGCCTTACAAGCGTGAAGACCCAAGTTTAATTCCCAGAATGTGTGTCAAAAAAGCTGGGTGTGGTGGCACATTTGGAGAAAGGCCAAGCCTGGGCACAGCCAGCCAGGCCTGCTTAGTGAGATCTATGCCCATGAGAGACCTGACTCGAGAAAGAAGACGGACAGCGTCTGAGGAATGAGACCCAGGAATGGCAATATTCTCTCTGTTTGTCTTCATCTTGAGCATCTAGAAAATGTTAATATTTTCTGGAAATGATTTCCTAGTTTTATTGTCTTTACCTTGAAATAGAAAACTACATGGGTTTCTACACAATGCATGTTTCAACCTCTGAAACATGAATTTGAAACTAAATGTTCTTTGATATTCTTTAGTTAAGAGGAATTTTTGCAGCTGCTTTTCTGTCATTGAATAGAAAGGGCATTTTGTTAACCGATGTTTCCTGCCTCAGTTTTAAAGACAGATTTCGTCTTTCATAAAACCTTGATTGCCTGTCACTGAGTCATATCATGTCCAGTTGCATTCTGTCTGTGACAAGTGCTGTGTAAAACTCAGGACCCCAGGTGGAGCGCTGGAAGATGACATCACCTCATTGTCTGTGGGAAGTGAAAGAGAATTCATGGCAATCCTGTGTGGCACAGTGGAGTTTAGCTGGTTCCTTGGAAAGACACGTTTTCCTGTAATATATCAAGTAGGACATGTTGCCTTAGTCATTAGATAATATAAATTCAAACATTTTGTTTTCAGGAATGCTGGGTTATTTGTAGTGGTGGGTTAAGACTCACTTTTTAAAAATAACATAATCGTCTATCAACAGAGATACATTTTGTCATGTAGCTTTTTGCTGAAGGCAGAATGAACAGTAGCCTACTGCTCCTCTCCAGGAGTGAGGAATGTTAATATCTCCATGGAGCTAGGTTTTTCCTGTTGGAACCATAGCAACCACCTACCCTCACAAAGGGTCTGGCCTCCCCAAACATGGAACCCCCACGCAAACATTGACTCTCTTCAAGGCAGTAATATTAGAGCAAATACCTTGTCTTTGCCAAACACAAGATTCATTGTGAGAAACTTCCAGCATCCTCAGTGGGCTAGGACCCCCTTCATTACAGATTCAAGGATTCAGTCTCTCTCTCAAAATCTGACTTTCCATAAGCAACTTTTGTGACAAGATTCTGTTAATTTTAGGGTGCTTGTGAAGGAGGGCTTGTTTTTGTTGTTGAGGGTCTCAGGAGGTGTGTTCTAGATACTTGCTTTGCTCTTCAGGGATGGCTCTGGGGTTTCCTGGTGGTTGCACATCTGTCTCAGCGGAGGAGGTGTCACATTACCTTTCGTGGTCATCTCCTCCTTTGCTTTTATTTACGCTTAGGGTTTTTCAAAATCTGGGCCATTGTTAACTGGTTTGGGCTTGCCAAGTTGTAGAGATTAGTGCTGGAAATTAAACTGCTACTTAGTATGAACCCTGCAGAAGGATGCAGGTTTGGGTTGGATCTTAGGGGCATGAGCAAACAGGGCAGCTTCCCGTTGTCTTGTGTCTTGCTTTTCCGTTTTCACTCATAGCGGCGATGCTCCTCCTGTCCCCGGGTGTCCCTGTCTCTGTCTCTCTGTGTCCCTCCCCCCACCACCCCCATGTGTATGTGTGTGGTATGTGTCTGTGTGCACATTTGGTTGGTGTTCTCTCAGGACTGACAACTTTCCTAAGCTTGTCTCAACTTCAAATACCAAAGAGATGTATTGTTTCAACTCTGTACACATCTATTTTGCTTTGTGTAATTTTCTCAGTGGCATCAAGAGTGTATGTAACCATCTGGTTGACGGGAAGAGTTCACCCTCCTTAAAGCCTCATTAGCGCCCTCTTCTGGTCTGAATGCCCTTGACTGGTTCTGCCTTTGTGTCGCTCTTTGTACCAAACCTCTGTAATTCTCCGGTCCCTAGTGGGAAGCTGAGCCCTCTCAGCCCAGCAGTCTGCGCCCGCAGAAGTGGTCTGTTCTCCATCCTAAGCCTGCACCCAGGGTTCTGCCTGCTCTGTTACTTTTCTGTTTACGTCAGTCACAGCACAGTTCTCTCTGAAATCCTTTGTGGTGACTTTTGTCTTTTAAGTTCTTGTGCTTTCTCAACGCCATTCATTGAGTTGCTGCTATGGGGTATTTGTTTGGTCTAATT
This sequence comes from Tokudaia tokunoshimensis, assembly GCA_036184795.1. Lineage (NCBI taxonomy): Eukaryota > Metazoa > Chordata > Mammalia > Rodentia > Muridae > Tokudaia > Tokudaia tokunoshimensis. The sequence goes on from BTHU01000010.1 coordinate 450,973, forward strand.
TTTTACAACTGGCTTGTAGTATCTTTGAAGGAAATGGTATCCCCCTGGGGATGAGGCCAAGCTGGATTCTCCATCCAGGACAACCACTTTCCCAGCTCTTTAGCCCAGAAGGACCTCTTGGCTTGAGTTCTGTGTCCCCTGCAGTCTGCTTCTTTGGGTCTGACCCCTGTGCTCCGTCCTGCAGTCAGGGCCCCCTTCATTGCCGTGTAGAACCCTGGGCTGGTCGCTGTCAAGTAAGTTGTGTTGTTTTTCCTTTAACTTAGGCTGCCCCAGCCCTGGGCTTTTAGGATGACTAATCACGACTGAAAGTTCTCTTGGGTCTGTGCAGAGCACTGGATGCTTAGTATGTACGTTGGCACACACCCAGATGCGGCAGACATTGTCAGTCACCTCGCCTTGGTCAGCCAGCCTTCCGCGAAGAATTCAGACTGCAGCATTTACCGACCAGTCACACACGAAGTTTGCTTTGTGCTGCTCTCATGTAAACAGACTTTTGCACTCTCCTCAAGAATATTTGATTTTTATTTTAGTGCAGTTCCAGGTGCCTTGTCCTTGGCATTCTCTAATACCATCACGGAACTTGGGTGTTGCTCTCTATTTAGCTTCCTTTTATTCCTTCAGAATTGTACCTGAAGTTTGGGCGGCCGTTTGGGATGACCTTGGCCTTCTGGGGGTGTGAAGTACACGGAACTTCATGCTACCGAAAGCTGAATTCTAAAAGAACTGTTTTCTCTTTCTCTAACAGTTGGATATTCTAAAAACCAAGCAGTCGCCCAGAGCACAGGGTCTTACCTCTGCTTTTTGGATTCAGTAAGTAGCTCTCTGTTTTGTTTATAGTGGCTTTGTTCATATTGACCAAATAATGATTGTGGATTCTGGTAGGGTTCTTAAAAATAACTATTTAGATATGTTAGGATGAATCTCAAAAAGTCAAGTTTAATTGGTTGTTGCTAGCATCTAATTAACAATAAATAACATCATATAAAATGTAAAAGAGGACCACAGGGATTATGAAAATAAGCAGATTGCTAGCAAATGTGATACTTAAGGGCTATGGAAGTAGAAACAGTTCATGACAGCTAGAGCAAACTTTGAAGCAGATTCATAGGTAAAGATAAGGAGAGGACAGGTAGGTGTCAGGTAGACTTACACAGAAATTCAAACCAATCAAAGTCATACCAAAATTTAAATTTGTGACCAAACAAATTAAATTAGCAAAATACTTCCACAAAGCAAGCTAAGTATTTTCTTATTGTTTTTTTCGAGACAGGGTTCTCTGCGTAGCCCTGGCTGTTCTGATACTCGAATTGTAGTCCAGGCTAGCTTCAAACTCAAAGAGATCCACCTGTTCCTGCTCCCCAAGTGCTGGGATTAAAGGTGCGCACCACCACACCCAGCCTCAATTAAATGTTTTCAAAATGTAGATAGTATTCAGACAGTGTGAATCAGCACCACATGGACAGCATGAGTGTATGTTTTGTTTAAGGACTTGACTCCTAGTTTTCACCTCTTGGTATCTCAGCAAAAGATTTGTATGCAGATATGCCTTAGGTTGTTTATTATGACAGAAATGAGAAACAGTTACTGTATGCTGGCTGAGTACTGGTGAAGAACACTGACAGACCGTCAGAGAACGGTCACCTTTATGGGAATGCTTGGAGTGGGACACTTGATTGTAATGAACAGAGACCCTGTACAAATTGTGCTGCCCTTAAAAGCTCTCATGGAATAAAGCAAAGCAAACAAAATCTGTCTTTAAAAAAATATAACTTTTATGTACCTAAATTATTTCATAGGTTGGGCTCCTGGCTTCTTAGAAACATGTGCACCAGGGCCCATGGAAATGTTAGCCACTGGCTATTGCAGCTGTTACAAGTCTTGTTTGTTTCCAGTAGATGATTCCAGGTACACGGAGGTGAGAAAATACATAGACCAGGAAATGAAGCCTCCCTCCCATGCTAGGGACCAGAGGAGAACTGACCCACAGGGATGGATGCCTTGGGAGGTCTGGCATTTTGAAGTCCCAGTTCTGCATAATGTCGTATTTACTGTATTTAGATAGCACATTTGTCAGTAACTTACTGAAGACAGATGTTGCCAGCTGGCCGAGGAAGTGTGTCTGTCACATACCGTGTGTGACTTTTGCACTTGACCTATCCGTGTCAGTGTGAGGTTTGGTATCAGCTGTGTAGAGCCCGCCTCAGCTCTAGGGAACAGCGGAGGAATGTCACTGGTTTGGCCCCGCTGCAGGTATCTGGCAGAATACGCTCTGTGTGGGCTGCTGTTCTGCTGTGCTTTACCCTGAGGTTTTAGCCCCGCCTTCAGGTGCTCGTTGCTCCCCTGAGCTGAATACAGAACAGGCTGCCCCTGCTGACCTCGTGTGTAGCCGCCTCTGGACGTTTAGGAGAGACATGGGAGTGGGAGGCAGAACTGGGGCCTGAGGCGTGGATCTCATTCCTGTCTCTTTGCTTACTTTTCTCTCTTATAGCTAGCTCTCGGGAGGGACCTACACAATTTCTTGTGATTCTGTCTATAACTTAGGTAGGCTTACCTTGTTTTAAAATGGAAGTTATAAAAGTCATATTGTGGTCTTAAAGTGGTTCACAGTAAGCAAACCTCCCTCCATTAAGACAAGGTCCCATTACTTCAAGCTTCCACTATTTCCTTGCAATACTAAACTGGGAACCTTTGACACAAGGGCATTAGGGAGATACTTGAGTTTTAAGACAGAGCGCCCAGAAAATGTCAGAGGTGATTTGATGGGCTAAGGATGAGGCTGATCACCAAGAACCAGACCTAGAGTACAAGTGTATAGCTTTCAGCTCCAGCTGCCGGGGCTGGAGATTGGACCAATAAATCACACCTGCCTGGTGAAGCCTCCATAAATCTCTATAAACAGAGGAGCTCAGAACGTTTCGGATGTAGACATATGAAAATCACAGGGTGTAGTATCCCCCAGTCCCGTGGGAATAGAAAGCCCTCTACTTGAGTCCCCTGGGCCTCTGTACCTGCCTCCTCATCTGGCTGTTCCCCTGTGTTCTTTACTATGTCTCTTCCAATCAACTGAAAATAGAGTTTGTTTTTCCTTGAGCCCTGTGCGCCCATCAGATTACTTGGCAACTCCCCATTGGTAGCCAAGGGATATGGCATCTGAATTGGGCTTGTTCTTGAAGGGTATGAGCCCATAGCCAGGGATCCATGCTACTCCTGATAGTATAAGGATTACATTGTATGGGGAGTGCTAGCAGAGGACTTCAGAGGTGCAGAGCTAAAGGCATCTGCCATCCCCTTCAAGGTTCTTAGGCGCAAACTGAGAGAGATGACGTAGAACCACAAGTTGATGATTGATTATAGTGAAAGGGGGAAACCACAGCACACACGTGTCACCCCCAGTCTAACGTGATTCAGGGTTTAGATGCTCTTGCTATCTGGGAGTTTGGGGAATGTGCATCGTTTGAGAGGAAGGGAGGTGATACGAAGGAGAGCTTCCGGTTTGGGAAATATTCATCTGGCCAGCGCATTCTGCGTGGCCCGCAGAATAGCAGTGGATGGTCAGTGATTTGCTGTGCCATCCAGTGGCATGGGATAGTTGTCTATCTGGTACGCTGACATTCTGTGGCTTCCATTTGTCACAAGAGTTTTATTTGAGATCCTCAAGGGAGGAACCACAGGTGTCGGAGTTAAACCGACAAGACCTTTACAGAGACTCAACCGCATGAGAAGTGGAGCCAGGTGTCTGATAGACTCGACCTACTGTGTACAGGACTCGACCTACTGTGTGCAGCTCCATGGTCAGGGCTTGACAATACTGATGATAAGGGGAAACCACAGATACCAGAGTATGGTGGGTTAAGAAGCCCTTCGGCGTATGAAAAGCACCAGACACTGCTTTTCAGAACAGGCTCAGGAAGTGACTGAGTTTGTACTTGTGCCCCACAGTTCATTTCACAGGAGTTAGGCCTGAATAGGACGTTTCTCCCTACATTTCCACATCTCATCCAAAAACCAAACAGGAAGCCTTAAAACAAGGTGACTGTGTTCTCTGCAGCAGGCACATTTTGCTATGGTCATTAACATTCTTCAGTTGTTAATGTCCCCAAGGCTTCTCTGCACCTGTCATTTTCAAGGGTACCTCCTTAGAGGGACTTCACTGGACGCCTATCTATCATTTTTTCTCCTCCATTCTCTTAACTAATTAAAAAAAAATTGTGTGTGTGTGCGCGCGCGCGTACGTACATATGTGTTCCCAAGCAGACCAGAAGAGGATGTTGGGTCCTAAGAAGCTGGAGTAACAGGTGGCTGTAATCCATTTGATGCATTGATGCTGGGAACTGAACTCCAGTTTTTAGAAAGGCAGGAAGTCCCTGACTATCTCTCCAGGCCCTCGATGCTCTTTCTGTGATGCTTCTGGTTTCTTTTCTCAGGCTGCTCCATCATTCCACAGTGATGAGTCCCTTTCATAATCGTGGAGTTTCAGCCCCTGTGGTAATTTCATGCATTCCAGAAATGCCAGTGATAACGTTTCAAATCTACTCACTGTGAAAAGAAAGCTCCAGGTAATATTCCTCAGCACGAGCCCTGAGACGAAGCACGCACTCTGCCTCCATGGTTGACGCAGACAGCATCTTGCATTTAGTCTGTTAGCCCCTCATTTTCATCTCAAATTTCAGCTGGGTTAACCGGTCACCGTGAGCCTCCCCACACAGGGAGTAGGAGCCATCAGGACAGGGAAAGGGATGACCTTCTCCATGGTGCAGTAACACCTCCTGGCTCGTATTGAAGTTCTCCCTCGCTTTCATTTACAAAAAAGACTTTTTCATTCTCCAGTCTCTCTGCCACTTTCTTCTCTTTCTGGTGGCCTCCAAAGACAAAGAGCTTATTTATTAGTTATTAGTATCATGCTCTGAAAGGGTTAGTACTTGTTTCTCTGCTCACTCTTTGAAGTGAATGTCCGTTCACCACGTCTTCCTTAGTTTGGCCAATGAGTGTATTCACTTTTGTTCTCTCTTTGCTCTTATCGTAGTTGCCGACTCTCAACAGCAGATGTGGTAGAAATCACACTTGAATATTCTTTAGGCTCTTGAGAGCAATACTGAGCATTTTTGCTTTTTTGCATAGATTCCTGAACCATAAAATTGGAGTCTCGTTTAATTCCATGTGTATAATCAGTCAGAGCCCAGAGAGGTTGAACAGCAAGGCTGGGAGTTGGGCGGTAGGGGTGGTGGAGGCGTTCTCAGTCCACTGATAAAATTGCTAATCTCTCCCAGATCCACCTTCACAGATATAAGCATCAGGCCACTTTTCTGGGCAGCCTTTAGGCCAGCCAAGTTAGCACATAAAATTAATCATCACGTGTCCACCCTTTGCTAGCCCGGCATGCATACACATCTCCCTCAGCAGCACTTGCCTGGGTCCAGCCGAGTTAGGCACAGTTGTGATACACCATGCAACCATGCTGCTTATCACTGAACACATACAGTCTCTTCCCCAAAGAGTCTTCATAGTCCTCAAGTGATGTGGAGTCTCCTGATGTCCCAAAAACTGCGATGAGGGGAATAAGAGAGGGAGAAAACAAAGGTGTTTGCCTGCTGTGTTTAACAGTAACAGATCAATGTGGAAATGTATTATGACTTTGAGACCCTCGTTTCTGTAATGGTCACATGGTCATAGCTATTATAACTGCTCCCAAAGCTTATTCAGTGGTGAACACAGTCACAGCCGCTCAGATCAGCAAATCCAGAACAGGAGAACAGAGGATCCCTTCACATACTTAAATTCCAACCCTAGGAAAATTTACCACATTCTTTAATAAATGCACACATAGTGAAAACAATAAAAAAAAAAGATGGGGGCAGCGTGGCCCTAAAAGCCCGAACTGAGGTCACCGTGAGCAGAGGGTTGTTGTTGGAAGCAGCGTCGTGTCAGAGGCGTGGAGTGTGGGCCGTGGGCTCTTCTGTAAGCAGCGTCACAGCAGATGCACGAAGTGTTGGCACATCTGTACTTCTTTCTGCCTCCATTTCATAATTCTCATGATTCTTCACCTCAGTGGAGTTGGTTCTTTATCTAGAGGGTGACTCACACCTTTATTCTGGAAAAGGTCCGGGCCATTCATCGTGTACCCGGATTGTGTTTTTGCAGTTTCTTTCTGGCTTTAGTGGCAGAGCATGGCACTACTAAGAGACTCTTAAGCAATCTCCTACACTTTACTCTTCCTGGTTCCCTTATAGGGGAGCCATCTGCTTTCTCCAGTATTCGGGGTCAGCCACGTTAGCATACAACACAACTCCTTATGTTTATCTTTGAGCACAAGGAGTCTGAAGTGGCAGGCCCTTAACTTAGAAGTATTATTTCCCCTGTCACCTACTCCCACACCCCTTTAAATGCTTAAATCTTTGTCAATTATTCATCCACTGGAAATACCTTATTTTACTAGGAAATGAAACATTGCTACAGATAAATTCACAAAACCATATATTGTGGGGCACATATAAGGAGCTGCCCGTTGTCAGCACATCAAGGGTCTGCTACGATGCTGCTTCCAGAAACTTTGTGCTCCTACATCTCTTCTCTTGTCCGGGATTTGCTGATCTGAGCAGCTGTGACTGCGTTCACCACCGAGTGAGAGCAGTGAAGTATGTAGTTTGTGTCTCCATCTTACCGATTTGAATGTTCCGTGTCTGCAAAGTGCTGTTCCAATCTTACTTGGGTAGAGGACCTTACTGGACGATGTCAGAACAGCTCTGAGAACAACTATAATCTTCACACGAGGCACATGAGGGTCCCCTTGTTCTTCATCCTGAGCCACACTTGATCTGCCAGAATTTTTTTTTCTCATTAATCACATAACTGCTTTTCCTTGATGACTGAGAGGGTCATGGTTTATGGATATCTGAATGGACTACTCACATGTTTGCTGATGTGTTCTTAGACTCTGTGCCCACCCTTACTGAGTTGGAGTTGCTTCATATGTATTTAAAATGTGCTCTTTATACAGGATGATGTTATGATGCCCCAGAGAGTGAGGATGCAATATGAAGCTGCCGTTCAGCACCCAACCAGTGTGAGTACACCTTTTCTATGTTGTCACCCCTTTAATGAAATGCCAGTTTGGGTTCTTTCCTTTCATTGTTGTTGTTTTGTATTTTTTGAGGCAGGGGTTCTCTGTGTAGCCTTAGCTGTCCTACAACTCGATCTGTAAATCAGGCTGGGTTCACACTCACAGAGATCCGCCTGTCTCTGCCTCCCAAGTGCTGGGATTAAAGGTGTAGGCCATCACCACTGGCACCAGTAATTTTTAAAAATAGAGATATTCCTTGGGGTTAGGAAGACTCTGTTTACAGCCAACTAGTCAAATCAGGGGGAGATTTGTGAGTGGCGTGTTTATGAGCCCTGGAGGATGGCTCCCTTTGGAGATGAACCTGCTTCTGGTTAATGGCAACAGGAACTGGAATACACTTCACCTTGCTGCCTGGGATATTCTCTTGTGAGAACTCCACTAAGTGAGATTAGAACTCTTAACGTCACCAAAGAAAAGAATTTCTGGATAAGTTACTATGAAGTAGAATTGGATTTTAAGACAATTTTTAACACAGTAAGCAGGGCATCAATAGACAAGTGTTTAGGAAAAGATACTATACCCCCAAGGATGGGCATAAGAGTCACTTACTCTTATCAGTAAGTAGCTTTACATATAACTTTGATGGCTTCTAAAGTTACATTGTTTCTTTCCTCTTTTGTTTCTTTTTGTAAATGAGATCGGAGAGTACTTTCTGAGGTGTATTGGACAGGATTAAAGGCCAATAAGAAAAAACATAGGTCAGAAGAGATGAAGGAAGCTTTACTCTATCAGGTTACAGGGCGTTAAGACATGTTTTTACGGTAAGCAAAGTTTACATTCTCGAGAGATTCTCAAAAAAACCTAATGTTTTACAGGTGGAAAAGAGCAGGCCAATGTAGCACAGTCGTACATGCCTGGGCCGTAAGCACGCCGACACTCTTGTACATGCTTAGGCCGTAAGCACGCCGACACTCTTGTACGTGCTTAGGCCGTAAGCACGCCGACACTCTTGTACATGCTTAGGCTGTAAGCACACCAACACTCTTGTACATGCTTAGGCCGTAAGCACACCAACACTCTTGTACATGCTTAGGCTGTAAACACGCAGACACTCTTGTAAATGCCTGGGCCGTAAACACGCCGACACTCTTGTACATGCTTAGGCCGTAAGCACGCCGACACTCTTGTACATGCTTAGGCTGTAAGCACGCCGACACTCTTGTACATGCTTAGGCCGTAAGCACGCAGACACTCTTGTACATGCCTGGGCTGTAAACACGCAGACACTCTTATACATGCCTGGGCCATAAGCACGCCGACACTCTTGTACATGCTTAGGCCGTAAGCACGCCGACACTCTTGTACATGCTTAGGCCGTAAGCACGCCGACACTCTTGTACATGCTTAGGCCGTAAGCACACCAACACTCTTGTACATGCTTAGGCTGTAAACACGCAGACACTCTTGTAAATGCCTGGGCCGTAAACACGCCAACACTCTTGTATATGCTTAGGCCGTAAGCACGCCGACACTCTTGTACATGCTTAGGCTGTAAGCACACCGACACTCTTGTACATGCCTGGGCCGTAAGCACGCCGACACTCTTGTACATGCCTGGGCCGTAAACACGCAGACACTCTTATACATGCCTGGGCCATAAGCACGCCGACACTCTTGTAAATGCCTGGGCCGTAAACACGCCGACACTTTTGTACATGCCTGGGCCGTAAGCACGCCGACACTCTTGTACATGCCTGGGCCATAAGCACGCCGACACTCTTGTACATGCCTGGGCCGTAAACATGCTGACACTCTTGTACATGCTTAGGCCATAAGCACACCGACACTCTTGTACATGCTTAGGCTGTAAACACGCAGACACTCTTGTAAATGCCTGGGCCGTAAACACGCCGACACTCTTGTACATGCTTAGGCCGTAAGCACACCGACACTCTTGTACATGCTTAGGCCGTAAACACGCCGACACTCTTGTAAATGCCTGGGCCGTAAACACGCCGACACTCTTGTACATGCTTGGGCCGTAAGTACGCTGACACTCTTGTACGTGTTTAGGCCATAAGCATGTCAACACTCTTATTTGAAATATCTTGGTAAAAAAAGCAAATTGTCCCTATGTAGTCAACCTTCACAGCTGACTTTTATCAATTATACTGGAATTTCTCTCTCAACTCTCGGTTGGAGAAAGACTTTAAGCAAACTCCTTCCTAGGCGAAGGGCTCTTTTCTCTTTCTGTGTCCCTTTAGTGTCTGCTGCCTTTCTGTCCTGTTACATTTATCATTTTGGAAAGCATTTGTCACTTTGAAACAGAAGATAGAAAGGTTTCTATCTGTCTCTCTCCCTCTCCTCCTCTCTCTCTCTCTCTCTCTCTCTCTCTCTCTCTCACTTGCTTTATGACGCTGCGATTCACTTTTCACATGTTGCCACTCACCCAGGACAGGCTGCTGCTTCCTACAAGGGCAGTTGGATTACTCTAGTTCTGATGAGCAAATTATTCAAAGGAAAAAAAGCTCATAAAACCACCTCCCTGAAGGATGCTTTTAGGCATTCGTTTAAGCCTCCTGTGATCAGGACAATGGCTTCTCCTCTAGCAGACGCTTTTCTGTGAACCCCAAGTGTAGCTCACATATTGTTTGATTTTACAAAATTGGCACCTTTTACTTATTTCTCTCCTTCTCTTGCCTTTGATTCCAAGGATGTCACCCTGGCACTTGGGTGTATACACAGCCCTCAGGTCTGCCTCTCCGGGAATGGGGTGTTCCCTAGTCTGTTTCAAGTCGGAGGCTGAAGGCTTATGTCCTCTGAGCTGGAACTGCAGATGCTGCGGAAACGCCGTGACTGCCCTTGGAAGGTTTCTAGGCACGGGGCACTACCTCTCTATCCCTGCAGCCGCTCTGTGACTCTCGGGGCCAGGGCTTGGTGCAGTCGGCTACATGCCCAGATCAGTCCCTATCACTCAGACTGCCTGCCTCAACCTCTCTTTCCAAGCCCGTCCTACCCAACCTACCCTGGATGCTGCTTCTGGCCCCTATAGCCACTTCTCTTTGCATATAGGGTAGATGCTCAGCTTTAGCACAGGAGATCTCAGAACTACTCCTAGTATAGAGTTTTAGGGCAGGGACACAAGCTCCTCTGACCATGCAGGCAGTTGTGTGATAATAGATGGAAATGCAGATAGAAGACACACTGCCCTCCCAGGAGCAGAGGGGATCTATAGATACCGTCACTGTAATTACAAAAGGTTCTGGGGGACTCAGGCTCCCAGGGTGACTGCCAGACTTCTGTGAGGTATATCTGTAAATAGAACCAGGGGACCACAAATTTGTTTAAATATATGTTTTGAGTGAGTACAGACTCTAGTTATATTCCGTTTCATCCCCCTTTTTAATTGGGAAAGATGTCAGAAGGCCAACAGCATCAGACAACATGTGCTGTCGTGGGGCCTATGGGAACTCCATCTGCAACAAGAAGTAATGGTGTCCCCAGGATTGGAATCACTGGCTCTCACCCAGAAGTTCGAGGTTGTCTACCTCAGCCTCCAGAGATGTCGGCGGGTCTCCTCATCGTATGGGGAAACAGGCTGTTTTTTGGTGTGGTCTCTTTGTCAGGAATAAGTCCCCCAGGTAGATTTTTGTGCTGTGTATAAAGGGTATAAACACTGGGGTTTCCAGAGGCTCCTCCCAGTGACTGACAGTGAGGTAATGTTGTTTATAAAGTCGAAGAATAAAAGACAAGCGTGGCCTCAGAAGCACACTGCTCTGAATTGAGCCTGCTTGGTGCCTGCAACTCTGTGGGGCATGGTTCTCAGCTGCTCTGTCCGTCCCAACAGTCATGAAATCAAGGCGAGAGAGCCGGTCCCTGCCCCCGCTGAAAACAGGCATCTGCAGCTGGTGCCCATGTTTTCTTGTAAGATGCTGTGTGTTTACTCAGAAATGAGAGTTTCCAGTTTATTTTAATATTATATTCACTGGAAACTTGTAAAGAATTTTGTAACAAGTATTAACATTTAAAAGAACCATATTCTTTTCAGATGTTTTAACTTCCACCCTAAACTAAGGCTATAAACAGGTTGGCTACGTTAACAAACTTAATTTTGCAGAGGTGTGTGTATGTGTGTGTGTGTGTGTATGAGTGCATGTGTATGTGCGTGTATGTGTGTATGTGCGTGTATGTGTATGTGAGTGTGTGTATGTGTGTGTGAGTGTGTGTGTGTGTGTGCATGTGTATGTGCGTGTGTGTGTATGTGTGACATTGAAATGAATTGTGATAGAGATGTTCAGAAATTTAAAAAATAAAACCATCAATTTTTCTAACAGTGAAATCAACCTTGATTTGCATTTTAACACTGTTTAAGGATTATGACTTATCTTGCTCAACCTCATTGAAGTCTTTGACACTCTGTCCAGTCTTCAGTAAAGAACCTTGTGCTGTACTTTCCTCCCAACCTCAGAGTCGGGTGGAGTACCCCTGCCCTTTGTTTTTCTCTTCCTGACTCAGCATGTCAGGACCAATTGGCTCGGTAAACAAACTTAGCCTGAGAAGAAGCAGTTACTATGATTCTGGGGTTAAAATCATGGCTTACAAAGCCCCAATCTGCAGTTGCTGGTTGGTGGCTATGTTGATGATTATGTTTAGTTTGTTCAGAAGGAATGAAATGAATGTTGGCGGTATGTTCCTACCCTGTTGTTAGGGCATTTACAAGGAAACCCGCTTGGGAAGGGAAGACCCCCTGACGGCAACTGCTAGAATGCATTCCGTTGAGTCACGGCAGAACTGTTGGATGTTTATACTCTGGGCGTTATTGGCAGCTCTACATGTGATGCTTTATTTTATTTTATTTTATTTTATTTTTATTCCTGTCATCTGTCTCCTGAACCTTTGCAGCCTAACTCAGTTCTGGAACTGAGGAGTTACTATAGGAAGCCTCACGTTGGTTCTCCAGGATCCTTAAATGTCCACCAGGGGTCTTCCCACTAGATTCATGAGCACGGGGGGGGGGGGGGGGGAGAGTGGTAGGAAGCACAGCTTCAAGGATACCAAAGGGAAAGGCAGGAAGGTAATATTAGCCCACTTGGGTGGCCTGCTACGAGCAAACATGGTGGCCAGTGGCTTCTGTACACATAAACACTAGATCTCTCATAGTCCTTTTCAGAATCCTTGTACATAGAATGTGTGGGTGTCTGCTGTCAGGAGTGTCCTGTGGGCCCCCAAAATCAAGCTCAGCGGTAGAAACAGGCATAAGAACATGAGTCACAAGCGCTAAGTGTAGAAGAGTTGAGGGGCCACCAACCCCCCTTCCTGGGTTCTCTCTCTCCAGAGTACATTTCCCATCGTGTCATAGTTCAGGAAGGGGTTTCAAAGACAGCAGAGTTGTCCGATCACTTCCTGTCCCTTCAGGTCCACACCCTTGAACTCTCACTGAATGAACTTCCCTACAGCTGTTCTCTTTTTTTGAAATATTTTGATTAATTATTTTTATACACTCCATATTTTATTCCCCACCCCACCAACCCCTGTCCACCCACCGACTGTTCCACATCCCATACCGCCTCCCCTCCCCGTCTCCACGTGGATGTCCCTACCCCACCCCACCTGACCTCTAAACTCCCTGGGGCCTCCAGTCTCTTGAGGGTTAGGTGTATCTTCTCTGAATGAACACAGACGCAGCAGTCCTCTACTTTATGTGTGTTGGGGGCCTCATATCGGCTGGTGTGTGCTGCCTGTTTGGTGGTCCAATGTTTGAGAGATCCCAGGGGTCCAGATTAACTGAGACTGCTGGTCCTCCTACGGGGTCGCCCTCAGCTTCATTCAGCCTTCCCTAATTCAACAGCAGGGGTCAGCTGCTTCTGTCCATTGGTTGGGTGCAAATATCTGCATCTGACTTTCTCAGCTGCTTGTTGGGTCGTCCGGAATGCTGTCATATTAGGTCCCTTTTTGTGAGCACTCCGTAGCCTCAGTAATAGTGTCAGGCCTTGGGTCCTCCCCTTTCGCTGGATCCCACTTTGAGCCTGTTACTGGATCTTCTCTTCCTCAGGAGCCTCTCCATTTCCATCCCTGTAATTCTTGCAGACAGGAACAATTATGGGTCAGAGTTATGACTGTGGGATGGCCCCCCTCTCCCTCATTTGAAGCCCTGTCTTCCTCCTGGAGGTGGACTCTGTAAGTTCACTCTCCCTACTGTCAGGCATTTCATCGAAGGTCCCTCCCTTTTAGTCCTGTGAGTCTCTCACCTCCCAAGTCTCTGGTGCATATACTCTTTTATTACCCCTCATTTATCATGTGAGGTGAGAGGTCACACTTAAGTAGAGTCTTACTGATCTTTTTCTACCCTGTGAAGCTAGAGCTTCAACCTTACGTAGCATCTCACCGACCTTCATCCTTTTTGTAAGGCAGGAACCACATCCCAAGGACAGTCTCACCAAACCCTCTCTACCCAGGAAACTGAAAGCTTTACTCCTAGGTATAATAGTCTAACCACTTAGCCCATCTAGCAAAGCAGGAGCTTCATTTCTGGGTAACGTCTCATCTGCTCTTGTCACACAGCATGAGTATGGTGGGAGCCCCTATGTAGAATTCCACCCTTTGTCTACGCAGTGATGCAAGAATTTCAACCCAACTGCCATTTCACAGATTCTTGTTCCTTGTGTGAAGCCTAAACTTCAACCCAAGCATACCGTCACCAACCGTGCTAGTCACTTTTCTGTTGCTGTGACCATGGCCTAGGCCACTTAAGGCAGAAAATGCAAATTTTGACTTATGGTTCTAGAGGGAATGAGATAGGGAGGCATGGCAGCAAGTAACAGGCGTAGACCTCATGTGGGCCTGGCATCTTGCACTCTCTTACCCTTGATGCCAAGGATTTTTGCTTAAGTCAGCCCCCAATCCATGGATTTCAGACATCCTTACAAAGCCTTAAAATATCTTTGTTGTTTCCACAGATCATAGGATGCCAAGTGAGGAGAGACCCCCCAGACTCTACAGAGCGATACACACGTTGGATCAACCAGTTGACATCCGATCAGCTGCTGACACAGGTAACAGTCACTGACTGTTTGACCTTTTATAGACTCAGCTGCTTTGGGTTTGAGCCCCCTGGGACCGTGTCCAACTTCTTGGCACATTCTGTCAGGGTGTGGTCTTTGTATCTTCACTCATCCGCATGCTCTCGATAGACAGCGTGTAGTTGGGGCGTACCCATGTAGGTTTCAGCTTTGATGGGTCAGGTCAGTATTGGACATTATGTCATGTATTGTGCTCAGAATCCAGCCCTGGCTGCCTGGAACTTGCCTCATAGACCAGGCGGTCCTCAAACTCACAGACACCACCTGTCTCTGCCTTCTGAGTTCAGAGCTTGAAGGTGCACTACTGCTCCCACCATGGGAACAATAAAATATAGGATTCTGTGCCTGTCAGTGTTGATTGTGTGTGAATGTGTATTCCGACCTTTTCTCAGGATTCAAATATTCACAAAATATTTACCAGAAATTTATTGGTAAATAAAATTGGAAAGCTAGTTAGGATGAAGGAGGAAATAAGATTCAGGTGAAGAGCTATAAAGAAGACCCAAAGAGATAGAAAGAACTCAGTCCCCATACCAGAGTTCTGGGAAAGACAACAACACGGTTGTGTTTGTGAGGATAAGGTGAATGTTTAGGGTCATAAAGCCCATGGCTCCTTTTGTAAATGAAGACTGTGGAGTGACTTTGGGGCTGATCTCTCCAGAGAGATCAGCTCAGCTACTTCTTCAGACCTCAGTGGGCCAGGCGTCTGAGAATGGGCTGCTCAGCTGATGTGAGTGCTAAGGCGAACTGAGATGGTCTGGGTACTTCCCAGAAGCCTTCAGAGGCTGATACTTGTTCTCTGAGTGCTTCGTGGGGCCAACCATGAATGGACAGGTCCTTGTGGACACTTCTGTGGCAGTGGAAGAGTAGTAGGGCCACCTGCTATTTTCTGAGAGTCCAAGCTATTTGTTATAGGCACCCCTGGTTCTTTCAAGAATATGGGAAGGAGAACAGACCTGGGGCCTGGTTTGCAAGAGTATGGTGTAGGTGCCTATTTACCTCGTAGGATCCCAGATGGCCAAGGCCTTAGGATGGCGTATGTAGCAAGAGCCTCAAGGTATGGTAACAGCATGTCTGGGCCGTTTCTCTTTGGTCACATGCAACTCCCAAACTGGGCTCAGGGACTCCAGTAGAACACGCCTCAGATGTAAGTATGGCATAAGGGATGACTGCTAAGGATCTCCGCTTTACCCCGTCCCCACTGAGTGACATTCCTCTAGGCTAAGAGTCAAACTTAATAGAGTGAGGGCCTCTCTGTCATGGCCCTCACCTGTCCCACAGTGCCTGCCCTTCTTATACACTGTTAATTACTGGTATAAATGTAGTGTGTTAGAAGGTGCTGGAGGGACAACTGGGCAGACCATTACAGACCCTTCTGTTTATTTCTCTGTTACTCTGTTCACAGAGCATGCCTTCTCTAAACTTTTATTTTCTAAAGCTGGGAAATGTTGACTATACAGCTGTCCAGAGAACAAGGTCCTGTCATGAATGTCCCAGGCTTCCTCAGCACACCATGCACTACTGAGACACCATGCCCCCACCTCACATGCAGTTACTTTACATATCACTGGAGGAAGGTCTCCTTTTTTGTGTGTGTGTGTGCAAAGATCAGATGCTCTAATACGCATAAAGTTATTGTGATGATGCAATGTGTACCCTTCTCTCTCTGGGGTTCTGACACTCCTGCTACAATCTCTCTCTGTTCCCCATATTTTCGTCTTTGCTGGTAGGACCCGAGTCTTCAGTTCTAATAGAGACTGTGCTGCCGAATGCCGGTGTGACTGAGCTCACAGTGAGGCACGGGTGATACTGGCTTGCGGTTAGCTTTTCCACCCTGGGGATCACTTCTGTGTTTCAACAGCCCTTCTGGAATATTGCTGCCCTTAGCAGCTTCCTGCATCCTTATAGACCTTGTGCTGTAGTCGTAGCCCTCTCCTTGTGGGGGAAGGGTCTGTTGTGATGTCTGTCCCTTCCCACCCTGTACATTCTGCATCTGTTTCAACTGTGTATCATGTGACCTGGGCTTCTCTTGTCATCGCTTTGAGCTATCCTAGCTCACTGCCAGGCTCCAGTTCAAGTCTAGAAGGGAAGATAAAAATGCAGTCTAGGGCCACAACATTAAACATGACCCCAGGCATAGACAGTGGACCTGACAGAGGTGTAGCCCACACGTGCACTCAGCCTTGATAGCAGTCAGGAGATATCCCTCTGTGAGGCCAGGGACGACAAGTACGACATCCCTGTTGTAAAGTCAGGATTCAAAGATTTCTATTCTCTGAAGTCAAGGGTCAGAGACACCTTAAGGAGCTTTCTAGGGCTCAGTTCTATTGCTTGTAAATTTGAGAGACTCACTACTAGGCCCAGCTCTTTTCATGGCTGACCACTCTATAATCTGTTCATTTGAAGACCTTTAACAAAAATAAATAAAGGAAAAAATATGTGGTCCCCATATTGTAGGTTGTGGTGACCCAGAGATTCTATTGTCTGTAGACTGAGAGGTCACTGAGATGTCGTGATGAACACACACACACACACACACCCACACACACCCCCAGAGGCTGAGGCTTGTATACTTCATTTTCATTTTAAGCTTCTTTATTCTGGTGAGACAGTTAGCACTGGCCTGCAGTGTGTATGCTTTCAATCCTAGCTCAGTGGTTTCCACCTAATTCTAATAAGTCAGCATTCATGAAGTTTCAGACCCTGAATATTTTGAAGTAGGTATCTGTGCTGATCTTTCTCTCTTCTAGGGAAGTTTCATAAGGCATAAGCAGTACAGGTCCAAGAAAACTACCATTTCCCAGCAGGTTAGCCTGTGGTCATGCAAAGCTCTCTTGTGTGTAATGAGGAAGGAAATAATTTTATTAGTGTCTGAGTCTTACTAAATCTAAAAGCCATAAAAATTTAATTTCATATTAGAGTTTATTTTTATAGCTATATTGATATTAAAATTATCAGAATACTGGAAGTTTTGTTTTTGGCTTAGAGATGATCTTCCAGCAAGTTAGAATTTAGAAATAAGAATCAACCACAGAATCTAGAAATAGTTGCATACGACCTTTGTTCTCTTTCCCTAAGAAAAATTCATATTCCATCCTGCGAGGTAAGGCTAGTGAAGTTCGTAAGTTTCAATAAGTGCTTCATCTTCTCCCTAAACTTAACTTCTATTCCTAAGACCCCAGGCTGAAGTCTACATCTTTTGTTTTGTTTTTGTTTTTAAAGTACTTGGTATTTGTGAAAACATTCATTCCAGTTGGGTAGCTCCTCCCCTCCTCGTATTCTTTGTGATAAAACAGAACAGCAGATTTTACCCAGGGCATTAGCCTGTAGGTTCTGATACTGGTTTCACTTAATTGAGTTTACATCCCGAGGCACTCAGATTGATTTTCAAGCTTTTATACCATAAAATGAGCTCAGCCAAGTGTACGTACTGTTGGTGGCAAAACCTCAGAGCAAACTTCAGACCCGAACTTTAGAACAGTCAGAGCAAGTGAGGCTGTGACCGCCACACTGACAATTCTAGAAGATGGATTATCTGATTTCCCACAAAGGGAGGGCACCCTGGCATGAAGGAAGTGATATATATCAGCTTTAGGGTATGAGCCGGGCCCTGCCCCCACCACAGGTCCTACCATGCCTGGTCTAGTGGCATCTGTCTACCATAGGCAAGCCAGATCCTCTCATTTCTCATTCAAATGGTCAGAACCTTTGTATCCATCATTAGTTTCATAATTTTTTGTAAACCAGGAAATATGTTAATCTGATCTTGTTCATGTAAGATGAACGAACAGGAATAAGTTTAAATTTTTGAACTAAGCCACCTATATGTGAAATCTTCATGAGCTGGGGAAAACCAGTTCTTTGGAAATATTTTCCTATACTCATGTTGACTTTGGTGGTACGGTGACCCTGTCCTTAGAACTGAGGGTATTGGTGTGATGTTCATGTGTATAATAATATCATGAGACACAAGGTATCCACAGAGGGCTAAAACATGGCAGCCTGGCAATATTTCCCACCATAACTTTCGAGAGTGGTTTCTCGAGCGTGGTGAGAAGGGCCCTTGCAACCAGGGACTTCCCGAACCTGTGGGAGAGACTCTTAGTCCAGGTGACCTGTGTTCACAGGTGCCATGCCTCCCACTGTATTGAAGCCACTATAGTCAGTCTGTCTAGCCTTTAACACTGCTTGTGGATGGGCTGCCAGCATCTGTACTGTCTTTTCTTGCTCAGTATGACGTGGTGACTGAGTCCGAGCTCTCGTTGGAGCAAGCAGGGTCCCACGTGTCCGGGTGAGCAGCACCTGGCACCACAAACTCTCCAAGATCCTTTCAGTCAGACTCTGAGATCTTAAGACCTGACTGAAACCTACGTGTATAGTTTTCAGTCCGTCTGATAGTAAGATTGGAATCTCAATACCTACAAGGGTATTGATAGTGTCTGTAGGCTCATCCATGCCTCAGCAGCTGTCAGAACTGAGTCTTTGGGGCTCAGTCAGACTCCATGACATACTTGGACTACATGCTTATCCAAGTCTGTCTCCTTCTGGCTCCTGCAAGTGTGAGTTTGCAGACATCTGTCCAGGGCCCACTTTCAGTTCTCAGGTGCACACCCACAAGATGGAATTGCCAGATCATACTGTAATTCTATTTCTAATTTTTTTGAGGAACTGTTGAACTATCTGCTGTACCCGCAGTTGGGGGAGGGGGGTCTTTGATTTATTCTCCACAGCTTTTATCAGCATCTGATTTTGGGGGGCTTTGACAGCACTATTCTGCTGGGGGTAAGGTGCATCTCACAGGGGTGTAACTCACATTTCTCTGGTGCCACACCAAGCTGAGCAGCTGTTCATGTATGTGTTGAGATCACTGTATCTTCTGTGGAGAAATGCCTGATCGCATCTTTTGCCCATTTTAATTAGAGCTTTTGGGGTTTTGTTGTGGATTTGTTGAGCTTTGTCAACATTTGGATCTGTCTCCCATGCTGAGGGTTGTCTTTTCAAGCTGATTATAGTCTTTGATGCAGAAGCCTCTTAACTTGGATAGTGTGAATGTGTGTGCGTGTGTGCGTGTGTTCGTGTGTGCACGCACACACAAATGTGTTACAAACTTTCTAATCACTGTATCTCAAAGATCTGCCTGTGTCAGGGAACGTGGGAGTCCCTTCCTGGTTATTATAATAGCTTGTGGTCAGCAGAGCTGGTCCAAGAGCAGGGTCCAAGGACCCTGAGGAAGGCACCACAATCCTGTTGTGTCCTGCAGTGTGTCTTTCTTCTCGTTATCTCCCTGTGAGGAAGGAGCCTTGTGAGATCCTCAAGTACCCAGGCCAGATATCCTGAGGCCTTCCTTGGGGACTGGGGAAAGTGGGGAGCCTCTGCACTGAGGAAGGCTGGCCTGTGTCCACTCCCCTCCCTGTGTGCCCAGAGTAGCAGAGGTAGAAACGAAGTTATGAAGTGACCAGGTGCCCCACACCCACCTCTTGCTCACCAGCAGGGAGAGCTTGCTCTGTAGCATCCTCGAAGCTTCCAAAGGTTGGGTCTCTTCCACGGCAGCTCTGGGCTTCTCATACTGAGTCACAGACCCAATAGCATCTGTCTCCTGAGGGAAACCAGGATCCTGAGTCAGCCGGTCAAGGACGCTGGTCCTCTCAGGCTTTCTTGCTCAGGTAGACTTGCTGTAATGGTCAGAGGGAATGATCACACAGGGTTGGTTTTATATCCCGTGAGGGTCTGAGGTAAAGGGCAATATGTATGTTCAGAGTGAATCTCCTGCTGCCCTTTTGGGGACCCAGCTTAGTGCCCACTGCCACTGTACACCATGACAGGTGAAAACATAGGGTTAATCCCAGAATAAATGAATGGCAGTTTTACAAGACAATAAAACCAATAATGAGCAAGTTTCTAAAGCATTTAAAGGCTTGTAAGTGCTGTCTTGTCAGAAACCAAACTCTAAAACCTCCAAGCAGAAACAAGTTCTCAGGTTAGCACTTACCTGAAGGGGCGGAGCCCACTTACCCAGGATAAATAAATCCCCAGAACCCTGTTGACTGCTCTGACTTGATTCCTCCTATATTGCCAAGTCCACCACCCTTCAGCTGTTCAGTGCATGTGTTCACATGTGGTCTGTACCTGGCATGTGTGTGTGTGTGTGTGTGTGTGTGTGTCTTTGAAGTATGTATGGTGATTGCCTACATTTTTGTGTGGTCAGGAATGTGAGTGCATGATTTTATAGACTGGTGTACTACTGTGCTCAACTTTATTTAGCCAGGACCAAGTTCAACATCCCTTCAAGATAGAGAGCCACAAAGACACTAGGAATAGAAGGAACACGTCTCAATGTAGCAAAGGCTGTGTGTCATAGATACTGAGTGGGGAAAACTGAAAAACATTTCTAAAATTAACAGTGAGACAAAGGTATCCACTGTATTCTTTTTCAGTGAAGTGTTTGAAAGTCTAATGAGCAATAAAGCGAGAGAAAGAAAAGGATGTAAATAAGAAATGAAGAAGTCAGGTTATTTCCTGTTTGCACCCAATATTATCCTATTCTTAAAAGACACTCGGCCCAGGGAGTGGCACTATTAGGAGGTGTGGCCTTACTGGAGTGGGTGTGGCCTTGTTTGGTGGGTGTGGCCTTGCTGGAGTAGGTGTGTCGCTGTGGGTATGGGCTTTAAGACCCTCATCCTAGCTGCCTGGAAACCACTGTTCTGCTAGCAGCCTTGAGATGAAGATGTAGGCAGTAAGTCACTGTCAAGACGTGGACATAGGAGCTGGAGAGTTGGCCCAGGGGCTAAGCACACTTGTTCTTGCAGAGGACCCAGGTTTAATTCCCAGCTCTCATAGGATGACTCACAAACACCTGTAACTCCAGTTCCTGTCCATCTGTTGCCCTCTCCCGACCCCTGTGGAGAGGAGGCATGAACATGGTGTACGTACATACAGACAGGCAAAATACTCAGACACATAAAATAATTTTATTTTTAAAAAAAGTAGAGCTGGGTGTGGTGGCGCACACCTTTAGTCCCAGCAGTGTCAGAGGCAGGGGGATCTCTGTGAATTCGAGACCAGCCTGGTCTACGTAGTGAGGATAGCCAAAGCTACATAGCGAGACCCTGTCAAAAAAAGGGGGAGGGGGCAAAAAGTGGGAAAGGCAAAATAAAGAGACGAGGGCTAAGGCTTCTGGTTACAGATTGAACCCAGATGTCTGAAGATGGATGCTTTTGGGATCTCCAGGGCCCTAGTGTCTGTGGCTCAGTTTTGGAGCACATAGACCTACCTTGTTTAAGCATCCCCACATGTGACGTCTCTGTGTGAATGGAGGTTACCAGAACTGCCAGGTACTTAAGCCCTTGATGAGAACCTGGAAGAAATCCCTTCCTCTTCAACATGACTCTTAGGGGCTAGAGATGCCCACATAGGACCTGATTCTAAAGGCACTGAGCGAAGAAGGTTTTATAGCAAGGATGTTGGCGTGACAGACTTAATTCTCTTCCTTTTGGGAGCACAGATGGAAAGAAATTGACTTCTTTGTCTCAAACAAGAGAGAGAGAGAGAGAGAGAGAGAGAGAGAGAGAGAGAGAGAGAGAGAGAGAGAGAGAATATACCTCTCTTTATTTATTTATTTAGTGACATCTATTTCTTTGGAACAAAGCTGGAGGTTGTCACTCCAGCAGGGACTAAACCAGCTGTCAGAGAGGTGGGATCTTGACTCTCGAGGATCTCTGTATTATGGGATGTGGTGTGGTGGTGTGAGGGTTTGAATAAAAATGCCCTCTATACATCAGTAAGGAGCGGCACTTTTAAGAGTTGTGGCCTTGTTGGAGTAGGTGTGGCTTTGTTAGAGGAAGCAGGTCACTAGTGAGTGGGCTTTGAAGTCCCAGAATCTCAGAGCCAGGCCCAGTGGCTCACAGTGACATCCTGATCCCTCTGATCCGGATGTAGAAGTCTTAGCTCCCTTCTCCAGCACCATGTCTGCCTGCACACCACCGTGATTCCTGCCAGGAGGCGAATGGACTGAACCTCCGAAACTGCAAGCCAGCCCCCTTTCTTTCTTTATAAGAGGTGCCATGGTCATGGTGTCTCTTCACAGCAATAGAAACCCTAACTAGGACAGGTGGTCACTGCTATACCAGGCCTGCTTAGCCACCATAGCCTGGAACCTAGTCACCTTCCCCACTCAAGGGGACACTGCCACTACACAGAGTTGATTGAGTGTTGTGACAGTGAGGTGGTCATCATGCCCAAAGACTCTCCTAGACCCTTGCTGCTGTACTGGGGAGGTAGCAGAAAAATCGGACTAAAATCAGGGCAGATTCCTGAAGTAGACGACGCAGATATATCTTCCTTGCAAGGACATTTTCCTCCATCTAGAGCAATCCTGCCTTAAAGATAGCCCAGTCCCCACACTGCCGTCTCCTTTGAGCTGATTTTTATTTATTTTGAGGTAGAGTACCATGTAGCCCAGGTTGGCCTTAAACCCCTGATCTTCTAGCAGTAGTCTCCCCAGTGCTGAGATTACAGAGGTGTGGTTTTAAGGTTGTTTAAGCATTGATTTGATGGATGGATGAATGGATGGATGGATTGATTGATTGATTCTGGGTGTGAGCATGCCCCTGCCGTTATCCACATGTGAAGGTCAAAGGACAGCTGGGAGAGACTGTTGTCTCCCACCATGTCAGTTTCCAGAGACTGGACTCAAGTTCTCAGGCCTGGTAGCAAAGACCTTTATCCATCGATCCCAATTTTTAAAGTTTTCTTTTTATTATTATTTTTCATTCATTCGTTTATAAGTGCGTGTACATGGCATGCCATTGCATCTCACAAGTGCTTAGATTATAGGCGTGTGTTACCACATCCAACAAGATCGGGCTGCTCTTTCCTGGTAATCTTTTGTCCTGGGATCAGTTGAGGCTGGGCCCAGACCAGGTATAGTCAAGGCAAATCATAAACAGATGATGTCATGCCAGTGTGACGGGAGGGTGTCCCAGGGAACTAGAAACATGCTGATCAGGGGTTTAAGGGCTGCACAGGAGTTAGCTGCTGAGGAGCAGCGTATGGGGAAGTGTGGTTATGTTCCAGGTGCGTGGCAAACCCTAGGGTTATGAGCAGTGGGGCTCAGAGTTCAACTGAGTGCTGTACACACCACAGTTGCTGCAGATTGTTTCGCCTGACCCTCCTGACAGCCCAAGGCTGTCCCTGGCAGGGCACTGGGTTTTGCCAAACGCTACAGCGTCTATTTAGGTTCTTGTCCTCAATCTGTTTCTGGTGCAGCTATCCCAGGGTAAATGCCACCCGCTCCTACAGCATGGTCGTCTTCTGTGACAGCTGAACCCAGTTCACCGGCATTGCGTCGGATTGGTTCGTGAGGACCGCTGCTCTCTTGTTTGCTGCTTTCTTGTGATGTTTTCCCCGCTCAGCTGTTTTTGGAAGAGTTTGTGAAGAGGGTGTGGGTTCTTTAAGCATTTGTCACTGTGCACCGGAGAGCCACGTGGCCTGGGCTTCTCTGTGGGAAGACTCAAGTTTCAAGCTCATTAGAAATCACTCAGGGGCTGGGGAGATGACTCAGCGGTAAGCATACTGGTTGCTCTTCCAGAGGTCCTGAGTTCAATTCCTAGCAACCCCATGGTGGCTCACAACCATCTGTAATGGGGTCTGATGCCCTCTTTGTCTAAAGAGAGCAATGGTAAATACATTAAAAAAAAAAAAAAAACAAAAACAAAAAAAACAAACAAACTTAGCCAGGCAGTGGTGGCGCACGCCTGTAATCCCAGCACTTGGGAGGCAGAGGCAGGTAGATTTCTGAGTTTGAAGCCAGCCTGGTCTACAGAGTGAGTTCCAGGTCAGCCAGGGCTACACTGAGAAACCCTGTCTCAAAAACCAAAAAAAAAAAAAAATTCACTCGTGTTTTCTGTCCCGAGTCAGTTCTGCTATTTACGGCCTTCTGGGGGCCGTCCCGCCTCCCTATCCAGTCGTTGCTGCTTTTTTTCATGCTATTTCACCGTTTCGCATGAACAGAGGGCTGCCTACTATGCTCAGTAAGGAGGAGTGGGGACCTGGAAGTGTCCCCCGCGAATTCCCACCTGTTTGTCGTGCGGGCTAATCTCTATAGAGTACTTTAGATCCTCATTTCCACAAAAGAAGGAACATAAACTCTTGTCGCTCTCTTAATGCCAGGGGCCACAGTTTGTAGGTTGTGTATAACGAGCCGCCTTTTCCGTGTGTCACTGGTGCTAACTAAACCCTCTTAGGTGTTCACCTCCCACGGCCCCACGGTGATCATGCCAACCTGGTTCTGCTCTCGAGCCTGGTTTTCCCACGTGGGCCCATTTGATGAAGGAGGACAGGTGAGTGCCACCCAGTAGAATTTGGGCCCTCCGTGGGTTCCCCTAGGTTGGGGTTTGCAGCCTCTTCCCAGCACTTCCTGGTTCTTGGCTCAACATCGCCCCCTTCTGCCTGTGGTGATGAAGTACAGACTTGGAACAGAGCCCTGTGGGTGATACTCTAATTTCTAATTTCCTTGCTTTCTGATTCACCCAACCTCTCCCGTGTTCAGCATCTCATCGAGGGCCTCTTGGGAAGTGAGCTTATCGACCCCCTTTCTCCACTCTAGTGGGCTTTCCACTCTCAAGGCCTTGCAGCCCAGAAGCCACTCTGCGCTCGTTGATTGATTACCCCATGGTTCTGTTGATAGTTTGCCCCAAGACCTTTTCTGACACACGACGTACAATTTAAGGCAGAACTGGGACCTGAGACCCTCAACTAGCCTAGCTTCTGCTTCACCTCCGATCTGTCTTAGACTCCATTTCTTACCTGCTGAGAAAAACTAATCTCCGTCTCTCTCTTGTAACCCACATCACCCTGAAGAATCAGAGTAGATTCTTTTCTTTTATTGTCTGTGGTGTCCCTGTCGAGCACTAGCCTCTGAGTTCAAGCAATCCTATGGGGTGAGCTCTGCCTCCCAGATACCCGGGCCACAAGTACCACCATACTTGGCTCTAAGCAAAACACCCTCCCGTAGCATCTGCTGGCCCGGGTCAGTGTCCAGCTTGGTGAGCACTGTCCTCTGGCTTTTGCAGGGGGTTCCAGAGGATTTGCTGTTCTTCTATGAGCACCTCAGGAGAGGCGGCAGCGTCTTCCGGGTGGACCGCAGCCTGCTCCTCTACCGATACCACCTGTGTGCGGCCACACATTCAGTCCTTGAGTGAGTAGGCCATACCGCGTTCTCGAAGCATCTGGGAGGGTCCAAGAACGGGTGAGGGCAGGTATAGCCGGGCCTAGATCACTTGTGAGTCACTTGTGTGACTAGGCCCAGGGTTGGTGGAGTCAGGTCTGGTAATGGCAGGATACAGGCCATGCCACTATGCAGGTTAAGGTGGGGTCAGAGTATGCTGTGCTCCCCTTGTGGGAAGTCCTTCGAGGCTGCTGGATGTCCTGTTCCACAGAGCTCAGGAAGCATCAATGCAAATGCCAAGCATCGGTTTCCCTGATAGTGTGAGGTGAAGGCTGCTCTCTACTTTGATCTCATTTGCTCCAAACTAGCATGTCTCGCCATGAGAGCCTAGGAGACTTCTGACAGACTAGCAGTCCTCATGGTGGGGGGAGTTGTCACAGCTGGTGGCCAGAGCCGATGACCCACTTGCAGCCAGCTGTCCACTGGCCCCCAAGCCCACTGGTTGGACGCGGAGAGGGTAAAAGAGGGTGAACTTGTTACCTCTTTAGCCTGTACTGCGTATGAGACACTCAGATCAGCCACCGCACTATGAAGTGATCTGTGCCTGTGCTAGGAGACTGGCCCCTCGGTAGCCCGTGGACACGGGGGAAGTGGCCTCTGGGTGCTTGATTGCCCCAACCATAGATTTACAGCAGTGCGCTTACAGCTCTGAAGTGGTAGTGGTTTATGTTCTTTACCGGGTTGGAGCTGTCTGAGTGGGAATTCCCTCCTGAGTATCTTACATCTACCACCCAGGCTTCCATTTCCAGCATCTCGGTGACTCTGGGGTCCCTGGACCTTGGACCTGTACCATTTATAGGATTCAGCTTCATGTCCAACAGAACTTGCCCTCCTTGGATCTGAACTTCATCTCAGCTTTGGAGGAGCATCTTGCAGGGTTTTACTGTCAGGAGGCAGACACTGATGGGACCAGCTCCTAGGAAAGATACTCGGAGGGCATGGCAGGTCCGAGGGCCCGTGAGAATCTCAGATCACACAGTGAAACCCACAGGCACAGGCACAAGTGCAGATTTAATCAGTGTTTTTCGTCACTTAACAAACACGTAGAGAATACATAATGATTGAGAAGATTCTAGCAGCCCTGCAGACTAGCAAGGCTCTAAGAGGTCTGCACTAAGCTGGTGATTCTGTCTTAATAAATTTTAAATGGCTAAAACTGTATAGGATGTGTCATAAACATCTTAGCTGCTCAGTTTCCTATGACAAACTGTGGTGGGCTAGTAGCTTGTGAGCGTAGGTATTTGTTTCTCAAAGCTCTGTATGTTGACCACAAGTGGTATCTTCCTGCTGTGCTCCCACATGCCAGGAGAGGCTCCATAACTCTCTGGGGTGTCGTCTACCAAAGGCCTCACATCCTCAGTATCTCTGGGGTAGGATTTCAGCATAGGGAATGGTAGTACAAAAACATTTTACCTTCAGCAACCAAAGCATTAAGTCAGAAACCATTACAACGTCTTAAAAAATCTAACATGTGGAAATTAAGTAGCCAAAGGAAAAAAATCACAAAGGAAATTAGAAAAAAAATTGTATAGGCTACAGCCTCCAGCACGAGTCACTGAAATAGCAGCAAAATAGACTCCAGGTAAAGGAGGAGAAGCCAGGGATAGAAGAGGAAAAGCTGGAATACTAGCAAGGTTGATGTAAAAATAAAACAGGGAATTAACAATACTAGCCTCCCCACAGACATTTACCAGAAAGTAAAAATTTTAATTTAGTAACTTAAGAACATTCACAAAAGATAGCCAGGCCCGGGGGGATTTTCTAGCGTATCCTATAACATGGCTAAGGGAGAAGTTATATCAGTCTTATCAAGATCATTTTAGGAAGAAGAGGAGGAAACTGCTAGGTACTGGGAGGGAAACCAGGCTCAGTGCGTTGGAGCATCAGGTGTACAAGAGACTGAGTGGAAGACGATGCCTGTCACTAATCATTCCAGCGGCGGTCCCATGATGCTAGGGGCACATGAAACAGATACCCAGCAAGACTACGACTGTTTAAAAACTCAGCTAGTATGGTTTACGTCATCCTATGTTAAACCAAACACAGCACTGCTTGTCCCAGGAAGGAGCCCCTTCCCACGGTCCTCCGATAGAGGTAGAGTGTGTGACAAAGCATGGCGGTGGCTGTCTGCACGGTGGCTGTCTGCACGGTGGCTGTCTGCGCAACCGCTGCCCGCGCACCAAGCCGCAGATGTTTCTGGATGCTGATGCCACTGGCTGGTGAAACACTGTACACTGATCTCGCATCATCGTTCCGCGGGCCATGTGAGCATGAAATGCCTGGGGATCATGTGGTCATCTGCATGAGGGAGGTCCTTCCCATGCTGGCCTGTGAAGCTCGAGCCACCTGGGTGGTGCCTTGTAGCCCACCCAACAGGCACCACTCATGTCTCTCAACAGAGAAGCCTGTGTGTACAGAGAAGCCTGTGTGTACAGAGAAGCCTGTGTGTACAGAGAAGCCTGTGTGTACAGAGAAGCCTGTGTGTACAGAGAAGCCTGTGTGTACAGAGAAGCCTGTGTGTACAGAGAAGCCTGTGTGTACAGAGAAGCCTGTGTGTACAGAGAAGCCTGTGTGTACAGAGAAGCCTGTGTGTACAGAGAAGCCTGTGTGTACAGAGAAGCCTGTGTGTACAGAGAAGCCTGTGTGTACAGAGAAGCCTGTGTGTGTGTACAGAGAAGCCTGTGTGTGTGTACAGAGAAGCCTGTGTGTGTGTGTACAGAGAAGCCTGTGTGTGTGTACAGAGAAGCCTGTGTGTGTGTACAGAGAAGCCTGTGTGTACAGAGAAGCCTGTGTGTGTGTACAGAGAAGCCTGTGTGTGTGTACAGAGAAGCCTGTGTGTGTGTACAGAGAAGCCTGTGTGTACAGAGAAGCCTGTGTGTGTGTACAGAGAAGCCTGTGTGTACAGAGAAGCCTGTGTGTGTGTACAGAGAAGCCTGTGTGTGTGTACAGAGAAGCCTGTGTGTACAGAGAAGCCTGTGTGTGTGTACAGAGAAGCCTGTGTGTACAGAGAAGCCTGTGTGTGTGTACAGAGAAGCCTGTGTGTACAGAGAAGCCTGTGTGTGTGTACAGAGAAGCCTGTGTGTACAGAGAAGCCTGTGTGTACAGAGAAGCCTGTGTGTACAGAGAAGCCTGTGTGTACAGAGAAGCCTGTGTGTGTGTACAGAGAAGCCTGTGTGTACAGAGAAGCCTGTGTGTACAGAGAAGCCTGTGTGTACAGAGAAGCCTGTGTGTGTGTACAGAGAAGCCTGTGTGTGTGTACAGAGAAGCCTGTGTGTGTGTACAGAGAAGCCTGTGTGTACAGAGAAGCCTGTGTGTACAGAGAAGCCTGTGTGTACAGAGAAGCCTGTGTGTGTGTACAGAGAAGCCTGTGTGTACAGAGAAGCCTGTGTGTGTGTACAGAGAAGCCTGTGTGTACAGAGAAGCCTGTGTGTACAGAGAAGCCTGTGTGTACAGAGAAGCCTGTGTGTGTGTACAGAGAAGCCTGTGTGTGTGTACAGAGAAGCCTGTGTGTGTGTACAGAGAAGCCTGTGTGTACAGAGAAGCCTGTGTGTGTGTACAGAGAAGCCTGTGTGTACAGAGAAGCCTGTGTGTACAGAGAAGCCTGTGTGTACAGAGAAGCCTGTGTGTGTGTACAGAGAAGCCTGTGTGTGTGTACAGAGAAGCCTGTGTGTGTGTACAGAGAAGCCTGTGTGTGTACAGAGAAGCCTGTGTGTACAGAGAAGCCTGTGTGTGTGTACAGAGAAGCCTGTGTGTGTGTACAGAGAAGCCTGTGTGTGTACAGAGAAGCCTGTGTGTACAGAGAAGCCTGTGTGTACAGAGAAGCCTGTGTGTACAGAGAAGCCTGTGTGTACAGAGAAGCCTGTGTGTACAGAGAAGCCTGTGTGTACAGAGAAGCCTGTGTGTGTGTACAGAGAAGCCTGTGTGTGTGTACAGAGAAGCCTGTGTGTGTGTACAGAGAAGCCTGTGTGTACAGAGAAGCCTGTGTGTGTGTACAGAGAAGCCTGTGTGTGTGTACAGAGAAGCCTGTGTGTACAGAGAAGCCTGTGTGTGTGTACAGAGAAGCCTGTGTGTACAGAGAAGCCTGTGTGTGTGTACAGAGAAGCCTGTGTGTGTGTACAGAGAAGCCTGTGTGTACAGAGAAGCCTGTGTGTGTGTACAGAGAAGCCTGTGTGTGTGTACAGAGAAGCCTGTGTGTACAGAGAAGCCTGTGTGTACAGAGAAGCCTGTGTGTGTGTACAGAGAAGCCTGTGTGTACAGAGAAGCCTGTGTGTACAGAGAAGCCTGTGTGTGTGTACAGAGAAGCCTGTGTGTACAGAGAAGCCTGTGTGTGTGTACAGAGAAGCCTGTGTGTGTGTACAGAGAAGCCTGTGTGTACAGAGAAGCCTGTGTGTACAGAGAAGCCTGTGTGTACAGAGAAGCCTGTGTGTACAGAGAAGCCTGTGTGTGTGTACAGAGAAGCCTGTGTGTACAGAGAAGCCTGTGTGTGTGTACAGAGAAGCCTGTGTGTGTGTACAGAGAAGCCTGTGTGTGTGTACAGAGAAGCCTGTGTGTACAGAGAAGCCTGTGTGTGTGTACAGAGAAGCCTGTGTGTGTGTACAGAGAAGCCTGTGTGTGTGTACAGAGAAGCCTGTGTGTGTGTACAGAGAAGCCTGTGTGTACAGAGAAGCCTGTGTGTGTGTACAGAGAAGCCTGTGTGTACAGAGAAGCCTGTGTGTACAGAGAAGCCTGTGTGTACAGAGAAGCCTGTGTGTACAGAGAAGCCTGTGTGTGTGTACAGAGAAGCCTGTGTGTACAGAGAAGCCTGTGTGTACAGAGAAGCCTGTGTGTACAGAGAAGCCTGTGTGTGTGTACAGAGAAGCCTGTGTGTGTGTACAGAGAAGCCTGTGTGTGTGTACAGAGAAGCCTGTGTGTGTGTACAGAGAAGCCTGTGTGTACAGAGAAGCCTGTGTGTGTGTACAGAGAAGCCTGTGTGTACAGAGAAGCCTGTGTGTACAGAGAAGCCTGTGTGTGTGTACAGAGAAGCCTGTGTGTGTGTACAGAGAAGCCTGTGTGTGTGTACAGAGAAGCCTGTGTGTGTGTACAGAGAAGCCTGTGTGTACAGAGAAGCCTGTGTGTGTGTACAGAGAAGCCTGTGTGTACAGAGAAGCCTGTGTGTACAGAGAAGCCTGTGTGTGTGTACAGAGAAGCCTGTGTGTACAGAGAAGCCTGTGTGTGTGTACAGAGAAGCCTGTGTGTACAGAGAAGCCTGTGTGTGTGTACAGAGAAGCCTGTGTGTACAGAGAAGCCTGTGTGTACAGAGAAGCCTGTGTGTGTGTACAGAGAAGCCTGTGTGTACAGAGAAGCCTGTGTGTGTGTACAGAGAAGCCTGTGTGTGTGTACAGAGAAGCCTGTGTGTGTGTACAGAGAAGCCTGTGTGTACAGAGAAGCCTGTGTGTACAGAGAAGCCTGTGTGTGTGTACAGAGAAGCCTGTGTGTACAGAGAAGCCTGTGTGTACAGAGAAGCCTGTGTGTGTGTACAGAGAAGCCTGTGTGTACAGAGAAGCCTGTGTGTACAGAGAAGCCTGTGTGTACAGAGAAGCCTGTGTGTGTGTACAGAGAAGCCTGTGTGTACAGAGAAGCCTGTGTGTACAGAGAAGCCTGTGTGTGTGTACAGAGAAGCCTGTGTGTGTGTACAGAGAAGCCTGTGTGTGTGTACAGAGAAGCCTGTGTGTGTGTACAGAGAAGCCTGTGTGTGTGTACAGAGAAGCCTGTGTGTGTGTACAGAGAAGCCTGTGTGTACAGAGAAGCCTGTGTGTGTGTACAGAGAAGCCTGTGTGTGTGTACAGAGAAGCCTGTGTGTGTGTACAGAGAAGCCTGTGTGTACAGAGAAGCCTGTGTGTGTGTACAGAGAAGCCTGTGTGTACAGAGAAGCCTGTGTGTGTGTACAGAGAAGCCTGTGTGTACAGAGAAGCCTGTGTGTGTGTACAGAGAAGCCTGTGTGTACAGAGAAGCCTGTGTGTGTGTACAGAGAAGCCTGTGTGTGTGTACAGAGAAGCCTGTGTGTGTGTACAGAGAAGCCTGTGTGTACAGAGAAGCCTGTGTGTGTGTACAGAGAAGCCTGTGTGTACAGAGAAGCCTGTGTGTACAGAGAAGCCTGTGTGTACAGAGAAGCCTGTGTGTACAGAGAAGCCTGTGTGTGTGTACAGAGAAGCCTGTGTGTGTGTACAGAGAAGCCTGTGTGTGTACAGAGAAGCCTGTGTGTGTACAGAGAAGCCTGTGTGTGTGTACAGAGAAGCCTGTGTGTACAGAGAAGCCTGTGTGTGTGTACAGAGAAGCCTGTGTGTGTGTACAGAGAAGCCTGTGTGTGTGTACAGAGAAGCCTGTGTGTGTGTACAGAGAAGCCTGTGTGTGTGTACAGAGAAGCCTGTGTGTACAGAGAAGCCTGTGTGTGTACAGAGAAGCCTGTGTGTGTGTACAGAGAAGCCTGTGTGTGTGTACAGAGAAGCCTGTGTGTGTGTACAGAGAAGCCTGTGTGTACAGAGAAGCCTGTGTGTGTACAGAGAAGCCTGTGTGTGTGTACAGAGAAGCCTGTGTGTACAGAGAAGCCTGTGTGTACAGAGAAGCCTGTGTGTGTGTACAGAGAAGCCTGTGTGTACAGAGAAGCCTGTGTGTACAGAGAAGCCTGTGTGTACAGAGAAGCCTGTGTGTGTGTACAGAGAAGCCTGTGTGTGTGTACAGAGAAGCCTGTGTGTGTGTACAGAGAAGCCTGTGTGTACAGAGAAGCCTGTGTGTACAGAGAAGCCTGTGTGTGTGTACAGAGAAGCCTGTGTGTGTGTACAGAGAAGCCTGTGTGTACAGAGAAGCCTGTGTGTACAGAGAAGCCTGTGTGTGTGTACAGAGAAGCCTGTGTGTACAGAGAAGCCTGTGTGTGTGTACAGAGAAGCCTGTGTGTGTGTACAGAGAAGCCTGTGTGTGTGTACAGAGAAGCCTGTGTGTGTGTACAGAGAAGCCTGTGTGTGTGTACAGAGAAGCCTGTGTGTGTGTACAGAGAAGCCTGTGTGTACAGAGAAGCCTGTGTGTACAGAGAAGCCTGTGTGTACAGAGAAGCCTGTGTGTGTGTACAGAGAAGCCTGTGTGTGTGTACAGAGAAGCCTGTGTGTACAGAGAAGCCTGTGTGTGTGTACAGAGAAGCCTGTGTGTACAGAGAAGCCTGTGTGTACAGAGAAGCCTGTGTGTGTGTACAGAGAAGCCTGTGTGTGTGTACAGAGAAGCCTGTGTGTACAGAGAAGCCTGTGTGTACAGAGAAGCCTGTGTGTGTGTACAGAGAAGCCTGTGTGTACAGAGAAGCCTGTGTGTGTGTACAGAGAAGCCTGTGTGTACAGAGAAGCCTGTGTGTGTGTACAGAGAAGCCTGTGTGTACAGAGAAGCCTGTGTGTACAGAGAAGCCTGTGTGTACAGAGAAGCCTGTGTGTACAGAGAAGCCTGTGTGTGTGTACAGAGAAGCCTGTGTGTACAGAGAAGCCTGTGTGTGTGTACAGAGAAGCCTGTGTGTGTGTACAGAGAAGCCTGTGTGTGTGTACAGAGAAGCCTGTGTGTGTGTACAGAGAAGCCTGTGTGTGTGTACAGAGAAGCCTGTGTGTACAGAGAAGCCTGTGTGTGTACAGAGAAGCCTGTGTGTGTGTACAGAGAAGCCTGTGTGTGTGTACAGAGAAGCCTGTGTGTGTGTACAGAGAAGCCTGTGTGTACAGAGAAGCCTGTGTGTGTACAGAGAAGCCTGTGTGTGTGTACAGAGAAGCCTGTGTGTACAGAGAAGCCTGTGTGTACAGAGAAGCCTGTGTGTGTGTACAGAGAAGCCTGTGTGTACAGAGAAGCCTGTGTGTACAGAGAAGCCTGTGTGTACAGAGAAGCCTGTGTGTGTGTACAGAGAAGCCTGTGTGTGTGTACAGAGAAGCCTGTGTGTGTGTACAGAGAAGCCTGTGTGTACAGAGAAGCCTGTGTGTACAGAGAAGCCTGTGTGTGTGTACAGAGAAGCCTGTGTGTGTGTACAGAGAAGCCTGTGTGTACAGAGAAGCCTGTGTGTACAGAGAAGCCTGTGTGTGTGTACAGAGAAGCCTGTGTGTACAGAGAAGCCTGTGTGTGTGTACAGAGAAGCCTGTGTGTGTGTACAGAGAAGCCTGTGTGTGTGTACAGAGAAGCCTGTGTGTGTGTACAGAGAAGCCTGTGTGTGTGTACAGAGAAGCCTGTGTGTGTGTACAGAGAAGCCTGTGTGTACAGAGAAGCCTGTGTGTACAGAGAAGCCTGTGTGTACAGAGAAGCCTGTGTGTGTGTACAGAGAAGCCTGTGTGTGTGTACAGAGAAGCCTGTGTGTACAGAGAAGCCTGTGTGTGTGTACAGAGAAGCCTGTGTGTACAGAGAAGCCTGTGTGTACAGAGAAGCCTGTGTGTGTGTACAGAGAAGCCTGTGTGTGTGTACAGAGAAGCCTGTGTGTACAGAGAAGCCTGTGTGTACAGAGAAGCCTGTGTGTGTGTACAGAGAAGCCTGTGTGTACAGAGAAGCCTGTGTGTGTGTACAGAGAAGCCTGTGTGTACAGAGAAGCCTGTGTGTGTGTACAGAGAAGCCTGTGTGTACAGAGAAGCCTGTGTGTACAGAGAAGCCTGTGTGTACAGAGAAGCCTGTGTGTACAGAGAAGCCTGTGTGTGTGTACAGAGAAGCCTGTGTGTACAGAGAAGCCTGTGTGTGTGTACAGAGAAGCCTGTGTGTGTACAGAGAAGCCTGTGTGTACAGAGAAGCCTGTGTGTGTGTACAGAGAAGCCTGTGTGTACAGAGAAGCCTGTGTGTACAGAGAAGCCTGTGTGTACAGAGAAGCCTGTGTGTACAGAGAAGCCTGTGTGTACAGAGAAGCCTGTGTGTGTGTACAGAGAAGCCTGTGTGTACAGAGAAGCCTGTGTGTACAGAGAAGCCTGTGTGTACAGAGAAGCCTGTGTGTACAGAGAAGCCTGTGTGTGTGTACAGAGAAGCCTGTGTGTACAGAGAAGCCTGTGTGTACAGAGAAGCCTGTGTGTGTGTACAGAGAAGCCTGTGTGTGTGTACAGAGAAGCCTGTGTGTGTGTACAGAGAAGCCTGTGTGTACAGAGAAGCCTGTGTGTGTGTACAGAGAAGCCTGTGTGTACAGAGAAGCCTGTGTGTACAGAGAAGCCTGTGTGTACAGAGAAGCCTGTGTGTACAGAGCTCACTCCTTTGTGTTTGCACAGTAAGCTTTGCCACCCACAGCACAAAAATAAGTGATCTAATGTAAGTTTCTGTGTTGGATTAAAGTCTTTAAGCTGTGAGCTGCGGCACCTCCCAGGATAAAAGCTGTAATTACAACCTGAGGCTTGCTTGAGAGTTGAATTTGTCCAAACTTCAGGTGGCAATGTCTTGATTCTGTCATTTTTAAAGTTCAAAATGACCTGAATCTCTTTATGCATGTGTGGAGTACTTCATATGCCAAAGGACGCGAGGGTAGCATCTCCAGGAAACCAAACATTCCTTACACTTGCGAGTGGCTGAACCTAGTATGTTGTCACGTCATCCCTGTATACATTTACTGGTGTGTCATCTTACAGGTCATGTGTGTTTAGCCTTTCACAGCACCCATGCTGCCTGCACTCTGCAAACTGTTTGCTTCCTGGTATCACAGATGGGGTCTGTAGAGAAATACGTTTCTGACCTTGTTCCTGTGGCCGTGTGATGCTGGACTTAAAGAGAACCAGATAAGGCCTTGTCTCCACATGAGTGTATAGCAACAGGATGCACCTCAGAAGTAGGGATGGGAGACTAGACATGACGCCACTGGTGTCCCAATCCTTGGGGTCCAGCCTGAGGCTGCCTATGCAGACACACTCTGTTGTGGTACCTGGCCGGACCAGTGGGTTGTTCCCCTGTGTTCCCCTAGCAAGGTTCTTACAGCCTTATTTTCTGACAACAGATGCCCCTGGTCATTGGCAATACCTTCTGGGAGTAGGGGTTCCCCCCACCCCCACCCCCAGGACTCCTATGAGCTGGTGCAGTGTTGAGTCTGTAATGTTTTACCCTCTTCCCAGAAAGTTCCAGAAACTCACACATATAAGGTCTAGAAAAACCAGTCCCTTAGCTGTTTCTTAGCAAGAAGAGATGGATGTGCTAGGTGCCAGATGGCCTGCTCTCTAGGTAGACTCCTAGGAGAAGCAAGACCAGTGCAGGATGCTCCTACCTTTTTATGACTGCCTGCATCCTGTTAGAGACCACCTAGTAAAATTCAGGATGCTAAGGGCCTTACATACCTAGAGCTCAGTCCTGGCAGACATGTTTGTAATCCCTTTATAAAATAAACCATCGGTGCCCAGTGTCTTGGGGAACCAAGTTGACTTCACAGTATAGTTAAACCCACCATCCTGCAAATAAATTTCATAGATTGAATCTGTGAGATCATGCAGGGTTTTTCTCACCCAGTAGACCCAGCCAGGGTGTGTGTAGGCTGTCACCAACACACGGACTGTGCTTGGTCTCTAACAGGAGCTGTTGTTGCACATGTTTACTTGCCGGTGTGCATGCCATATAACATACATGCAGAGATGCACACGGGCCCTCCCTGCACATGTGCCCTCAGACCACACAAGCACACTGTCAATAGACCCCTGGATTTGATGCAGATATATGCATATGTATGCCATGTCTCGCTCAGGCACTGAACAAAACAGACCTCTTGTAGTGACCAAGGCTGTGGAGAGAGGCCCTCGGGTGGTCTTAGAAGGTCAGGTAAGGACAAGCAGCCCTCTGGACAGGGCAATCCTTGAAGAGCCTGAGATGAT
This sequence comes from Tokudaia tokunoshimensis, assembly GCA_036184795.1. Lineage (NCBI taxonomy): Eukaryota > Metazoa > Chordata > Mammalia > Rodentia > Muridae > Tokudaia > Tokudaia tokunoshimensis. Next base: position 487,141 of record BTHU01000010.1, read on the forward strand.
GCCCCTGCTGCATTTCCTGTGTTTGTGTAGCCGTGAACCTACCTAGCAGGTCTCCTCAAGGGCACTTGAAGGCAGAAGGAAAGGGAGACCCTTGTGGCCAGGATGGGGTTGGAGGTTTGCCTGCTGGGGCACCATGGGGTCTGAGCAGCCTGTGCCTGGATTTCCCTCACACTCACTTTGGTGAGAACCCTTGCCCATTCTTAGGCACAACAGATGCCCCCAAAGGCAAGTCTTGCTTTTTTGCCTTTGACTCTACCTTGCTGCCTCCTGTCTGGTACCGTCACACTAAGATTTGCTGAGGAATAGAAATCAGAAGGGCCTTTCTTGGCTTCACAATGTGGAGAAGTATCTGTTCCTCGCATGAGGCCTTTGTTGTGAGATCAAGATTCTCACTCTTAAGGTCTTCTATTTCCTTGGGTAATAGTCTGGCTGCACTGAGATAATACTGTATGGAACTGAAGTACGTCTTGTTTGTGATTTTCTCGTTGAAGGGGGGCACTATAGCCATAGACAGGACTGGCTGGGGTTCACAATTAAATGCTATTCACTTAATGTGGTTCCCCAGAACCCCTAGGGAATCCCCTACCAAAATCACTGACTGAGCTCAGCACAACCCTAATTAGAACGTTTAACTTGGGAGGTCTCGAAAATGCTGAACAGGGAAAACAGGCTCTGATGTAGGTAGTGACACAAGAGATACAGCCCCAAATACAAGGACGCCTCCACCCAAAGGACCAGGACGCTAGGGTCTGGGCAGAGACCAGGGACAGCAGGTTAGTAGAGATCGGGGGCCTGAGAAGAACAAGCTCAGGAGATCTGCATCCAGGGGCCGCTGCCTGGGAGCAAGTCTGTCTGGGCTCAGAAAAGGTCATCTTTGGGATTGTCTGAGGAAAGGGACAGCCTGAGGCAGAAAGTTTACTTCCTGGTGTGAACATGACTTTTTACCCAGACCTTTCTTCTGAGCATTGACTAAGCTGGGAAATGGGACCCGTGTTGCTGGGTCTACTTACTGCAAATCCCTTTTTACTTTCTAACTCAAAATGACTAGTTTCATGTCTAGATTTGGGCCTGGAGAGAGGGGCTCTGTCAGTTAAGTGCTTGCTGCAGAAACATGAGGACCTGAATTCACTTCTCAGCATCTACATAAAAAGCTAGGCATGACAACACACACATAATCCTAGTGCTGAGAAGAGAAACAGGAGGATTCCTGGAGCTTGTTGGCTAGCTTGTCTTGCTGAATCGGTGAGCTCCAGCTCACCCCATCTCAAAAAACAGGGCGAAGAGTGATAAAGATACATGACGCCAGCCATTGGCTTCGCACGAACCCTCATGTGTAGACACAGCTGCCAGATTCCGGAGCCACTCGTGTGCTAGGACTGGCAGCTGTGGAGAGAGAGGCCCCATCCACAGGCTCTACATCCCACCTAGAAAGCAGGACGAGTGTGGGTGGCCCAAAGCTGCCCAGAGGGCGCTGGTTTACGTGGTGGTTCATGGTGACCTCTTGCTATGAGAGGTGGCAAAAGAAGAGACAGATCTCGGATACGGTTTAGATTTGGTGTGCTCCCAGCCCTAAGCAGGGTACGGCACCCATGTATGTCCCCAGGGCTAATGAGCCCACACACCTTAGCTTCCTTCTCTGTCGGCTACAGGATGACCATCTGGACTCACCGTGTCCACTTCCTGGAGGAGCAAGTCCTACCTCACTGGAAGTCCTTCACCATCTGGAATGCGGGCAAGCAGGGGCGTAAGTTATACCGCAGCCTGACTGCAGCCAGTCGGCACAAGGTACGATCCTTTCCTCCTTATCCTGTTGGCCACTCCCCTGCCTCCCCCAATGCTATCACATCTTTATCTTATAGCCCCCACCACCATCTAACCGCCGGCCTGTGTTCACCCCCAGGTGGTGGCCTTCTGTGACGTTGACGAGAACAAGATCAGGAAGGGCTTCTACTGCTACGAGGACTCACAGGTGTGTAGCCATGTGGCAGAGCGCCAAAGCCCCTTACAGGGAAGGGTCTTCCATACCAGGCCAGCTTTCCCTTACACTCACTTGGACTCTGCTCAAAGGATGTAGCCCTCAGCTCCCAAGAGTCTCCAGGATCCCTTAGGACTCTGCCCCATCCTTGGGGACTCTGGGTCTCAATGTTGGCCTACCAGAGTTGGTTCTTCTTGTGGCTCTCAGGTGGCTGGGGCTGCCAGAATCTGGGGTACAATCACCTGTCCTGTCCCCATTGGCCCAAGACTCCCATCTGCTACTTGATCACCAGCTACTGTGAGCAGAGGCTGTGGCTATCACAGGTCTCAAGGAGTTCCTTCTGCGGGAGGCCCTAATGACTCATGGCTGGTACCATCTCCGTAGGAAAGACCCAAGCCAAAGGTCCCCATCCTGCATTTCCAAGATGCCCAATCGCCCTTTGTCATCTGTGTGAAGCTGGTGAGTACTGGCTGTGGGCTCCTGGGTGTCAGCTGTCCCACTCTGACCATATGAGCAAAACCGAGGACAAGACCTGACCATGGGTCCTGGGACATAGCCCACTACCTATACCCTTACGGTAAATCACATCTTACCTTGTGGTCATAAGGGCACCCTGAACTAGGTTAGGGGTCATAGCTGCTGCTCTGTGGGCTGGATGCAGTTGGGGAGTAATAGCCTGTGGGTACTAGGGACGCGGTGGTGGTGAGGTGGGCATACCTGTTAACACCCGTATAAAGCTGTTTTCTATTCTTTCCTTTAAACACTGAAAGCCATCGTTCTGAGCCCAGCTACCATGTTCAAGGTGCTGAGGTTCATGCTACTCAAAGGACAGCTTTGCCCACATATATAATAATAGCTTGGTGGTGACCAGTAGGCCCACAGGACCCTCCTTTGGTTCGTCTGGTTTCTCCACTTTCGGTCATGCCTATAGGTGCCAAGCATTCTGTTCCTGTGCAAACTGAGGTTACTTGTGGTCAGTGCAAAAAGGAATCCCACAGACTCTCCAAGAAATGGGTCTCTAACAGTTGTGCCAAGCTGAAAATGACCAGACAGCAAGCGTCTTGCTGGAGCTAAGGCTAGATTTTCTTTATCTACTCTGGACACTGTTCCTTGGTAGGTCAAGCGGAAGGCAGACATTCCCTCAGGAGACTTGGCTCTTTTTTCCAGAAGATATTCCCAGAACTCTTTAAGATGGTGACACTAACTGATCTCATGATGACAGTATAGTGTCCTACATAGGAATTTCTCCCCTGTAAGAAACATCATGTTCATTAACAGACAGCATCCATCACAGGTCCATCTGGAAGGGATGTATATTGGGCTGTGAGGCCTAGTGACTTACCCATGTGACCTGCTCCAGGTCACTGACCATGTGGAATCCTGCTGGTCAGTAGCCGCATTTCCTGTCCCCAGCTCTTCCTCACTGTAGTAAAAGGGCGTGACTTTGCACTAAGACGTTCCTGCAGCAGAGCCAAGCAGATCTTGCACATCACTCCCTCTTGTCAAATTGCATCTGCTCACCATTGGCCTCTGAACGCAGCAGGGGTCGTCAGCACTCCTGCCACCCACCGTTCTGCTCAAGCGTTGAGTCCAGGACACTCTTATTTCTAACGATCTCACTGTAAGTTGTGTATGATTTGTTTGACACCTTTTGTTCTCAAGTAGTTTTCCTCTTTCAAAGTCCTAATGGGAATGTCCAGACACCTGCCGGGTGAGAGGGCATGGCCGTCCTGAAGGTCAGCAGCCCCAGGACAAGGTGTCTCCAGTTCCAAGGATAGCTGTGTCACCCTCTCCATTACCGATGGTCGACATGGTGGGCCCTTGGCAAAGGCAGCTCAGCCTCCAGCTGCCGCCGTCCCCCACAGTTCTCAGGTCATGGAGGGAACAGTAGGTGGTGGGCTATGCTGGGGAGATGCTGGAGGGCACAGGTCAGACCTCAGCCTGTGTTTCAACCCATGGCTTCCAGTCTGTGACAGCTCATTTCAGGTCGTGGCGGGGTTAGGCCTGGGTTCTAGCCCCTCAGAAAGTGAGATGTGTGTCTGTGTCTCCTAAGAGAGATGTCACACAGCAGCAGATGACTAACAGCCACACGTGGAACAGTCAGGAACAGCATTAAGCTGGCAACATGATGGGAGCGGAAGGCCCCTCCTTAGCTCTGTACCTTTACCAAGCATCTTCTACAGCATTTCTCTTAACACAGTGAGGAAGACAGGCCTACCTGTGATGTGCAGTGTATTTTGAATATTCTTCCGTTTGTGTGCATGTGTGTCTGTATGTGCTGGTGGAGAAGCCTTTGAGCAGGTTCTCTCACTGAGCCAGGGACTTTCTGATTCATCAAGACTAGCTGGCCAGTAAGCCCAAGCGGTCCTTGCATTCTGACTTCCCACTCCTGGAATTACACCCAGCCTTTACAATGGTGCAAGAGATTGAACAGAAGACCTCATGTGTGTGCAAAACACTTTCCTGAAGCCATCTCTAGCTCCAAAGTTTTAATTTATAAACTGATGTTTTTGCCATTTAGAATAACTTATACTATTTCCCCTTGTGAAAGTTTGATTCATTGTGAGATGGCCATTCTTGATCATGACACGTCATAGAACACTGCCCACATTTGTATCAGGACTTTTGCTTCTTGATTTTATCTGTGATACAATGAGAAGTTACTCTGGCAGAAAGATTAACTAGGAATCCCAAGTTTTCTTTTTTGTACATCTGACTGTCTCCGCCTCTGCCTCACATATTGGGCAGCCTGTTCTCCTGCTAGGGACTGTGCTGGCTACGAAGGTCGTTTCTGCTCCCGGGTCTCTTTCTACCAATCATCTGTCCGCATTCCAGTGCCTTACCAGAGAGGAGAGCTACTCTTCCTTATTCCAGAATTTTTCTCGTATTTTTCTTATTTAAATAAACTGCTGTATTGTGTTCTGTGATATACAGACGGGCAAGCACTAGCCTGCAGGTCACTAGTCCCTCCACCTGTTTTTCATAGGCATCTTTATTAGAATACAGACGACACACATTAACAGAGCAGAGTTACAACCTCCTTCAAATCAGTGCAGATGCTGTTCCAGGGAGACGTGCAATGCTCACCTATGCAGTGTGCCCAGGCTCAGAGAAGGGCAGCAAGACCCCGCGTGGGGGGGCTCACAGTGTGATGGCTCTGGCTGGCAGGACACTTTGGCATCAGCACAGCCCTGTGCACACACAGAACTGTCTGCTTGCCGCTCGTGTGTTCGGACTCCCAACTTTATGTTCTTACGTCTGGTTCTTCTCAGCACCTATATGTGATTGTCCACTGTGTAGACTATTGCATCTTGTTGACATGTGAGGACCCTGGCTTGTGGGAGTCAGCTCTAGCGTTCCGTTGTCCTTCATGCTGCTGTGAGCTCCCATTTCTCTGGTTTATCCCAGAAGTAGAAATCAGGTTGAACACCTCCAAAGGCCACCTATACGGACAGACGGACTGTTTCTCCCCTTTTGGGGGATTTTCTTGCTGTGGCCGTGGTGGGAGTGTTTCACTTAACGTTGAGTACCCACTCGTCTGGTGGAAACTTAGATTTCCTCAGCCGTGTCTGTAACAAGGCTTCCTCTCCTGGTGTGTGATGGCAGAGTTGGCTTTGTGTCCTGCGAACGCCCTCTCCTTTCATTCTCACAGGATTGTGTTAACTGCTTGGAGCACCCGAGTAGTGCTGTGTTTAACAATGTTAGGTCTCACGGGGCAGGCTCTGACCTTTCCGGGCCCAAGCCTGATGCTTCTCTGAATTCGGGGCAAGGAGAGGTTTGGGAAAAGAGGAAGGGCGGCAGGGCATCGATGACTTTCCAGGCAGAATGTTCTTCATTTCCGGTTTCTAACCACTGGTAGTGATGTGAGAAGGTAGAGTCAGGGTCACGGCCTAGCTTAGAAGCCTCAAAGTTAAGAGGAACGGAGTGGTTCCTCCCACATCCTGCCAGATTGCCCCAGACTTCATCTGCCAATAGCTGGGCTATTCTTCAGCAAGATAATGGGCGTTGCTCCAGTCGGGGGCTGGGGGATGACAGGTAAGAGGGATCAGAGGGTGGGCTCTCGGCAGATATTGAGTACATAGTGTTCCCTGAATCAACAGGAGGAGAGTGGCTTACGTGCCTTCTGTAGAGGACCAGGTGGCAAGGCCACCTTTCAGTACGTCACTGCTGCTGGTGACCAAGAGAACTACGGAACAGCAGCACTGGCTGCTGCTCTCAGTGGCCTTTGGTTCCCTCCAGGCCCCTTCCCTAGTCTGTAGAGGATGAGAAGTTCATCGTGAGCCACCTAACAGGTAGATTAATTAGGCCTGAGCCCAGCCCCTGACCTGATCTTCTCTCCTCAAAGGACCTCACAGGAGGCGAGTTTGAAGACAACCTGAAGTCACTGCACCTGCAAGAAGGCCGGGACTTCGTTCACTTCAGCTGAGGCTGCCGCCTAGGTGGGTGTACACTGCGACACGTGCAGGCTCTGAGCCGTGCCTGTTCTGCCGCCCTTTCACACAGACAACTCATAGTCTCTGCTTCCTCCAGCGTCTCCCCTCACGCTTACTGCATTCACCCGTTCATTTCTGCTATGTAACTTGAGGCTTAAATCTTCCAAGCACCACTTTAGGCAAATTTCTTATATTTGGTAACTTTCACCAGCTATCTGGTAATTTTTTAAAAACTACTTTTTCTTTTTAATAACAGGAACATGCAAAAAGTTCTGGGTTCTAGAATGTCTATCAAGCTAAGCTTTTCTTCATGCTGAAACCATCTGTACTAGCTGCATTCCCTATTGCTGTAACCAAATTCCAAATAATACTTCATGGTTTGAGGGTCCATCTTGGTGGGGAAGGCAAGATGGTGGGAGTTGTTCCAGCCGGGGCTCTTCACCTTCTCATCTTAGTGGAGCAGGAAATAGAGAGGGGGCCAGAGCAAGGTTGAGACGCTAGACCTCAAGCTGTATCCCCCAGCGACCCAGTGACCCATTTCTTCTTCAAGCTAGGCCCCAATTCCAAAATGTGCCAACAGCCAGGACAAAATGTTCAAACATGAGCCTGCCAGAGGCATTTCACATTAAGATGATAAATTAACTTTATTGCATCTAACTTCTCAATTTAAGTGATCTTTTTGATCAAGATCTTGATTGATCCCAGGCCTTGATCTTCTTGAGTTACATTGTTGACTTTGTAGTTTGGGCTGGTCTTGAATTCAACCCCGTCTCCACCTCCTGAATGGTGGGCTACAGGTGTGTGCCTGGCTTAAACTTGTTATTATATTCAGATGCATCCATGGCCCCGGAGCTCTAACAACTTTCTGCTCAAGGGCCCATGGGCACCTCCCTCTCTAGCATCCTGCCTTCCCAGATCTTGCAAGTCAGACTGGCAGACCTATTGCTTCGCTTTTGGAAAACTGTTCTTCGATATTTCTGGAGTCACTGACAGAGTTGGTTCTTGGTGATCTCTCCCTGTTTGTGGACATTGGTTTCATCCCCTTAGAGGCTGTATCTTCCTGTCTTGGAATTACCTTGGCTTTTCAACATCAGAGTCTGGGGGACTCACTGGATGTCTCTTTTTTTGAAGACGCAGCAAGAGTCACAGCTCCTTCCTGTGAGGACAGTTTTCCATCCACCAATCGTGAAGGCACAGCTCTCTAAGGTCCCAGTTTTATCAGGTCTTGTGGCCTTTTACCTACTCCATTCTGGACTTAGGAACCTGGCCTTGGGCACAGTGGCCCTAGCTACTTTCTTCCTGCTCTTAATTCATAGGGTTCACAGGAGGTCAGGTGAACTCTTATGTGGACACAGGCCCACTGGAGAGCTTTCCCGACTCCCTTGTGCCTAGGCACTCACATGCCACCATGCTCTTGGCTGAGTCTGACATATCACTCAGCATTATTGCCCTGGTGGACCAACCTGGCCACACCAGGTGTCGTGATACCCAGAGAGGAGGATGACTCCTGAGTACCCCAGTCTTGAGTACCCCAGTCTTGAGTACCCCAGTGGAAACCCTTCCTGCTAAGGTCTCTTCTCCTGAGTACCCCAGTGGAAACCCTTCCTGCTGAGGTCTCTCCAGCCCACCTGGTGGGGACAGTTGTCTATGGTGGGATCTGCATGCAGAGGTGGCTAGCTGGGAACAAAATCCTTTACTTCAACCATTAAATCTCACTGAAGGGGGCATTACTCTGTTAGAGTGTCATCAGTAGGTCTTTTGGAAACCAGTTGGGTCTCCATGTCTTAAAAATGTCATGTATGGAATTGTTTTAAACTAATACTAAAAATAGTTAATTCTGTTTCCCAGCAGACACGACGTCAAAGCCTGTCTCACACAGGGCCTCCCCACAGCTGATCTCTGCCAGGCTTCTACTCACAACAGAAAATGCTGAGTCTAGGAAAGAGGTGTGCGAGACTGGAATGAAGTACGAGCCAGGCCTCAGGCTTCCAGATGTCCCTGCCACCAGGGCAGCACAACAGACCTGCAGACCCAGGCCTGGAAAGTGGCTCCCATAAAGGCCTGTGTGCTTTCATGTCCTGCTCCGTGAGAGGCAGGCTATTACCCTGAGTGAACACATACTACCACAGGCCGTGGCTTGAGGCCCTGGCCACTTAACTATGTGCAGTTATCTTGAATTCTCTCTCAGCCACGTGTCCATCCTCAACAGCTTACTGAGGGTCAGGCCTGAGGTACAGAGAGGCAGACATGGGACGGCCACGGCAGGACAGGTGGGACCTGGGACTAGAGTTGTCATCCACATCCCCACAGGGATGCTGGGTTCTGATGGTCTCTTGCTCAACCATTGTAGTGGTGACTTGGCTGGCTGAGCACGTGGGAGGAGAGCTGCCTGTCCCTGCATCCGCCCAGGACTTCAATCTCCACACCAGAGTGCGAAACACCCAACACGCTACACGAATCACACAGCAAAGCACTCGAGGGGAGCCCACAGTAGATCCTCCAGCTCCTTTTGCACAGACGTTCCACAGACAGGCAGAGGCTGGGCTGTGTGATACATGATTTAATGAGAAGCACATCCTGTGTGACAGCAAACGTATGGGCAGTCCAGGCCACCAGAGCACAGCATGCGTGAGGAATTACTGCTCTCTGTGGATAGCCTCCCAATCCATCTAGCAGGTGCGATCTTTCTCAGAAGGCTGGGGCGCCAAGTTTCCATGATGGTCAAACTTGTGGAGCCTCAGGCAGGACATCCCAGCTGGGTGGGCAAGGCTCAGCTTCCCGGAACAGGCTGTAAAGAGACATGGCAACATCAGGCTCGTTGCCACCCCACCCTCTCTGCTATGTGGCCAAAGTTGGCCATGTATCAGAATCCTGGCAGCTTGAATTGTGTAGTAATAGCTCTGTGGCCTTGTCAGAGTACATTAGTAAACTGTTCACATATGTTTAAACTTTTCTAACAATGTAAAGAGCAGTTACACCCTGCATAAACGACCAAGACTACACCATGGCCCCATCTGTTGTCACCACTCCTAGAGCCACTCAAGCAACCAGGCCACACCTGCATATCTCATGGCTCCTGCAGGGGGAAGCCCTGGGAAGACTTGGGCACACAGAGAGGAAAAAACAAAACCTCTCTCAACATGATACGGACATGACAGGAGCTCAGGCACAAAGCCAACTCAAAGCACAGAGAAGAGTAAGGAAAGAAGCTGGCCGGCGAGACCACGCGCTGAATACCAAGACCTCGGGGTTAGACCAAACAGTTTCAGACGGGGCTCTGCAGCTGAAGGTCAAGACCAGGGATAATGTGTGTGTCAAGAAAGGGTGCTGGCCCCAGGGTAATCAGGGACAGAAGAACAGAGCTGTGAAACCAGTTAACAGGGTAGGAAATGAAATTCAGATAAGGGGGAAAGAAACATTAAACAGGAAGGCCAAGTGGGAAACAAGGATGATGGATGTAAACTTGCCTGTAATTATACAGTAAACATGAATTCATGAGATGCTAATTAATAAAGATTGTAAAGTGATATTAAGGCACAATCTTGACTATAACATTCATAGACACTGAAAATGTGACAGGAACCAGATGCTGCCACACTTAACAGTGAGCAAGAGACGTCAAGAGTAGTAATGCAGCTTCAAAATGCAACCCCCAAAGTTTAAACATAATTAAAGGACATTCGAGACAAGTGCAAGACATTAATCCCTTAGCAGATGGAGTAAAATGACAAAAATGTGTACTAATGGGTCTGGTGTCTCACTCGATACAGGGAGTTTCACAACTGACAAAAGTTGTTTCTCAGAATGTCAGAGAACTGACACTTCCATCCTGAAAGTGGAGAGAGCATATGAGACACAGAACCTAGCAAAGTCCACCATAAGGCTTTCATGTACCTGCAGAAGCTGGAGAATACCACTCAAGGGGGCTTCCAAGGCTTACCTCATGAGATCTGAAATACATCTACTCATACCCAGCAAGGAAGAAAAGAGTCACCGCTGTCAGGTGCACCAGAACCAGGTCTACTACCCCTAGGCCAGATGGCCCACACCAAGAGCACTGGGAAGGCTGCAGGCCAGGCCCAGCCCGAGGTTGGGGACTGGCTGGCTGATTAGAATGTTCCTCTCTCCCCCCACTCACCTCCAGTATGCTGCTGGACTCCTGAAGGACTCAAGTTCTATAAGGGCAGGGAGCCCTAGGACAAGGGTGGAAACAAATGCAAAGACCCTTAGGCCTGTTCCACAGCTGACGTCTAACAGCCCCTTCCAGGAAGAAAAGCAAGTCCACACACTGCTGGCCATTTGATCAGCACATCTGCTTGTTAATAAAGATATGTATATGCTAAGAAACGCAAGACTTGGAGAGACAGCCTCTGACCTGTAGATGGGATTATCAAGCAAAGCTCACCAGGAAGGGGAGCTATGGAGAGCATACAGGAGCTACCATGTGGATGTGGTGGTTAAGTGAGAATGGCCCCCACAGGCTCGTGTGTGAATGAATACCCCATCCCTAGCTGGTGAAACTGCTTGGGAAGGATTTGGAAGTGTGTCACTGGGAGTGGTTTTGAGGTTTCAAATGATTCCATTCCCAGTGAGTGAGTTTGTGGATCAAGATGTGGATCTAGATAAGCTAGAGTCATTTGGGAAAGGGAGCTCTCAACTGAGAAATATATGTCTAAGCTTAAGTTGGAGGTAAGCTTGTCAAGTGTTTTCTGAATTTGTGATTGATGTGGAAGAGACCAACCCCTTGTGGGTGAGGCCACCCTCAGCTGCTGGTCCTGGGTACATAACCTTCGAGTAGACCACAGCACCAAGGTCAGAGCATGAAGCTGGGAGCATAGTTCCAGGATGAAAAGTCAGTATGTAGGATGTTTTAAATCCCCATAGACAGATCGACCCGGAGTACACAGGAAGAGAGCCCAGGGACACAACAGATCACAGCTTTCATGACAACTTAAAGTGCAACCCCAGGGACAAGGATCCTCAAACACTAAACACACCAAGGCCAAGATAGGCAGAGAGGACAGGCCTTAGCACAGGCAGCCATGGACAGAAGGAAGTGGAAGCCTGATGGGCCAGGTGTCCTCAGAGGAATAGAGCCCCTAATAGGAAGTACATCAAGGCAAAGAATGAGGAGGGACCTACAGCCTCCTTCCCGAATTTCTAGAAGACAAACTGAGACTACATGTGGCCTCCAACAATTAGATGGCACCATGCAGCCAGCACACTACAAAGACAGAACCTGCCCACCCTGGCAGCGGAAGCAGCTCCCCATTGGTCTGGAGAAAGCAATGGCCACAATGAAAACTGACCGTGGGACTCGGTTTACTTTAGAACAGCAGAACTCAGAACAGCAGGCAACACAGGTGCCATGTGTCCTCAGAATACTGAAAGTATTACCTTTGGAACCAGCTGGGGTCTGGGCACACCTAGGAGGTCACACAGGTGATTCCGCTGTTCTCTTACAACTGGAAGCTCTGCGTCCCTACAGAAGAAAGCATTTGAGTCCCCTGTGCCACATGGTTCAGCCAGCTTGAAATACACCTGTGCACAGGTGATAGTTCCCCTTGAGATCTGGTGGTGTCCCCCAAAGGTGACACCAGGAGAACCTAGCTCTTTCACAGGACCAAGCCACCCCCTACTCTAAGGACATACAGAAGAAATGCTACCTCAGGCTAAGAGGACTTCTGGAATGCTGTATTAGAATTCAGCTGTTGGCTGCTTTCGTTGGAATAATAATATGTAATGCTGTTAAGTACTAAGCATGTTTTTCTCTATATGTAAAATTAGTTTAAAAAAATAGCTTCTCTGTAAACTAGGGGTTGTGCTCTGGTGGAGGAACCCATGTAAGGTAGCTCCCGACTACCTGCAACCCCAGTTCCAGGGGAACTGCACACTCTTTTCTGGCATCCCTAGGCAACTGCACATGGACACAAGCCCTGACAAACAGCCACATATGCATACGTGTTATTAAAGATTCCCAGCTGTCCTTACTTAGGAAGCAATGTCCACCGCCCTGAGGTTTGACCACTGTCTCCTCAGATGTCATCAAGTTGAGTTCCTACTGACTGCAAAGATCTTGAAGTGCACTCGGGCCTTTCAGGTCCCCACAGCTCTTATCTCGGCAGGAAGGCCACATATATCCTAGCATGAGTTCCCTAGGAATATTGCTGTTCTGAGGGGCATGCATGAATATACCACAAACCCTGACTTGCTGAAGCAATCTGGTCAGTCCCAACAGACCTGCCAGTATCTGAGGTCAGCAGTTCCCCTCTCCATCAGTCTGAGGGGGCGGTGTACACAAGCAATAGCAGTGATCTGGGCTACCTGGCTGTGCCTCCCAAATAGTATAGAATGGGGACAAGCAGCTTGAAGTACACCTGTGCACAGGTGATATAGTTCCATATATGTGACTGTATGTGCTTGGCAGTACATACATGTGTGACTACATATATGTGATCATGTATGCAAACCTGCATATAAATATGTTCAGGGCATATATGTGTACAGTGCCTGGATTACATGTCTTAAGTTCTTGCTGTTGTGATCCTAACTTTCCAGGCCCAGCCTAGAACAGCTGTGAACCGCACCCACAGGCACCACCATTACCGTCTCTTCTGCAACTCTTGACTTTGGAGACAAGTCTCTAAGGTCATTAGAACAGAGGAAAGACCGCACGGCCCATGCAGTAGCAAAATGACAGTAGTTAGCTGACAACCACTTGGTGGCATGCTATAGTCCAGTTACTGAGAAACACCAACTTCTGACCAGCAGGGGTCTGACCCGCTCTGTCCACCTTGCTCACATGAGGAGAAAAACAATTGCACATTAATAAACATTTTCCTCCTGAAGCTCCCAGGATGTGCCCTCGGCCATGTGTGAAGTTGTTAGCTGGCCCTGAGCTGTTGAGGGTTGGAAATAGCTCCCCTCTTTCCATCCCAGGCTACAGGGATGGGAGGCAGGTTCCTACTCACCAGGCTGTGTCACTGAGCACAGACATGACCTCTTCAAGCACCTCAGCGTCCACCAAGTCGCTATAGGTAAGCACCATTTCGTACAACTGGCTTGCTGTGCTCTTCCGGATCTGGAATGACAACAGCAGGTCTACAGGAGGAAAGCCCCCTCGCCACCTAGAGAGCCCAGGGGGTCTTAGAAGGGTCGTGAACGGAGGAAGATGAACTCAGCCGCGGCCCAGGTACTTCTGCCATCATAGACACGCGGTGCAGTAGGAACTCACACAAGGGAATCTGTCCATATCGCTACCTCTCTTGGTTATTGCCTGTGACCTACTACTTCATCTGAGGTCTGCTCTACCTCTGGCAATGTGTGTTTCTGACACACAGGCTGAGCTGTGGGGACATTCCACTCTACCTCGGAAGACCACTATGCAGGTTCTCAGACTTCCTAAGCCTGGGCTGTATTGCCCCACCCTCAGCCGTGCTTCCCATGCTCTCCCTACCAGCACCAGCACCAGCACCCAGGTGGCCTTGAGGTGGGACAGACACACTCACCACAGGGAAAGGGTGGCCGAGGAGGAGGAAGAGCTGCAGAAGAACCTTCTTTCTCACATCACCATTGAACTGCACCATCCCACAGAGCCTGCAGGAGACCCATGGGTGACCTGGAGCTGTGCCACACTCGTGCTGCCACCCAAGGACCCAAGATATATGGGAGACCCAGAAAGTACACAGCACGAACCTTGGGTCATGTGCTAATATGTGTGCATACCTATGTACAGATCTGTGTGTGTGTGTGCTGTGCACTAGTGTGCCCCATGTGATCTATGCTATCTTGTATGCACATGTGCATTGTATACTAACATGCTTCCATGTGCTCGCCTATACACAGTGAGATCTTTGTGCTAGCATGTGCATGCTTGTGTACCCAGATTCCTGCATTCCCATGAGTGCATGTCTGTACACCTATGCGATTGTCAGCACATGACTAGTCATCTGTGCTAGCATGTGCATGCCAGTGTGCCCAGATCCCTGTACTAGTACAGGTGTGTTCTCCTTCCTCTGATGGCCTTTGAGCATCTACGGGGCCAGTAAGGTGCCGGAGCAAGTGACAGATGAATATGATGAACAAATGAGAGATGTGGCTTTCCTATTTTGGCCAATGCCCCCTAACCACTGACAGGAGTGGTCTGACCTTTCTCAAAATGAACTTGCAAACACTCCAATTTAAGCTGTTTTGTAATTAAAACTTTATCTCCCACCAGGAAACACCAAATCCCTCTTATTTCTGACACCACCCAGGAATACTTAAAACTCACACTGCAATGCTTGACCGAAGTTTCTGGATGTCTTTTGACTTCTTGATTTCTTCCTTACACAGTGTGAGCAACTTCACACAAAAGGGGTGGCTTGAAGGAGAAGACATGATTATAAGTTCATCTCTCACAGGAATACGGAGCCATGAGATACAGTGTCATGGCATCAGTGCTGGGATGTGTGACATCGCCCACTTCTTTGGTTCCCAACATGCACAGCAGAGCTGGGCAGGCAGGCCCCAGCACAGTCACGATGTGACATATCCAAGTGACCCACCCCAACAGAAAGGACTCTACCAGCAAGTGCTGCCACATGGGAAGAACTTGTGTGATGGGCCTAGGTTACAGGGGAGTCCCGGTCAGCCCCAGTACTACTACCAAAGCTGGGCTGCTACACTCCAGGACAGTCTATGACAGCAGGTCCCAGGTCAACCCTGGCTGGTTCAGTCACAGGAGTCCAGCTGTATTGCTCAGAGCTGTGGTCATTGTCATTCCCAGCTTGCTACATCCTCAGCTTGTCTTCCTACTGGGCGTATGCACAATTCTAATGCTCTTCTAGACACATCCCACACACAGTCTATGGTCTCATTGGGACCCTTCAAGTCTACATTCAACTTTGCGGTCCCCAGCAACCCTGTGGGTTTACACTCCAGGGTTCTTGAAAGATTCCCAGTGAGCAAATCCAAGAGGCATGAGCCCTCCAATGAAGAGGGTCTAATCTCTGCCTGTCTGAGTGAGGTGCCATGTCTTCCTGGCTACCAGGTTCTCCCAGCATCCCATCAGGGTACGGCTGGCATACCCCACCCTGCCCCCAAGGTGCCCTCCAGTATATAATCCACTCACTTTAGCTAAGGCTGTCTGTTTACCCTTTACCCTCCTGGGCCCTTGGTCTTCTGGCTCTCCCCTCTCCTCACATGGCCCAGCTCAGGGTCATATTCACTTTAGACTCTCCCAGAAGTCTCTGCCTCTTATTTACAATAAACCTTTTCCTCCACCGTACCTAGGCACCTTCTCTTTTTTTTTTCTTCATTCAAGCACTAATTGTACAAAAACACAGTGAATGGGAATAGTATGAGGAACTCTCCAAGAGCACAGAAAAGAGTAAGAAGACCCAGATAAATGAAGAAAATGGAATGGATGAAAATGATTCTGCTAATCAGAGAAAGAAACATGGAACAAACAAAATGGCTTTAATGAAAAAACTAGTAAGATTAAATGAAACAGAATTATGGACTTGGTTAAAAGATCAGATCGTTAGGTTGAATTTTACAAAACTACATATACTATTAGCAACTGACATACAAAAAAAACAAAAAACAAAAAACAAACAACCAAACCCCAAACATAATGAAAACCAAAACACTACAAAGTAAAAAGAAAAGAAAATAGAGTGTAAGAAGAAGCTCCTCCAAAAACGTTAAGCATTTGATGTGTGAGGCATGTGTATGTGCCAAAAATTCAGAATCCATAAAGAACAAAAGAGACAAGTAAAAACATTTATGTCATTACATCTTTTCCTACTATCTTATTTTGAAGTTTTGAAGCCAGAAAAATAGATGTCAAATACTTAGACCGTTTTCCTAGATGAATCTGGCGATGTGGAGGAGAGTATCACAGCCAGGCCACGCCCCTGTGAGCGTTCAAGCTATTCATTCCGGCAGGTTTTAGAAGGTGCTGTGTGGTGTCAGAGGGAGTTCTGTAGTGTCAGGTGAAAAGCCATCTTGGGCATCCAGCAGAGAGAGACCTAACTTCCCTGCCAAGCAATTAAAAACCAAAGACTACAGACTTCAAGCAAAGCAGGCTGGTCTCCTCCAGCAGCCCTGGGTGTGTGATGTGTGCAGGATCTCAGGACAGAGAGAGCACCAAGACAATGGAGCTCCTAGCCTTCGGGTTCACCTGAATGCTGGTCAGCAGGTAAGTACAAAGACATTGACGAAGGCCAAGGGAGAAAAAATAAAACACTAGAAAAGATTCTATGAAAACTGGGCATAGATCCTCTTAATGGGGCAGAAGATAGAAAGTAAACGGGAGTGGGCAAAGGCTCAGAAGGGGAGGAGATCAACTGAGATCCTGTTGATTTGAAATCCACCCGTTAGTATAAAGCAAGATCTGACATCACCAGGCAGTTTCTGAGTAACAGGAGATGCTCAGACATCTTCATGAAATGCAAAGCTGCCCAAACCACGAGAGAACTCAGTGAAGACCGTAAGGCATTCACAGGAGCAAAAACCACCAAGATGGTATGTGTCACTCATTCAGGAAGCCAACCTGGCACCTAAGTGACTGCAGAGACAGATCATACACCAGGGCCATCTGCTCCTCCAAACAGGAGGCTAAGGAACCACAAACCACACAAGTGGCAAGCACCTGCTTCATGCCCTGTGCCCATAGCCTCTGTCCAGCTGGGATGGGCACAGGCACACTCCTGGGTTCCAGAGCACGGCCTATAGACTGTCCTGTTTCCATCCAGCCTTTATCATATCTCAAGCTCCGACTTCCAGACCTCTCTGCCTATGAGCCCTAGCAGGTGGGCCCTGTCCCCCGTCCCAGTCTACTTTCCCACCTGGAGAGCAGGACACTACTTCAGCCCATCCTGCTGCCTGCTGCCTGAGCTTGCACTGTCTTCTTCTGGTTCTGTGATCCTGATCCAAGTGTTCTGTCTATAAAATAACAGCCATATTTGGTGGCCAAAGGTTTGTGTGTACTTGAAAGGCTAAGGGGGCAGGATCATGAGTCTGGAGCCAGTCTGAGCAACACAGTGAGATGTCAAATCAATCAATCAGTAGAAATTTTTGAAATCTGGGGAACTAGGCTTTGTCGGACAGGAACTACTTACTTGTCCTCGGCAGTAAAGATGTCAAAGCACCCATTGGCCAACAGCTGGTCCAGCATTTTCAGCAGTGATACAGACACCCTGAGAGGAGGAAAGAAACAAACATGAGACCCACAGAAACACCCAAGAACCATGAGACACCCATGTGAGAAACATGGATGTGCCCTTGACACGCTTAAAAAAAAAAACACAACAAACTAACAATAGCAGCAACAACAAAAAACCCTTAACACCAAGATAGCTCTTCCTAGATGGGGTAAGAGTCAAGACGGTCTTGTCAAATTCCTAGAAACAGACACACCAGTATTATGGTGCTTACGAGAATGCCAAGCGACTATGCAAAGTGAGGATACAGCTGGAGACAATGCGGCTTCTCTCGTGAGTTACCAACAGCAGAGATAGGAACAGGATTCCTGACGCACAGATGTCAGATGGCCTGGAGAGGCCCACATTCACCTGTACACCTGGTGGCTTTGACAAGGTGCAGTGGACAGTCTGAACCCAGCAGACAGAATGAACGTCTGGACCCCATTTGCAACATTAAACTGTTTTGAGTTTGTTCTGTGTGTGCTCAGACTGTAGGGCTGGTGATAGAACCTAACGCTGGAACTTCTGGAAGAGCACCAGAGTTGCTCTCTAGGACCTCCAAATCAGGCAACGGTTCCTCAGCCGCTGCAGGAGCTCACTGAAGTACAGAGCAGTGGTAGGTGGCTGGGTCCTTCAAACTACAACTCTGACAAACTTGCCCCACATAGTGACGTCATCCTGAAACAACAGTGGGAAGGAAAGCCCTACCTAAGCAAGCTATGGCAATGAACAGACACTAGGAGGGCGACTGAGTGTCCACCAGAACAGCCTCCTGAGAGAGAGACCATGAGTGTCCACCAGAACAGCCTCCTGAGAGAGAGAGACCATTAGTGTCCACCAGAACAGCCTCCTGAGAGAGAGAGACCATTAGTGTCCACCAGAACAGCCTCCTGAGAGAGAGACCGACCATGAGTGTCCACCAGAACAGCCTCCTGAGAGAGAGAGACCGACCATGAGTGTCCACCAGAACAGCCTCCTGAGAGAGAGACCGACCATGAGTGTCCACCAGAACAGCCTCCTGAGAGAGAGACCATGAGTGTCCACCAGAACAGCCTCCTGAGAGAGAGACTGACCATGAATGTCCACCAGAACAGCCTCCTGAGAGAGAGACCGACCATGAGTGTTCACCAGAACAGCCTCCTGAGAGAGAGACCGACCATGAATGTCCACCAGAACAGCCTCCTGAGAGAGAGACCATGAGTGTCCACCAGAACAGCCTCCTGAGAGAGAGAGACCATTAGTGTCCACCAGAACAGCCTCCTGAGAGAGAGACCATGAGTGTCCACCAGAACAGCCTCCTGAGAGAGAGACCGACCATGAGTGTCCACCAGAACAGCCTCCTGAGAGAGAGACCGACCATGAGTGTCCACCAGAACAGCCTCCTGAGAGAGAGAGACCATGAGTGTCCACCAGAACAGCCTCCTGAGAGAGAGACCGACCATGAGTGTCCACCAGAACAGCCTCCTGAGAGAGAGACTGACCATGAGTGTCCACCAGAACAGCCTCCTGAGAGAGAGACCGACCATGAGTGTCCACCAGAACAGCCTCCTGAGAGAGAGACCGACCATGAGTGTCCACCAGAACAGCCTCCTGAGAGAGAGACCGACCATGAGTGTCCACCAGAACAGCCTCCTGAGAGAGAGAGACCATTAGTGTCCACCAGAACAGCCTCCTGAGAGAGAGACCGACCATGAGTGTCCACCAGAACAGCCTCCTGAGAGAGAGACCGACCATGAGTGTCCACCAGAACAGCCTCCTGAGAGAGAGACCGACCATGAGTGTCCACCAGAACAGCCTCCTGAGAGAGAGACCATGAGTGTCCACCAGAACAGCCTCCTGAGAGAGAGACCATGAGTGTCCACCAGAACAGCCTCTTGAGAGAGAGACCGACCATGAGTGTCCACCAGAACAGCCTCCTGAGAGAGAGACCGACCATGAGTGTCCACCAGAACAGCCTCCTGAGAGAGAGACCGACCATGAGTGTCCACCAGAACAGCCTCCTGAGAGAGAGACCATGAGTGTCCACCAGAACAGCCTCCTGAGAGAGAGACCGACCATGAGTGTCCACCAGAACAGCCTCCTGAGAGAGAGACCGACCATGAGTGTCCACCAGAACAGCCTCCTGAGAGAGAGACCATGAGTGTCCACCAGAACAGCCTCCTGAGAGAGAGACCGACCATGAGTGTCCACCAGAACAGCCTCCTGAGAGAGAGAGACCATGAGTGTCCACCAGAACAGCCTCCTGAGAGAGAGACCGACCATGAGTGTCCACCAGAACAGCCTCCTGAGAGAGAGACCGACCATGAGTGTCCACCAGAACAGCCTCCTGAGAGAGAGACCGACCATGAGTGTCCACCAGAACAGCCTCCTGAGAGAGAGACCGACCATGAGTGTCCACCAGAACAGCCTCCTGAGAGAGAGACCGACCATGAGTGTCCACCAGAACAGCCTCCTGAGAGAGAGACCGACCATGAGTGTCCACCAGAACAGCCTCCTGAGAGAGAGACCATGAGTGTCCACCAGAACAGCCTCCTGAGAGAGAGACCAACCATGAGTGTCCACCAGAACAGCCTCCTGAGAGAGAGACCGACCATGAGTGTCCACCAGAACAGCCTCCTGAGAGAGAGACCGACCATGAGTGTCCACCAGAACAGCCTCCTGAGAGAGAGACCGACCATGAGTGTCCACCAGAACAGCCTCCTGAGAGAGAGACCGACCATGAGTGTCCACCAGAACAGCCTCCTGAGAGAGAGACCGACCATGAGTGTCCACCAGAACAGCCTCCTGAGAGAGAGACCATGAGTGTCCACCAGAACAGCCTCCTGAGAGAGAGACCGACCATGAGTGTCCACCAGAACAGCCTCCTGAGAGAGAGACCGACCATGAGTGTCCACCAGAACAGCCTCCTGAGAGAGAGACCATGAGTGTCCACCAGAACAGCCTCCTGAGAGAGAGACCGACCATGAGTGTCCACCAGAACAGCCTCCTGAGAGAGAGACCGACCATGAGTGTCCACCAGAACAGCCTCCTGAGAGAGAGACCGACCATGAGTGTCCACCAGAACAGCCTCCTGAGAGAGAGACCATGAGTGTCCACCAGAACAGCCTCCTGAGAGAGAGACCGACCATGAGTGTCCACCAGAACAGCCTCCTGAGAGAGAGACCATGAGTGTCCACCAGAACAGCCTCCTGAGAGAGAGACTGACCACCAATGCCGGTGAGCCACAGACGGCACCAGCAGCCTTACAGAAGGTAACCATCAATCCGTGGGACCCAGCTGTCCACTACTCAGTGCGTAGCCAAGGAAAGGAGATGTGTCCCTGCAATGTCCACTGTAGCTGTCTGTAAGGCAGGGAACAGGAAATACCCAAATGAGTCAGTTCCTGCCCACAACAGGCCCTGGCCAGAAAACAAGAAGGACAGGGTGACTATGCTGCCAAAGAGGACAGCTGGGAGGGCTCCGAGGAGCAGGAGGACACTTTGGTGAACAAGAAAGGATTCGAGGTATATACATCCCAAGGAACTACCACACATATTTCGTGAGTTGTCCTTCGGGTCTCTTATGTCTCGATGGGCCTATTATAGACAAGAAAAGATGGAGGCAGAACATTACTACTGACTAGAACTTCACTCCCCTTCACTTGGTATTCTGCATCTCCACACACACAAAGAAAAGTCATGTTCCTGCTGGGAGTGTACCAAGGGAAAGGGATTGCCAGTCAGTGCCAGGCCCAGCAAGGCCCGGGGAGATGAACTCCTGGGGTCTGGAGATGAGTGTTGGGGCTAGAACTTGGGAGCTGGCATGGTCCTGTTCCTCATCTATTATGATAAATGTGTCCCAGGGAAACCTGGGCTCTGTGGAAATAGGATGAGGGCACAGGTACCCTGTTTGAAGACACCACTCACCTGTCATTCAAGAGGTTGTCCTCAAAAACCTTTAGGAGGGCCTCGCTGAAGCTCTCCAGGGCCTGAGCATCCTTCTGAATGCCTTTCATGTACTCAAAGAGGCTCTGTGTAGAATGCCTGACCTGCGACCCAAAAAAGCAGCGTTGTGGGCAGAAGCATGGCTAGCTTCTCCTTGCTTCTCAAGGCTACTACAATGACAGCGAATGCCTGGGGCCAAACACAGACCACTGCAAACTACAGGACATGAGAGCTCACAGGAATGGGGCTGGTAAGACAGGGGACATGTAAAGTGCAAACATCTGGGACAGAACCCTCTGGAAAGAACCCCGTGTCCCCAGCGATGCACAGCCAGATGCCTCCTCACCGTAGACTCTGTCAAGCCGCCTACAGACACAGCCAGCCCCAGCAGCACGTGGTATCTGTAGGTAGGCAATCCCAAGAGCTGGGTGATGAGAGGGAAGGCCTGGGAAGGTGCGTTCCAGTTCACTGTGGCCACGTCAGACCTGAAAGGAAGTGATTTCCTCAAGGCTGTGCTTGGAGCGACTGGGCTACGAGGGGATCTGTATCTGACAGTACCTGGGAAACAGACTTTCCAGTTCTCTGCGGTGAGGAACATGGGGAATGGGAGGGCTGTCGAAGTGCAAGAGGTCCAGGAACACCCGGGCAGCATGAGCACGGAACCGGTCGATCTTCTCACTTGCCTGCTGGGCGATGCAACACATGACGCGCTCACAGCTGCAAACGGAGGGCACACGTATGAGGCCAGCCTGGGGAAGCATGGTCGCCTCATCGCCAGCAGCTGCTGAAGCCACTTCAGGTTGTGTCTTAGGGTTTTTTATTGCTGTGATAAAACATCACGACCAAAGGCAACTTGGGTAGGAAAGGATCTTAGGTCACGCTCCATCACTAAAGAAGTCAGGAGGCCATGAAGGGATGCTGCTTACTAGCTTGCTCTCTTATAGAACTCAAGACTACTTTCCCAAGAACGGAACCTCCCACATAAATCATTAATCAAGAGAATGCCTATAGGCCAATTTGATGGACATATTTTCTCAACTGAGTCCTTCTTTCCTAGTAATTCTAGTTTGTGCCAACCAACACAGGATGGGTTCGACTGCACCCTGCCTACCCCAGCATCTCAGGAGCCACACGACGGGTCCATGTGGATGTCGATGCACTACCGCGGGGGCAAGGGTAAGAAGCAGCGGCATTGCAGGTCGGTACGAGGAGGATGAGAGGCCAGGCCGAGGAGGTCCGGCACACACAAGATGGCAAACATAGGGCCTCAAGCCGTGTGGCAGAGGAGGCTGAAACCCACGGGGCTGGATCAAATGATGGTAGCCCATCTTGGCATGAGTCTCAGCTACAGAATCCTGAGTTCAGAGGCCACTACAGCCTTACCCTACAGCTGACTGTCAAACAGGCCAGTTCAAAGGAGGTCCTGCTATGGAGTTGGGGAGTGTGTGTGTGTGTTACGGATCCTGACAGGTCAGGTGAGGGATCCTGGCCATGATCCTTAGACTCTGGAGGACCAGTTCGGGGGTCAGATAAGTTTGTCTGAGAAGGCATTATGGCTCCAGGACAGCCCCAGTTGGCTTCAGAAACTCACATGTGGGCCTCAATCAGCACCGGCTCTGTCTGTGCCAGCAAAAGCATCAAATCCATGAGACTGGTCATGGCTGCCTCACGAACCCTGTGGATAAGGAGACATGAGAAGGTCAGTCTAGGACAGGGATTTCAAGCCCTGGTTCCACCAACCCAACCCATTGGGCCCTATAAGCACAGACTCTACAAACAGCTCATGAGGGGGAAAAAGTCTTGAGACACCCACTGGCCACACACAAGCTTAGTTCTAAAAGGCCCAAACATAGGGAAAGTTTCAGAGGTGACAGAAATCTCACGGTGTAAACTGTCAGAGAAACCCAATGCCAGCAGCCAGCCGTCTTTACTTAAATTCCTTGTCTGGGGGATGAGGGACGTGCTGTCTCTCATACTGTCAAGCAAGAGGATTCATTCTTAACTCCTGGAGACAGGCTGGACAAGTCTCAGCAAAGCCTAGGACATGTGCACACACTGTAATAGCAGATCCTTCCCACAGCCTCCTCCCATGTGAAGCTGGCCTCCTGCAGTGTTTCTCTGGACAAGGCCGGCAATCCTGGTTCTCACCAAACAAACAGCAACCAACACCCACATCCGTCCTAGACTTACTTTCCTGCTAAACAACAGAGCCGTCTGTTATAAATTCGTATCAAAGAAAAAAAAAATACTGCTCTAATTCCAGAGCAAAGGCAGCCATTTAAACTGGGATTCAGGTGCATTCAGTCAGAGTCAGGAAAAGGAAGATACAAACTCTCAGGCCTGGGGGCCTCCATGCCTCAATCAAACCCGCTAATGGAGCCTGTACCAGGTTCCTGCTGTGAGGGGGAACTCACAAGTGCAGGCCAGGGCTCCAGGGACTCCCCAAAGTCAGATGAGGGTAGTGGACACAAAGCAAGCCTGGGAAAGGTGTGCTGCAGGGACACTGGTGTGTATCTGCAATGAGTGCCAGGGGTGTGAGCAGGGAGACCTGTAAAACATGCTGGGGAAAATGGGATCACAGCTGCAAAATGTGCCAGGGACAAAGGGGTGGGAGACTGCGAAGTGTGCCAGGGACACAGGTGCACACCTATGAAGTGTGCCAGGGACACAGGTGCACACCTGCGAAGTGTTCCAGGGATACAGGTGCACACCTGTGAAGTGTGCCAGGGACACAGGTGCACACCTATGAAGTGTGCCAGGGACACAGGTGCACACCTGCGAAGTGTTCCAGGGACACAGGTGCACACCTGTGAAGTGTGCCAGGGACACAGGTGCACACCTATGAAGTGTTCCAGGGACACAGGTGCACACCTGCGAAGTGTTCCAGGGATACAGGTGCACACCTGTGAAGTGTGCCAGGGACACAGGTGCACACCTATGAAGTGTGCCAGGGACACAGGTGCACACCTGCGAAGTGTTCCAGGGACACAGGTGCACACCTGTGAAGTGTGCCAGGGACACAGGTGCACACCTATGAAGTGTTCCAGGGACACAGGTGCACACCTGTGAAGTGTGCCAGGGACACAGGTGCACACCTGTGAAGTGTGCCAGGGACACAGGTGCACACCTATGAAGTGTGCCAGGGACACAGGTGCACACCTGTGAAGTGTGCCAGGGACACAGGTGCACACCTATGAAGTGTTCCAGGGACACAGGTGCACACCTGTGAAGTGTGCCAGGGACACAGGTGCACACCTGTGAAGTGTGCCAGGGACACAGGTGCACACCTGTGAAGTGTGCCAGGGACACAGGTGCACACCTGTGAAGTGTACCAGGGACACAGGTGCACACCTATGAAGTGTTCCAGGGACACAGGTGCACACCTGCGAAGTGTGCCAGGGACACAGGTGCACAAACTACCAAGCACACGCAGACACACTGTGGGGTAACCTGTACATGTCCTTCATGTTGCCTGCCACCTCTTAAGCCGTGATACATGGATGAAGCTCCAAATAACACAGCAGAAACCAGCTGCGAGGAGACCTGTGCTTGCTGAGTGAACAGGGAAAAGAGCTGGGGCCTGAGCCACAGGAGGCCTCTTGGTGAAAGCACCCTACAGCTATGCTCGACAATGCCGCTTAATCCCAGAGCAAGGGCAGTTTAATGAAGCCGTCATCACAGAGCCTGGTCCATACCACCCAGTCATACATACCCGGAACCCCCTCTCTGTAAAGCCCTTCCACTCTCAGTGACCTGGAGGTGAGAACGGAGCACATTTCAGTGGTACTTGGCTGGCTATTTTCACCACCAGCTAAAAGAAAACCACATAACACAAAGCCCTGCAATTTAACTATAACTTAGGAAATTCAGTTAAAAACTAAATAAATAGTAAATAAAAGATAACAAATACTAAAATAACAGTAGCAATGATAGATTGACCAAATATGCAGTCTTAGAGCAAAGTAAATGAAAAGGTCAGAATTTCAAAAACAACTGGAATCTCTGAGGAAGGTCTAGATACTGTTGAATTAAAGACAACAGCAAAAAGGGGTATCAAGGCAAGTGTGCCACTAATGTGACCATAGGGTTTATCATGCCTTGCTGATCGCTATGGTTCCGAAACACCATAGTTGGGCAGCTATTGGTTACTGCGCTCCTGTGGACGCTTGCACGGAGCCTTCTGGTATCATGGAAATTAGCCCTCGGGGAAGAGGCTTTCAGGTCAGTTCCATCTCAGAGGCCTCCGTCCTTAGCAGCAGGGACTTGCCTTCCACCCTTGGGGGGAAATCAAGAGCAACAGCAGTAGCCCATAATATTTTAGGACTTTCTTAGACCACGCTGACCAACAACTCAAAAGAGGGCTTCTTGTGACTTGTTAGGGTTTTTACTGGATAGTCTGACTCTCGGAGGGAACATTGTATAATTCCATAAGACCTTTTCAGACTCCTTACTGATTTTTTACCCTCCTCCTTGTGTGTAACAGTCCTCTAATTGGATTTAACACCTGCTCAGAGGGAAATCAGGTCTTATACTGGAAGCCCAGCCAATGATCCAAGGCTTGTGAAGTCAGGGATCCTGAAGGAGAACCTACAACTGCCACTATACTAGCAGAATCCCTAACTCCATTCTGAACATCGGTCCTTAAACCCACAGAGAAGTGCAGTCCTCACCCCTCATCAAGGAAACTTCTCTCAAAATGCAGAGCTGTGGAGGAATCATTATGGAAGAGGAGGCAGAGACACTGGGAGAACCAGAGGACCAGGGACTTTGCTGTGAGATCGTAACGTCTCACCAACGCCTCACTGCCTAGAGCTGAGCTGAACGAGGACAACAGACATGCTTGTGTGGATTGGGGGGAGGGGGGAGCTCAGGAGGCCTCGATCCTACACAAAGAACTACAGGCAGCTAAGGACACACACACACACATACACACACTCTCACTCACACACACACACACAGTGCATAACAACTAATGAGAAAGGAGGCCATACATTTGAAAGTACAAGGAGAGGGGTCTATGGGAGTTTAGAGAGAGGAAAGAAACAGACATGGTGTAATTATAATCTCAAAAAATGAGAAAAATATTGTAAAAAGTGTCTGGAATTGAACCATTCACTGCTGGTAATTCTGCAGAATGGAGCAGAATCCTGGAGGTCCACCCTTGGCAGAGTGAGTTAAGACATTAGCAATACCACAGAGGGTAAGGTCATAAGGACCAGGTCTGGGGAAGAAAGCCATCACTCGCCCTTTCTGCTTTGCTCGGAAGGGTGTCCCAGTGCCAGGCTGCAGAGAAATACACTGTTGTGTAACTATTTATTCCAAAGAGAAACTGCTTTGGAGGGGAGGAGGGGACCTTAAGACTCAGGACGCTGTTGAAAGCTATAAGGCTCGGGAAGCTATGAAAGCTCCCCAGGGTTAGGGATAAAAGGCAGTAAAGTTGCCGGGAAGGTGACACTCTTCAGCTGGCAGAGCCGCCTACAAGCGCACAAGTCTCCAGAGGCAGTGTTTGTGAGCTGTCGCCCCGGCTAGGGAGTGCTTCTCAGTGACGCAGCTGCCTTTGAGGGACCTATGTAAGTAACCCCTTACCTATGCTCCTCTAAGTAACTTCAAGACCCTCTAAGCTAGACTTAGGTGGGATTGTTCCTCTGGTCTGTCTTCAGTGCCCTGTACTGGATAAATTGATGTTTGTTAACATCTTCCAATGGAAAAAACACTCAACATTCACAATTTTTCAGTCTTCAACTACAAAGGAATCTAGGACCTGCCAATATCTATCACAGACCCAGGTTACTGGCCACATGTGGACTGGGCTCACAATGCTTAGGCTACTGCCTGCTGCTAACCCTGTGGCACATTCTAGAAGGGTCTGCAAAGGGATGCTATGGAGAGCAGGTAGGTGGGAGTCCCTTGCAGCTTTGGGGCCTGCACAGCATCTCATCTGTGCTGGGGATTTCTTGACAAGGTTGGAAATGGCAACGAGGGTTCCTTGAAGCCTCCATTTCCCAGGCTCTGATAAGACTAAGGTCAGCCTCAGGGAAGGCCTTTCTGTGCCTACACAGATATATCCAGACAACACAATCCATAACAGCTGATAGCCTTGAAGGGAGATGTCCTAGGGTGGAGGAAAAGATAATTGCAGTAAGGAGAAGATAGGAAATGGCAGCAAACAAGACCCTGGAAAGACCCAGTGCAATGTAAATTAATGACCAGTGTTACATGAAATTAAAATTATAAAATGAGCTTCATAGTAGAAAATTAGGGTCAATCAGCAGAACACAGACTAGTTAACACTTATACAACCAAAGAGCAACAATAACAAGAAGTGTACAAAACCAAGAGGCCTTCAGGACCTGTCTGACACGGGACAAGTGCTTGGGTTTCTGGGAGGTGTGGACGCGGGGGACCTTCAAAGTGATCTGTAACGTGAGGTGTTACACTAGGCAAGGAGATGTGAAAAGAAACAATGGCTGGCACCCAGAACGAAAGGAAGGGAAAATGAAGAGGCAGGAAGAACATGTCAGAAAAATAAAGTCTAGCACGCCGTGTGTGCAAGGGGTACACGCTCTCTCCATGCTTGAGCACATCGGCCGAGACAGAATCTTCTTTGAGCGCCTCTGAACTCTTCACGAGGGTGTGCAGAGTCAGTGGGAGGGAGTGGGAGGCGCCTGACCCTGCTATTTACAGACGACAGCCTCTCTGCCTCACGAGGGGTCTCTGCAACCTGGGCAGACTCAGAGGACTGTGGATGCCTGGGCAGCGCTGCGGGAAGGCACAGGCTGCTCGCCTGAGATGTCAGCGCAGACAGTCGCCATGACAGTTCCCACAGTCACTTAGTGCCTATTGTTTCAAGCCCTGGGTACCATGAGATCCAGGCCCTCCCATGTGTAAGAGCATTTATGAGGCAGCAAGGGAGTCGTACTACAAACACTGTCCTTACCAGGCTCCCACATCCCCTCTGCTGTCTGTGGTGTAATCGCTCATGCAGCCCAGCAATGCGGCATAAACCTCGGAGATGTTCTCTTTGCATATGACTTCATCTGGAGGCCCCTGTGTGCTCACGCCGACCGTCTGGCAAATTCTGAAATTAAAATATGGATGTCTGTGAGCTCACCCTTCACATTACAATGACCTTAAGTATCTTGCTGAGGGGAACATCCGGCATGTCGGAGGAGCCTCAGGGGTAGACTTGGGGGGGCAGAGCACCCATCCCACTGCAGGTGCAGAACGGGGCTCACTGTGAAGTCACCTTCACCGCCTCCAGTCTGCAGAGTGGCTGGCTCTTCCACCCCGATGAAAACAGTTAATGCGGCTATGAGAACTCAGGAGTAAATGGGCTTCCAGGAAGGACCACGGGGAGCCAAAAGAGGCACACATGGCCCTACACACAGAAGTCACTAAGATACAAGATTCGGGCCTTGCTGAATGTGAACTCACAGCTTCCTTCCTTCCTTCATTCATTCATTCAGCAGTGTACTGTGAAAGAACCCATAGCCTTGTACAAGCTGAACATGAACTCTGCCCCTGTGCTGCTCCAAGGCCCACATGATGGCTTGGTGTGTTTGCATTTGGCTTCATATAAAGCTTCGATGTTGGCAGGGCTAGCTTCAAACCATGGGCTCCTCGGTTTCTGAGGTGGTTTTCAAGTGAAGAAGCAAATGTTCCCTGACAGTGCTCTGAAAACAGCTCCACTTCTCCTCTGTGTTAGCCCGATAGACAATCCATGTGGTGTCTGCGGATGCCCACCTGCCAGGCTAGAGGCTCACCTTGAGATTGCTTTCAACCCGTCTCTCCTGGCCTCAGCAAACCTCACATCATTGGGAGAAATATAGGTGACTCTTCTCAGACCTGAGAGAACCTACGGGCAAGAGGGTCCCCAAACAAAGTATCAACTACCAAGTAAACACATTTCTTTAGACAGTTGCAGTAAGTATCCCAGTCTGGCCTTGAACCTGAGAACCCTGTCTCCCCATCCCCAGTGCTGGGAGTGTGCACCACCACGTGTGGCTATCAACACACTTCCTTTTCAGACAGACAAGTGGCTCTGGAGCCGCAGGACCCAGTAGCCATGGGTGGGGCTTGCTAGCAGCTCACAGAAGCCATTTCCCACACAAGACAATATGCCCTGATTCTGCTTCTGGAAGGACTCAATGACACGAGATCATCCTGCAGCTTCCTCTCTGCTGCACCCAAACCCCAGTGACTGCCATGATCGGACCTCACCCCTACAAGATCTTCTTGTCAGTGGTTTCCATCTTGTAGAGGGAACAGCTGGTATTCTGAATCCCAACAATAAATGAGCAAAAATAATACTTATATATTCACCCACCTCCGTGTGTGTGTGTGTGTGTGTGTGTGTGTGTGTGTGTGTGTGTGTACACAATCAGATATGCTACAGCCTGTATATGGAAGTTGTAAGAGGACAACTTTGTGGAGTTGGTACTCTCTACATAAGTTCTAGGGGTCAAACTTGGATCACCAGGCTTGCCCAGCAAGTGATTTATTCACTGAGTTACTATTTCTATTTATGCATATATGGATGAATGCATGCATGTGAATATTCTATTTGCATGTATGACTTCACGACAGAAGAGGGCATCAGAGAGACGAGGGCATCAGATCCCATTTTAGAAGGTTGTGAGTCACCATGTGGTTACTGGGAACTGAGCTCAGACCTATGAGTGGCTCTTAACCACTGAGCCAGCTCTACAGCTCCTGCTATTACTTCTTGGACTGACGGCTCAATTCTAAAATCTCTTTCATTTATAGCCACATTTCAAGTGGATAAACCCCAGAGTGAGTGCAGTTATTATGACAGATATACTAGGCTTTGTACAAGGATAAAGAGGCCTATTGGCACACCGTCAAAAGCTGTCTGGTCCCACAGGAGGAAGGGACACCAATTTATATAGAAGCAAATGTGGGGAGTTTGTCTTAGTGCATCCCGGCTTGTATGGCAAGGGGGACAGACAGCAAGAGGATCCTGGGGTGAGCTGGCAGGACCAAACCTGGTGTTTCAACTCACAGGGGAAACGGGGATGAGCTTAATGAACTAGGTAAGTGGGAAACTCCAGAGGCGAAGTGGAACTATGTCCAGAGCTTACACAGGACAGGAGATACAGGATGCTGACAAGGGCAGACAACGGGGGGAGAGCAGGCCACACCAGAGCAGATGAGACAGTGTGAGCAAAGGATACTGAAGGAGGGAGAGGGCGTCCCTTGTGTCACCTGGGGTGACAACGTAGATGTAAGAAATGAGCAAGGCTTTCAATGGTGGACCCAGCAGAGGAAATACATCTTGGTCTTTCCAGATCAAAGGGCCTGGGTGAGGGGTCTGGTAAGGCTGAGAGGTCCACTTGGCACCTAACAGAGCAGAGTATGAACCACCTTGCCACTGCCATGATAGGGGTAATAGTGTCCCAAAAGGGAGCGAAACAATAATGCATGATGTATTCTGAGGTACAGGCAGAGGCCCATAGGGCATCAGGCTAAGACACGGGCTGGCAGCCTTTACCCACACCCAGCCTACCTCCCACTGTGACTACAAACACGGTGGGGCACAAGTAACCTAAGGCACACAGAACTTCAGAAGGAATGTTAACAGCTCGGCACCATTCTTAGGGAAATAAATTGAGATGGTTATAAGCCTAGAAGGTACATTCAGGGCACTAGTTACTGCACAGAGGCTACGGTTTTCTCATCCAGGCAGCCACAGTTTCTTCAGACAGTGCCTTCCCACCCTACAGACTTGCGCACAGCTCTGTAAGTGCGCCTTGCAAGAGCAGGTTAGCCCACATACTGGAGTCCAGATCCAACAGCCACTGCCTTGCACGGCCAAGTGATACCTCCGGGAATTCCTTCCCGACCTTCACATCTGCGCCCCCGTGGGGCCGCTGGCACCCTCACCTGCTGCAGATGGCCCCGGAGAAGGAAGTCTGGGAGGGCACCCAAGGCTGAGGAAAAGCCACAACGGGTCATCTCCTCTAGGCTCTGGAGCTCAGCAAGGTACCGGGGAATCAGCTCCTCTGAAAAGACAGAAGGGTTCAGAGGTGGTCGCCGCCTCGCAGACCCCGTAGTAATGCAAGTTAAAGACGTCGGGTAAGCCGGGACAATGCTCTAATGCAGACAGACCTTCAAAGTAACGCACAAGATGCAAGAAAGATTGCATACGGTGGTTTTAAGGTTTCCTTAAGGTTTTTCCCCTTTGTGTTTGTTTAGGACAAAGTCTCTATTTAAACCAAGCTGTTCTTGAATTCCCAATGCTCTGGGCACCCCATGGATTGAAAGCTACGATAGCTCAGCTGGGATTATAGAGACACACTACCAAACCCAGCTTTCATAGGGAATTTTAGCTACATGACTTCATTATTAGCGAAATAAATTTGAGATGGTTATCAGAACAGAAGACACATTCAGAACTCTCACCTTTACTTATTAAGAATATAAATGTTTATGATAAACACAACTTCCACAAACAAAGGAATGAATACAGTTCCACACTGACAGCAAAGTTCTGGGACTCAGAGCGCAATGGCAACACTGACCAAGCACACAGGGACATTCGCGCAGCAGTGACAAGATCAAAGGTCTCAAGGGAGAAGCTAGGGGGTCAGAGTAGGGTGAGGGGAAGAACTTTAAAACTGACTATCCAGTTCTGTTCTTCTACAACGCAGCTCAGGAGGGTGGTGAGGAGGTGGATACCATCCCTGAGTCCTGCCAGTCAGACTTTGGCCATCAGTGGCTACTAGGACCCATTCACTGAAACCCCAGAAATACACTCTTATCCATCCTCAGCTGTGGGAACAGAAGAGCGTGACATCTCGGTTCACACAGACCAGCGGCCATTGAGGAGGGGGGGAGGGGGCTATTTTTAGTCTCCTCATGTTTCAACACATCAATGGGGACACCATTTATTGTCAACAGATATGGCATGGTACTTTGTTCAAAAAGTACAATGTGGGGCTGGAGAGATGGCTCAGTGATTAAGAGCACTGACTGCTCTTCCAGAGGTCCTGAGTTCAAATCCCAGCAACCACATGGTGACTCATAATCATCCGTAACGGGATCTGACGCCCTCTTCTGGTGTGTCTGAAGACAGCGACAGTGTACTCACATATATAAAATAAATAAATTTTTAAAAAAAAAGTACAATGTGGCATTACTGCTCTACTTTTAAAATATAGACTATGTATCATCAAATATGTTACTATCAATGCATAAAGTTGCTCATGGTTAATAAATACTATAAAAAGTATTAAGTATGAAGTCTCACAACCATCTTTAACTCAGTTTCCAGGGAAGCTGACACCCTCTTCTGGCCCCTGTGGGCATCAGTCACACAAGTGACACACAGGCAAAACACACATACATATAAAATAAAAAAGAAGAAGAAAACAGAGAAAAAGTCTGCCAGGGAGCTGGGAAGACAACGCAGTCAGTAAGGTGCTTACTGTTCAAGCATGAGAACCTGGGTTGAAATCCCCAACATGTAAAGAAGCCGGGCACGTTACATATGCCTATGATCCCAGCACTGGGAAGGCAGACAAGAGGATTTCTCGGGCTCACTGGCTAGCATAACTGGTGAGCCCCAGGTTCAGTGTAAGACCTTATCTCAAAAAAAACAAAAAAAACAAAAAACTAAAGAAGATACCCAGCACCAAACTCAGACCTCAATGTGCATAAACATGAACACACAGATAGTTATACACCTTACACAAAAAGTATCTGCCAGAAGATCAAATTCCAGTATACTTTTAGATTTTTGCAAAAATCACAAAACATAAATGTAGATTACTAGACAAGAGAATTTTCTGCAGAGTCTCTAGGAAGTCATGCCCCGGTGAAGAGATTAGGATGCCTCCTTAGGTGGCTATGCTGCCTGGATAGACCTAAGGACATGTCCTGAACCCAAGTGGTTCAGGGGGAGCTACGTGAAGGCTACTGTGTAACCGAGACCTCCCCGCTCCTTCCTGTAGCCCAGTCACCGGGCATGAGCTGGGTGGGTCCTATGAGATTAACTCCAGAAGGGCTGACCAGACAGGGCTGCTTCCCAAGCCCTCCCAGCCCAAGCCTCCTGGGCTTCCCCCAGCTCCTGGGGACACCATAGATCCCTGCTTTAGGCCCAACATATAGCTCACTCACTCGCAACGGGCGAGCCTGCCTCCCCGGGCTCCTTCATGTAGTATTCACTGTAGAGGGCGGTCAGGGCAGAGACAGCCACCTCCTAGAACAGAAGAGGACAGGAGTGAAAGTGGCTCTGTCTGAGAAGTCCTTAGGCACAGGTGACCGGGCCACTGCAATAGGGCACGGTGAATATGTTAAAAAAAAAAAAA
This sequence comes from Tokudaia tokunoshimensis, assembly GCA_036184795.1. Lineage (NCBI taxonomy): Eukaryota > Metazoa > Chordata > Mammalia > Rodentia > Muridae > Tokudaia > Tokudaia tokunoshimensis. The sequence goes on from BTHU01000010.1 coordinate 520,990, forward strand.
AGAAAAAGAAAAAGTACGTCATTGTCACACTCTGGCTTGTCCTGTCAGATGTACCAATCACTTTAACTTCTCTGCACCAGTAAACCTAAAGTGAGGACTCTTTACTTCTTCCTCACAGTACAATTTCTCTGTAACCTCAAATGGCACAGTCAATATAAAACAAAGCATTTGTTCCCTTCCCAGCAGGATGGGGATGAAGTGTGTTCTTTATGTGGACAAGGGCTCAGAACAGCACTGGTGGAACCTGGTTTACAGAATACGAGGGTTTATCGGCGTCTCAAACAGGAGGGTATGCAGAACAGAGAGTTTGCAGCCAATCTCAGCCCCAGTAACTAGTAAGCTAAATGATGCAGTGTCACAGATTAGGGGGTTGCATGGCATATCCTTGGATCCTGACCTCCACGGTCTGCAGTAGATTGTGGGACCTTGTCAGGTTCCCAGCCTGGTTCCTGGTTGAGCAGAGGGTAGGAACCCCGGCGACACTGAGGGACAGCTTTTCACCTGGTTCCCGGACCCTAGGCTCCTGGCACAAGGCCACAGCCCTTCATAGATTTGTAGCCATCGGTCACGTAACGGCAATGCCTCAAGCCCCTCCACAGGCAGAGAACGTGACCTGTGGTCAAGTAGCCTCAAAACAGACCTCCAATTTAATGAGGTACCTAAAAGGCCTGGAGGCTTAGCCAACTAAGCTTTCCTTCCCAGACACTCCTCCCTGCAAAAGGTATTTAACCTAAGACCCACAATGAGAAGTGGGGCACAGTTTTATTCATCCACTTTCTGCCATGACAATAAATGCCTTAAAACCACAGACTGCCTCTTTCCATCGGGATCCTCGCGTGGGGAGCAATGGAGCAGGCCTTCGCCTAAAGAGCTGGCTGTCTAATCTCCCACAGAAGGCCTCTCAGCGCTCCCAGCCATGGCCTCCACCAAGCCAAGCCACCCACCAACACGCCAAGGACCCCCTCCCCAGCGGGACCAGCCGGAGCTGTCCCCTCTTTTCCCTCTCGGCTCCGGGCTAGATCCAGCCCACCAGCCCTCTTCATTCTCAGTCCTTCTGCAGCTCCCAGTGGTGCCTGGGTACCCAAGAGCCTGAGACCCTGCAGGCCCAGGGACCCCTGATCCAGCTCAGGCTGTCCCCAGGACCTCAGACTGCGTTCTCCCACCCACGGAGTGGTGTCCCTCGGCTTCCCATAGCCCAAAACCAGCCTGGCGCCGGCGAGGGGTAAGGACAGTCAAATCTCCCACGTCCTACTTCCCCGAGTAGCCAGAGCCCTGTGGTGGAGCTGACACAGGAGCCCCTCTAACCCTACAGTAGATGATTCCAACTCAAATCAAGCCTTCTATTCAATCTTTCCCCAAAACTACGGAAAAAGGAACTGAGGAGGGACAGGGTGAAGATCAGCACGGGGAGGCCCCTCAATACACCACACAGATGCTACTAATCAAGCAGCAAAGAATATCATAATCATGGCTGGCGGGACTTGATTATGCATAGTGATTTAAAAGAAAATTCTGGGACATCAACAAATCCTACAAATTTAACCAGGAAAACGACCATGATTCCAGATTTCCACAGAATGATAATGTTGCCTAAGAAGCAAAACAGAAGGAAACACAGGTTGGCAGGGCTCATGTAAGCATAAATGTGCTTCCACTCCTCACCTGGGACATCACTGCCTTTCCAAAATATCAACAATCACAGCCTATCACCTGAAGAATGTGTCACCTGCATGTCACAGCTCTGCTCCTGCAAGGCCACCTGTTCCCGAGGTGTGGACGTGAGCTGGAGCATCTAGCATATACGTCAGTACATATATACACACATAGCACATACATCTAGCATATACATCAGTACATATATACACACATACACATACATCTAGCATATACGTCAGTACATATATACACACATAGCATATACATCTAGCATATACGTCAGTACATATATACACACATAGCACATACATCTAGCATATACGTCAGTATATATATACACATACATCTAGCATATACGTCAGTACATATATACACACATAGCATATACGTCAGTACATATATACACACATAGCACATACACCTAGGATATACGTCAGTACATATATACACACATACACATACATCTAGCATATGCGTCAGTACATATATACACACATAGCATATACGTCAGTACATATATACACACATACACATACATCTAGCATATACGTCAGTACATATATACACACATAGCATATACATCTAGCATATACGTCAGTACATATATACACACATAGCACATACATCTAGCATATACGTCAGTACATATATACACACATACACATACATCTAGCATATACGTCAGTACATATATACACACATAGCATATACATCTAGCATATACGTCAGTACATATATACACACATAGCACATACATCTAGGATATACGTCAGTACATATATACACACATACACATACATCTAGCATATACGTCAGTACATATATACACACATAGCATATACGTCAGTACATATATACACACATACACATACATCTAGCATATACGTCAGTACATATATACACACATAGCATATACATCTAGCATATACGTCAGTACATATATACACACATAGCATATACATCTAGCATATACGTCAGTACATATATACACACATACACATACATCTAGCATATACGTCAGTACATATATACACACATAGCATATACATCTAGCATATACGTCAGTACATAAATACACACATAGCATATACGTCAGTACATATATGCACACATACACAGCATATACATCTAGCTGCTCAAGCACCATCTCTTTTATGTTTTCTCATCTTTGTGTTAATACTTTCCAAACCTCACAGACAGCTCACCTGCCTGCACTCAGGCATGACCGAAGCAAGCCATTACTATCAAACTAGAGGGGGAAACATCGGTAAAGACAGAAAGTGTAAAATTTGTGGATACCAATGGTCTTTCTAACCTACCTGTGCAAATCACGAAAGGCCCAATGACAGTGTTGAGGACTGTCAGCTTAGTGCAGGAAGGGGCCACTGAGATAGGGACTGTGGACAGCATTAGTGTCGCTCTGTGCAGGGGAAAGAAATCTTGCCTAGCATACCTTGATCTGCTGTCTGGAATGGCTTGAGACAAGGTGAAGACTCCGGAGGGTGTCATGTATCAGCCACTGCCAACCATCTGCCAAAAGAGCAAAGAAACAACCCACCTCAGAGTCCTCTGCTGGCACTGGGAACAAACAGCCCGTGCTCACTCTTAGAGCAGATGGGGACTTCTCTCGAGAGAACGTTCTTCTGACTGCACAAAAGCCCAAGGGCCCCAGTTCCAGGACGAAGCCCATCTCAGGCTGCTAAAAGTCAGCTCCCCAACACCCTGCTACCACCACTGCTGTGGAGAAAATGCAAGTCCCCGTGAACCAGAGACTTGCACACCATGTTTGGGAACTTTTTGTTTTGTTTGCAGTTGTGATTTTCAAGTGATTTTTTCCTCTCTCTCTCCCTCTCTCTCCCTCAATCTCTTCTGATCCCTGACATTTTAAACACAACTTCGACTCAACTACATCCAATAAATGAGTTGAGATATACTGACCCTCTCCAGGTAACTTTAGACTATGGGAAGGCAGGCCTGGGGAGGGCTGCTCTTTGTATGGCAATAGGACTATTTACTTTAATAAGTAAGTACCTGGTCATCTAGACTTTCATCTATCTGGGAGAGGAATGCCCAGGATTGGGTACAATGGGGACAGGCAGAGCCACAGTCAATGATGGAGCCCAGAAGAACTCCCTGCCCTTTCTGGAAGAGGATGACAGGTGTTTGCAGCAATTTCAAGACAACAGCAATGCTGTGATCCTTTAAACTGTAATCCATCATCCACACACCCCACCCCCACCCCCACCCCCACCCCCAGGCAGGTTCATTCATCTCTTACTCTGAACTTGAATAGCAGTGTAAGGAAATGTTATCTATGCTGTTGAGGAAAGCACCTACCAATAACGGTGTCCCCTTTAAAGGGCATTTTGGAAAGTGACAAGTTCTCTATTAAGACGCACACTATGGAAAAAGAAAAAAAAAAAAAGAAAACATTATTTTCACAAAGCAACTCTTATAGCTGACCTCACTATACCTTAAACAGTCCGTAACCAGCACCTCACTTTCCCTCCCACCTCTCAAGCTGGCCAGGTCATAAGCAAGTCCAGGCTAGCTCCCCAGATGGATAGGCTAGCTCCCCAAACGGACACTAGGAAGAAGATACGACAGACCTATCTTGAACACAGAAGCTTGGGGAGTTGTGTGAACTCAAGAGATCCAAGTAAGGTTAAGAACACTTTAAGTCAGTCACAGTTCAGTGGAGAAACACCTTAGCCTCACTTGGGCCCTGGGATAATCTAGACCATCACCTGATTGTATTTAGTCTGTTAGTTTCTAAAGACGCTTCCCAGAGGAGAAAAGACCCAGGTCCCAGGAGGAAAAGAGAGATGCAGGGAATGAGACAGGGGCTTTTTTCTGCCATGCTTGCAATCATGTAAGATCTCGGGGAAGCCAGGGCCTGCAGCTCTGCTGGGGGTGGGTTGCCAGAGATGTTTGTCAGGGGCTGGAGTCCCAGAGCATAAGGCAGGTAGGTAGGAGAGAAGCCCGGTCAGTGCTGGCGGCCCAGATCCACCCAAGCCAGGAGGAACAAAAGGGAGCAGAGGTGGGTTGTAGAGCAGCATGGTGCTGGGAAAAGCATGCTTCTAAAAATACACACAACAGGGCTGTTCCATCAAACTGCAGGCCAAATAAGCCTTTCTTTCTGAGACTTTTCTGCCTTTTCGGGTATTTTGTAATAGCAGTTGAAGCAGTTCGACGATCCGGGGCCCAAGGTCCGTCTTGTCTCACAAAACGACAACCACAACAAAACAAACAAAATTACTCACTTAGGAAGCAAAAGCTATCCTGGACCCAAATATACATTCCCCCAGGAGCAAAGTCCCAAACAGCTGCACAGTCAGGGTGCTTGGATGATCACCTAGAGGCACACAGCCATAGGGCAGGTGAGCTCCCGGGGTTGATAGATAGACGGCAAGTATGCCGGCTCTGTAGGTGTTGGGGACGGGCATCTTGAGGCCACAGGTATAAGGTAGGTGAGCACTGGGTCACACTGGGGTTCAGAATACAGGGCAGGTAAGTACCAGAGCGCCACAGGTGTGGGGCAGATAAGCACCTGGAATCCACGGAATATGGCAGGAGGATGTCTGGGGATATAACAGACGTAAGGCACAAGATCATTACAGAGGCACGATGCAATGAGTCCTGTGAACTGGATCGGTAAGCACACGCCCTCAAAGGTAGGTCTGGATGGGCTTTTGGCCTAACGTGATGATGGATGCTAGTCATCTACAGGTGCTGCTGTTCTGATTTGTGGCATAATAAAATAATGACTCCACAAAACAGAAGGAATATGGCCAAATTCATTTCATGAGGCCACAGTCACTCTGATACTGAAATCACACAAAGACTCAACAAAGAAAGAGAATTGCAGACCAATTTCCTTTATGAACTTCCACGCAAAAATACTCAAAGAAATACTTGCAAACTGAATACAAGAACATATGAAAAACAACATCCACCATGATCAAGCAGGCTTCTTCCTTGAGATGCAGGAATGGTTCAAGGTATGAAAAATCCATCAATGAAATCCACCATACAAACATACAAAAAGAAAAAAAAAACCCACAACATCTTCTCATTAGATGCTAAAAAAGTCTTTGACAAAATGCAACACCCCTTCACGATAAGTCTTGAAGAGACCAGGGATACAAGGTACATACCTAAACACAATAAAGGCAAGAAATCGAGAACCAATAGCCAAAGTCAAATTAAATGGAGAGAAACTTAAAGCAATTCCACTAAAATCAAGGACAAGACAAGGCGGTCCACTCTCTCCACATCCATTCTTGAAGGTTTAGCTAAAGCAGTAACACAACTAACAGGGATCAAAGGGAAACAAATCGGAAAGGAAGAACTCAAAGTACCGCTATTCACAGATGATATACATATATACAGTACACATAAGTGACTTCAAAAATTCTACCAGAGAGTTCCTGCAGCAGATAACACCTTCAGCAAGGTGTTGGTACAAAATTAACTCAAAAAACGGAACCAGTGCTCCTCCTTAATATAAGCAATAAACAGGCTAAGAAAGAAACTAGGTAAACAGCACCCTTCACGATAGCCACAAATATAAAATTTCTTAGTGTAATTCTAACCAAACAAGTGAAAGACCTGTGTATAAGAACTTCAAGTCTTTGAAGAAAGAAACCGAAGGAGATATCAGAAGATGGAAAGATCTCCAATGCTCATGGATTAGTAGAATTAACATGGTCAAAATGGCCATCTTCCCAAAAAGCAATCTACAGATTCAATGCAATTCCCATAAAAATTCCATCACAATTCTTTACACATCTTGAAAGGGCAATTTTCAGCTTCATATGAAAAAAATAGTCCAAGATAGCTAAAACAATCCTGTACAATAAAAGAACTCTAGACACTTATTTTGACAAAGAAGCCAAAAATGGAAAAAAGAAAGCCTCTTCAGCAAATGTTGCTAGTCTGACTGGATGTCTGCATGCGCAAGAATGCAAACAGATCCTTAGCCATCACACTGCACAAAACTCAGGTCCAAGTACATCAAAGGCCTCAACATAAAACCTGATACACTAAATCTGATAGAAGAGAAAACGTGCAATAGCCTTGAACTCACTGGCACAGGAGACTTCATCCTGAACAGAACACCAACAGCTCAGGCACTAAAATCAACAACTAATAACTAGAACCTGATGAAACCAAAAAGCTTCCGTAATGCAAAGGACACCGTCAAAAGGACAAAAATGAGAGCCTACAGAATGGGAAGAGCTCTTCACCAACCCTCCATCCGACAGAGGGGCAATATCCAAAATATAAAAAACTCAAGAAATTAGACATCAACAAACCAAATAACCCAATTTTAAAAAAAATGGGATACAGATCTAAATAGAAGTCCTGACAGAGGAATCTGTAATGGTTGAGAAGCACTTAAAGAAATGTTTAGGGCTGGTGAGACAGCTCAGCAGTTAAGAGCACTGACTGCTCTTCCAGAGATCATGAGTTCAAATCCCAGCAACCACATGGTGGCTCACAGCCATCTGTAATGAGAAACATAAAACAAAACAAAACACCTATGGGCCAGAGCAAGCAGAGTTGGAGCAAGAGGGAGAAGGGAAGGGGAGAATAAAAAAAGAAAAAAAAAGGAAAGGAAAGAAATGTTTAACAGCCTTCGTCACTAGGGAAATGCAGAATGGGTTAGAGCCAAAGCTCAAGAGACCGTGGAGCAATGGAACACTCCTCCATTGCTGGTGGGAGTGCGAACTAGTACAGCTGACTTCTACTCCGGAAATCAATTTGGTGGTTTCTAAAACAATTGGGAATAGCTCTATCTCAAGTCCCAGCTATACTACTGGGCATATGCTCAAAAGATGCTCCACCAAACCGCCAGGACACTTGTTGAACTATGGTCACAGAAGCTTTATTGGTAAAAGCCAGAAACTGGAAACAACCCAGATGTCCCTCAACTGAGAATGGATAAAGAAAATGGGGTAAGTTTACAGAATGGAATATTACTCAGCTATTAAAAACAATGACGTTATGAAATTTACAGGCAAATGGATAGAACTAGAAAAGATCATTCTGAGTGAGGCACTGAGACCCTGAACGACAAACATGGCATGTTGTCACTTAGAAGTGGGTATTAGGGCTGGAGAGATGGCTCAGCGGTTAAGAGAACTGACTGCTCTTCCAGAGGTCCTGAGTTCAATTCCCAGCAACCACATGGTGGCTCACAACCATCTCTAATGGGATCCGATGCCCTCTTCTGGTGTATCTGAAGACAGCTACAGTGTACTCATATACATAAAATAAATAAATCTTTAAAAAAAAAAAAAGAAGTGGATATTAGTCATAAACCACAGTCTAACCACGCTACAGTCCACGACCCAAAGCAGCTAAATAACAAGGAGACCCAAGGGGGGTTCCTGAATCTCACTCAGGATGGAAAACAGAATAGGTATTGGGAGTCGAGGGAAGGAACTGGGAGGGGAGAGGGTGGGAAGGAGGACAGGAGGGATCAAGTGTGGGGAGGACAGAGAGAGAGAGAACAAGGACCAGTGCTACTGCTGCTGGTGGTAGGGAATCTCTGGGATTTCCCCAGAAGCCTAGGATGATGGAAACTCCCAGGAATCTGTGGGGTGACTCTAGGTAAGACTCCTAGCAACGGGTGACATGGAACCTGAAACTGTCATCTCCTGTAGCCAGGCAAGACCTCCAATAGAGGGATGGGGACACAAACCCAGTCACAAAGCCTTTGACTCAAACTTTGTCCTGCCTACAAGATGTGCAGGGGTAAAGATGGACCAGAAATTGACAGAATGGCCAACCAGTTTCTGGCCCGACGTGAGACCCAGATAAGCCAGCAAGAACTTTTCTAGCACATTCAACTCACTCGGACTATTTTGACCTGATTATGCTGTAAGATCCCTGTGGACGTCACGATACGATCTGAGAAAACACTCCTTGCTCTGCAGTACTAACTATAAAGAAATCTGCAGCTGATATAGCCCGATGCCCACCCACAGCTACCAGTCCTGTAACACGTAAGATATACCAGAGCCCTACAGCTTGATATACTAGACCAGGTGTAGGAAGCATGTCTGCGTACTCCTAGGACAAGAGCAAGCCAGGGCAGTAGCAAGATCTCCAACAGAAGGGAGCAGCTACCGCCTGTTACTGGGAGGTCTAGTCTGACCTCAGGATACCCTTCCCCCATACTGACGTGAAGAACAGTAGCTTCCGGCCCCAGACCTACCTGCTTGTCTCATAAGTTCTCCTCCTAGACCCCTGAAAACCAAAGGAAAAAGACAGTTAAACTCTTTTACACATGAAACACCCCACTAAAGTACTTGAAAAATGAGCTACAGTTTTGGAAAAAGCCAAAATTGCTGTGAAAAGATTATCCTCTGGCAGACCCCTCCTGTCCTTTGAGCGTATATAGGACTCTTGGCCATCACTGATATATCACACAGAACCCATCCCAAACACTGCTTAACACACTCCACAACAATGCCGAGAGAAGCGTCACACGGCCCAAAGCCGTAGCACACTCATGTTCATCATCACCCTGCCTGCCAGGAGCTACCCAACCAATGCAGCGGCAGGAGCTGGGAAGAGCCCAAAGGAGAAAACAGCACTGGTGTGGGGATACTCTGGCTTCTAGGCCAAACGGCGACAAGATCTGCCTTAAACAATTAGGAAGCCAGAAAACAATGTGTGACGCACAGCAGACTGGAAGAAAGGGTAGCATAGAGCTTCTAGTGTATCAGGGAATGGCCACAGAAATTTCCATGGGCAGATGTAGGGGAAGCCAAGTGGAATCCTGATGTCCTGTCAAGACAGGCTTGAAAGAGAGGGATGGTTAGTAGGTGAAGACATAGGCCGCAGCCTACAGCATAGGTGTAGTGAAAATCAGGGATTATGGTTTGTTTAAAAACACAGAGATATAAGAAAGTGTTATAGTTTTAATCCCAGGTGTGGCACAATGGTGCTGCTTTGAACTGGCCCCCAGCAGCTCACCGTGATTTGCCTCGTGCTCTACCAGAAGCACGGTTTTGTCAGCTGCAGACTGTTTTTGCAATTATGTGGCATTTGCAATTGTGGGAATTTTTCAGAGTATATAAAGGCTACAACCCCAATAGGTAGGATCGGTGGCTACAGTTTGTTAGTAGTCATGTTCAAAGAAGAAACAAAAGGAAAGAAATGAGATTCAGGGCTCTCTCCCTCTTTCCTTCCCTCTATCCTTCTTTCTCTCCTATCTAGTGACAGAGGGTGAAACCAAGGAGATAAAGGGTAGGAAATAGAATAACCCATAATGTAGCAAAGATCAGCTATAAGCAAAGAAGAAAGAAACTGGATTCACAGATCTCTCTTCCACCTCTTTCCTTCTATCTAGTGATAGGGGGTGTGGTAGCTTGAATATGCTTGGCCCAGAGAACAGCACTATTAGGAGGTGTGGCCTTATTGGAGAAAATGTGTCACTGTGGGTATGGGCTTTAAGACCCTCATCCTAGCTGCATGGAAGCCAGTCTTCTCCAACAAGACGCTGAACTCTCAGCTCCTCCTGTACGGTGTCTGCCTGGGTGCTGCCATGCTCCTGCCTTCATGACACTGGACTGAATCTCTGAACCTGTAACCAGTCCCAATTAAATGTGTCCTTATAAGAGCTGCCTTGGTCATGGTGTCTGTTCACAGCAGTAAAGCCCTAACTAAAATGGCGTAAACCCTAGGGGAATAGAAGATAGGAAAAAGAAGAACCCACAAAGTAGCCAGGACAAGCTACACACAGGTATAAAGAACAGGTGAGGACCTGTGTGTAGGTCCTGATGCTGAGCTGCATGTGCTAGGAAGAACTCCTGCCTAGACAGACGCACAAGAAAGACGACAGGACACCTCTCAGATCTACTTGGGCTGGGAACAATCTCCACCAGCTAGGAAGGAAAGACTATGACAGGATCCTCAGAGTGACTGTGAATCAGAAGCAGGCTAACAATGCTTTGGATAACCCAAGGCTTTGATGCAGTCTTGTTCAAACAAACAAATATAATATATATGTGTGTGTATATGTGTGTGTGCACATATACCAAATATATGTGTGTGTGTGTGCGCATGCACATATACCAAATCCAGAAATGTAAATTTCAGAAAATGAAAATTCAACAGAGAACTACCAGGAAAACATGACCACCATTAGAGAGTCAACAACAGAGAAATATTCAAGCTGATGAAACTCACACATGAGGTCATTGATGCTCATATTAATTAACTGTTCATATTGTCTAAAAGGATGGAAGAAAATGTAAAGCAGAAGGAGGAGAGAAAGAGGGATGGGGAAATGGAGACACCATGAAGACATTTTTAAGAACTTGAATATGTAAAAGAAAAATTATGCCAAACATAATTAACATAATTAAGATTAGAAAGAAAAAAAGAAACACGTTAACTTAGAGCAGCAGAAAGCAAGTTGAGCTGGGGGAGGCACGATCTGCAGAGACCAAGGGGGTGGTGCCGAGGTGTCAGAACCTCCCTCATGGTGTTCTACCTCCCTCACGGTGTTCTACCTCCCTCACGGTGGTACTTACAGGCTGTGCCTCTGAAAACGCTTGCCAAATATTACACAATTAAAGTGGATGAGCTTTATCAGATGTCAACCACTCACGAAAAGGTTATGTAGTCTATAGGATAGCTAGCAGAATGGGAAACCCCACATCTGCTTTCCAACACTGAGGTGAGATGGTGATGAGGGCTGGAGTCTTCCCTACACCTCCCATGACCACTAATCCTGCTGGCATACCAGCCTGACGCAGTGTCACTCAGAAATACATTACGACCACCAAAACCATGGCTATCAACAGCAACCCCAGTGCCATCACCCACAAGGGGTGCCTATCCTCCTATTTGGGGACTGAGGTGCCACTTCTCTGACACCTTGTAGCTTACAAGCTCTCCAAATAAAATCACACCATTCTTCCAAATGATATACTATTAAAAGTCTCTTCTGTAGTGTTAGGCAAACACTGTAAGAATGAAATAGAAAAACAATTTTGTTACATGTGGGGTTTTGCCTGCATGTATTTCTGTGTATCACTGGCATACCCGGTGACCATGGAGGTCAGAAAAGAGCATTAAATCCCCAGAACTGAAATTAACAGATGGTTGTGAGTTGTCATGTGGGTGCTGGGAATCAAACCTGGGTCCTCTAGAGAAGCAGCCAGCACTCTTAATTGTTGAGCCATCTTTACAGTCCCCCAATTTAAATTATTTTAGTAAGTTTTCTGCAAGTCATTTCATCCTACTGCAAAAAAAAAAAAAAAAAGCAAGGCGTCTACTCAGACCTAGGTGGTTTCAGGAGCTGGTTATGGCAAAAGCAAGAAATAAAAACATTTCAAAGTCCTCACAGAGAGAAGCGGTTAAGATGACGAGGCGTGCGTGACAGTTCTGACAAGTCCAGAGGCCCAGACTGGGATATTATCGGCCCCACAAAAGCTCCCAGGCACTGCATGACCCACCTTCAGACTGCCTACTCGGAAAGTCTGGAGAGGAGTCAGTAAGGGGCACGGGAAGTGAGGCGCCCCACTTCCTGAGTACAGGCCAGTCAATGCTCAGCCCCACACCACAAAAAGAAAAACACAGCAAGGAATGAAAGAGAGGGAGAGGGAAACGGGGAAATTCTGCGTCTGACAGAACTCAGATCCAGAATACAGTACTCTTACTGCTCAACGAGACAGAGGAACTGAATGAGGGCTGGATGTGTTGGCGTATGCCTTTAACCCAGCGCTCAGGACACAGGCAGATCTAGGGAACAGAGAAACAAAAACAAAGTGCAGGATATCAGACACCTTCTGGCTTCCTCGGGTACTGCATACATGTTGTCTACAGTCAGGAGATCCAGCAATATATTATTAAGATCAAAATAAATATTTTTAGGAGACCAGAATGAGACATGGTAATACCCAATCTAAAATAAATCAAGAGAGCAAAATAATATATACAATAAGATGGATGGATCTCAAAAAACGCTGGGAGAAAGAACCCGACCAAACGGCTTTACACATCTCCTTCCTGCACGGAATCTGAAAAGCGGAAGACTGCGGACACAGAGCACCAAGGGTTCTGGGCCCGAGAGCCACCAGCCGCCAAGAGCAGTAGACGACACCTGCCCATCTGGGCAGGACACGACGGTCTTCAGCCACAGAACTGCCAAGGACACACTGAAACATGGGCTGCCCTGACCTGTGACTTTAGCTTCCAAAAGGCCTAGAGGCACCAAAGAGTTGCAACCATGATTCCCTTGAGTACTGGGCTGAGTGACAGCCACAGGCCTTTGAAGTAAACACACAAGAGTGAGGACAAATGAAGGTCAGCTACTGGCTACTTACAAGGGCGACAAGGGAGAGCAAATAAAGGTTCCTTTCATCAAGTCTCACAACCTAAATTCCTGGAACCCACAAGAGAGAAGGAAAGAACCAACTCCTACAAGTTGTCTTCTGACCTCCACTAGTACACATGGCATGTGTTACACACACACACACACACACACTCACGCGTGCATAGATGTAATCTATGTGCTTCAGTGAACCAACTATTCCAGACAACACACATTTCCACTAAACCCGAGATGTCTTCACTCTGTAGACTTACCTATAGAGATGACGATCACAAAGCTAAAATTAAAGAAGCAGAAGTCAGTTATTTGAGTTAAAGAATTTGTGATGTAAAACACGTTAAAATTGAGTATTTCGTGGAAAATTATACAGATAAAATGGTAGACATAAAAAAACCTTCCTAAGTTAATTGAAGGTGGAATTAAAAACATTTTGTGATAAAATCAGAGATTTACATGGAAAACATTTCTGATAAAATAGAAGAAATATATAGAAAAACATGTTAAAATTGAATATTGTCATGAAAAATAATGCAGATAAAATGGTGGACATAAAAAATAACTAAATTAATTGAAAGAGGAATTACAAACATTTTCTGATAAAACTGAGGATTACATGAAAAATATTTCTGTTAGTCTATGTCTTTTTATTGGGAAATTGAGTCAATTGCTGTTAAGAGATATTAAGGAATAGTGATTGTTGCTTCCTGTTATTTTTGATGTTATGTTTGTGTGGTTATCTTCTTTTGGGTTTGATGGAAAAGGATTACTTTCTTGCTTTTTCTAGGGTGTAGTTTCCCTCCTTGTATTGGAGTTTTCCATCTATTATCCTTTGTAGGGTTGGATTTGTGGAAAGATATTGTGCAAATTTGGTTTTATCATGGAATATCTTGTTTTCTCCATCTATGGTAATTGAGAGTTTTGTTGGGTATAGTAGCTTGGGCTGGCATTTGTGTTCTCTTAGGATCTGTATGAGAGCTGCCCAGGATATTCTAGCTTTCATCATCTCTGGTGAGAAGTCTGGTGTAATTCTGATAGGCCTGCCTTTATAAGTTACTTATCCTTTTACCCTTACTGCTTTTAATATTCTTTCCTTGTTTAGCGCATTTGATGTTTTGATTATTATGTGCCGGGAGAACTTTCTGGTCTGGTCCAGTCTGTTTGGAGTTCTGTAGGCTTCTTGTATGTTCATGGGCATCTCTTTCTTTAGGTTAGGGAAGTTTTCTTCTACAATTTTGTTGAAGATATTTACTGGCCCTTTAAGTTGTAAATCTTCACTCTCTTCTATACCTATAATCCTTAGGTTTGGTCTTCTCACTGTGTCTTGGATTTCCTGGATATTTCTTGAATTTTATCAGAAATATTTTCCATGTAAATTTTCAGTTTTACCTGAAAATGTTTATAATTCCATTTTCAATTAACTTAGAATCATTTTTATGCCTACCATTTTATCTGTATAATTTTCCATGATAATCTTCAATTTTAACATGTTTTTCTATATATTTCTTCAATTTTATCAAAAATATTTTCCATGTAAATCTTCAACTTTATCAGAAAATATTTATAATTCCACTTTCAATCAACTTAGGAATACTTTTATGCCTACCATTATTATATCTATATAAAATTTTCCATGATAATCCTCAATTTTAACATGTTTTTCTACATTTTTCTATAATTTTATCAGAAATATTTTCCACGTAAGTCATCAGTTCTATCATAAAATGTTTCTACTTCCTTTTTCAATTAATTTAGCAATGTTTTATATGTCTATTATTTTACTCTTTAATTTTCCATGAAAATTGTCAATTTTAACGTGTTTCTCTATATATCTCTTCTATTTTATCAGAAATATTTTACATGTCAACCTTCAACTTTATCAGAAAATGCTTTTACTTCCTTTTTCAATAAAAAAGAAAAGAAAAAGAAGAATCTGTGATGTCTATAGCGATGACTGTCAACACAAGGACAACAGCAGGGTTGACAGAGTTGAGCTTCTGACCGCCAGAGAGTCACTCGAGAAGGCCCGAGGACCAAGGCCCTACCTCACTGTGCCTGGCCTCGCTTACGTTCTTCAGGTGCACTGTTTCTAAAGAAAAACTAAGGCGCACAGACGGAAGAGAGAGGGTGGCCCCTCGCATCCTGGCCACGGACAGACTCTCACGCATAAAACTAACCCCTCCCATGGCTCTGCTGTTTCTGTCTTCAGACTCAGAAGCAGTTCAGTCTGTTGTATGTTTGACCCTTGCTGGGTATAATTAGTTCGTTGTTGTGCATACATCTGATACTTGCTGGGTTGTCACACAACTACTGTCAGTTCACAAACCCCTTTGTACACATCTGTAATTCCCACAAACGTAGAAGCAGCAGGAGATCCTGGCAAGGAGGACAGAGGGCCTCCATTCCCTCGGCCATGGCCTGGGGCTGCAGCCCTCGACGCCCTCACTTCAAACACTGGACGAGAATGCCAGGCTCCACTTGGAAGCAAGAAATATAAAACTAATCAAATGGCCTCACCATAGTCATTGTGATCTGAGACAAACAGTTCATTATTATAAAAAGGGGGAAATTGTATGGAACAGAAAAATATTTACAAGAAACAATTTAATTCCTTAGGAAATAAATTACTTTTTCTTTTATGTCATACAAGGCTTTGAGAATCTCAAACTCCCAGAAAAAAAAAATGCATGTTTTCTTCCTGTTCCCCTAAATGTGCAGAATTCAGTATTAAATTTCAGGACAGTGGAGATTAGAACCACAGGAGCAAAGGCCTTTGCTTTATGGGCACTTAACACTCCAGAAGGACTGCCTGGTCCAAACAGAGGGGCATGCCCATCCCTCAGCTGGGGACTCCTGGTAAGGCCCATGGTGAGATTCCAACAGAGCCCTGAGACCCGCCCTGCAATGCTCACCCAACAGGATGGATTCTGGCCCAGAGGACCAGTCTGTCCCAGTTAGCAATTCCAGATAAACCCTCCCAAGAGTCAAGCTGGTGGGAAGAGCCCCTGGGGCCATCGTGTCCTGGTCAACACAACACGCTCAGAGAAGCAGATCCCGTCCAGGTAGAGGGGGTTCAGATGGACCACACAAACCTGCTGGTGGATCTGCTTCAGGCTTTGCACTGCCTTCTCATCCAGGTAGTCTGTGACGAGCCTGCAGAAGGTGAGACACAGCGCAGAAGGATTCAACTGGAGCGCGGGCTCACAGTAAAGAATGCAGAAGCTCCAAAAGATCAGCCTCTGGTTGCTGCTCCCACAGCCCCTGAAGATGGACCACTTCAGCCTTACATAAAGCTGCATTGGGGGCTGGCAAGATGGCTTGGTGGCACTTGCTGCCAAGACTGACAGCCTGAGTTCAATCCCTGGGGTCCACAAGGTAGAGCTGATTCCCCTCAAGCTGTCCTCTGACTTCACATGTGCACCATGGCAAGCCCATGCCCACAGGCTTCTGTTTGTTTCTCCCTCTCTCCAATCAATCAATCAATCAATCAATCTAATTTCAACACTTTTTTTTGTATGTATGAGTGGTTTTGCCAGCATGTGCATGTATGTGTACCAGACACAGGACTGATGTCCGTGGAGTCCAGAAGAAGGTACTAGAGTCCCTAGAACTGGAGTTACAAGTTTGTGAGCCACCAAGAGTGTGTTGGGTACTGAACCTGGGTCTTCTGCACTGTTCTTTACCACTGAGCCATGTCTCCAGCCCCTAAATATGATTTAAAATATAAACAAATAACAAGATGGAGAGCAACCAGGGAAGGTAAGATACACAATGTCAATCTTTGGCCTCCACACATACACACATGGACAAGTACACACACACACACACACACACACACACACACACACACACACACGGCTCAATCTGTGTTGGTTACAGAAGGTGGGCATCTGAGTGCTACACTTTTATGTTCTTACAGCCAGCTTGCTGAAGACACAGCCTTATTTATGGTCAAGACAGAAGTGCCTTTACTGAACATTATTATGCTCCTGCTGACACTGCGGAAGAGGCAAATCCCCTGCAGGGTTACACGGATTCCCACTGGTGTTTTCTGTTGTCCTCAGAAAGGCTGCTGCTCCTCAACCCAGCACTTAAGTCTTCAGCAGGGGTACCTCACCTGACTCACCCTGCAGCTCACTGAACACAGGCTACCAGACAAACTACAGTCTGCACTGACATCTGCTTTCTTCTGAGATAGGGCATGTGCTAGCAGAATTATGCAGTGAGTTACTTATGGATCTGCACTCTCCTGAGCTTTAGGCCACGCTGTGCATAGCCACAACACCCCAGGGATCTAACATCCACTAGGCAGAGCTATGTGGTAACTAACTCCAACTCCCTGGGAGATCTAGTCTAAGTGAGAGGCGGAACCACACAGAGCCCCAGTGCCCTGGAGGTCTGAAATCTCCCACGTGTTGTGAAGAACCACTACTGTCTGATACCCTGAGGCCACGTATCGACCCAACAACTTGGGAATGGGTCTCAAATGTACCACATCATCGAAATGCACGGCTGAGGAATGTCATGGCCCGTGTGTCTTTTGCTGTAACCAAGGAGAGCAAGGCCATCATTCCACCCATACAGACTGTGAGCTGTGCTGGGCCAGGGGACAACCAAGTATCCTTGGGACTGACTGACAGGTAGGAATGAAGTCCTTGTGCCCATCTGCTGTCAATTTGACCTAGGGAACCACCTAACACAACCATAAAGGACATATGTACAAGGTTCAAGATAGAAGGGAAGGGAAGGTCATAGACTCTAAGGCACTAAGACCTTACTTTTTAGGAGTCGGCTGCACAGTCACACAAGGAAATCACACAGCTCTTGGAATGCACCGCTGTGCATGGTCTTGACCTTTTACTTTATAGTTATATTACAGATTCAGCCACGGGAGTGGGGGGGGGAGATGCTCAAGGAGAACCTCCAAACTTGCTCTTTCTTTCTTTCTTTCTTTCTTTCTTTCTTTCTTTCTTTCTTTCTTTCTTTCTTTCTTTCTTTCTTTCTTTCCTTCCTTCCTTCCTTCCTTCCTTCCTTCCTTCCTTCCTTCCTTCCTTCCTTTCTTTCTTTCTTTCTTTCTTTCTTTCTTTTTTCCAGACAGGGTTTCTCTGTGTAGCCCTGGCTGTCATGGAACTCGGACATCTGCCTGCCTCTGCCTTCTAGGTGCTGGAATTAAAGGTGTGAGCCACTGCCGCCTAGCTCAAACTTACCCTTTCAAGTAGTTTAAATTATTCAAGTGACAAATTGGGGGCTTAGGAGAAGCCTCATCAAGAAAATACCTTGTGGTAACACAAGCCAAACAACCTGAGTTCAGATCCCCAGACCCAGGGAGACGGACACAGTAGGGCATTTATATGTGTAATCCCAGGGAGACGGACACAGTAGGGCATTTATATGTGTAATCCCAGGGAGGCGGGAGGGATAGACCTGAAGCTAACAGACACTGTCTCAACCAAGGTGGAACACGAGGAGGATGTCCAAGGCGTCCTCTGACCTACGCACACGTTCTCTGGCACATGAGTGCACACGCGCACCGGCATCCACACACAGTGACAAATGACAAGTGCCACCTTTGAACAGTTGCTCTCGTCACGTGAGTCACAGCTTCGGGATGACGAGGGAAAAAACCAGGCAGCTGAGGAGGCACAGAAACCTTACGACTGCCAACCACTGACCACCTCAGCGTAAAATGGAGCCATAAATAGACAAATGAGCAACAATCTGAGCAGGGACGCTCTTCCCAACCCACGACTACCCCCTAGCTTCACGAATGGCGTCTCCTACCTGTTACTCTGTGCGGCCAGCTTGTACAGGGCATAGGTGACCTCTGCACAGGCAAGGATGGCGCCATGTCTCGTGTGCAGATCTGGACTCTGTGTCATCACCAGTAGTGCTGGGAAAACTGCGGTAGTCGGGTTGAGAGACACACACAGAACAACACGTTACTTACAAGTATTTCCTCTGGGCGTCGATGCTGTCAGGGTCACCACCACTGCTTCTGGTGGGCAGAGCAACCAAGCAATGTGGAAGGACACAGCAGATCCTTCTAGGCACATACATCAGTACACAAATATACACATACACAGCATAAACATCAGTATACACATCCAGGCACCGATGCCCAGGAAGAGACAGCTGAGAAAGAGGTCATGTCTGCACCTCTACCTGCTAGGTGGTGGCAGCGCTCTGCCTGAGGAGAGCAGGTAGAGCAAAGGCCACACATCCATGAAAGGTGACAGGCACTTCCATTCATTACTCCTTCCCAACAAGAGCAGAAAACCTCAGCCTCTGACACTTAGGGAAGGCAGAACAGCTCCAAATTCCAAGTACAAGCCAATCGAGAGGCCCCGACGACTCAAATCAGCCCGGGAACTCACCATCATGCTTAACCTGTACAGTGCAACCCATAGAGTCCTTGTGTTCTGGATGGCACCTGTGCCTGACACCACCCGAAGCTGCCACAGGGCAAACACACTGCATTTGTCTTCACGTTCTAGCCTGACTTGGTCCATAGCCTACTCTTCAGCAACAGACAGGACTTCATCGCCAACCACTGTGAGGACAGCCCACTTCTGCTGTGTATGGACGTGTGGGGAGGGACACACACGTGCATATGTACGAGTGCTGCAGGCAGCAGTGTGCAGACCTACCATGAGTGGCCATGTACTCAGGGACTTGTGGAGTAAGGTTGTGCAGCGCCTTTGCGGACAGTTCTCGGATGGCCCTGAGAAGTAACAGCAGCTGTTAGGAAGGACAGATTTGCACGTTCACACACATACCGGCATTATTCACACAGCCTTAAGATGGAAACGCCCAAGGGTCTATCAGGAGATGAACAGATAGGTAAAATATGATACATAGAGACAATGGAATATTGTTCAACTAACAAGAAAAAGAATTCTGACACTCGCTTTAACAAAAATGATGACTTAAGAGTCAGCAGGTCAAAAACTGTCCAGGTTTCTTCTGTAAGGCTCTATGTTAAGGATAGTTTTTATATTTTTAAGGGTTATATAAAGAAAAATGTAATACATATATGAGACAGAGACCTAAGGCATTAACTATCTGTCCCTTTAAAGAAAAAGCTGAGGGCTGGAAAGACGACTCAGCAGTTAAGAGCACCGACTGTTCTTCCAGAGGTCCTGAGTTCAATGCCCAGCAACCACTCAGTGACTCACAACTATCTGAAATGGGATCTGATGCCCTCTTCCGGTGTGTCTGAAGTCAGCTACAGTGTACATATATATATATATATATATATATATATATATATATATATATATATATTTCTAAGAAAAGAAAAAGCTGATAGCCCATGCACACATTTCAATATCAGGTTACACTTGAAGAAAACGTGAAACAAAGAGAACATGAAGAAAACATCTATGAAACAAAGAGAAACATTTCATAAAAACAAATATATCAGGAAGACGTGTGTGAGTAACATGGAGGCTTGGACCAGAGGATCTTTATCCCAGAGAGTCCCATGCTACACAAACATGGCGGCAGTTAAAAAAATGCTTTGAAGGCTTTAGTTCTGTGGAAGCTGGAACACACTTCCCAGTGGACTACAAAGAAAGCACTCTGACACTGGGACTACGACTGGGACTATGGAAGGGACACTGATTATACTGCTAATCCCTCGGCATCTGCTGTGCCTTGGCTGACCAGGCCCGCCTGGAGGTGGTGGCAGAACACTGACAGTGCTTACATTTGAGTTACACACTTGCCCTTCCTCTTTAGTTACACACTTAACAACCTGTGAAACGCCAAGATAGTCCCAAGGTTCCACTGTAACTATGAAAACTACCACTAAAGTCGGCTCAGCAGTTAAGTACAACACATAAGACGCCAGGCAGAGCAGAGTCAGTCTGCAGACAGGCCGACCGGGGAAGAAGACCAGGCTACTCCAGCTGGACTGAGGCCGCAGCTTCCCTAGTACATGTGACAAGGTATTCAGAAATAATAACATCTCAGACTTGCCTGACCAACAGCTCCAGAAATGAAACAGACAGACCTTTAACAGCATGCCACACAGAAACTGGAAGTTTCACTACTTCTCAGAAATAATTATTTTAAAATAGTTTATCTATAATGTGAAAATACACTCATAAACTTATAAAGCTCAACTAAGCTCCTCCCATTGAGGGAGAGTCACAGAGAGAAAACCTACCCATCCCAATGGTTGATCTTCATGGAGACCAGGTGGTCAATCATAGGCTTGGTGTATTCCTGGAAGCCAGCAATAAACACGCTGAAAGACATAATTAAGAGCCGGAGAAAAAGGGAAATATGAGCAGGTACAGTGATACGTATGTATAAAGTTCTCTTAAGACATTATTTATGTATTATTTAAAGTTCAAAAATTAGTAAGAACTTGGAGGAGCCAGACCCTTCATATACTACTCTTGCAAATGAAAAATAACAATTATGTCTTAAAAAAAAAAACGGTTGGTCATTACTACCAAAAAGTAAAAGCTATCTACCAGATGACCCAAACATTGCCTGCATCTGCAACTACTCAAAACAGGAGAGTGTCGTCAAGAAACCGCGTACACAGCTCAGCAGCGTGCCCAGGACTGTGACTGCACACAGCTCTCCGTGCACTTGCAGCTGATGGGAGAGGCAGGCTGCTTCGTCATCCATGCCACAGCCTGCAGCAGCACAGAAGAATGGACTTTGGTCTGAAGCCAGGGTCTTGCTATGTACCCCAGGCTGGCTAAACCTTGCTATATAGCTTACGCTGGTCTCAAACTCAGAGATCAGCCTGCCATCCAACTGCTGTGATACCTATAGATATCCAAGTGTTTGTTGAAAGCATGCGTCAACAAAACTGGCTTCTTGTTACTGTTGTTTTAAAAGTTTTATTTTTATTCTATTTGATTTGGGTTTTTTAACTATTTAAAGAATTTCATACAACTCCTCCCATCCACCCTCCAACTTCTTTACAATGTCATGGCCTCTTCAATTATTAGTGGGTAGATATGTATACATACGGCATGCTGAGTTCATTTAATATGTTTAACTAAAGCTGACCACTTGGAACTAGACAACCTACCAGGGGCCTTGTTCCTGGAGGAGACTTTATTCTCCTTCTGTTGGAAGCCATTAATCGCCTGTAGCTCTTCATCTAGAGATGGGGCCTTGTGAGACTTTCCTCATCTACACTGGAGCGTGAACTGGTGTTGGCATGGCGCAGATATCGTTTATATGACCACGTTGTTAAACTTTCATGGGTATAGTTCCCAGTCACATACAGAAGACACTATCCACAGAAGACATTATGGTCCTCTGGCTCTTACAATGCGTCTACCTTCTCTCCCATAATGTTCCCTGAGCCTTGGGTGTATGAGTCGTGTTGCAGGGCTCCTGAGGATGGGTACCAATGGTTAGTTGTTCTCTGAATTTTTACCAGATATTTCTGGGATAGACTACTCTGTGGCAAAAAGAAGTTTCTTTGATTTAGGGTGAGAACTATATTTATCTATAGGAATACCCTTATATGGGTATAAGGATAGGTATTTAGAAAGCAGTTGGAAATTATACTGCTTCAAAAAAAAAACAAACGTAGGCTCTCCTCTAAAGGCCATGACCTCATCATCCACAAGTAGTTGGCTAGGTTTACAGTACCAGGCATGGATACAGTACCGCCTACTGAGAACCTCTTAAGCCCAATTAGATTGTTGCTCATTACACCCAGGACAGAAGTGCCACTACTGTACCTCTGGATATATTTTGCTGTGCTATCATTGTTGTGGTTCCTAGGTTTTTCAGCCAGAGAGAATTATTCATTGCTTTTCTCTCTTGGCAGCTTACATAGCACCCTCAGGTTCTATGAAAGCTAGTCCTCAGGGAGAATTATTCTAAGTTAGTTCCAGTTCAATTCCTCCAAGTCTTACGTGTGCTGTATCTTCAGCAACAGGATCTTACCTTCAAGTTCTGGAAGGAAAACAAGGGCAGCAGCAATGACCCATTTCATTTTGGGGGATGGGGGGGGTAGGTCTCTCAGAACTTTCCTGACAAATAACTTATGAGGAGGTTTCCCATGCGTGGCACTGGGGTCTTTGTTAAATAATAATGTGGTTTGAATAAGAAACGTTCCTCATAGATTCAGGCATAGGCATTTGAACACTTGGTCCCCGGGTAGTCGTGCTATTTGGGAGGGTTTAGGTTGGTGCGGCCTTGTTGGAGGAAGTATGTCACCAGGGGTAGGCTTCACCCACTAGCAGTTCACTAAGCTCCTTTTCCTTGGTCGAGATGTGAACTCCAGCCACCATGCCTGAGGCTTGCTGCCGTGATGGAGTCTCATTCCTCTGGACCCGAAAACCCAAATAATCTTTCTTCTATAAGTTCTCATGGGCACAGTGTTTTATCAAAGCAACAGAAATTTAGCTGATATAGTCTATGGCTCTTGGGAGGAACATTACAACTAAGTAGTATAACTTCATGTAAATTACTTGATTATACATCACATATACTTTACATTTTATACATTTATATACATTTTATAGTAAACATAAAATGTTTCCCTATGAATTTTTAAATCATCCTTAGTGACATTTATCCCTGCCTTTTCTGTGTATTGTCCTTCCTACTCCTCATCAGGTAAAGCACTCCCCACATTTCCCCTATGTTCCCCCATGACTGAGTAAGCCCCTCTCCAGAGATCCTTCTATTGCGCCCCCCCCACACACACCATGGTCCCTTTTCATTTCTCAGGTAACTCTAGATCATATGCTCGCATCTAAAGATTACAAGAGAGGATCCACAAATAAGAGAAAACAGACTACATTTGTCTTTCGGGGACTTGATTACCTCACTTGGTATAATATCTTCTAGTTCTATCCACTTGCCTTCAAATTTCATGGTTCCATTTTTCTTTACAGATAAGGAGAACCCCGTTGTGTGTGTATACAACCCTTCCATCAGCCACTCATCAGCTGAAAGGCTGTTTCCATGCCCGAGCAATTGTGGATGGGGTGGCAATGAACACGCCTGAGTGGGAGTGGGAGCCTTTAGGTCTGTCCTAAAGAGCAGTTTGGCTGGGTCGCGTGGAGATCTTTTAGCTTGAGAACTCTCCACATTAGTTTTCTGAGTAGCTGAACCAGTATGCAGTCCCACCAAAGGGAATGAGGGTCCCCTTTCCCCGCATCCGTGTCAGCACTCGCTGTCTGTCAGCTGTTCCCCTGATCTGAGCCATTACCGCTGGGGTGAAATGAGCCATCCAAGTAGTTCTAATTGACATTTCCATAACTGCTAAAGATTAGCAAACACTTTTCATGTTTCTATCGAGATATTTCTTAGCTATTTTGTTTCTTCTTTTGAGAACCATGTACAGACCCCATGGCCCATTTTAAAAATTGGATTTTTTTTGTTTTTAGCTATTTATATATTCTTACTATTAATCCTCTTACCAGATACATAGGTGGTAAAGATTGTCTTCTGCTTTGTAGACTTCCTTTTCAATTGTTTCCTTTGCTATAGAGAAGCTTTTAATTTTATGAGGTTCATTGGTCAACGGTTGGCCTTAACACCTAAGCAAACAGAGTCATGCTCACAAAGTTCTCTCCCACACCTTACATTGTTCTTTCAGTAGTCTCAGCATTTCAGGCTTCACAATAAATCTCTGGTCCATTTGGAGCTGGATTTTGTGCAAAGAGATAGATACAGGTCTAATTTCATTCTTCTACATGGAGATATTCAGTATTCCAAGAATCATTTGTTGAAGATACTGTCATGTTTCTACTGTGGGCTTTGGGTGTCTTATCAGAAGTGCGATGGCTACAACCACGTGTACTCACATTTGCATCTAGTTTCTTCTTTGTGTCTTTGTGCCAGGACCATGCTGTTTTTATTACTACGGCTCTACAGCACAGCTTGAGATCAGGTATGGAAATCCTTCTAGCATTGTTCTTTTGCTTTAGGATTTCCTTGAGTACTTGGGATTTTTTTGTAGCTCCATAGGAGTTTGAGGATTTTTTTTTTCTGTCTCTGAAAAAATAACATGGGGATTTTGCTTGGGACTGCACTGACTCTATCCATTCCTTTTGGTAGTATGGTCATCTTCACAGCATCAACCCTACCCATCCATAGCACAGGAGGTCAGTCTATCCTCCAGTCTCTTTCTCCATCTCTTCCTTCAGAGATTTAAAGTTTTCACTGTACAAGTTTCTACCTCTTCGGTTAGGTTTATTCCTAGATACTTTTTGAGACTATTGTGAATAGGAGTGTTTACATAATCTCTTTCTTGGACTGTTTGATGTTGGTATACAGAAGGGCGTCTAGCGTTTATAAGTTGGTTTTGTATCCTGCCACTTTGCTTAAAATGTTGATCATGTCTAAGTTTTCTGCTAGAATTCTTAAATCTCTTTATATTATTTGCTAACAGAATAATCTGACTTCTTTCCTATTTACATTCTTTTAAATCTCTTGTCCTATTATTGTATGTTGCACTTCAAGTTGAAAAGGGGTGGAGATACTGGGCAGTCCTAGCTCACCCTAATATTAATGGTTCTGCTTTGAAGTTCTTCTGTTCAGGGTGGTGTTGGTTATGGGTTTGTCATACATAGTCTTTATTATGTTGATGTGTGGTCCCTCTAGTCCTACTCTCCCATTGATCATAAGGCATTTTGGATTTGTCAAAGGCCTTTTCTGCATCTATTGAGACAATTACGTAATTTTAGTCTCTAAGTATAGTATTTGTTGCTTTACTGATTTACGTATGACGAACATGCCTGCACCTCCAGGATTAAACCAACCTAATTGTGGTGATGTATGTAATGTATGTATATATGTATGTATATGCCTGTGTTCTGTTTCCAAGTATTTTACTAAGGATTTTTGCGTCTATGTTCATCAGAGAAACTGGTCTATAGTATTCTTTTTGTGTATGTATCTTTACCTGGTTTTGGTATTAAAGTTATATTAACTTCATAAAAGGAGTTTGGAAGTGCTTCTGTCCTAGCTTTTTTATTTACTTATTTGTTTTATAAAAACTTGAGGAGTGTAGGTTATAGGAGCTGGAGAGATAGCTCAGCAGTTAAGATGAGTTACTGCTCTTGCAGCAGGCGCAGGTTTCCTTTCCAGCACCCAGTCTACATGTGGCTCACAAATATCTACAATTCCAGTTCCAGGGTTGCATGCCTGCATCAGGAATGCACACGGTGGACAAACACACAAAACAGAGGACACACTGGTTGTAGATCTTTTTAAAAGTCTGAAAGAATTCTGCTGTGACTCCATCTGGGCCTGGGCTGTTTAGTTGGAAGGCTTTTTATTACTGTTTTAGTCTTACTTGTTATGGATCTATTAAAATATTGATCTCTTTTTGGTTTAATTTGGTGGTTTGGATGAGTCTAGAAACTGATCTACTTCTTTTAGATTTTTCTAACTTAATAGAGTTTATACAATTTTGTAGTATTCCCCTGTAGGAAATGTTATCATATTCTGTATTTTTTTTTTCTTTTTTGGTGTCTGTTGTAATGTTTCCCTATTTGTATGTGAGTGGTAATTTGGGTGATCTTCCCTTTGGTTAGCTGGGTCAAGGGTCCCACAATCCTGTTTTTCTTCCCAAAGAACCAGCTCTTAGACGCATCTATTCTTCATACTGTTTTTGTTGTTGTTTGCTTGTTTCTGTCACTAATTTCTCTGAGTTTTTTCCTTTTTAACCACAGGTGAATGTTATTAAAAGATATTTTAATTTAGATTTTAAGTGTACTTAGAGAGAGGAACTCTGGAAGAAAGTAAGATATATTTGGGGGTAGAGAAATACTTGGTTGTTGAAAAGCACTTGTTGTCTGAGGTCTATTCTCAGTACCAACATAGAAGCTTACAACTGTCTATAACTTGAGTTCCAAGGGATTCAACACCTTTTTTCCTATTTCTGAAGGTACCAACCTTAAAATGGTACACATGCATATATGCAGGTAAAATATTCATGCAAACAAATTAAATAAAAATCCTTAAAAGAACAAAATATAAAGGAACCTGAAAGTAAGATATGCCCAAGGGCATGGATGACTCTGCAAAGAAGAGGCACACCCTTTGTCTTTACAAGGTGTACTATTTTGCTGTATGTTAATGCTATTGCCTTGTAAGAGTTGTTTGTATGAAAACTAAATTAGATCACAGGGAGGTTCCTGATGTATACCTGACATAGTTATACTTCTTGAGGTAAAATTCTAGATCGATGGGAAGCAGGAAATTAGAATAGATTTGTTGTAAAAATGCTACTTGGGCACGCAGCAAGGCCCCATTCTAGGTCATCTACCCATCGGCCTTAAGTCTGTGAGCACTCAGTTTACATACATTTCTGTATGGAAGTACTAGTGTCTCGTGCTGCGAACCTTCACAGCACACGGTAACTGTGCTGCAATGCTTTGCTCTCACCTGGTGAGAGGCCTCAACCAGACAGCAGACTGGGGATCTCCTTCCTTCCAGTGTCCCTGGCTCTTGGTCAGGAGAGGCCTCAACCAGACAGCAGACTGGGGGATCTCCTTCCTTCCAGTGTCCCTGGCTCTTGGTCAGGAGAGGCCTCAACCAGACAGCAGACTGGGGGATCTCCTTCCTTCCAGTGTCCCTGGCTCTGGTCAGGCCTCACCTTTTTTTTTTTTTTTAATTATTTTATTATTTCTTGCCACCTACTACATTTGTTTTTGGTTTGTTCTTGATTTTCCAAATTCTTGAGTTGCATCATTAAATCATATATTTGTGATCTAATTCTTTTAATGTAGGTGGCTTCCCTCTCTGGACTGCTTTTAATTTATCCAATGTTTTGTTGTGTTTTCTTTTTTAGTTACAAGGATTGTTTCATTTCTTTCTTGATTTCTTCTGTGGCCCACTCATCATTCAGTAATGTATTCTTTAATCTCCATCACAAGTCCGTGTACGTCCTACAGATTCATTTGTTATCTTAAGTTCCAAATATGCTACACAGTTATTTCAAATCTTCTGAATCTGTTAAGATTTGTTTTGTATCTATTTTAGTGAAGTTTTTATGGGTGGTTGAGAGGAATGTGTATTTTTTGATATTTGGGTTCCAAAGATATCTGTTAGGCTCACTTGATGCATAATGCTGATAAATTCTGAAGTATTCTATTTTTATGGCCTTTCTGTTGAAGAAAGTAAGGTACTGAAATCACCTAAGTTAGAGTTCATCTGTGTCTTTAAATCTAGCACTACACTTTGTATGAAATTAGGTACATAGAAAGTTTGTTCAGGATTGTGATG
The DNA here is from genome assembly GCA_036184795.1 of Tokudaia tokunoshimensis. Taxonomy (NCBI): domain Eukaryota; kingdom Metazoa; phylum Chordata; class Mammalia; order Rodentia; family Muridae; genus Tokudaia; species Tokudaia tokunoshimensis. Next base: position 549,224 of record BTHU01000010.1, read on the forward strand.
TCTTCTTAGTTAATTGTTCTCTTCATTAGAATGAAGTGTCCTGTATCTCTTCTGATTTAAAATCTGTAATACAGATTTAAAGTTTATATACAATTAATAGGATAGCAATACCTACTTGCTTCCTGGTCCCATTTGATTATTCTTTCCAACCTTTTGCTTTAAGGTGGTTCCTGTCTTTGAAGGTAAGTTGAGTTTATAGAAAAATAGAAAGATGGATTTTGTTTCTGAATCCATTCACCTAGCCTAGGACTTTTGATTGAAAAGTAAACGTCACTAATATTTAGCCACTAACTGAAAAGCATTGATTGCTAAAGTTTTGATTTTTTTTGTTGTGTGCTTACTGTTTCACTAATTAAAACTTCATTGATTCGCTCTATGTAGTCTCATTCCTCTCCTCAGTCTGAAATATTGCTTCCAGTATTCTCTGTAAAGTTGAGTTGGTGAACATCCATTCTTTTAGCCCATTTATATCATGGAAAGTTTTCTTTCTCTTTCAACTATGGCAAACAGTTTGCTGGTGTAGAAGTCTAAATTAATATGCATGTCTTTCAGAACTTGGAATACATTGCTTTGGGCTCTTCTGGATTTCAAGGTTTCCACTGAGAAATTGTATTATTCTAATGGGTTTTCCTTTATATTTAACATCTGGTTTTTCTCCTGCAGCTTTCTTTATCCTCTATTTGTTCTGTATAACTAGTGTATTATCTATAATACTCCATGGGAAATCTCCTTTCTGACATCTCCTTGGTATTCTGTGTGCATCTTCTATCTTTGTGGGTTATGTCTTTCCTTAACTTGGAGAAATTTTCTTCTATGAGCCTTCTTAAGATCCATAGTCTATGCCACTGACCTGGGATTCTTCTCCTTGTGTGTCTATAATTTGAAGATTTTGTCTTTTCATGATGTTGCACATTTCCAACATGCTCCTTTAGTGTTTTAGAAAGGTTTTTTTTTCTTTCGAGCCAGGTAGTAATGGTTCACGCCTTTAATCCTGGAGCCCAGGAGGCAGAGGTAGACAGGCCTCTGAGTTTGAAGCCAGCCTGGCCTACAGACCAAGTTTCAGGACAGCCAGGATTATACAGAAAAACCCTGTCTCAAGCACACATACCCCCAAAAAATAAAAATTAAAAATGTTTTTCAAAGCCGGGCGGTGGTGGCGCACGCCTTTAATCCCAGCACTTGGGAGGCAGAGGCAGGAGGATTTCTGAGTTCGAGGTCAGCCTGGTCTACAAAGTGAGTTCCAGGACAGCCAGGGCTACACAGAGAAACCCTGTCTCGAAAAACAAAAAAAAAAAAAAATGTTTTTCATACTGTTGCCTACGTCTAATCCCTCCACTTTATCGTCAACATTCTCTCTTCCACACGGTCCACTCTACTTGTATGGCTTCCCCTGGGTTTTCTGATTGAGTGACTGAGCTTTCAGTACCATCTTCATTTCGGCTTGAGTGCTCGTCAATATTTCTATCTCTTTACTGAATTCAGGTTTCCATCCTGAATTGTCGTTTCCTTCTGCCACATGTGTGTGCTGTCTTGGTCATCACTCGGGCAGTTCTCTGAGGTAAAATGAGCTGTGTGTGCGCATTTTCAAGTTTCTCTTGATGAAGTTCATGACTGTTCTGTTGAATCCTGTGTCCTTGGGTTCATCTTGGTAATGCTCATTTCCATAGAACTGGTGGAGCTTGGTGGGTAGACTGGAGCGACAGAGATGACTTCGATTCAGAAACAATTGAGAAATAAGCAAATAGGCATGCAATTGGAACAAACTGGATCTGCTTGATTTACCCTATCTATGTCTAGGGAGTGTGAGGACAGCACGCCACATAGTTAGGCCAGCATACAGACTATGTGACTGAGGCTATCTATGGGCCTTGGGGAAGGAATGACACAGGCAAGCAGGGTTTCAGGAACTTACCAGACTGGGCCAGCACACAAGATGTGCAACCTAGGCTAGGTCTGTGGGTGGGGAAGGTACAGGCAGGTTAAGGTCCAAGGAACTCACCAGACTGGATCAGAACACAGGATGTCTGACCGAGCCTAGGCCTAGAGGTTAGGTATAGTGTGAGTAGGCTAAGGACAGGTAGACTCTATGTAGACTGCTCTGATGGACAGGTCATGTTTTTATTACTTTTATATTCATCCATATGTGCGTGCGGCCTGTGTTGGCATATACCACGTGTATGTGGGTCCCTGAGGAGGCCAGAAAGGGGTGCTGGACCTCTTGAAGCTAGAGTTACAGGTAGCTGTGAGCCTTCTGACATGGGTACTGAGAAACAAACTCAGATCTTCTGCAAGAATAGCAATAGGAGCCACTGAGTCCTCTCTTCAGCCCTCTGAATGTCTTGACACAACATATAAAAATGAATGAATCACTAAATAATCCTGCTAAGGGGAAAATCTATAATAAAAACAGAATTTGTTCGGTAACAAGTACGCTTACAACCCTGACAGCTTACCCACCTGACCATTTAAGTGTCCTCCTTGCTGGACTCAGCAAGCTTTAACTTTGTATGCATGTAATATGTTAATTATACATTAGTAAGACTATTAGAAGTGATACACAGAAATGAAAAGGTATAGTTGGTAAAGAGATTGCACTAAAAAAACATAAGGAAAAGAAAACCCAGTTAAAAACTGGCCTACATTTGCCTAGGAGCATCACCCAAAATGGAAATAAAGAGCAGTAGGCACATGGAAGTATGTCCAACATGGTCATCAGCAAAGAAGAATGTTCTGAATGGTAAGATGCTCCAAGGCTGGCTGCTGCCAACCTCAGGAAGGTATGGAGAAGCCAAAATCACACATTCACGGGTTCATACAAAGTTAAATCTCCTGTTAGTCCTTACGTAAGAGAATTAAAAATATGCATCCACATAAAGACTTCTAAATAAGTGTTTGCAAGAGCTTTGTTTATCGTGATAAGCTGATCCATAGGTGCCGTGGCAAGCTGACAGCACCAGAAGTCACGATATCGAAGCTCCTACAACAGGGAACCACTGTGTTCAGAGAAAGAATCTTCAGATTCCCAACGGGCACACGGCAGAAGGCTATAGGCTTCACTACGCCCTTTCCTTGTGAATTTACGGATTTGCACATTACGGTATATCAGAACACATTCGGTCCACAGTATGTCTCAAAACACTCAAAAGTGAGCACTATAACCTACAGTGATGAGTCAGCCACAGTGTCCCAACTAATGTTTCCCCAGGGACCTTCTGCCACTTTTGAATCTACTCATACAGCAGACCAACCAGGTTCAGACAAACCTGCTCTATGACAGCCTGGATCCTGTCTTGAGTAAGGACAGTTACAAGCCCGGAAATCCAACACAGACACAACAGAGGGCCCAGTGTCTCTGAGGACCCACCAGGTACCTACCCCCTTCCTCACACTCTTCATTCATCCTCTGCCCTTCACAGCTTAGTGCCCAATACCACCTCCAGTGGACTAACTTCCAGATCAGTTTCTGCTCACCAGAGCACAGTGCTGAACAAGCACACTGCATTCGGGAACTGTCTTACGTCCAATTCCTATTGCTCTGGCAAATGCCATGTCCAAAGCAACGTGGGGAGGAAAGGGTTTATTTGGCTCACACTTAAACACATCATCGAAGGAAGTGAGGACAGGGGCTCAAACAGGGCAGGAGCTGATGCAGAGGCCATGGAGGGGTGCTGCTTCCTGGCTTGCTTCCTCTGGCTTGCTCAGTCTCCTTTCTTATAGAACCCAGGACCACCAGCCCAGGGATGGCATCACATACAATGGACTAGGCCCTCCCTCATCAACCACTAATTAAGAAAATGCCTTGCAGACTTGCCTATAGTCAGATCTGTATGGAGGCATTTTCTTAACCATGGTTCCCTCATCTCAGATGACTTTAGCTTCTACCATGCTGACATAAAACTGATTATCACAGGGACCTCAGGACAAACTACATTCAGCTCCCTGCTGGCTGAGACCCCACACCTTGCTCTCAGCCACAGCCTTCTAGAAACCTTGCATTTGCTATTGTCCTTGTGAATCCTGCCCTCCAGGATCCAGGCTGAGAGAGAAATACTAGTAAGAGAGTTAAGACCCTGGCCAGAGGCTCTGTGGTGCTAGGATGTGGTAAAGCCTGCTACTGGACTGTCCTCATTCTTCTACTCAGATCTGAGAGTCACGAAGGCCCAATGCACTGGAAAATGCACACACTAGAGCTAGGCCATGTTCTGTCGTGTACTTTTACAGAATGGACACAATAAGCCAAACTACCAGCTATTTTACCTAAGAATCTCCGAGAAAGGTCATAGACACTCATATACAAGTTTCACACACTAATAATCTGAGAACGAAGGGTATGTGGACACAGACACCGAAGTGCTGGACTGTGGGGCCACGGCACACAGGCAAGGGCAAGTTTGGTCACTTTCTTCCTGGAAAAGAGGCTGATCACCTTTTGGTTTTGTTTTTAGTTGTTATTATTTCCTTGTTTGTTTGTTTGTTTTTAAGTCTGTCAAGGCTGGTTATAGAGAAGTGTAAATTCTGCCTGCTCTGCACAGCAGGGCTCTCAGGAAATCTACCCCTAGGGTTTACAATGGTCAGAAATGTTTTTAAAATGCACTTGGCACGTTTCTCCTAATTCAAGGCAAATAAACTAAAAAAAGGGTGCGTGAAGCATTGCACCCTTTTCACATTGGTGTTAGAGAGTGAAACTGCTCCCTAGTGCTTAAGTTATACAAGCAAAAATAATTGGATGTGATTTCTGAAAACAGCAGTTAAGGGTTAAATATTTATTCCTTGACCTGAATTCTCAAATACCTCTATTACTCATCTGAGAAACAATCAGATAATTTCAACTTGGAACACATTTTTATTGAAACAAACAAACAAACAACAACAACAACGAAAATCAATCACAGTCGCTTCGAAAAATGGATACACGTGTGGCACCTGGTGCAAAGGCCGTCACACAGAAGGACATGTATAGCTGTGCTTGTGGGTATTCCCTGGACGGTTCCAAGGCTGAAGAGCGCCAAGCCAGGAGGACAAGGAGAAGACTAAAGACCAGAGAAGATGTGAGGCCCTGGCTAGCACACTGAAGCACAGTGCGCCCACCTTCTACGGCGTGTACCACGGAGGATGAACTTGGTACGAGAACGGGTTCAGAAGCTGTTCTTGGTTCAATTACCTTTCTACAACATAAGTTACATATATCGACCACGCGATAATGAAGAAGGAAATACTGAAGGTGATTTTTGACACCCAAGTCAAAGAGACTATTACAGTTATATCACACGCATTTAAAACTTACCTTATAGTCAGGAAACAGTTAGATATGTTACCGACTGCAAAATAGTCTGCTGTAGTCAAAATATCAATTCCATGAGGGAAAGTCCCCTGAAAAAGAGTAAAAGTAGAGAAAAAACCAGAAGGTGAGAAACGGTCTCCGAGGTGACAACGGAAGCCGAGCCCCGTGGCTGGTGGGAGGCCCGCCTCGTGTGTCGGTGTCCCCTCGTGTGTTGGTGTCCCCTCGTGTGTCAGTGTCCCTTCATGTGTCAGTCAGTGTCCCCTCGTGTGTCAGTCAGTGTCCCCTCGTGTGTCAGTGTCCCCTCGTGTATCAGTCAGTGTCCCCTCGTGTGTCAGTCAGTGTCCCCTCATGTGTCAGTCAGTGTCCCCTCGTGTGTCAGTGTCCCCTCGTGTGTCAGTCAGTGTCCCCTCGTGTGTCAGTCAGTGTCCCCTCGTGTGTCAGTCAGTGTCCCTGCGTGTGTCAGTGTCCCCTCGTGTGTCAGTCAGTGTCCCCTCGTGTGTCAGTGTCCCCTCGTGTGTCGGTGTCCCCTCGTGTGTCGGTGTCCCCTCGTGTGTCGGTGTCCCCTCGTGTGTCAGTCAGTGTCCCCTCGTGTGTCAGTCAGTGTCCCCTCGTGTGTCAGTCAGTGTCCCCTCGTGTGTCAGTCAGTGTCCCCTCGTGTGTCAGTCAGTGTCCCCTCGTGTGTCAGTCAGTGTCCCCTCGTGTGTCAGTGTCCCCGCGTGTGTCAGTGTCCCCTCGTGTGTCAGTGTCCCCTCGTGTGTCAGTCAGTGTCCCCTCGTGTGTCAGTCAGTGTCCCCTCGTGTGTCAGTGTCCCCTCGTGTGTCAGTGTCCCCTCGTGTGTCAGTGTCCCCTCGTGTGTCAGTGTCCCCTCGTGTGTCAGTCAGTGTCCCCTCGTGTGTCAGTCAGTGTCCCCTCGTGTGTCAGTGTCCCCTCGTGTGTCAGTGTTCACCCACTGCCCGCCCAGCTGCTGCGCTCAGGACAACTCCTTCTTCAAACCTAACTGTTTCAGCTCAAATGTTACAAAAGTGACCCCGGATCTCGACAGTGCTCGCAGGGTCTCGCTTGGCGCTAGGCCTCCCAGTGTGCTCACGAGGACAACGGCACAGCCCTCTGGAGCCTGGGCGAGCAGGAAGGTAGACAGGTGCCTGCCTGGCTTTGAACCCTGGACTAGGCCTACGCCTCAGCAGGCTGCCGTGAGGATGGAAGAGGCTCAGGGCTGATAGCCCGGCCTCAGAGCACCGCTGAAAGCAGCCATCGGTCCCAGACTGAAAAACCAGAGGCAGGCCCCGTCCTCATCCACCAAGGACACTCCTTGTGGAGCCCCTGCCCTAAAACTGTCACATGATTGGTAATGGTATCACTTGTGGTGAAAAATATTACAACCTAGAGACCATATAAATAACTTTCTTAACAAATGTAAATACACAGAAAGCTTTATAACTACTGGCCCAGAGGAGTTCCATCCCGGCAGGAGATGAGGCTCCCTACCTGTGCAAACCTGGCACAGGCCTAACAAGTAAAAGCCAAGGAAAGCAACAGGCACACCACCCGCACCTACCTGGCACACCCTCTACTGTAAACACATCAGTCCCGACAAGCCATCTACAGGTTCTGTCACCTAGAGCTCATCATCCATCTTGGCCTGGACCTCTCTAACCCCATCATCCTTCCTTCACAAGAGTCTACTCTGCACATCACTATAGTGCAAGACTATCCTTCTACCTTCCTCGCTTGTGGCATTCACAAGCGCCCAAGCCACCAACTATCAAGGAACCTGTGGTGGTCTGAATAGGAATGACGGCAGACAGGCTCACATTGTTGGAAGGCTTGGTCATAGGGCGTGAGTGGCGCTATTAAGAGCTGTGGCCTTGTGGGAGTAGGTGTGGCTTTGTTGGAGGACGTGCATCACTAGGGGTTGGGCTTCGAGATCTCAGAAGCTCAAGCCAAATCTCGTGGCCGTCTCTTGCTGCTGCCTGTGGGTCCAGACACAGAAGTCTCAGCGACCTCTCCAGCACCATGTTTTCCCGCCATGACGGAAATGGACTAAACCTCTAAACTGTAAGCCAGCCCCAATGAAATGTTTTACTTTGTAAGAGTTGCTGTGGACACGGTCTCTTCACAGCAATAAAACCCTAACTAAGATAAAACCCTAAATCAATCATCCCTAGCTGTTTTCTCTCGGGGACTATCCCTCTCTGTCCAGATTCATCTTGGTAGCTGCCTCCTTGTTCAGACCCTAACCCAGTGGTTCTCAACCTTCCTAAAGCTTTGAACCTTTAATACAGTTCCACATGTTTTAGTGATCCCCGGTCACAAAATTATTTTCATTGCTACTTCATAATTGTAGTTTTGATATTGTTATGAATCATAATATAAATACCTGTTTTCTGACAGTCGTAGGCAACCTCTGTATAGAGTCATTAGGCCACCCAGGATGGGGTAGCCACCCACAGACGAAGAACCGATGCCCTAGCCCCTCTCTAGCCTCCTGCTAGACCAACTTTATACCCCAGTGTGTCAGAATCTTAGACATGAAGGAAGTTAAACCCTACTCTCAAGGCCCGCAATGGGTACCAAGAGTCAAGGGCACAGTTTAAGCACAGCTGTAGAGTAGCTGTGGGGTCCGGGCTTCTGGAAGGTGAGGCCAGGACTTACTACGAAGGAGCCAGCCTCCAAATCACAAGCTAGGGAAGGGTCAGGACGTACAGCAGCCAGGGACTCGCTCACCTCCTACAAGCCACCTAGTGCCTGAGCCCGCCACAAGACGTGAGGCAAGATCCTACCCTGCCTGAGACACTCATGCACGGGGTCTCCTGAAAGGCACGTGGGGATCAATGCTCCCAGGTCGCATTACGGTGAGTCTTGGCTCAGAACTGCCATGTTTATTAGCTTGCTCTGAAGTAAGCCTCAGCCATCACCCGCACCCAACAAGACAAGATATGAAACTGAAGCTGCCAGGGTTCCTACCTCGGGAAGTTTCAGGAATAAAGATTTATAAAGTGGCCATACCTGTCGCCCCACGTTCTCCTGGAAGGCAGCCTAAGGAGCAAAGAGGACAAACATGGCAGGTGAGTGAGGTTTGACTCTAAACACCAGGAGGTAAATTCAAAACAAACACAGGACAGTGCAAATGACCCATGGCTTTACTTTTTAAATAAAAGTCCTCTTTGTTGGCTAACCAGAGCCCTGGGGTGGCTTGTCACTGCTGCTATGTCCTAGTGCTCTTTAAAGCCACAGGGTAAGAATTCTATTTAGAAGATCAGATGGAACCTGACAGTAGCCCTTCCCTAGGAGTAGTTTTCACACTAATGCCCCAATGAAGGTCCGGGAATTTAACTCTGAGAACAAACGACACAGGCCAATAAGTAGAAGCCAACTCCTAACACACCCATTTTTAGGAACTCCGTGATCATAACTCACCACCATCCCCAACACCTCAGAGCTGCCCCCCAGAGGGCACACCTGTCTCCAACCTGAGGCCCACATGCCAGGCTGATGACATCCCATCTGAACCTAAAGAAAACTAAGTACTTCTAGGTAAACCTTGTACGGATGCCTCTTCTTTCTTTGCGACCACTTTCCCTTGTCTCTCACGCTGTCCAACCCTGGACTGTCTGACCAACATGACAATGACCCCTTATTGCCTAGTGGGTTTGAACTTTCCCCAAAGCATACACAGCTGGGTTCCAACCAGGATTAGAGACAGGCGCTGACACCAGCTTCATACGGAGACGGAGCGAAGATACACACAAGCACACAGTGTGCCGTCCTGGCGAGCAGAGGTGGGGGCAGGCACAGGGTGTAAGGCAGAGGTGACAGAAGAAACATTCCAATATGGCCTGGGGGTTGAGAGCACTCATATACGCAAAGGAAGAGAGAGAACTGAATCACAGGACCCCAGGAACTATAATACATCGATCCCACAGGACTGGTAAGCACCAGGACGGAAACGTGTGGCATTTCCAGGACAGAGTCTCACAGTGGGGGCCGAGATACTAGGAGAGTCACCATCAGGTTTCTTTCTTTTTTTTTTTTGGATTTTCAAGACAGGGTTTCTCTGTGTAGCCCTGGCTAACCTGGAACCCACTCTGTAGACTAGGTTGACCTTGAACTCAGAAATCCGCCTGCCTCTGCCTCCCAAGTGCTGGGATTAAAGGCGTGCACCACCACTGCCCTGTGCACCATCAAGTTTCAAGAGGGAAAAACAATATACTTTTTGCTTCTTAACCCTGTCTCCAGAAACCAAAAACCAAAAATAAAAAAAAACATTTTATAACTTCTGCAACCCCTCCCTCTAAGATTTACATTTTGTTTTGTTTGTATATATGAATGTTTTTCCTGCCTGTATGTATGCCACACACGCCTAGTGCATGGACAGGTCAGAAGAGGATGTTTGATGCCTTAAAACTGTTGTGGATGGTAGCAAGTGGGAGCTGAGTACTGAAGTGGAGCCCTCGGGAAGAGCAACCAATGTTCTTAACCCTGAGCCACTGCTCCAGCCCCGTGCAGTCAGTGTGTGTGTGAGAGAGAGAGAGAGAGAGAGAGAGAGAGAGTGTGTGTGTGTGTGTGTGTGTGTGTGTGTGTGTGTGTGTGTCTGTTTTTACAAGACAGGCTATCTCTCTGTAATCCTGGATGTCCTGGCTTACAGACCCGGCTGGCCTTGAACTCAAGTGATCTGTCTGCCTCTGCCTCCCAAGTGCTAGGAATAAAGGCCAGAGTCACTATCATCTGGCCTTTGCAGCCAATTCTTAAAGAAACAGACACGAAAGAAAGGTGATATAAAGAGATAAAATGTCAAGTTAAATACAATGTAACACTTATAACATCTTCAAAGTAAAAACTAATACAAGATGTATGTTGAAGCAATCTTGAAAATAATAGGGCATCACCCAACACAATATGAAGACAGACCACAGGGACATCACTGCAGAATATGCTATCAGCACCAACAGAAAAAAGAAGAATGCTAGAAACAGGGTTAAGTGGTTTGTGGCCTTTACACTGAAAGCCCTCACCAAAGAAACAGATAAGCAAGACTGAAATCTGTTATGAAGATGTACTAAGCATTTGCAAAACACACATACAATATAAAAGACAAATATCCAGAGTCTATAAAGAACTCCTGAACTCAGCAATAAAAACTAGCCATCCGACTAGACAATGACTGAGACTTGAAGAAACACATCTTACTCAGGAGGACACAGATAGCAAGTGAGCGCTCCAAACAGACTCGGCATCGTCACAGGAAAGAAAACTAAAACCACCACACACTTATCAGCAAAAATGAAACAGTACAGTGACCCAGGAAGAAACCAGGTGACCCCGTCTTAGGTGACACACACCTTAGCAAAGACGGGAGAACACACAGCCACCCTGGGGAACAGCTAGAATCCTAGAGACAGGCACTGTCTAGCAGCATCCTAGAAGATGGGTCCCAGAAACTGTACTCTAGGCATGTATCCTAAGAAACAAGCTACGCTCACAGGAAAGCCTGCATTACGGTGCTCTGTAGCTGGTCTTAGCTACTTGGTTCTTCTTTTACCTCCACCCTGTTTCTCCTCCTATCACTAGATAGGAAAGAAAGGAGGAGACAGACAGAGAGAGAGAGAGATTGATTCCTAAATCTAATTTCTTCACCTTTGTTTCTTCTTTGAGAAAAACTACTAATTACAACCAACCCCACCTATCAGGGCTCGAGCATTTATACATCCTCTGAAAAATTCTCAGAATCCCAAACATCATATAATCACAGAAACTATCTGCATCTGGCAAAACGATGCCTCTACTAGAGCACAAGGAAAATCATAGGCAGCTGCTGCAAGGCAGCCCCATATCCCCAGACCTGGGATTAAAATGAAAACATTCTTATAATATTGTTGTTTCTAAAGAAACAAAAATTCCAGAATTCTCACTACAATGTTCATAGTATCCCTGAGCAAGCAGCCCCCAGATGCCCTTTACAGTAAATGCCTCACCACACCAGGGCTCACTTACAGAGCAGACCCACTCACAGTAGCAGGCAGCGGCCCGGGACTCCCCAACACACTGGACACACTCGGTGGGAATTCCAGTCCCAACGACTACCACTTTAGGGATGTAACAGAATTACAAAATTGCAATAGACTGATGACTGATAGCAGTTAAGAGAGAAGTGTTTAAAAGGATCGTGCCGGGACGCCTGTCTAGATTGTAGGCGATTCTCAGATATGTGTGAGATGGAGTCACACAGAACTAACCATGTGCGCACACAGGGCATATACAGCTGAGAGTCCTGACCGGGACTGCTGAGTTGTCTTAGTATAACGTGTTGTTAGCTGGTAGAGAGCTAGGGAAAGCAGACCCGGACTTCCATGTATTCTTATGACAACTCAGGGGAAATCTCAATAACGTCAGAAAAAGAGGCAAGAAAGAAAAAAAAAAAAAGAACAGGCCTTTTCACAAAGTCAGCATGTCTAGCCTGCTGGACACTGTCTAGAGTGCAAACCCTGGAGTTGTTAGGAGCCATGAGCTAATGCTTTCCACCAAGCCGTGCCAGGACTCTACTCTCCAGGCCCTGAGTGCCGACCACCAGAAAGACACCCAACTCTAATGAGGATCCAAAACGACGGCTCTATTACCTTGGAAGCACTGTGGCCACCAGACCAGGGACCCAGGAACAGGCTATGGGACAACCATTAAGTGAAAGGTAAGGCCACAGAACTGGGAGCCTCTGGGTACTTCACGGCTCAGCCTCCTGGACTCTGGCCAGGTGAGCAGACATCTCACACACCCTGACAGCGAAACTCAAGAGTCTGCCTAAAGAAGCAGCTCCTGGCGAGACGCTCTTCTTTCACCGAGAGAACCCTTATGCCTTCAAATGAGCCTCACACGGACGCATTCCTCACCTTCCTGTGTTTAAATCCTGCAGTCTACTATGTAAAGAGTGCTGAACTCAAAAGGAACACAAAGAATTTCTTGCTAGTTTAATAGGATTTTAATTTCAAGCTAAAAAAAAAAAAACAAACTGATATATAGAGGTTTTTTGTTTGGTTGGTTCTTCTCACTTCGTCCCAGTCCACATAAAGCCATAGGGCTTTGGTTTTTATTGTTGCTTCCCACAAATATGTCTTAGGCTACAGAAAACAATAAAGAAAACATAAAAATATATTAGTACAGATTTATTATAAAATTTTATTATATATCAGTCTTACAGTTATTGACTATCAGTTAACTATGAAGGCAAGACTGCTAAGACCTCTCAAGAAATCACTGGGTTCCCACTAACACTGCAGACAAAATGGGGTCCCTGTGTTTTAGAGGACTCTGGGGAGGTGCTTGCATTCCCGGTTGCTTCTCGGTACAGATGCAGGCAGAGAGCCAACAGCAGCCAAAGAGAGAGAGACCACAGGCACCTGAGCCAGCGTACCTCAAAGGTCACCTGACCAGAATGCCGGCGGCATGGCCCCTTGGACAAGAGCCTACACAGTAGGTCTTCAAGCCTGAGAATCCAATGTGCTGGCAGCCGTGCCAAACACGTGGCTGAGGCGGCAGTGGACGCACAGGAACGAGTGCACAGCAGCTGTGGGGCGGCCAGAGGCCGCAGCCAAGTGACAAGACGGAAACTCCATCACTTGTGACAGGCGGTGGAACAAGATGGGGGCCACGGTGAGGGGAAAGACGAAATCAGTGGAAGCCTGGGATAACAGCAAATCACCTCGTTTAACAACAGAAGATGGCACAAAGCCTTGACTTGAGAAACAGGAAAGCCGGGCAGATCTATATTAAGTAAAAACTATAGAAAATCGTGGAAATTTTTTCCAAAAAAGAAAAAAGAATGCTAGAATGGGTTAAGAAAATACTACCAAATAATTAAAGTAGAAAAACATCAATCTCTTTAAAACGATGGAACAAAACAGAAGAGAACGACTTCTACTTTCTCCATGGTGTTAGCCTATCTTCGGTTCAGAAGTAGACAAAAGACTAACACCCTTCGTGAACAGGTTCAGAAATTCTGTTCTTGAGAACGTTGACAAACTGAGCCCAACATAAGAGAAGGGACTAAACACAAGGGGATGTCAGGACAAGAATGAAAGGTTGGTTCAAAGTCTGAAAAGCAACTACACCGTATACCAAGTTACCAGAGCAAAAGCCAAAGGCCACTTCATTACCTCAGAATCAAAAACCTGTTCACAATTTTAAAACATGAATAAAATGAAAGTAGCTACAGGAAGGAACTTCTCAGCCTGCTAAACAGGATGTTCCCGCCAACACGCAGGTCAGGACAATGCCGCCTTTCCCCCAGTTCCATGGTTCTACCTGACCTCAGGAGTCTCCTCTCCATCCTAGCCACACAGAATATATCTGTGACACTGCCAACTTAGCCACAGTCCCTTCATATTTTGGACATCGGTTGGCACTGACAAACACTGCCTGCATACCACCAACCCAACCTTTCCCTCAGTCTCAAAGCAATTGTAATAGTACGTCACTCACAGTCCGTCTCAAGGACCGGCTGAAACTAGGAAGTGGAAGGAGCCCTGTACTCAAACCATGGGTACTCCCAACTCCTCACACCTCAGCCAGAGCAAGTCTCAGCCTACACCTCTCTCAGAGACTTCCCCTCAGTTCCCGATATCCCTGAATATGTTCAACTGCTGGCCTGTCAGAGGGGAAGACAGACACAGGCTGCAAGGCATCCGACAGAGCCTGAATTTCTCGTCTGAGGTCCTCTGGGGTCCAGCCTCCCAAAGCATTCATAGACCTGGCCTCAGTCACAGATCACAGCGGTCACCTATGCAGAGTCAGCCAACCCTGCAGCACACCCTCATGTGCAGGCAACCCTAGGGAAACATCTCACTCTCTCTTCCCCTTGCAATTCGTGAGACTCAGTCTCATTACTAACCCAGAAATGGAAAGCCATAGGTAGATGGAGCAGGATTCTAGCCAACACCTCTGTCGGCACCCAAAGCTACTCAAGCTCCTTCTATCCAAACCCATCCCAAACGCTGGACCTCAGGGGACCTGGGTAACTGAGTTCAAAACTATAGGGCCCACAGGCAGCTGCAAGACTCAAGTACACCCAGGGGTATTCGCTCTAATGTGGCCAGGAGAGCAGAGCTAACTACAGCTTGGTAACAGCTCCTCCTAGAGCATGAAGCCTCCAGCGCCCCATCCCGTCATCCCTGAACCAGTCCTGCCATGTCGTGAAGGTTAGAAACACAGGATAAACTTCTTCTCTGCAGAGCTTGGGCTACCCTGAACTTGGTCTGGCTACTGAACAGAAACCTGTTCCCCTATGCTTCTTCAACACTGACCTCCTCAAGGATCCCACAATTAACGCCCTACAAGTGTTACCAGGGTGACTGCTTCATCTGATCTCCTTTGCCGCCCGCCATGGGGTATGGGTTTTCCAGAGACAAGAGACCCACACACAGGACACTGGCAACAATCACAGCCCCACCTCCAGGAAAGGAATGCACTGGGGAAGGAAAACGAAACTTACAGAGGCTGCTCTTCTGCAGTTCACATTTCGGTCAAATATAGCAGCAATGATCAGGGCACTGTAAAAACCAGGAAAACGATTAATTAAAACGAAATACACAAGGGCTGGGAAAACAGCTCAGTCAGTAAACTGCTTGTCTTGCAAGCATGAGATCCCTCATAAAAACGTTGGTGAGGTGGTGCATGCTGTAATCCCAGAGCTGGGAGGTAGACAGGAGGTTCCCTGGGACTGCTGCCCAGCCAGTCTAGCCTAATGGCTGGATACAAGGCCAACAGGAGCCCCTGTCTCAGCAGAGGTGGACCCTGACAATGGTGCCCAAGGTTGTTTTCTGCACAGGCATAGACCGTGTGCCGTCCTTACGGCGTTCACTTTGCTCACTTGCTGAACACCTGAATGAGCCTAACAGACGGGAAGCTAAGCTCAAGGTTCTACAGGCTACGACAGATTCAAGTAACCTCAAAGATATCAAACCTTATGGATAGCCCCAGCCCTAACAAACGTCCTCAGATGGTATACGCTGAGCCTCTATAGTGCCTTGGAGCACAGTGCCTTTGGCCTGCTGGCATCATGACAAACGGTTCTAGAGGATGAGAGCAGCACCCCTATACACTGAGCAGCGAGCTCCATGCTCCCTGCAGGCAGCTTGACCCTTGGAAGCACCCAAACATATGGTTTCAACATTTCCCACGGGTTTGACCCAGTGTGAGGCATGACGGGGCACGCATTGTCTACATCTGGGCATAGATGTCTAGATATGGGACATAATGAGGATTAGATGAGGTCAGCAGGATGGAGACCACACTGCATCCTCTGGGTTTCACAAAAGAAGACACACCATAAACTCTGCTCCCCGCCCCTTTCGAAGGGATGGTAGTGCTCAGGACTCTGCTGGCAAGAAAGCCGCTACTACCCGCAGCCTCTGAGCGAGGAGGACCCCGACCATAGGTCAAAATAAGCCTTTTCTTTAGAAAGTGGTGTCCTTCAAGTATTTGCTAAAGTAATGAGAAACCTGCTAACAGGCAGGCAGCCACTTATAGCAGTCACCATGGAAACAGCACATGGAAGGCAGCTGCTAAGTCTCAATCTTTCCTACAGCCAGAAGGAATAATGCCACTCTAACTCAACTTTTCCTAGCTCTCAAGGCACTCAACAGGTTTTAATAAGTCTATTCTTATATGCCAAAGTTCATTATTGTCAGCATCTAGAAACTCCCGCTACTCTCTATCTCATGCCTCTCACCTCTCCTGCATCCACCACCAGTTACTGCTATGGGTCCCACCCTCCGAGGTGAACACTTCCCAGGGAAGCATTTCCCCATCTGGGATTCCTCTTCTTTGTTCCCACGTCCCAGGGATGTTCTCAGGACACAGCAAGGTGCAAGGACCACAGACCAGCCAAGTCCGGTTTTCAATCTCATCTCAACTTTCCCAGGCATGCAGTGGGCAGCGTGTATCATGCACAGGAGATGAGAGCTGTGAGACCACAGTCTACCCTCCTGACTCCCACTTTCTGGGTCCACTACCTTCTACGGGCATGGGCAGGGACAAGAAGCCTCCACAGATGAGGTTGGAGCCTTGCACTCAATGAAAGCACCCTTCAATCCTAGACTCCAAATACCAACCAGGGGTCACCAGACGACAGAAATGATCAGAAGGTCTTTGGGGTGGAGAAAGTTTAAAAAAAAAAAAGCTCAAGAGCAAGAGCTGAGGCCAGCAAGAGGACTGGGCACGCCACCAAGCCTAAAGACCGGGTCTGATGCCCGGGTCGCACACGGTGACAGAGATGGCCAACTCTCCACAAGCTGTCCTCTGACCTCCACACATAGGTCTTTAAACACAAGCGCGCACGTGTGCATTAACTTCAATGTTAAAAAAAATCAGAACGCTGCTAAGCAAGTGTGTGTGCCACAGGAGAGAAGAGAGGGGACAAAGAACTGTCTTAAATTCCAATACGGAAATGGGAAGGGGGCAGGGGCGCAACTTCCCTGGCTTATGGTAATTATACTTTGCCACACTGAAGAAGCAGAGAAATCGGATTTATAACCACAGAGGGTTCATCCTGCCTCATCATCAACATGTTAAAACTGTTTCTGCCTTTGGCACACCGCAGCAGCTTTCGTGAACGGTCTTCTGATCATAAAGCTGACTGAGGCCTGCATATGTGTGGTCTTCTAGTAACTCATAACCCACATATCTACTGCTGCTAAAAAGAAATTCACACGCACGCACACATGCACGCATGCACATGTGCGCGCACACACACACACACCCTCAAGGTTCAGGGGCCATCTTAGAAAACAGGAACAGAAAGAACATTACTCTGCCCAAACTGACCAAAGTCCAATTTCAACCAGGTGTTCATTCTAGAGGAGTTAGGCCGCTCAGAAAACAAAGCTGCTTTTTCACAGCCCTCTACACATTCTATCCATCCAGGCACTGGGCATGGGATGAGAAGAATTCCAACTGCTAGTAGCCTGTGGAGATAAGCCATAGCTGTGCAAGAAGCTGATGTCAGCATGAGACTCATTCACCTCCTCTGGAGGGATGGGATGGGCCTCTGCCCAAGTTTTCCCAAAGCACTTTCCACCTATTACCCGGCAGTTGTACAGCTGAAGATAAGACCTGATGAGGTGGTAGGGTTAGGGTAGCCGCTTTAGGGGGCCCCCTTCCCAACCCTACTTATCCTTCTTGGGTACGTGGGTGGCTGAGGGAGTACCACACACACACACACACACACACACACACACACACACACACACACGACCCTGCAGGCATCTCTCCTGTGCTCAGCAGTAACACAAGAAGCCCCAAGTAGTAGCTCCTTCCACACGGACCACGTCCAGTTGGCAGGCAGATGCAGCAGGCCTTAACCACCTACCTTGCTTATGGGGCCACCCTTCCCACAACCACTGTGACAGGTCTATGTGCTCCCAAAAGCCCCAGCTACCATGATCCTCAAAGCCTAAGGACACTGCGACCATTCTTCTCTGAGCAGTGAGATTGCTAGTGACGGTTCTTGGTCTCGGACATGGCACACACACAAGATGCTCCGTGTAGACCTCTCCGAGGTCTGCGTGAGCAGAGTGAGCCACGAGCCACAAGGAGTGCGACAGGGAGTCGGAGTTCAATACGAGCTGTCAGCGCAGAGAAAGCCTGTATGCAACAGGTATCAGCACAGCCAAGAGAAGCAGCAGCCTCACACACTTCCATCAAGTTAGCTTTTCCTTAAGCAACTGCCTTAAAAGTCACTGCTTCATTAATTACTTTCTTTGCTTTTAAGAAAGGGTGTCAGGATAGGAACACATTCTGGGGCCTAGGCTGCCTTGTACTCATACTAATTCTCTTCTTCCCTTAGCTACTCAAGTGCTAAGATTACAGGCACGAATCAGGATTTACATGTTTCATCAACCTTCAGAGATTACACTCAGGTAACTGTAACAATACTTGGAAAACACTGCTTTTTAAGTTACAGTAGGTTTCTGAGTTAACTAAAACAGATCTGTATGGACTTACGATACAACGTTTGGTTTTTTTGTTTGTTTGTTTGTTTTAATTTTCTCAGTGTATCCTCTGTGTAGTACCCTTACCCTGTAGACCAGGCTGATCTGGAATTGACAGAGATGAGCCTGCCTTTGCTTCCAGGGTGCTGAGATTAAAGGTGTGTCCCACCACCCACCGCCCAACTATAGCAGGTTTTTAAAGACTTTCAATTTGGGCTAAATTCTCTTTTTAACATTTTACTTGTGTGTGTGTGTGTGTGTGTGTGTGTGTGTGTGTCTGCATGTATGTCTGTGTACCACGTGTGTGCTAAGCCTGAGGATGCCTGCAGCGGGTTTTAGATTCTCTGGGATTGGAGTTACAGACCGTTGTGAGCTGCCTTTGAGGGCTGCACTGAACCCAAGTCCTCTCGAAGAGCAGCCAGTGCACTTAGCCACTGAGCCATTTCTCTAGCTCTGGACTACATTCCCTAAAACTAATCTCCTACTTTCAGAACAAGACTGGCTTATTTAGAACACAAATAAGTTTCGAGTGCGAAGGGATTTAATGATATTAGCCAAACAGAAACAGGAAGGTGTCTTCCTGAGTCGCTGCTCCTGTGTTTGCGAGTCTTCACGTGGGCCTCACTCATCCGCAGCGCAGCAGGTCGACCCTGTGTAAAAAAATCACTGCTCTTCTCAGTTCAGAGAAAACCTAAAGAGCATCACCTGGCACCACGGGGAGAGCCGCCGTAAGAGGAGAGGTGTTTGTGGGTGCGCCGGCCTGCTGCATTTCTCTGGGGAAGCTGTGAGATAGCTCACCAGGCTTTAACCACACAGAAGGGATCCTCTTTCTGGTACAAACCTCGGCAAAGTGAGTGGCATGCCTCAGCCTGCCCCTCTCCTTTCCCACAACTGAACACTGAGAACAGCATTCACCCCAAACTAATCTTTTTTCATTTGTGTGATACTGTGTAGCCCTTCAAAGCAAGCACACTTGCCTCTACATGGGAAACGACAACACTTCCATTCTGAAGACTAATAACTCATTGTGAAACTCCATGTTTCTTTTAGCTGCAAATCACATTGAAATATAAGCCCTGCATTTTACTGAATTTCTCTAAGTCATAAGCAGAACCATGTGCTTTGGGGTCACGGCCAAACCAGCACGAAGTTGGGCCTGGCAGACCAAGATTGTCTCCAACTGCTGGCCTTCTCCTCAGCAGCTTCTCTCTGGAAGCCACTCAGAGAGGCTGAGAAGAATAAGACATAGCTTTGAGCAATGCTTGCTATTTCCTTATTTTTTTTTTCCAGGACAATCTTGCCCTGGAGGAAGAGATCCTACAGAGCCAATCCCAGGCCGTTCACAGGCAGCCCACGCTGCCCTGCCGGTTTGCACAGTGGAGGTGAGAGTCAGGAGCTGCCCCTGGCACGGGCGGGTCTGTGCCTGGGCGGGGTGAACGTCAACAGGGGCTCGGCTTACAAAAGAGTTTCAGGTGAGGAAATCTCTGGAGGTGAGGTGACAGGCAGAGCACTCTGCCAGCAGCGGACACGTTGCTCTCTTCTCCTTCCTGTAGGTCAGATTTTGACTTCTGGTTAGAAGGAATCACCTACAGAACACACAACCACACCATCACATTTCCACATCACACCTGCCTTGCACTGGGCTTTTCAGGAGGCCAGATTTGTGCCACAAAACAGTCATTCTGGCTCCGCCTGTCTGCTCAAAGACAAAGAATGATGGTTTCAAAAGGCAAACAATTTCAAAAAGATAAAAATAAGCCTTGAGAATCTTTTTGAATTCCTAAAGCAGAGTTAACACTGTTAGGGTAAGAACAACTAATCCAGTTTCTTCAACCAAAAGTTAGAAAAGGTTAGTTAGTGGCTTCCCACTGCATCAGGCACCACGGTGCGGCAGGACTCCTCACATCGCCTCCCTGGTTCTTTCTATTTCATTCTGGGAACTATATTTGGATCTCAACTGTACTTGTACAGGATACACTGAGGAGTTTGTGAAAGTAAAGATACCAAGATTTTATCATGTGCTAGAAATAATGGGCTTAAAACCTGATAATTAAAAAGCACGGTCACTCATGACGAACCTCACAAGCAGGTCTGCAGGGCACACCCGACCGATACTCAGATGCACAGAGCTTCGGGCAGGAGGTAGTGCATGCCCCAAGCTCACTGGCGCACCTGACTCACCAGATGCCCTCCCCCGCTGATGCCTGGAGTCAGATGGGCCAGGAAGGGCCAGGCACAGGTTCTCCAGAACCTGTCTAACCGGCTGGAAATCTGCAGCAGCTCAGCTCCAAAGGGCACTGCTGCCCATCTGCTGGCTGCCACTCAGCGTCGGACGGCTGCGAAGCAGGGGCTGGCAGCCCTACAACCAGACAGCTGTAGTTTCCATGCACAACATGCAGACGTGAGCTCCCCAGAAACCCCTCAGGCTTGTCCCATAAGCCAGCAAGTCCAAACTCTCCAAGCCCGAGGAAACACGTGGACCCACAGGAGTTTCTACAGACCACAGGTAGAGACGGCTGTATAACAACTTCTCCTTGGCCAGGAAATTCAGGGTCACTCCAGAGACTGAGCTGTACACAAAGTGAAGGGCACTTCTGTGCTCAGCCGCCAAGTCTCCACAGAAGCCACACTCTTCGCACCACACCACACTTCAACCCAACAGGAAGAGGACCTCTTATCTCCCCGTGGCACACCCCACCCTGAGCAAGTTCTGGGAAGACCATGCCAAGCTCAGTCTGGGCCACCTTCTACAGTCCTCAGACAGTAACCTCGTGGCTAAGAGCTTGTGTGGGGCCAGAGCGGAGAGCCTTTTGTGCCCCCTCCCAGTATGAAAAGAGAATAGAGTGTTGGGTAGGAGGTAGGCATGGAGCCAGGTGTGACCCTGACGCGGCAGCGACGACCTGCCAGGAGCCTGCGAAGGGTGGGAGGGACCTTTGGCTCTGATGTGCAGTTGCCGTTTCTTCTCTGAAGCAAAAGGTACCATGTTCCTTCGGCAGCTATGGAAGCTCCTCTCCATACTGCTCTAAGTGTGGGGGAAGCTGGAGAAGACAGAGCAGAGCCCAAAGACCCACCTACAGCCGTAACAGCAAGACACGGCAGCCAACTTCAGAGCCAAGCTTTCCACAGACTGCCTGTTTCCTTTACAGAGCCCACCCGGAGACGGAGTGAAGGCACTCTGGTGGGAACTGTGTAACCCTGGCTTTTCCGTCAGGACCAGGGCCCCACAGGACAGGTCCCTCCAGTCATGGGGAAGTTGGTTAGGCCCTCTCATCTGTACCTCCTGCCTTCCAAAGCCACAGAATGGCCTTGAGTCCCCACACTCATTTTTGTTCATTTTCATTCAACAAAAAATGAAGTGTGAAAGAGCTGCACACTCCCTCTAACGTGGCCACATGCTCCCAGGCCAGCAGGTGAGCGCCTGCTCCCTGTACTCTATCATTCTCTCCCTCAGGTCATCTGCCTTCCTGCATCCTGGATCAGAAGAGGGAGAAGGGCCCGGCAGAGCATCCTGGGGAGGGGCGGGGGGGGGGGGCGCGGAGGGTGCTGCACTCTGAACTGTTAGACTGAAACAGGAAGCAAACACACATCAGACAAAGGCAAGTGTCCTCCCATCCTTCATGATCTCCTGGCAGGTCACTGATACCACGTCAAGGACACGTCGGGGTCACGCCTGGCTCTATGCCTATCTCCTCCTCAACACTGTATCCTCTTTTCATCTTCAGGGGAAAAAAGTGGAACGTGGATTGCAGCTACCCACCTGACAGAGCCTGTGGAACTGAGCAAGACGCCATCAATGTAAAGGAGCTTCACTGCTCTGGGACAGTTGTAAACAAGAGGAAAACGTTTCTGCTACTTATGCAATATACAGAGAGAAAGTTGAAGATGAGGATGAGAAACAGCTGCAAGAACCTCCCTCAAAGCCACAGAAACAGAAACAGAGGAGGCATCTACACGGCAGTACATACATGGCGGCAGGGGTGGGAGGCGGGGAGCGGGGGAAGCAGGGAGGTCAAAGCTATGGACCAGGCCTGAGACTCAGCAGAAGGCTCTTGCCCATTCCCACCCAGAACCAAGTTTACAACCAACAGCACAGTTCCCTGGTAACTGTGCGTGTGTCATGTCCCCGTGAGTTGTACCCATCGGTATATGTTTATGCTCCATAGAATGAGACAGGTCCAGGACGGCTCCCTGCTGAAAGCAGTGGTTCCAGTCAGATGTCGGGGGGAGTATTCTGGAGCTGAGTCTCGAAATGAGGTGAGGGGCGAGTAGAACCATAAGGATGTTCTAGGGGGTCCTAGAAATTCAGCATCTGACTCACACTTTCAGACATCTGGGAAGTACTGGAATGTCTGCTTTTCTTTTTTTTTTGTTTTTGGTTTTTCGAGACAGGGTTTCTCTGTATAGTCCTGGGTGTCCTGGAACTCACTTTGTAGACCAGGCTGGCCTCGAACTCAGAAATCCGCCTGCCTCTGCCTCCCAAGTGCTGGGATTAAAGGCGTGCGCCACCACCGCCCGGCGAATGTCTGCTTTTCTTGAGGCTGGTTTTGTCTGTTCCGATTACCCATGTTGTGTGGCCAGCACACTTCTGCCTCACCTTCACTCTGTGAGGTAGGGAAGCATTCTTAGACGCGGCGTGGCAAGCGCCTGGTCACTAAACTCCAGTACCTCTGGCCGATGAGGGGCAGGGTTCTCGTAGCTCTGGGTCTGTAGGCTCTTAAGAGGAGTTCAGTGACCTCAGAAACGCCATGCCTCAGGCATGGTACCAGAACTCTTCTGCCTGACTTTCTGGAATATTGTTTTTTCTTTTTCCTTTCCCTCGGAAGGATGCAGAACAAGTGTGCCCTCAGCACAGATGTCTCTTCAGTTTTGTGCAACAATCAGCACATAAATGGGGGGGGGGGGTTAGCAGTAACCTTTCCTGGAGTCCAAGCTTCATTCTGTTTCTGAGGAGCCAAAGGAGGGCATCAAGTAGCTCAGTGTGTCTGTCCATCACGGTGTGAATGGTGTAATGGGTCTCATGCTCGCTAGGCCAAGACCAGTGATTTGCTCTGTCCTCAGCACACTATGGGACGGCTCCAAAGTATTCTAGTGACTGAGCTTTTACTCCATGCCCATGCATGTAATCTCTTCTGAGCATTTGGAAAGGTCTGAGGTGAAACCTCGGACCCATTTGCCATGTTTGGCACCCTATCTCCCCACAAAGCAGGTCCTGTCCCATTCCACAAGATAAGGTAGCTTTTCCTATCTTGTCCACCTCTTAGAGGAGAGAGGTGGAATGCAAGGATGCTGATATTGGCAGCTAGTTGTGGAGAATGGCTTACCTAAAGCCAACGGGTTATGGGCAAATGGTATGCTGATCTGAGGTATGTCTACCACACGACACAATCACTCTTCAGCACAACCAACAGGTTTTACCTTGAAATGGCGGTCACAAAAGGTGTCAACTCCTGAGGCTCATAGGCACGAGCAAAAGCCCAGCACACAAAACAGGCAGCATCTCTGACGTTGGCCCCAACGCTGCAGGCGCCCCGCTTCTCGTCGTAGGTAAGGGCCTTCAGGATCACGGTGACAACTGGCAGGAGACAAAACAATGAGCAGTTGATGGCGTCCCATGAGGCAGAATCACAGACAGGAGTCAAATCCGCTCAAAGGAGCGAAAACAAAAACAAAAAAAACCCTAAGAGGCAAACGAGTCCAGCAGCTCAAGGGTGAAAGGGCATTTTCTGAGTTCCCTAAGAATCGCATAAAGAAACGACAGCTCTTCAGAACAACAACCACAGCTAGGCTGCCAGATCTGTGGCCAACAGAGTGCAAAACTCAGAAGCCCACACCAGGACAGAAAGGGCCGTGTGTGTATGGGGAGTACTGGGGACACCCACAAGTGAGGCAGATGGATGTGAAGCCACAGGACGCCATGCAAATCTTGTTATCGCAGACTTCAACGACCTCAGCGAGGGGAGGAGGCACCAGACCTGGACCAGAGAGGGTCCTTGAAGTTCCAGGATGGAAGAGGCTGCACACACAGAAAGCAGGTCTAGGTTGCCTTGTGTCTACAGGGTCGTCTGCTGGTTTGACCGTACAAAGTGGCTATAGTAGCCAAGAGGTAAAGTCACATGAATTCCTCTTCTGGTTCTCATAAAAATATACAACCAGGCAATTGATACATACACACACACACACACACACACACACACACACACACACACACACACACATGGCAGTTGATACGAAGAGGTGATGTGTGCAAGAATACTGGAACATCACATGATTTCTGTATTTACATTATTCCTGGGTATTTACGCGAAGGGCTCTAAGTCAACACATCACAGATACCCTCGCTCATCTATGCTTCTCGCTTTATTTGCTTAAGGCGGTGCCTACCGTGTAGCTCTAGTTGGTTGGTCTCAAATTTGCTATGTAGAGCAGGCTAGGCCATCCTTGAACTCTGCCTTCCTCAGCCTCCCAAGTACAGGGACTAAAGGGGTGCGCCTCCATGCCCTGCACATTCATCAGTGCTTGCAGCACTGTTCAAAATGGCTAAATTATAGAACCAACCTAGGTATCCATCAAGAGAAGAATGGATAAAGAAAATCTGGGCTGGAGAGATGGCTCAGCAGTTAAGAGCATCAACTGCTCTTCCAGAGGTCCTGAGTTCAATTCCCAGCAACCACATGGTGGCTCACAACCATCTATGATGGGGTCTGATGCCCGCTTCTGGTGTGTCTGAAGAGAGCAATGGTGGTGTACTCATATGCATAAAATAAATAAATAAAATATAGTACATCTAAACAACTGTTTTATTCCATCATAAGTGAAAACAAGTCAGGGCTCTCTAGCACCCATATAAAAGCAGAGCTTCTTAGGGTGGGTAGCCCCAGCTCTGGGTAACTGAGGAGACACGAGGATTGCTGGAGCTCATTGGACAACCAGCACGGCCAACTCCATGAGTTCCAAGATCAGTGAAAGAACCTGTCAAGAAACAAGATGGACATCAACAGTGCCACACACGTATGCACACGCACACACACACTCTCACACAAACACGCACACTCCACAAACACGCACAATCCACACACAAAACAAACACAAATGAGATCATGCTATTTACAGGAAAACGGATCCAACTAGAGATTATCACATTAAGCAAATTAGCTTGCTCAGATAAATATCACATTTTTCTCTCAATTGTACATCCTAGATTGTATGCAAAAATCATGTGTACACATGACATGAAAGTAAAAGCAAAACCATTTGGGAAAACAGAAGGGAGCTAAGAGGAGGGGAAGGGAGGAGGAATATGGCAAGGAACTCAGTCAAAGTATTTATACACTTTTATGAAAATGTCCTTTTGAAATCCAGTACTGTACACGACAGCTATATGCCAACAAAAGGTGAAATCAGGGCCGAGGAAATGGCTCAGCCGGTAAAGTGCCTACCACTTAAGCGTGAGGACCTAAGTGCATATCACAAAACCAGGCATAGTGCTGCACACTTGTAATTCTAGCACTGGGGACGCAGAGATAAGAGGAACCAGTGGCTTGCTGGATGGCTAATCTTACCAAATAGGTGCGACTTTAGATTCAGTGAAGAGCCTTGTATTAAAAATAAAGTAGAAAGAGATAGAAGACACCCAAAATTGACCCCTGGCCTCCACAAACACACACACACACACACACACACACACACACACACACACACACACACTCTCTCTCACCACACAAAAAAGAATAAAAACAAAGTTACTGTATATTCTGTCCTGTATATTCATGTATTTGTGAAGATCTGCTTATTAAAGATGTATACACTTCTTAATAGCTGAACTATTACATTTTTGAATCCCATAAAGGAAATTTAATGTATTTACTATGGGGGTAGGAATGTGGGTGGACGCATGTGTGCTGTGGTACAGGCATGGAGACTAGAGAATAGCCTTCAGGAATCAATTCTCTTCTACCATGTGAGATCCAAGTGGCCAACTCAGGTTGTCAGAGTTGGTAGCAAGTGGCTTTATCTCAGACATCTCAATGGTCTAGAATTTAATTTTATAAGAAAATCAATTGTTAATTTTTAAAAGCCTCTTATAAGTAGTAATGGAAAACAGCAATAGAGAAAAACTTAAGAAAAAAAACCTGATTTTTACAATGCATGGTTAGGCTATTCTTTCAAAGTCACACTAAGTGGACTTTTCTAAAAGAGCATGCTGAAAGTCTCAATTTCTTGATCCCAGTTAGACAGCCATACTGTAGTAAGGAACACTGGACGGCTCTCACTGGTATCTTTAAAATGCATAACTTGAGGACTGGGAATACGGTTCGCTGGTACAGAACTGGTGCAAAGCATGTGTGAGGCCTGGGTTCAGTTTCCAGCATGCTACCTTAAGCGACAGAGGAGCCTCCTGCTGGTATCATGGCTCTGGCAGGGTCTGTAGCTACGTGCTCCTTGACATGCCAGGGGGCTCCAAAGCAACTTGGGGTTCAATGATGAACCTTACTGGCAGGAGCTCGCCACAAACACTGATGTCCATCAAGGGAGGATTCAGAGATGATGGAATCTATTTCACATACCCAGGATATTTCACAGAGGCTGTAAAATGTGCACAGACAAGTGCAAGGGGCCCTGGACAGACACATCCTAAGGGAATAATATGGGAGGTAGTGTCTCGTCATGAAGATGTGGGGTCACATAGGCTGGTCCTGCTAAGAATCCCCAAATAAGGCCTATCCCCTGACAAGTCTCAGTTCCTGAATATCCCAGCATTAGGAATGTGATGGTGGCTTCTAGATGTCTAAGATAGAGCCCATTTTCCCCAGAAGTTTCTCATGTAAGTGGCCACACTGAAGTCTTGGGCATAGTGTAGGGCCCGGTAAGTAGTCATTCCAGGGCCAGCTATTCCTGGGACTCTTCCCAGCCAGTCTCTGAGTCAGCTCCACCCACAACAACAGCTCCTCCATCCCAACAGCTTGACCCAGTCCCACCTCCCCCCATCCTTTCCAGAGGCACTCTGTGATCACAAAGGCTGCTCCTTCTCGTCATTCTTGAGATCCCGACAGCTCCTACCCAGTTCCCAACGAGCCTTACAGTCCCCTCCTCTCCCAGAACTCCCACTGCAGAGTATGTCCCAGAGACTCCCTTATCCTACCAGGCTTCTCTGCACCCCAGGAGACAGGCACCTCACCAGGCAGACCCTCAGGAACAGGAAGCAGATTAGCAGCAAGCCAGAGGCTGCACCCAGTTATCTGACAGACTCTTCATTACTCCTGTACACACCTGATGTTCCCCCAAACACAGAGCTAAGGGTTAAACATAAACCTAGCAACAGACAACCACCTTGGGTGCTATGGATTAGAAATTATATCTACAATTATCTCAACTTGAACTATATCCAATCTGCAACGCTGAAAAGGTGCTCTGTTCTACTGAAACAGGCCTAGCTGACCTGGAATTACTCCCAGTTTGCGAGTGTATAGCTCAAATTCACAACTCCGTTAATTAACAGGTTGCTCACTAGGGAGCAAACAATGTCAAGAAAATCGACTGTGGCACCAGTGGGAGGGCAGTGTCCACAGAGGTAGAGTCACTGCCAGCTGGACTCCCTGGAGCTCAGTAGGCACCGCAGCCCAGGGTGCTCTGGGCAAGGCCAGCCGGCGAGCCTCTGGCCTCAGGGAAACCCGAATGTGTTCTCTAAGTGTCAACTTATCACTCCACAGGACAAAATCAATTTCCAGACAGACAACTACAAGTGGCAGTGTCAGCACTCTCGATGTCCACTTCACGTCTCTCCTGCACCTTGCCAGGAAACTGGTGCCACCCACGAGCAACCCCAACAGGCAGACACAGACCTCCCACACCACAGTACCCGGCCCGGCCAGAGCACCCAGGTTTCCGTCCCCGAACTGAAGTAACATCATTTTGGAAACTAGCCCTTCTCAGGGACTTGTGACGTAGCCAGCCACAAGAAACTCAAGGGATGGGTCTGAATCCACTCTGTCTTGATGGACGTTCTCAGAGTGTAATCCCATTCACTGTTCAGAGGCCTGGGAGGATGCCTGATGGTTCTAACTACCCATCCCATCTGAGAGGCTACAGGAGTTGCAGGCTCCAAGAACCCACTCACAGCTTGTCTGTCTCCAGACCTTCAGATGTCAAAATACGTGGAGACTGCCATGCCTGTGCCCTTCTACAATTCTAAGCTAAAAGCTCATTAGGGCCTCAGGCCCCACAGCCACCCATAGATGCCAATGCTGCCCAGCAAAGACCTGACTGTCCTCCCCCTACTCTGACCCACAGCCAGTCAGCAGTCTTCAGGAACAGCATCCTGGCTTTTCTTGTGCTGAGATACTTAAAAGCATCTTTCATAGATGCACAGCAAACACCAAAAGCTAACAAAGAATACGGCATGAAGCAATGACCTCCACCGACTGGGCGCTAAACGGAGACTGGCCTGGTAAGGGCAGGATGCTACGATACGGATCACTGGGAAGGATTTACAGACGGGACAACGTGGGAAAGAGCAATGGCTGATCCTGTAACAAAAAAAGAGGGAAGCCAGACGGCCGCCTCTGACTCTCCCAAGGCAGCGAGAGCAGCGGCCGGGCACGCAAAGGCAAATTGGGCCCACTTCTGCTGCTCCCGAGGGTGGGGAAGCTCTACAGATGACCTCCTGGGCTGCCCAGCCTCTGCCACGTGACCGGAAGACACTGAGTTTCCAGCTCTGATCTTCAGGGGTCTAGGAAACAGAAGTCAGAGCACTGGGCACTCACAGAGCTAGGCTCGGGGGAGGGAGACGGTGATCTGGAACAGGAAGCTCTTTGCCTTCAACCTTTATATAATCATTATCAGACAGAAATTCAAAACAGCTCTTTCCAGATTCAACAAGTTTAAAATAAGGAAACTGTTCAATAGCTTTGAACAAAAACCTTTCTCATGGTTCCAATTACACACCGCAAATGCATGTCAAATATATACATCATTCCCCGGAGGGTTTCCTTTTGGCAACTTGGGAGTCCAGCAAGGTAATTTAAACGCCCTTCTCCCTAGACAGCATGTCGTTTGTTTAACACGGGCTGCCTAAGGAAGCAGCAGCCTCCAGTGGTTTAACCCCCAGAGCCCTGCATTCCTCACTGCGGGGTCTGTCGAGCCTGTAAGCCAGGGACGCAAAGATTCAGCTATCATCTGCATAAGCAGAAACAACCAGCCCATAAAAATCACCACACGGTTACATCTCCTCACAGCCACTCAGCCACACTAATTTAAAACAAGTTAATGCACTGGGCAACCGTGGATTGCACAGGTTCGTGAGGTGTGTCTGGTGCAAACCCCAGGCTTTGCTCGACCTTCCCAACTCAGACTCGATGGTGAAGAACTTGCAGAGATGGATATCTACAGTGGAGGGAGCAATCCTGAGGGGGGGTATGAAAAACCAACTATTCTAATGCACTCCGGGAGGCCAACAATAGGTAAGATGCTGGCCATGGACAGACAGACACACCACAGAGAGCGGTGTCTCCCAAGCTGTGCCCAAGTCCATCCACTATCCTGAGCCACCTCATCTGGTGAGTGGAACCACACTCAGACCCAGAAGCCTACCCACCAAGCCTGAGCCTCCGAGGCCCAGCTTCCGGGATCAGGTGTGGCTGCAGGACCTGCCCCTTGTACCAACAGCCATCGTACTGTCCTTAAGAATGTAGTTCAACTTGCTCAGGGAAAATGCCCCTTGGATGTGCTGAAGGTAGGAAGAACCACAGACCGTCGCGCTCCGTAGGCCTCTGGGTTGATTTCCCACAGGCCGTGTCAGAATGGCCCCGAAGCCCCTCACGAACCAACAAAAGGAGCAGCAGCAGCATCTGGCCTATGACCATGGAATGAATCCTCAACTGTGTGGGAAGGAAGGACAGATTTGTGGATCTGGCCTGCCCTTGAAGGGCCGGGGACGACTCACCCCATGCCCAGTGCTGCAGGGTACACATTCTCAGATATCATCTGGCTCTGTACCCTCCAAAGGCATTTCGGGGGATTACCTACCAAACAGGTCATTACATTAAACCCACACTTAAGCCAGAAAAAGATTCTACATTCATCAGGGTCCCAGAAACCCTCCAACTATAGAGCCAAGAGCCAAGGTCCATCTGTCACACAGCCCAGCCACATGTCCTGAAGATCTCATGAGAAACTCCAAAACAGGCGGGTACACAGCTACCAGTTTGGCAGTGACCTTCATTCCAAATGTGCTTCCCCCCAAGAAATTCAGTCACAGGAGAAGACACTTTAAATGAAGTCTCCCTAGGGAAGGACCCTTCAGAAATTCTAAGCCCAACACACCTACATTAGCCTCCCGGGTGGTACAGCAGATTCTGCTGGGAACAGTGACAAACACATCGGCGAAATGCCCATATCCACTTCCACACCTATCAGCTGGAGAATGAGATGGCATCCATGTAACAGGGAGTAGGAAGTATGGGGCACTATAAACACACATTCCTGATGGGTGTGACTGGAAATCAATAACAGAGGAGAGACAGGGGAGTGGTACTGGGGGAACACAGTCTTATGGTGACACTATAAAGGTACAGGGGTAGTTTAGGCAAAAGTACATCTTGGACTGAAATGCTTTAAAAGATTCTATATCTTGCTTCAACTCTTTCCCGTGTTTGCCTCCTGGCCCCTAGTACAGCAGGACAGATTTCTCTGCCATGATGGTTTACGTCATACCACGGGACCAACTGATCATGGTCTGATACCTTGGTATCATAAGCCAAAGCAAGCCCTTCCTTCCTAACTTTTCTCGGGTAAATTGTCAAAAGCAAGGAAGAATGACTAGCACAGAAGTCAAAGCAAGTTGAGACCCAAGCAAAAGCCTGAGGTGTACAAGACGATAGTTCACCTAAGAAGCACCAAAGAGCAGTCTGAATACCACCTGTATACACAAGCAATGCCTTGACCCCCGCACAGATAGCGATGTCCCTCCCAGTACAAAATACCTACGTACCAGCGGTGAGAGGAAACAATGTTCTGTACTTAGAATATTTGTATCCCTCTAAAACTCGTGTCTTGAACTATGAGCACTGAAGTGTCGCTACAATGTGACCTAGGATCAGGTTATGAAGAACCCCCACCACCAAAAAACGGAATGGTGTATGATAAGGTAGCCTAATCTTAAGCCCATTCTCACAGAAGGGCATACCAAGTGTGAGTAAGGGGACACTGTCTGACTCACAATGTGGGTATAACCAGTAAATTTCTTTGTCTACAAATTAATTGTTCAGTATGAGCTGTTTTATTATAAGAGCCCAAAAGAACGGACACTACATCCGGAAAAGCACAGAACTCTGGAAAGCTGTACTGATGGAGCATGGTCTAGCACCTGCCTGAATGGAAAGCCAGAGGCCCTCCTTCTCTGAATGTTACCGGGAAGACACACATGGAGAAGGCATTGGCGAGCGCTAGGGATCTAGGACAAGAAAGCACCCACTGGGCTACAGTCAAAGATGTCTGAGAGAATATGCAGCCACACAGCTTTGTCCCAGCGTGCAAGGCAAGCCTTCATGTGGAGCCAGGCTTAATGGCTCTCACTTGTAATTCCTGAACTCAGGAAGACGAGGTGAATGTATTTCTGTGAGTTCTGGTTTAGCTGAGCCAGTGAACGAACCCTGTCTTTAAAAAACACACAAACAAAACCAAACAAATAAAACAGCTTCTGTGAGAGCCCACACGGTTAGGGTGACAGGGCAGGCAGCAGGAGTTCACTTGTGCCCCCACGTTTTCCAGAGGGCTGGCGGGAGATACCAAGATTGACCCTGCAGGTTTTCGAGACAAGGGGGGAAGTCAAGTGGCACTTTCCCCGGGGACGTGCCCTACCTGGAGGTGCTACTTACATGCCAGCTAACCAAAGGCAGCAGTGCCTATCTCTCAGTCCAAGGTTGTGCCACCTCCCACCCATATACCACACCCTGGAAGTAGCAGCTACCACCAAAGTGGCGCAACAGTCTATGCCATCCGCCCTTTCACCCGAATGGAGAGTCATCTTCAAGTGCAAGTCGATGCTCCAGATCACAAGGGTCTTGTGGAGACAAATGAGCTGCAGCTGCAACGAATGAAATATGGTGTCCACGTGCTGTCAGAGGCTCTGACAGCGACTGACCAACAAGAGATGGCAGATGAGGCTGGAGGGGAAAGCCAGACAGCCACGGGAATGCTCGATTCCTGTCCCACCAAACCCCACTCTACCAGTAATGGCCAACTGAGGCCTAAACTTAGGGCCTAGACAAGAGGACTGGAGGCCTCTGCCAAAATAAGCTCATGAGGGGTTTCCCTTCCACGCTGGACTAAGAGGCATAAATAGGTAAATCCTCCAGACATCCTTCCCCTTGGATTCCATCTTGTCTTGACGGAACGTGCATACAACCCCACAGACTTTATTATTGCACCTGTCCCGTGTCAGAGCATGCACACAGCCCCCAGAGACCCCATCCTACCTGCCCATGACTTGAGGATACACAGTATCAGGGACCCTATTTCATATGCCCATGACAGGACAGACACACAGCACCACAGACTCCGTATCACGGGCCCAGAGCAGGAAATACGCGCAGTGTACCTCCCCTTCTCTACGTGCTCCATTACTAAACACGCCAACACACCCATGTGCCCCATCCTGTATTATCCAATCAAAATCAAGTTGGGATATCCAAGCAAGGTTGGCATAGCCTCCCAGGGGAAAAGAACACAGACTCCTCAACATAGGGTAAAGGAATATACTTCTCACAACTGCCCAAACACACAAGTACCTCAACAAACATCGTCTCTGGGGTGTGGTTAGGGCTCCTGACAGGAGTTTACTGGTGCCCAGCAAAGGCATGCAAAAAGACCACCAGGCTGACAAAAAAGACTCAATACTTTCTCCACCATCAGTCATCCAGAATGCCTGCTCTCTCAGAGCCACTCCAGAGCTGACTTCCAAGTCAAGCCCCTCCAGGTTAATACTCAGTATTACACTAGCCTTTTTCGAGTGATCCTATGGGTTCTGTGCCAGTTAAACTTAACTCCTAGAATCCCTAAGTGACCAATTCCAACAAGACCTAGCAGTGGCTCTCTTTTCCCTGCCACTGGGTCCTTCTGTTACCACCATAGCAGCTGTCAGACACAGAGGCCTGTCAGTCCCTGCCTACCACCACCGCAGAAGGACACGGCACGGCAAAACCACGAGGCAGGAGGTGCCTCCGGGACCAAGGGTGTGCTCCTCTGCTCATGCTGTGCTGCTGGCACAGGAACGCCCACAGCTAATGACAGCAAGCACAGCAGCATGAAAGAAGCAAAAGCAGCGTCCTGGAGGATTAAAGGCTAAACCAGGAAGTCGAGACCAGTTCTACCTGACTGACAGCCAGGGTCCCCAGCCCTGAGGCCCAGGCCACCAGTGGCCCAAGACAGTGACCCTGGCTCTAGCCTCTGGGAACATCACAGGTATTTCATAGACAGCAGGATCCCAGGAGACTGCAGTGTCAGAGATGGGCCCTAACTCAAGGCAATATTTACAAGAGAGACACAGACTCCAGGAGAAGCAAGTGGCCCAGGGTCACAGAGGGCCCATCTAACATGGTTTAATCTCAAGTC
Source organism: Tokudaia tokunoshimensis (assembly GCA_036184795.1). Lineage (NCBI taxonomy): Eukaryota > Metazoa > Chordata > Mammalia > Rodentia > Muridae > Tokudaia > Tokudaia tokunoshimensis. Next base: position 583,088 of record BTHU01000010.1, read on the forward strand.
TGGCACCCATCTTTAACTAAGTAACTGGAGAGGTTCCAATGTCATCACTCCACAGGTCTATAGCTTTCCTGTCACGGCCTGGTAGGCACAGCCCCGCCGAGTAGGTCTCAGACTTTCCACCATTATACTGCCTGGCAGCCAGCCTTGCCTACGAATTCCACAGGAAGCTCTGTTGGTATCTGCCATTATGAATTCTAATGCCCACGACTTGAGTTCACCATCTGCAGGAACAGCTCACAGGCACAATGCTCATTTTTCATGGCACCCATTTTCTTTGGAAAACTAAGTCACTACAGGAGGATGGTTATGGTTTGCAAGTGTCACAACCAAATGCAGAGGCTAAGAGCTTTCAGCTGCTGGAGCCAACCACTGAGAGGTGACCAGATCATAGGGGTGCTGACTTAATGGGCTAATCTACCGATGGATGTTTAATTTGATGACATTATTGGGAAGAAGAGGAACTTTGGGAGGCAGAAGCTTTTAGAGAAAGTAAGAGTGAGGGGGTAGATATTCAGGGGAATGCCTGCCTGTCTCCCTCCCCCTTCCCCCTCTCTGCCACCATGAAGCAAGCTGTACCTTCCTCTCCATATACTTGCCCCACCATAACATTCTGTACCTTGAGCCAAAGGAATGGGTCCCGCCAACCTTGGACTGAAAGATCTGAGATCTGAGCCACAATAAGTCTTTTATGTCGGGTACTTTGTCACAGTAACAAAAGACTGAGGTACATGGAAGACACAACAGCCCTGAAGACACTACCACCTTATGGGGCCGCATGTGAGTACACTACACCTGGACTCTAGATCAAAGTCAAAGCCTGGATTCTCATGTAGAAGCTGAGTTCCACTCTTATCTACTGGCTAGATGTAACTCGAGTCCCTTCCCTTAGCCCCAGAAGCCCAGTGTGACTGGGGAAAGCAAGCAGCTGTGTATGAGGAACTAATACATCGGTCTGGTCACAATGCCCTTCGCACAGCAGAGGTCAGCAAGCAAAAAAGCGGGAGCCGAAAACGTACGTGGAATTCCCACAAAGGCGTGTGGTGCAGGACTCAGGTGCAGGAGCACTCAAGGCCCAGGGACTGCGGCCACGGCTAACCTGAACTGCTAGAACCTGCAAAATCAGCTGCACAACTCCGCAGCGAACTCGGTGGGCCACACGTCACCACAGCCGCCAGGAAAGCACGGGAGACAGGGCCGGACAGTGTGAGGGCAAGCTCAGTCAATCAAAGGTTTCCATTAGGCAGCAAGATTTCTCCCTAAGTTATTTTTCATCAATGGGCCAGCGAGTTGGCTCAGTAGGTAAAGATGTTTGCCCCCAAACCCGACAACTTCCCCAGGGATCTGCATGACACAAGCAAAGAAAACACCCCCCAAAGTTGTCCTCTGACCTCCATACGTGCGCTCTGACATGCATGAAAGACAAAATAAAAACATATGTGACTTAAATTCTTCTCATCAAATGGCATAAACACCGTCACAGTGTCTAAAATAACAGAAAGATGTGGGTAAAAAGGCACTCTGAGGGCACTGCGGAGCCAAGACACTGTCACCCATGCTCAGAAGTATCAGAGGTCGGGTCTGCCCCTAAGCTCAGGTCCACTTTCTGAAACAAACTCAACAGGCCATGTAATACAAGGAGGGTGGTTTTATAACGCACATGGCTCCTACACACACGAGCAATAAAAACTGGGGTGCACACCACCTTAATCTGACTAAATAATTGTCAAAAGCAAAAGTATTAAAGACACTTCTAAAGGTTTTGGGGGGGGGTTAGGTTTTTTTAGATGGGTCTCACTATGAACCATCATGCCCAGTTAAAAGCCCTCCCTCCCCCACCCCCTTTTCTTTTTTTCTTTTTTTTTTTTTTTGGAAACAGGGTTTCTCTGTGTAGCCTTGGCTATCCTAGAATTCACTCTGAAGACCAGGCTGACCTCAAACTGATGAGACCCACCTGCCTCTGTCTTCTGAGCCCTGGGATTAAAGGTGTGTGCCACCATTGCCTGACTAAAAGCCCATTGTTAATGCATGTGTGCATGTATTTAGACACATCAAATACATACTGTACACACACACAACAACAACAACAAAACACCCAGTCAAAGGACACTACAGAGAACGGCAAATATATACTGATGTTAACAGAGATGCTGCCAAGGGGATGATAGGAAATACACCTGCAAACCATGCATCTAGTAAGGGTTTACTATCCATACTATATACACTCCCCTGGCATGAAAACACACACCTGAAACTCTAGCTCTAAACACTGGGGCATGTAAGTCACAAGTCCAAGGTCATCCAAGAAACATACTCTCTTTCCAAAAACAAATGTCTCTCAACAGCACCTCCACCCGCACATACACACCAGAAATAGGCTGATGGTTTTGTTTTATTTTGTTTAGGTTTTTTGAGGTTTGTTTCTTTGGAGACATTATCTTACTAGGTAAACCAGGCTGTTCTCCTGAGTGCCGAGAAGATAACATATATGTTATTGTACCCAGCCGAAAAGAAATGTATCTATTGAAAGGACATTTGCCCAAACAGATACACAGTCACAAGTACGTGAGAAGATACTCAAGATCACTGTCACTGAGACAAAATGGGAGCCAAAGTCACATCAGCATGTTCCTTCAGACCCACCGGATTGGGTACAAAGTCACATCAGCATGCTCCTTAGTCCCACCGGATTGGGTACAAAGTCACATCAGCATGTTCCTTCAGACCCACCGGATTGGGTACAAAGTCACATCAGCATGCTCCTTAGACCCACAGGATTGGGTACAAAGTCACATCAGCATGCTCCTTAGACCCACAGGATTGGGTACAAAGTCACATCAGCATGCTCCTTAGACCCACCGGATTGGGTACAAAGTCACATCAGCATGCTCCTTAGACCCACAGGATTGGGTACAAAGTCACATCAGCATGCTCCTTAGACCCACCAGATTGGGTACAAAGTCACATCAGCATGCTCCTTAGACCCACCAGATTGGGTACAAAGTCACATCAGCATGCTCCTTAGACCCACAGGATTGGGTACAAAGTCACATCAGCATGCTCCTTAGACCCACAGGATTGGGTACAAAGTCACATCAGCATGCTCCTTCAGACCCACCGGATTGGGTACAAAGTCACATCAGCATGCTCCTTAGACCCACAGGATTGGGTACAAAAATCACATCAGCATGCTTCTTCAGACCACCAGGTTGGGTACAAAATCACATCAGCATGCTCCTTCAGACCACCAGATTGGGTATAAAGGTTGGCTTCCTCCCCCCCCCCGCCCCCCCAAGGAACCAACTGTAGCACACTGCTACTAGAAGCACAAGATCATACTGTGCTATGAAAAGTAGCTTGGTGGACAGGGGACTGTCATGAGATCTGGTGTGTACCAAGAGGGAAGAGGGGGAAACTATCACTCGACCAACACTGCTGTAGAAATGTCCACGGCAAAACTACTTATGACAGCCAAGAGGAGGAAGCAAGCCAAACATCACTGTACTCCATCTTTAAAAAGGAATGGCGTTCTGAATCGTGGGTGAGCTTTGGATTCATTGTATTCAGTGAAAGAAACCAGATCCAAAAGTTCTACCTCACAGAGAAAGAGAGCAAACTGGCAGTTGACAGTGTTGGGGGAAACATGGCGGCTGTGATTGGGATGGAACAAGAGAAGCAATGCTTGTGCAACGCTATACACCCCACATGTCACTGATTCAGTCCGATGAGTAAAGGAAAACCTTGCATGAGTGAGGGGACCTGAGTTCAATCCCCAGAACCCCATGTTTAAAAAAAAGAAAGAAAGAAAAGCCAGGCACAGTGGTGTGTGCTGCAATCCCAGTGCTTCGGAGCTGAAGACAGACAGGAAGCTGAGGGACTCCTGGACAATCACACTAGCCTGCTAGGGAAGCTCCTGGCCGATGAGAAACCCTGTCTTAAAAAGTAAGGTGGAAGGCCGGAGAGCTGGCTCAGTGGTTAAGGACACCTGTGACTCTTGAACAAGACTCAAGGTCAGTTCCCAGCACCCGTGCTTGGTGGGGATCCAACACCATCTTCTGGTCTGCTACAGGTGCCTGTGTACATAGACACAGTTTAAAAATGAAATCTTTAAGAAAAAGGTGAAAAGTGTTCAAGGAATGACACCCGAGATTGCTCTCTGGCCTGCTCACGCTCGTGTTTATACACGTGGTCATGCACGTGTGCGTGCACACACGCACACGTGCACCCACACACAGAACAGTTTTGTAGAACACTATATAAAATGTTTAAATAAAAGATGAAATTGCCAGGCTTGTTGGCACACACCTTTAATCCTGGCACTCAGGAGCAAGAGGCAGGTGGATCTCTATGTAAGTTTGAGGCCAGCCTGATCTACAAAGAAAATAAAAGAAACAGTGAAAAACATTGCATAGGAAAGGAGAAGAGGGCTGGAGAGATGGCTCAGCAGTTAAGAGCACTGTCTGCTCTTCCAGAGGTCCTGAGTTCAAATCCCAGCAACCACATGGTGGCTCACAACCATCCGTAATGAGATCTGACGCCCTCTTCTGGTGTGTCTGAAGACAGCTACAGTGTGCTTACATATAGCTATAGTGTACTTACATATAATAATAACAATAGATAAATCTTTAAAAAAAGGAAAGAAGAAGAGGAAGCAGATAAAAATGAATGTCTTGAAAAAAGTAAAAGGCTAAAAGACGCTCACTGCAACAAACTGAAGGTGACGGGCTCAGGACACAGCCCAGCAAAAGGAGGAACCTTGGAGATAAAGCCTGGGGAATGGTACGGCACAGTGGACAGCAGGTCCTCCGCTCTGGAGAGGCCGTCAGGGAGGACAGGTTGAGGATACTGCCGCCATCTCTCTTATACTGATAGTATGTGTAACGTGTATGGGGGTGGGGGAGAAAATCTTCTGTCAGTTTTTAACTCTACCTGTCCCTGTTCAGTTTAACCTCTGCGAATAGCTGTGAGCAAAGCAAATGTGCCCAGGAGATCTAATTCCTGAGCTGTACCTGGAAGACTAACGCGTCGCAAGCGGGGCCAGAGAACAAGGCCCCAGAGCTGCACTGCTGGCCTGGGAGAACAGACAGGTGAGGAACACTGTGGGAATCCTCGAGACTTGGCCCGGGTTCACAAACCCAAACTGAATTTCCCAATCGAAGACAAAGCAAGCCGCTGCGCAGAGTTTCAGGTTTCCCTTTAGACACAGAGCATTGGCGCCAAGCAACACCAGGAGAGACGGGAAGAACCGGGGCTGTTTACACAAACACAAACAAAAGCCTTTCACCCTCAATCCTTCACCCTGAAGGCTCTTCAAGTGCCACAGGAACCTGGTTCCACACAGCTCAGAGGCAGGAGAGCCAGGAGAACAAGGGCCCTACACAAGCTGCCCACAGGCCACATTCTGGTGCAGCCAGGCTTCCCACCACAGGGCTCCGCTCAGAGGGACACCACTCACCCTCATGGGCCTTTGTAGAAAAAGTGTCTTCCGTACTCAACAAAATAAAGTATCTCCAGTCTGAAAAAGCCTAGCATGGCATCACCTTAGTCAAGAAACTAAAACTTCAGTGATGGCGCCTCACATCTGGGCCGTCGGCACTCACCCTCTCAGGAGAACACGGGAACAGTAAGGCTTTCTCACACACTTCAAGGGACAGCGATAAATGCAGCCCTAGCCCTATGCAAAACTGTAAAGCTACTTAAACACTGAGAGGATTTTGTTGTTTGGGGTTTTTTGAGGGGGCGGGGGACATCTTTGGTATTTTATTTGGTTTTGTTTTTGGTAATTCAATTGCAGGTTCTTGAGCATGAACTCTGTAGACGAGAACTTTGTGTGTCGATGTCAGAAGGTTGGACACACCTGAGTCCTACCGTCTGTGTGGCAGCACTAAGGGTGACCTTGGCCTTGTGGCACGTAAGGACCCCTAAGGACGCAGGCCTCCCTAGAGTAGTCAGTGATGGCAGCCCACCTCTGGCCAGTCCTGCAAAGGTTCTAGGCAGTAAGAGCACAGAGGGGGGAAGGTGGATCATCCCCCATCTTAGCTGGGCCTACAGAGGCTCAGAACAGCTCTGTCTACCAAACAGAAACACTTGCCCCCTGGGCTACAACTCTAGGTCTGTTCTGTGGTTTTGACCAAAACGAGAGCTGTGCCTAGGGCCAAACCCAAGACTAGGGAAGTGTCCAGACCACTAGGAACAGAGCTTTCCATAGTCTAGTTGGGACTTACCTTAACACAGACAGAATGGGGGGTGGGGGGGAACATGGGTCAGCGTTATTAAGGGCTTCGCAAAATAATTTGTTTCCCTGGATAGTGTCTCACTATTACAATCCTAACTGAAAAGAAATCCCAATTAAAAAAAAAACCTAAAAGATGCCCTCTTCGGTGGGAAAGAAGTCATGGGGGCGAGGCCAGACAGACAGACTCCTATGGCCTGGGACAGGCCCTGGGCCTTCTGCTATTCCTCTTAAAAAACTCAGGAGTACACGACTACCACAAACCCCAGAACCATGTGCACTCCCCAGGAATCTGGAACTGGGCGGGGCGGAGCTGCTGTCATCCTCCTGTGACCCAAGGACCCTGTACTCCTGTCACGTCACCAGCATAGAGCTCAAGTTCAGGGGAGACCAGCACACAGAGCCTCAGAGCGAGCTGCCTGCTGCCTACAACTGCCCCCGGGGCATTACGGGGCATTGCGGGGCATTACGGGGCACTGGGAAGCTGAAACCAGACTTGTGACATCACTAGAACAATTCCAATTTCCCTTTTACTTTCCAGGTGGTTCCTCACAAGAGGAGCACAAAAAAATTTACAGGAAAAATAATCTTGTGACTATTTGTAAGGAGGTCGGAAAATAAGTGACTTCCCGTCCTTCTTCTTCAGAGATGTTTTGTGAGATGACTCAGCGGACCTGGCAAAGCCTGTGATGGCCCTCTCCCACACTGCGCAGCCCTGCGGGGCATTGCAGGAGATAGCCCAATCCCAGGTGAAGAGGTGTTGAAGGGACAGGACATGAATTAGAGCCAAGTCATGCTGTGGAGGAGTACCTAGGCTAGCCCAACCACGCCGCTCTGCCTTCCACACCCTGCAGGAAAGCGTGCCACAGACGGCTCCAGCAGGAGCCCAGGGAGAGAGTCTCCGGTCGGTGCAGCTGACCAGATTCCTGTACCCGACAGCCCCTGTCTGCATTTGCATCCGGTTGGGATGCAGCTGCCGTCCAGAGGTGGCAGATGCCCCAGACACCCACTCAACACCCGGCTTACCTCCCGTGTCACATGATGAAACTGTTACCTACCAGACGAGGCTCCTGGGTCAAGTGACTTAACCCCTCTGCGCTCATGTAACTCCTATAAAGCAGGTGCACAGCGGTTCCTGTGACCACGGGGAATGATGCAAGACACGCAGCGCAAGGACCCACTGGAAGAAGCTCAGGAGATACCAACCGCCACTCCCAGTCCCCTCCCAAGATCGCACTCACTTCTCAGAAACTTCATCAACACGGCTAGGTCATGCAAAGGACCGAGACCAAACATAAGGGGGTCAGCCCTCACTAGAGGCAAAAGAAAGGTCTCCTCATTTTTTTCTTTCTTTCTTTTTTTTTTTTTTAAATATCTGTAGGTGTTTTCGCCTGCATGTGCATGCCTGGTGCCTTCAGAGGCCAGAAGTGGGCATCAGATCCCCTGGGACAGTAGCTATAGTTTCAAGCCACCATGTGGGTGCTAGTAATTGAATCTAGGTCCTCTGACAGAGCACCCAGTGTTTTTAATGCTAAGTTACCTCTCCAGCCCCATCCTTCACTTTCTAAGGCATAAGTGAAGGGCAGGGAACATAGCAACAGAAAGAACCCTTAGGAGGCTACAAGCACAGGAACCTTCAGTAAGGGACCAGAGAAGGAACACTGCCACTCCCTGACCTACACAACAGAACCCACTAAAAGCTCAAGGTCTTGGCTATCAACTCTGAGGGTTCTTTCAGCAGCAGCAGCAAACAGAGTTGAATCCCTACATAGGGTCCCCAAGCCCTCCTATCCTGTGAGAAACTCACGAAAATATTCAGAGCAGTTAGAACAAGGTATCAAAGCAGGGCCACTCAAAACCCTCAGAAACCAGAGATCCTGACTGTGGAATGTGCTTCATGGACACGCCAGAAGATACAGCTAAGGAAGCTGAGAATATAAGGAGAAAGAAGAGACTACATATACTCTCATAAAGCTAGGGACTGCCCTTAATCAAAATCTAGAGCACGTGGATACCATCAGGCCACAGATGCCAGACCATGTAGGGGAATGGTGGCAAGGCTGGGCCTCAAAATAGGGGATGCTCCCTAAATGTCACTCTTTAGCTCAGAACACCTGCTGCATGAAGACTCTCCTTTGAAGAAAGCACCGGAAAGTGACCTTAAGCCAATATGTCTGGCCGAGTGTCTAGGGGTTAGTGTGGCACTGCCCTCACTGACTGTGACATGCAGAGAAGAAGATAGACAGGAGGCTAGAGAGGAGAGGGAAGGAAATGTAGAAGCTATAACGCAGCGAAGATCGGACTGGCCCAAGCGAGAGGGTGGCATGGACTCAAGGAGTTCGGTCCCCACGCAGGGAGGGACAGCCCCCAAGAGGATGTGGGAGGCGACACAGAGGCAGAAGAGCTAAGGTCAGTTAAAAACACCTGAAATCCGGATTGCAAATAGAACCAAGGAGTAAAAAATACTCAGCCAAAGGTGAGTGAGAGCGGAGGGAAAAGGGTAAGGCATCCAGCAAGCTCCTGCCAGCCGTCCGAGAAGCCGGCCTGCCCCGCTGCACCACACAAGAGGAGCAACAGAAACGCACTAAGATAGGTCTCAGCCTTGCCTCTCCAGTTTGCTCTCTTCAAGTCCTGAGACTATAGTCCAAAGGCTATCATCTTCTGTGGAGTCTCCTAACGCGGCAGAGTAGCTAGGGGGCTTCACCATACTGGGGAGCCTCAGTAAACACCCACAGAGTAGAAACTACTCCAGGGTAGCTTAAGGGGACTTGCTACTCGGCTAGGGAGGGGAGAGAGATCCTGGGGAAGTGCTGTCCTTAGAAGACTGTGCACTTGGTTCTGACTCTCCACAGAAACGAGACTAACTTAAGTTTTAAAGAATTAAACATAAAGGTGGAGCCAAGTAAAACCTTAAGTCTTAAATGGGTGCGGGGAGGGCACCAGGCCTCCGACCCTAGGGGGCCTCTCACGTGTTTCCGTGCTCTGGCCCTTGCCAGCAGCTTCAGGTATGACCAGGAGCCTAGCCAGCTATCACACTGTCCTTTCCTTGTCCCCAAACTGACATCACATTCCAGCCTCCACTGTAGCCAAGTAAACAGTGTGTGTGTGGGGGGGGGGGAGTTGTAAAATGGCTCCAAAATTAAAAATCTAAGTTATTGCTTAAAGAGGGGGCGTGAAGGGGAGCACACTGCCAACACCCAGATGACAGACAGCACATGTCAGCTCCACAACCAGTACAGGCCCTGGGCATGTTCCGGCAGGTCCCTGTGACAAGGCAGCAAAGTTAGCATCCTCTTTGCCACCCTAGTTCTCCCGGTGACCTCAACAAAAATCCTTGAGAAGAAGGGTAAAAATCACAAAGGTGGCCAGAGGCATCTCTGGGCCTCACAGCAAAAACACTAATATTAATGTTTTCTTCGGTGACATGTATTCCAAGACGAATATTTATTTCTCTGCCTCTAGGTTCATATGCTAGAGTACTGAAACAAATCTCTCCACCTGGATCTTTCACGAACATCAAATGCTTGTTGTGAGAGAAGTGCGTCAGCACGATACCTGCATCCAGGGATCCTGTCTCCTCTGCGGCTGGGCAGCCCTCACAGGACACCCCCCCCCCCCCCGCCACACACAGAGTGAACCCAGAGTCCTACGGGGCACCGGGAGTGGCACAGGACTCTCTGGATCCCGGCTCAGTGAGGCTACGTGGAGCTCAGTGGGTGCAAACACTTGAATTGTAGCTGCAGGCGGAGGAATATCAGGTGCATCTCTACGCCCTGAGGGCTCAACTCCTACACTTAAATCCCTCCCACTGGAACAGCCGGCTCCAGTTTCACCGAGCCAGCAGCCAGCGTGAGAACAGAGCCTTCTCTCAGCCCTCAGCACCTTGCACAGAAGGAGGACTCCGCATCCCAGCACTGCCCACCTTTGGTAAGTGCGACAATTTCTTTAAGTTTTCTTTCAAAACTGCTCTTTAACGTGTCTTGGGGAATCCGTCTGGGTAGACTGTTTGCTGCTGTCGGCTCGTCCCTGCCCTCTCGAGTCCCTAGGGGGATTACTCAGAAGCCGGCAGGTGCATCGCAGGGATGCAGACCACAATCACAGAACCCCTAATGGGGTTGATACGTTACTCCAAGACTGTGAGCAAGCTTAGTCAGAAATCGAGCCTTCCTTTCTGCTGTAAAATTTATTTAAAAAACAAAAGATGAATTTATAGTATTGCTTAATTGTTCCCTACTTTTCAAAGGAATCACAATAAATTTTGACATAAAAGAGGCAAAAAAAAAATCACATATTTAGAGATACAATTATACACAACTGCTTGGTTTCATTTCTAGTTTAACATCTAAAACTTTTCAAGCTTAAAATAACTGCTGCTTTGACAAAACCTTTCAAAAACAAGAAACCAACTAAGTTTAACTTTTTATTTGGTTGTTAAGATTATACACGGGGGGGGGGGGCATGAATCTGTATGAAAATAATTGCCGACAGAATAATCGGCCAAATCTGACCATCGGATTTCATTTAAGCAGGGACGACTACATTTGTCACCCTAGTGTTGGCTGAGCGTTAGCAAAGGCTCTCTGGTGTTTTAAACTGCTGTGTTAAAGAAACACGAGGCAAAGTGAGCTCTGGGGCAGTCCTGGCTGGGAAGCCTTGTGCACACTGCCAGCCAGCATGACAGAACTCTTTTGTTTTCTGGATTCTTTCCTCCAAACACACTCTAGAAAACTGCTTTCTTCTAAGGTTATGGCCGTCCTAGGTTCACCTTCATCTTAAAGAACAGAAAGTTTGGGAGGGAGTGGCGGCCAGTTACTGCAAAAGCCCAAGTGAAGTAAAACTCACAGATCTCGTTCTTGCGACACCCCAGTGGGTAGACGACAGTGGCGTGCCCTTGAGTGGTGCAATAACGCCACATCACAGTGCGGTAATTATAGCATGCCCTTCACGACGGTCCACCTGCGAGGCTCCGTGCCAGACAGCTGGACACCACCAGGAGGAGTATTACAGCACTGTCTTGATTTGCAGGTCAATTCACAGGACAAACATAGCTGCCTAGCCCGTCACATCGCTGTCCTATAAAGCAAAGCTGTAATTACCTCTCTTGTGTCCTATCAGAGTTCTTGTAAATTATTCTTTCTCCTGTCTGATTTCTAAGCGCAAGCCCCTCAGAAACTTTTAAAAGCATGCCAGTCAGTCGCTGTTGCCTCGACGCCAGCAGCTATGTTACATGTCCACACTCGGGGACTGCTGAAGCTTAGTGCCTTAAAGACAAACAGAACCCTGTGGCCAATCGAAACTGTGAGGCGTTCGTTGTGTGTATGGGCAGGTATCCCGACTGCACGCTGTGGGCAGGAGGAAGGCGCTCTCAGCCCAGGGCCCTTTCCGAATGCAAAGTCAAGTAGTTGATTATAGGAGATATTGATGTCTCAAGTCACACGGCTGATGTATATCAGCACAAAAAAAAAACAAAAAAAAAACTGGGACACATCTTACAGATCTTAAGCTGGATACTGTACATGTTTTTAGGTCACTGTATTATTGTACATAGTGTATGCTGTAATGCAAGATGATTCAGAGAAGGAAGTCTGGGGCCAAGGCAGTCTGGAGAAGCATGTTTGAGAACAGGGCTTCCCCAAGGAAGACAGAGAACAGTCCTCTACCAAAAGCCCTTGACCCAGGCTGGATGTCTGTGGGAAGACAGCCTCAAACCCCCGACCATCATATGGGAAGTAGAAGGGAGGAAGGTATGGTGCCAGGCAAAATTCCTCTGGGACTGTTTCAGCATCAAACATGCTAACACTACAGTTCTCAGACAGCCATAGCTCCACATATAGGCTTCCAGAGATGTATTCCCAAAGTAGTAACAGGCTCACCCCCAAAAGGGAAAAGCCACAAACCCTTCTTCTTATGCCTTTAGGAGAAGCTTCACCTTTGAATGTAAATCCAAACTTACTGTAAATAGTCAAAGTTCTTGGCTTTCCTGTTTTGGCAGCAAGGTGCACTTTTGGGAATATTTAACCCCAGCAGCTGCCGGACATTACAAAGTCCAGCAGGTATAAACTGACCAAACAGGACTCATTGTAAGCCTCCGTGCCCACAGACATATGTGCCTGGCTGCGGTCACAGCTGTGGGTTAATTTCTTCCTAGTCATAAACCTCACTTGGTTAGGACAGCGAACTCACAGGCTGACATCATCATTCAAAAGCTTACAGAAGCATCAATTTTATCCCACTTACTTCTCTAACACAGTAGTTTTATAGTTGAGTTACGCCCGCCTTGCACCTGCCTCCAAGCAGTGAGCTCTCTGCTTTAATTAGCAATTGTGAAATCCTGAGGGGTCAGTTTATCCAAAGTTACTGGAACGATTATAGCCGACCTCAGTCTCTGTTTCTATATCCATTCCCTTTCAGTTTTAATAAACCTCAGGAAAGACTCTCACTCCAGAGCCCTTGCACAAGAGCCACCGTTGCTTATCCCACCCAGCCTGCTCACTGCCCTGGGGTTAGCAGCCAAAAAATAGAAAGGCAAAGGTCGAAACCAAAACTTCAGGTAGCATCTCTCACACACACACACACACACACACACTCTCACACACACACACGCACACACACACACACAACACACACACACACACACACTCTCTCTCTCTCACTCACACACACACACACACTCTCACACACACACACACACTCACACACACACACACTCTCACACACACACACACACACTCTCACACACACACACACACACACACACACACACACACACACACACACACACACACACACACTCTCTCTCTCTCTCACTCACACACACACACACACACACACTCTCTCTCTCTCTCTCTCTCTCTCTCTCTCTCAGTAATAATTATTTTCTCAGCTACTCTTTAGGACACCATGTTGGGATTTCTAAACCACCCGTCTCTTGTACGACAAGAAAACGTTACCATGACAATGCACTTATTTAACCACTGTAGTTGTTCAATATTTAACCACAGTGGTATGCTTACTTCTTCCGCCCGAAACCATCAGTATCGTTTACTACAGTTGCTTCTCTGAAGGCCCATCATTATTTCCTGACATCCTGAGGGGCTCTTCTAGCCTGTCCAGCACAGGCTAGACACAGTATACTGTCCCGTGTCTATCCCCAGGAACTGGAAAGCAGCTCACACTCGACAAATGTTTGCAACTGTCATCATTCTGATCATGATGCTCCCAGCTAGTGATGAAATCATCCCTCTCAGATCTGTGCCATGACATATCCTATACAGCCATGGGAACCTGACTTGCAGAGGTTCTCACGCCTTCAGAATCAAGAGTGTAATGAGCGTGCCGGCACAGGTCCCACTGACTTATCGAGCCGCCCTCATCGGCGAGTCAGACAAGGAAGGCTTCTCAGGTTCCCGGACACAGGCAGGGAAATTGCACTCCAGGCATAAGCTGGGCCCACAGAGGGTTTCTTTACATTTTTCCTTTTAGTAAGAAGGAAAAGTCGCAAGGCTATTACTATGTGTTAATGAGATCAGCTTTGACATAGGACTTCTGTCTTCACTTTAGCTTCTGCAGCAAAAGTGAGGTCCGTCCAAGCAGGACCCGCTCTGACAGCTCAGTCTCCCATACTCCTCCCCGGCACGGGGCACCTGACATTCTTCCCTAAGATCGGTGCTTCCCTCTCGCTGCCACGCAGACTCTCACGGTGAACCACTTTCAGGATCTGCTGAGCCGCTGTTCTCCCAAACAACTACCTAAGAGCCCTGAACTCTGTAATAAGGTAACTGGAGAAGGGCACTTCGGCTCTTTGTGGGCTCCTTCTTGCTTTGAGAAAAAAGTCTTGCCAAGCAGAAGCACAGGCAGGCCTTGAACTTGAGAACTTGAGACCCTCTGCCTTAGTCTACCCTAAGTGATGGAATTGCTGGTACCACAGTGCCAGACAGAGAAACCAAATAAAACCTGATGGCATCCTCAGAAATGTGAAGCATATAAGTAGAAATAAAGAGCCTGTTCCTGTAGCTAGCTGCTCCACCCCACTGCCCACGACACACACACACACACACACACACACACACACACACACACACACACACAGAGGAAACAGGGGAGGCAGACAAAAATGAGGACTTAGCCATTAACAATTTAGTTATATTTCTGAAGGTATGGTTTACAGTAGGGTGTGTGTGTGTCTAGGTTTAGAGGACATGGCTTTACATGTTTTGTTTTTTTTTTTACAAACTCAGTTTTGTAGCTGAAAACACGTTTCTTAAATAATTCCCACTGAATGTTATTTTTAAGTGTTTAAAATACTAAGTAGGAGAGCTTTCCATTTTCACATATCCTATACAAATCAATGAGCCTGGTCTCAACCTTCGCCCTCTACCCAGAGTCACCCTAGATGTCCAGGGAGGCAGCTTCACTAAGTGTTCAGCCTTGGGTTAGGAAGCACACTATAAGATCTGGGTACACGGGGCACCGGGGCAGGATGGCCTCCTCCCTCTACCTGGGCATGGCTGCTCTGGTCTCTTGAGAAGGTTTATATATCCAGGGAAGGGAAGGGCAAACCTATGAGCTATTCCCAAACACTGATGAGTGGCAAGACATAAAAGCCACTTGGGGACTCGCAAATCATCCTAACAACGCTGCAAACTGAGCTGACCTAAATATAGCATTCACATTTGTGTTGAGCCAACATAAATGCTCCTTACTAGGGCCAAGGGCGTAGTTCACTGGGTAAGAACATTTACCCAGTCATGAAGCTAAGGACCTGAGTATCACCACCACCACCCTAAAAGTACAATACCTGCTGATAAAATGCGCTTTTGTGGTTTTAGGAGCAGTAGAGTGAGTCCTACGTCTTAAATATTTTTAATTTTAAATAGTCGCACACATAATATAGCAGCAGCATAGCTAAACAGGACCTTGGGGCACTCAGCTAAATAACGCCATAGCACATTCACTAAGTGATGTAGGGGGTTGGCTCTGGTTACAGAATCCTATCAGAAACCCCAAACAAATGGACCAAGGGGAAGTCCAGATTCCAGGATACAGAGCCCAGGTTTTGAGACCTGTGACGCTGTGCTCTCTTGGTCCCCAGGAAATTCTTGCAGGTTAGACTTAAGAAAATATCCCAGGATGCTGGCAGCCAAGAGAGCAGACTATTAGGGATGCAAGTGTCATCTGCTTTCTAAAGGCACTAAACTCCTAGTCTGTCTTTGGTGTGACAGTGCAGACTCTGACCCTCTAACCCTGCACCTGACACCAGTCTCTGTCTGCCTTCACAGCTGTAGGTGCCAGATGGAAGGAGCGTTCCTTGTCAGGCCCTCAGCACATGGAGCTGGCTTCAAATAAAGTACTCAGAGCAAGAAAGACGACAGTACTCACCTCCTTCAAAGCTACCACCTCCTGGCCAAAAAGGAGGCAGAAGTGACCACACACTGAGCAGACCAGAGTCCAAACACAAACGATAATGAGTCTCCTAAAGGAACGGAAACCAAAAAAGCCACACTACATCCCACGGCCCCCAGGGAAGCCCTTCAAGTACAAATGCTTCCAGTGTCCTTTTACATGTAATGAGAAGTCACATCTTTTCAATCACATGAAGTACGGTCTCTGTAAAAACTCCATTACTTTAGTGTCAGAGCAAGATCGTGTTCCCAAGTGTCCCAAAGCTAGCCCGCTGGACCCTAAGCAGACCCACCAGCCAGAGCCCACCTCAAAGCCAGCCACTTCCAAGTCTCTCCTAAATGGACTCTCCGGCTTTGATCCAAAGTCTCAACAGGGCTCTGCAAAGGAGGATGCCAAAGAGAACCTAGAAATGCAGGCTCGGGGAGCCCACAAGGGTCCCCAGAAACCAGCCCTACAGAAAGAAATGACACCAGAAGCCATTCTCAGCACCCTCGACGGTGGGGTCAGACACTCAGCATTTGTTCCAGTTGGGGAGCACAGACTTAGGGGGCCAGAAGACACAGAGGCTCCTGCCACCAAAGCCACCTCATTCCATGCCAAGTCTGCATTCCACACTCCTGGCTATCCCTGGAAAGCTGGCTCCCCGTTCCTCCCTCCTGAGTTTCCACATAAAATCCCATCTACAAAGGGGTTTGGGGCCATCTCCCCCTATATGCACCCTGCAATCCCAGAGTACCCCCATCCCTTCTACACAGAGCATGGGCTGGCTGCCATCTACTCACCCTACCTCCTGACCGGGAACACGCCTGAGTGTGAGACCACTCTGCTGTCTGTCTACGGGGCCCAAGACCAAAGACACTTCCTGTCTCATCCTGGGACACCACTCCCCAAGCACTTGAACGCATCTCCGTCAACATATGACCACTACAGGTTTTTCCAGCAATACCACTCTAATCTGCCGATCCCTTATGGATTTTACAGACCAGAGTCTGCATTTCCCTCCTACAGCCTCAGGCTCCCATCTGTCACTGGCATGGCACGAGACCAGAGTTCTCGCTCACTCGAAGATGCAGCCCTGGCTTACCCAGCCTCAAGCCCCTCAGAGTTGAACCTTTCAAACTCCCACAGGAAACACACAGAGTTTGAGAAGGAAAGTCTGGCTCCTGAGGCAAAAGAGCCGTCTAAAGACGGGCAAAGGGATGCAGAAGAGGCCAAAATGAGCCCCCGAGCAGGGAGCGCTGCCACGGGCTCCCCGGGAAGGCCAAGCCCCACCAACTTCACCCAAACAAGCCAAACATTCGAAGGCCTGTGTGACCTCTCCAACAAAGCGGCCTCCTCAGGGACCCTGGAGCCGCTCCAGCAACCTGAGCAGAGCCCCACTGCCTTCAAACCTGTCCAGGGGGGCTCGGAAAGTCCTCGCTCTCAACCTCCAGCCAACAGAACGGAGTCTCCAAAGAGGTAAGGCAGTCTCTTTTTCAGAATCGCCAATGTAGTTTTGTTCAACACAGAGTTCACACTTGTTCAGAATGCTTTACGTGATCATTTTCCTAAGATTTCTCTTCATTTCTTCTAGCCTCCAGGCCATGAACAGTGACCCTCCGACCCAGACAGGGAGCAGTACCTCTTTCGTCACTGAGGCCCCACCCTCCAGCCCAGAGGACCACTCCAGAAGTGCCCCCCTCAATCTCTCCAAGAAGCTGGAGACAAACCCTGCAGCCACCTATGGACCCATTTACGCAAGCAATGCCCAGGCGGACCCTCTGGACTTCTCGGGGCTGCAGGACCTGCCCCTCGATCTGTCCATCAAGGATTCCTGTAACGCCTGGGCTCCAAGGCCTGCTCTCCCTGGCCCACCGCAAGGTGCAGAACCCGCTGCTGCTCTAAAGACTGAGGCAAAAGGTTCTGAGGATAGGACAAGCCATGGGGAGACACAGCCAGGCAAGGCCCGCGGCGGGACAACCCCAGACGCACACGCGGTAGACAGCAGTGACGAACAGAAGCAGACGGCAGCCGTAGCTCTCTGTCAGCTGGCAGCCTACAGCCCGGGGAATGTCCGAGTGGGCGATGAGGAGAACGCAGCCCAGGAACCCGCCTGTCAAGATGTGCCCACCCTCAGCTCGACAGAGAACCAGGAGGCTCAGTGTGACCTCAGACCCAAGGGACAAAAGAGGACGAGTCAAAGGGATGCAGGAAAATCCCAGCAAGGAGCTAAGAAACCAAAGCTGAATGATGCCGTGCCCAGAGTGCTCACTCTACGCAAAAGGACCCGGGTATCCTGAGCCCCGCATGCACTGCGGCTAAAGAGATGCTTTCCATACTATGTCCCAAGCAGCATCTTCGCTTTCTTGCTTTTTGGAGGAGGAGGTACCTACCGTCTTGCCACGTTGCTCTGGCTGGCATTAAACTTGCAATCTCCCTGCCTCGGCCTCCCAGGTGCTGGGCCAACCAGTCTCCCCACAGTTCACCTTCGCTTTTTATCAAGTCAGTTTTTATAAATACAGTTTTTCTTTTCTTCTCAAAAAGGACAAAAGGCTGTAATCTTGTTCAGTTTGTTTGTAAACGTTAAGATAAATATTAAAAGGTGTTTCTACTTCTGGTTGTAAAAAAAAAATCATCTGGGTGGCTTATGCTCTCCAAGACGGATGAATTAAACCGGCATTGCCTGTTTGTGACACATCAGGGAAATATACAGAACTAGCTCAGTGGTGTGAGCAGACTCACAGAAAAGACCTTTCACAAGTACTATTTTTCAGGACTAAGACTTTTACCGTGTTACTGCTTTCCTATTAAATATAGTTATGTGTTTTGATGCCAGAAACATCTTCAGTTTAAGCATCAACTGTTGCACTAAGAGGTGTTGTGATTATTTCTAACTGAACCGTCCACAAACATCTAGAGGCTGATTTTACAAGTAATTCATTTCCATCAGGGAAGTGTATTACTGGTAAAGGTATGATCACCTTATTCTATTTGCTTATGGTGTCAGAGCAAACTTTCTCACTTAGGCTCACGTTCCACTCCCTAAAATGATGTACATGTTAATTTTCCAATAAACCCGTGTGAACTTTGAGAACACATAAAGCGAAGATCAACATAAGCTCTATGGTATTCTTCAGAGTGTTCGGCCTTAGTATTCAGCAAGAAGGAGCTGACAGCTGAGGCAGCAATGAGACTAAGAAAGTGCTTCTGGGGTTGGCAAATCAGTTAGTAGCCATAGAGTCCAGGCATGTAGGGATTCTCACCCGTGGGGCTTTTCAGAGACCATCTAGGAGTCCCAAGTCTCAGAGTGCCTGGGGGACGATCTCAGGAGCCCTGGCAGCTAACGCTGTGTGGGGAGAACTCCACTCCTTGCACTCCCCAGTCGCCCTCCTACTGCTTCTGGATAGAGACAACCTTTCACCCCACATGCTAGAACCAGAGGCAGGTCTTGCGCGCAGGAATTCACGGCTCCTTTTTGAGAAATTCTTTTCCTCAGCCAGCAATTCCCAGCTCCCAGCCAGCCCCAACAGAGGATGCCCAGAGACGCGGACCAATATACTTTCTACCTTCAGATGATGTTAGACATAGAGAAACACTTTGCAACTGGTTAAATGCATATAAAACCTCAAATACCAACATAAAGGAAGGATGCGGGGTTTTCACAACAGTTATGGAATACACAAGGCCAGTGCTGCAGACCATTTCTAACGGAGCAGCAGGTTTCCCACTCATAGAAGCAGGAAAAACCTCTGTCAAACCTGGTGAGACAGGAGGAGCCCTTTCCATCCAAGGGGCTAGGAAAGGCCTTTAGGTCCATCAGAACCATCACATATATTAAATCAAACTTACTCTCTTATAATAAAAAACCCATCAAATACAATTATCTTACTCTCCAGCCTGACTCTTTTTTTATACACCAATATGTTTGGCAAACAACAAAAGCATGACCCCTCCTGCTCCCCAACAAGTAAAGGCCTGAAGGGGGGGAGTAATGAACCGAACACTCTGGCCCGTGCGCATGACCCAAAGGCTGGCACTTACGACGTCCTCCTGGCATGCTTAACCCACCTAAGAACTCAGCCCTCCACTCAGGCCCCGAGGCGCTGAAGAAGTATGATGGATGGACAGCTCACCCACTGCCTCTGTCACCTTAAATGACAAACAAGAAGAACCCAGCCAGCTGCCACCCATGCCTGGGTGAACATGAGAAGCTACCAAAAAGGAGGTATTTCCGCATGCAGAAAATTGGTCTGTACATTGGTACCACGGGCCTTAGGTCAGAGAGACCAGGGAAAAATACCATCCTCCACGGACAGTTGCTCCAAAGGTAACTTTCAACAGCATACTCACATTCACATTACAGATAAAACAAAACGAAACAAAAAGCAAGCTGTCAGGATGAGTTCGACAGAACCACCACATGGTTACCTAGTAGTAATCTTAGTGCCGGACACACTACATAGACCTAAAGCAAAGACACTCTCGCCTCCTCTCTGCGGCAGCCAGCAAATGGGACCATGGAGAGGGTGCGCACACTGCGGCACCGCTTGCAAAGGCAGGACAGTGTTACACGAGCTACACTATGATGGCTCTTGAGATGGCTACACAAGTGGCAAGATACCGCACACACTTTGAAGACCCAAGGACGGAAAAAACGTAGGACTAGGAAGCAGACTGGAGTCAAGCGGTGTGGGAAACAGGCTATTTGGAACAACAGATGATTTAGACCCGGATGTATGAGATGGTTGCCCAACAGCATGAATGGAGTTAATGCCATTGCGCAGAATGCCTAGAAATGGCAACAACAAATTTCTGTTTTATATATTTTTAACATGAGGGTTGAGGGTTGGTTTTTTTTTTTTTAATGAAAATGTAATATACCAAAATCCAATGGATTAGATTTTTATATGAGCAAACTGTAAGGTAGGTAAACTGTACCTCAAATTACATCTTAAAACAAAAATCAAAAAACCTTTCTAAACAACCCAACAGTGATCAGTTGTGATTTGTCCTCTTTTCCCACCTTTTACAGGGCAGGAAAGAACAAACAGATACAAAACACAGACACTCCCGTGAAGAAAGAAAGTACAGGTGGACAGTTCACCCAGCAGCAAAGTCAAAGATACCACAATGTAGTCTCCATTTTCTTAAAAACTTGGGTGTCTGGCAGCTCAAAATGGCACAAACGCTAAAACTAAATAGTGCAGCTCTGGGCATTGGTCAACATGGCCCCGCCCACCTTTTCTAGGCATTGGTCAACATGGCCCCGCCCACCTTTTCTAGGCATTAGTCAACATGGCCCTCGTTGCCCAGGAACCTGTTCACCTGGTACATGAGGTACCAGACATCCCACATGGGTACCATCAGAGCCAGTGGAGATCTCCAGCCTTCCTGTTTCCTCTCCCCATCTCTCTCACAAGCACGCTCCTAACAAAATTGTTGTATATTTAATTCTATATGGCATTTGTCACTTAAGAGGACCCAAACAGATACCACAACACCATCCGAATGTTCCTGTTGAATGATGTCATGCAGTGAGGCAAACAGGAGTTCTGGGTTGAAGTGCTACGCTGGCCAAAACTGATAGGATCGACGTTTGCAGAACTCTGGATACTAATCAAACATTTATGACAACCAGAGGAATGCTGGAGGAAGGAAGCCACTTAGTTTCAGCACTCACAGATACTCTATCATATCATGTCTGATGCTGAGATACCGGACAGATTGTAGTCACTGGGACAGAGGACACAATGGGCCTCAGTACTTCCTAAGGGCAACTGCCTGGTTGTGTGGAGGGGGATTTCTTCTGGAGGCACCTATTAAAATATTCAAAATATTCTATTTTCAACAAAAACAAAAATTGTAAGGCAGGAAAACAACAGGAAAGTATAATGCAAACACAGGAGAAAAGACAACTCTGAAGCAGCCCAGACATTTGGACTTACCAAAGACTTTTTAAATGCTCAAAGGAAACCTAAGACCGTATCTGAACAAACTCAAAATGTCAATAAAGAGACAGAAGCTCTAAAACTGAAAAGTCAACAGTTGAAATGCAGGTACTCTAGAGGGGTGTGATGACTGTCAACTTGACAGGGTTCATAATTACTCAGGAGACAAGTCTCTGGGTGTGTCTATGAGGGAGTTAACTAAGGTAGGAACCCATCCTAAATGTGGGAGGCACGGTTCCCTGAACAAGAGTCCCAGACTACATTAAACGGGAAAGGTGAGCTAAACACCAACATCTTTCTCTGCTTCCTAACTGCGGATGCAAACAGGGCTGCAACGCCCGGCTGCTTGCACTCCTGCTGGCACGCCTTCCCCGGTGCATGTGCTCAAACAAACCCTTCCTCCTTTTAACTACGTTTGCCAGGTATCTGGTCACGGTTCTAAGGAAAGAAACTAATACAGGGGCTTACAGTCAGATCTGCGCAAGTAGGAGGCAAAATCACTGAACAGAGAAACTGAAATCACCCAGTATGAGGAGCAGGGACAAAAAATAATAAAGGACTAGAACCTAAGAGACCAGAGGCACAGAATGGAGCCCAGCTCCATACCTAAACCTCAGACCCCAGAGTGAGACAGGAAGAGTGTGGCAGGTTGGGTATTTAAGGACCTGAAGGCCGAACACATCACAAGTCTGGAAGGAAGACAAGCATCTACACACCCAAGAAGCTCCTAACACACAAGGCACAAAATCCTCCATCGAGCAAAAACAGCAAAAAAGAAGATAAAAGGTTTTACAAGCATCCAAAGAGATAAAAATGTTTAGTTTCAAAACATAAAACTGGGGGGGGGGGAAATCAACCACAAAATTAGGAACGCAGGTCTCTATTCAGAATATTAACACCAATCAAATATAACCACAGAGAAAGCATGGCCAAAACCCTGGACAAGTCTTCCCAGGCGTATCATGATGCCCTACGGAATACTGCGCAGTCCTGTCCCCAGAGAAACAAAAGGACTAAAAACCAGGGCCAATAAAGCATCTGAGTCCCCTGAAACGAAGGCTAAGTAGTCCTTTGATAACGGCCCAAGTCCTGAGCTACCAAGCAAAGATCAAAATACAAACTGAGGCACAATATGTGGGGAAATACATATGGAAATGCTCCCACGTGTGTACATGAGATAACCCAGCACAACTCCTTCAAAGATGGCCAAGCTGCCCCTTCCTGAGACTCAGCCCAATAACCTGGTCTGCTGTGTGTATGGCTGTGGTAAAGCCAATCTGACTTCCCCAAAATCACTACCTCCCCAACTTCAGCATGCACCCAGGAGGCTTCCCATGTCCTCCGGGACGAAAACGAAGGTTGTGGCTACCAACATGCTCATCTGTCTACACTTTATCCTCTCCTAGACTGCATTTATCCAGGTTCCTTACCACAGATGTGTGCTCTGCCTTTTATTTCTTTTCTTAAGAGACAGGGTCTCTGAAAAAGCTTGAGGCTGACCTCAAACTCACTGTAACCAAGAACGGCCTTGAACCCCTGATTCTCTGGCCTCTAATTTCCAAAGGTTGGGATTGTAGTGTTTTTGTCTTCTGACAATTTAGCAAAAACTGCTACACAGTGGCTATGAAAAGAAGCAAGCGTTCAGCTGTGTACCCTCAGCTACGACCTGAAGCAAGCAAGACACACTCAGAGGAACCGAGTGAGGTCTAAAGTCAAAACATGAAACCATCCTCAGGATGCTCAGGGTTAGTGTTCCCATCTTCTCACAGACGCCAGAGCACGTGGCACCCCTGTCATGATGCTTCCCCCGGCAGGACACAGCACAGAGAGACGCTTCAATGAGGTGCAGTCCACACGGAGCCAGAGCGGGGCAGGACAGCTCCCAAAAGAAAGGCCATGGACTAACTGAATCCGCACCATGTTTACAGGGTTAAACGGCAGCTTGACACTTCTCACCTATGACACCGATAGCCCCCGTGTCCTCGCTGCGGCTGGTGGATCAGGGATGCCTGAGGTTCTGAAATGTGGCCCAGCCATACTTCGTTCCTGCTAATCCCACAGAAGGAACCAGAGAAGCAGCACGGTACAGGCTCTACGTTCAGCCAAGTTGTAGAACCTCATTAACAAGGTCTCCACAGCTGAGCTGTCTGCAAAGACCGGCTGACCTCAGGAAAGGGCTAAACCAACACAGGGGCCTGACCGTTCTAGGAAACCCTCAAGTTCCCCAAAGGCTGACAAAACAGCATGACTCTGCCACACCTGCTGCAATTCCTGACAAAGGAGGCCTGTGTGTGGGACTCTTTTCCTCCTACTAGGTTGCCACATCCAGTCATGATATGAGGGTTTGGGCCCAGTCTTATTATATCATATTATGCTATTTTCGGAGGATATCCCTGGGAGGCCTGTTCGTTCGTTCGTTCTTTCTTTCTTTCTTCCTTCCTTTCTTCCTTTCTTTTTCTTTAAGGGAAACAGAGGAGGAGTTGACCTGGGGGAGAGTGGCTGGGAAGAGTGGAGGGAGGGAAAACTGCGGATGTAACATAGGAGAGAAGAAGAAAAGGTTTTTAAAGAGAGAGCCTGGCCTGTTTCTTGAACTGATCCATCATTTCCATCCCCAGATCTACATTCAAGACAAATGGTAACACATATCTGCGCAGACACTCATAAACAAATGTCCACGGCAGCGTCACCGGTTACTCCACGTGCTAAGACTAAGCAGGAAGCGGTGCCCCTCCCATACGGTGGAAACCCCATCAGCAGCAAAGGAAGGGAGCGCTACACCACGATCCTCAGAAAAATCACACAAAGGTCAGACGCAGAAGAACAAACGCCAATCTGTTTACACGAAATGTCTGAAAAGGCGAAAACAGAGCAGCAGCCAGAGGGCCAGAGAGAGAGCCCAGGGCTGGGAGCAGGGTAGGCGTGGCTGCTCTGTGGTGCAGAACCTTTGCCTGAGGCAAAGAAGATGTTCTGAAGTTAAATTACATGATGTTGCACAACTCCAAATATGTCAGAGACCACTATACTCTGTAAGTGGGTAGACCATACGGTATGTAAAGTATTGCAATAAAACTCTTTTAAAAGCAGAAAGGCTAAATACAATGCTGTTCTAGAAGTCCCTTGTGTTCCAGTGCACAGTCCTGACACTGCAGTTGGGCATTAGTGAGATGCAACCAGCGGTTCTCAACCTGTGGGCTGTGACTCCTTTGGGGGTTGAACAATCCTTTCACAGGGGTTGCATATCAGACATCCTGCATATCAGATACTTACATTATAACAGTAGCAAAGTCGTAGTTTTGCAGTAGCAACGAAATTATTTTATGGCTGGGGGTTACCACTACATGAGGAATTATATTAAAGTTAGGTGGCCTTAGGAAGGTTGAGAACCACTGCCCTAGACAAAAGCCATACCCTGCACAATCTCTGTGCATTCTCTCCTTTACATTCCTTCTCCTCCACTCACAAGGCACCTTCAACTGCTAACAAGGACGGTCCCACCAACCAGATGGTGGCACATGGTCACAGCCTTTCTGTTCTCTGACTCTACCTCACCAGGACCTAACAGCTAGCCTGGGTTCATGCTCTTTCTGCATCTGCCCTGCACGGCGCCCCTATCTTAAAGCTCAGCCCCACTGCTGCCACAGTTACATCAGCCAGCAAGACAGGACAGCTTCAGGCACCCCTCAAGAGCGAAAGGCGGTTCTAGAGACAAGAAAGTCAAATATTACCAGGGTCCGTGACCCTCCAAACCCAGCACACAGGGTTTATACAGCATGAGCTACAATAGGTTAAGGAGGTAATTGGTACATTCTAAAGGCTCGCATGAGAAAGAAGTCTGAGAAATATGCATATGTCATGCCCTTCCACAGAAGCACTAGTGTCCATGGTTAACCATACTGCGGACCCCCCTGAGGATGCAGATCCACGCGGCGCGGTTACTTACCCTCTGAGAGTCTCGATGGCAGCAACAGGCCTCGTCTACCCAGCTCTGCCAGTGCCAGACACCCACCATGCCATGCCTTATCCGTCTCCTGAAAACTGAAACCAGAGTTCTAAAGTCATCTCCAAGTTTAAAGCCCACAATTTTGCAAGAAACACAAGTTGGTCCATATTCTGGGTCCCTAAGCCTTGTTAGAACTACATTACGTATTGGCTAGACAAATAAGACACTCTAACCTAACATGAACATAACTGCCACATCAATACTACTCTTTACAACACCTAACAATGATGAAAAGACGTGAGTCAATGCAAGACCAGTCCAGAGGATATGTTCTTCTAGCTGGGCTGCCTTGTCTGGCCTCAGTGGAGAGGATGCACCTAGCCCCGTAGAAACTGAAAGTGCCAGAGTGTGTGTGTGTATGTGTCGGGGGTGGGGTGGGGTGGGAAACCCAAGGTAGGCCCCCCCACCCGCTCAGAGAAGGGGAGAGGGGATGGAGAAGGATTATAGGAGAGTGTGTGTGACTGGGAGAGGAACAGTGAGTGAAGTGTAAAGTGAATAAGTAAAAAAAAAAAAAAAGCTCTGAGACATTCAACCATCTACAACATGAGACCAAGTCACCTGCCTGAGATGGTGTCCTGCCACCATGACCACAATGCTTCAGCCTCAGCCTACTCTCCTCAGACAGCAGAGAGTCAACAGAGATTCTACCCGACTCAGAGGACATTAGTGGAAAAGAAAGAGGTGGACGCCTTTCAGGGGCGCCCTCTGTTACGTGAGTGCTCACATGCAAGATTACAGACCGATAAAATAAGATGGCCACTGTGTTGTGTGCTCCTAATGCCCTGGGAAGAAAAGACAGGAAGCAAAACCGATAAAATAAGATGGCCACTCTGTCGTGTGCTCCTAATGCCCTGGGAAGAAAAGACAGGAAGCAAAACCGATAAAATAAGATGGCCACTCTGTTGCATGCCCCTAACGCCCTGGGAAGAAAAGACAGGAAGGGAAGAAGCTTAAAACTAGACTGCTAAGATCCCATCGAAAGAAAGAGGAAAGGAAGGAGGGAAGGAAGAAGGGAAGGGGTGAGAAAGGGAGGGAGGGAGGGAGAGAGAGGGAGAGGGAGAGAGAGAGGGAGAAAGAGAGAGAGAGAGAATTCAAATATCTTTTTCAAAGGCATAGAGGTGTCAGGTTTAGCTATGTTCCCAAGCTGATTGTAAACTTGAAGGCTCAAGCAATCCTCCTGCCTCACTCAGCCTGCCAAGTAACCAGGACTACAAGAACTCAATTTTGCACTCACTAAATTGGGTGTCACAGGTAACATTTTATATTTAATTCAATGTGCCTGTATACTCAGAAGTTCTCTTCAGGGTGTGGCCTATGGTTATTACAATGTGAGCGACTGTTCTCAGACTGGTCAGGGCTGCTCTGAGGTTTCTGTATTTTGTTGCCAACATAAACGTGGAAATGCACATCACAAAAAAGCAAATCAAACTATACAGGCTTTTACCTTTACTGGCTGAATTCATTTGACAGTAAAGAAATGTGTAGGAAAACCATCACTAAACTTTACGGCCAACAGCCACTTTGCACACAAACTACTGAGAGAGGACGAAGTCACGAACGTATTGAAGATGGACAGCGCGGGCCTTCATGTCAGATACAGCTCTCCTCCCACTCCCCACAACTGATATGACTCATTCAGAATTACAATGCTTTAAAGTGCCAGATGTCTTACCAGGTGTCCGCTCAGAGCTATGTGATCATCTCAAATCTTAGAGAGTTGGTTTTATTAGTTGAGACAGAGTCTCCTGTAGCCCAGACTGGCCTCAAGTTCACTATGCTCACTATGTAGTTGAGGCTGGCCTTGAACCTTGATCCTCCTACCTATACCGCTAAAGTGCTGGTATCTGGTTCCATTTCCAAATATTCATCTGTCTTTCCATTTCTAAATCTTTATGTCCCTCAGGATTTCAAATGGAGAGAGAGGCTGGAGAGATGGCTCAGTGGTTAAGAGCACTGACTGCTCCTCCGAAAGGTCCTGAGCTCAATTCCCAGCAACCATCTGTAATGAGACCTGATGCCCTCTTCTGGAGTGTCTGAAGACAGCAACAGTGTACTCATATAAATAATAATAATAATATTTTTTTAAAAAGACAATCGAATGGAGAGAGATGCTTCCACACACCTTTCATGAGGATTCATCATCACAGTGAACTTGATACAGTATCAACACAATGATGACTCAAATGTATCATTTCTAAACCCCGGGAGTATCACTGCGGCTTCAGGCAGGGAGGCCTGGAAAGCTGCTGCCACTACTGAAGACTCACATCTGAGAAAGCCCAGCCTTAGATACACAGGGGCATAACAGGAAACTGTGGCCAAGTGCTAAGGGCAAGCCATTCTCTCAAATCTACGCCTAGGCCCCCCAAGCCAGGGGGTCCAGAGAGAGAAAGCACAGAATGCTGAGATGAACTGATGAATGGGAAGAGGTGGGGAGACGCGGGCCTCCGCACCGGTCCGTCAGCCTGCCTGCTCCACGTTGGACTAAAAAACAGTAACACCTTTTCCTCTCTCCAGAAAATGGGATATATTTTTGTATCTGCCATCTATTAAAACAACAGACCCATAAGAAGGTTAAATGAGCTAGGGTCCAACCTACAGTACAAGCCAAGTCTTAAACCAAGAGTACAAGCTAAGAGAAAAAAAAAACACAGTCTGGAGAAGCTGTATACACTAGAACCCTGTAGCACTTCAAAGAGAATGGATTCAGGATGCCAGAGAAACTGGAAGTAAGAAAATGTGTAAAAAAGTTGGGGGAGGAGGGGGAACCTGGATAAAAAGTTCTAAGTGACCAGGGGGAATGTGCAGAAACACCCTATGGGGAATGGAAAAACACTGCTGGAAACTCAGGGAAGGCTTGAAAATGACGGCAACCCAGCCCTTCCTAAATCTGCCAGCACGAAGCCCAGGGAGAGCATCACCAGCCCATCCAGCCCATGACTTCCAGGGGGAGCTCCAGGGACAAGGTCCGAAACAATCTACAGAACCTTGAGAAAAGAAGCTATACACGATGTCTTCTCTTCACACTCCACAAAGTAGTCTCAATAAGAAGGTTTTCTGCTACATACTGCCACCATTTGAAAACAGTCTCTGATACACTGTCTCCTCTAAACTGTAAACTGTCACTAAGCGACCAGAGGCAAAAAGTACTTTGGGGTGTTGGGGGGCCATCTCTAAAGACACAAGGACAAGTGCTGGAGGGCTCAGAGTGCTGATAACAGACATCCCGACAGCCAGTCACAGCCACACAGAACAGCAGGCCCAAAACGGTACAGCCAACAAACGGCCACGTAAACTGACTGTAGGATAAGGCGTATGTTCTCCTCAACCCTCGACTTCCAAAGCCAAGAAACCATTGCACCCATAAGGGCAATCACTGAGACGGAAACAAAGCCGATGTTCCCGTCTCTGAGTCCACAATACCAGTCTATGGCCCCAGGATGGCCCCATATGCCATCATACACATGCCATTTGCCCCATACACTCACAATGTCCAGAAACTTCAGTTCATTACAATGCAACTCCAGGCCTCAGAACTCAAGAGTCTCAGTAGCCACTGGGGCTAGCAGCAATGTGAGGCACGTATCCAGAAAATTCCCTTATTTTAAGAAGCTCTGCCCATTCACAGGACGGGTCCAAAGTCTTCACCCGAGGATGAAAGCCTACATCTGCACAGGTTCAGCACTGTCTAAAGGTTCTAGATAGGTAATGATGTTGAAACAAGGTACCAGATAAAGATAACTGCAATTGTCAAGTTTAACTTAACAAGGAAAAATTAGGCTTTGGGGCTCTAATAAATATCTCAATTTACAGAATATATAGTAATACAAACAAAAAGCCTCAGGTTTGCCTCCGAGAGTGATACCCACCTGAAACAGTCCAACACAGACCCCACCACATCATCTGCCAGCTCTCTGGGAAGCCTTCCGGCCATCCTACCAATTCTGAAAGAGAGAAGCAGGAGCCCATCAGCTGTACGTGACCACCTTGAGGAAGGTTCCCACTAACCCGAGAAGGGCAAGCCTCCAATACTCCCCAGCAGCGGTGCCCAGGTCGGGGCAGGTGATTCCCTGGGCGTGTGAACAGGGTACGTGGTCACCTTTCCACACAGTAACATGGGCACTGAGCCCATCAGTGATAAGAGCCCCCGAGTACTTCTAGACCGATGCTGCAAGCTCCAACCTGGGCCCCTCGCCTACCCAGGCTGTCCCACTTCCACAAGGATAGCCCAGGCCCTGCACAGAGGGAAGTCAGAGGCCTGACGTCAGGCCCGAGAGAAGGCTCCTCCAGCCTGTCTCTCCCTCCCAGCAGGACAGACTTCGTTGGCATGAATACATATCCCCGCGGCAGCCCGCTTCAGCTTGTGGAGAGCTTTACATTGCTGATGCCAGAGAAACCTGAGTAAGACACTGCACTGCCGCACTTTACAGCTACCACAGAGTCTCTTCAACAACCTGAACGTCTAATTTGTATTAATCAACTATTGCCAATATCGGCTTCACACCACTTTAAGAAGTCTAAATTTTATCCTCAGTAATTTTTTTTTTTAATTTCTGGTTTTTCTGAGGCAGGATCTCACCATGTAGCTCTGCTGGCCTGGAACTTCCTAGGTAGATCCAGCTGGTCTTGAACTCACAGTAATCTGTCTGCCTCTGCCTTCCAAGTGCTGGGATTAAAGGCATGTACACAGCCAATAATTATCTTTAAATGTACAGTATATAAAACAATAGTTCTATCATTTGAAAATCTACAACGTATTTACAACTCTCAAATGCCACGTAAAGTTTTTTCAGGACTGGAGACTTTCCTAAGGAGTCAGCACTGACTGAGACACATCTGCCACTCGGCTCTGACGCTCAGCACCCCGGGCGTCATACGTACCCTTTCGCTGCAGACCACCGCACCACAGTGTCCTTGTCCTTCAACCCGACCAGTAGCTGCTCTGCAAGAATCAGGACACAAAGAACCATCAGCCTACACAAAATCTTAATCCTCCTGTTTACGCCTGAACTATCCCGCCAATCCTGCTCTTCACTCTGCAGGAATACACTCGGAATTATGGATTCTATGGATTCCAAAGAATGCACTGTGCTGAGAAATCTTCATTTTAGCCAGCCATAGGTTACACATGCCCCTAACCTCAGTGTCTGAGAAGCTGAGATAGGAGGACTTCCTCAAAGGCACTTTAGAAATCCCAGCACTTAGGAGGCAAAGGCAAAGGGTTTCAATTGAGTTCAAGGTCAGCCTGATCTACACAGAGCTCCAGGCCAGCCTGATCTACACAGAGCTCCAGGCCAGCCTGATCTACACAGAGCTCCAGGCCAGCCTGATCTACACAGAGCTCCAGGCCAGCCTGGTCTACACAGAGCTCCAAGCCAGCCTGATCTACACAGA
Organism: Tokudaia tokunoshimensis; assembly: GCA_036184795.1. Lineage (NCBI taxonomy): Eukaryota > Metazoa > Chordata > Mammalia > Rodentia > Muridae > Tokudaia > Tokudaia tokunoshimensis. The sequence goes on from BTHU01000010.1 coordinate 614,040, forward strand.
GCTCCAGGCCAGCCTGGTCTACATAGAGCTCCAGGTCAGCCAGAGCTATACAGTGAGACCCTTTCTAGAAGAAATAAAGTCTTTATTGCATTGTTTTTCACATTAGTGGAGGGATGGGCATGATGCAGTCATGCCACAGCATGAATGTGGAGACTACAGGACAGCTTCGAGGAACTGGCTCTCTCCCTCTACCACACAAAGCCCAGGAATCAAACATGTTGTCGAGTTTGGTCCCTTTACCCTCTGAGCCATCTTGCAGGCCCAAGAGGATAAATGTCATCCTATGTGTATGAGCTTATTGGCTGCATGTCTGTATGTGTACCATGTGCATGACTGGTACCTGCACAAGTCAAAGGAGGGGTCAGCCCCTGGAACCTGAGTCACAGATGACTGGGAACCATCTTACAGGTCCTGGGAACCAGACCAGCCAGTGTTCTAAATAACTGAGCTATCTCTTCAATACTGGACCTTAAACTTAATTACAATGACTGTGTTCAATCACAGAAAAAGGGCATTTCTGCCACTTTCTAACAAGTGGAGTCAACCCAATAGGACCGTCAGCAGGGAGCAGACGCCTCCCCAGGTGAAGGCCTCCGTACCCCATGGGAGGGGAGTTCAAACGAACGAACATCTGAGAAGGTCTTCACGGAGAAGAGTGAGATTTAGGGGGACCGGCACGGAGGCAGGCAGAAGGTTACCCCAGGTCATGCACCCCTGCAAGCCCAGTCCGGTCAGACCCCAGAAGAACGGACATGGATAAACAGCTAAAGGGCCGGGCGGGAAGAAGGCAGCAGCAGACCCGAGTGTAAAGCAACAGGCCGAAGGCAAGTAGGCGACAAGAGAAAAGGAGCCGAGGGCTCAGCCTGGGCCCACAGACACAAGGAGGCTTAGAGCCTCGGGATGGTGCTGCACCACAGCACAGCAGCCAAGGAAGGGAGCCCCAGGGAGCATTGGGGTGGGAGAAAAGACCACGTGCATGGTGAGTGCTGGGCACATAAGCAGCGGAACTGGTCACGGAGATGGTGTAGACAGCGGGTACAGACGAGTCTGCGGGATTGAACACGGCGAGAGAGATGGCCAGCTGGCTCTGTGCCTCCCAGCCAGCATCCTCACAGGAAGTGAGCATCCTCATAGGAAGTGAGCATCCTCACAGGAAGTGAGCATCCTCACAGAAGTGAGCATCCTCCAGGAAGTGAGCATCCTCACAGAAGTGAGCATCCTCCAGGAAGTGAGCATCCTCCAGGAAGTGAGCATCTTCCAGGAAGTGAGCATCCTCACAGGAAGTGAGCATCCTCCAGGAAGTGAGCATCCTCACAGGAAGTGAGCATCCTCCAGGAAGTGAGCATCCTCACAGGAAGTGAGCATCCTCACAGGCTGAGGATCACAGTGCATCCAGCATGAGGCAGGAAAGCAAGAAGCGCGAGTGAACCTGAGGATGGGCACAGGAAGGGGCTGCCTGGGAACAGACGCTGGGTCAAGACTGACTCCATACTGGGTCCGATCAGTGTGGAGACCTAAAGCAGTTTGAGATGACACCTAAGGAAAGCGTGCTTGGACAAGACAAGAACATGGAGGCTAGAAACATGAGTCCCACATTCCAAGTCCATGTCCCTGGGGACACCTGGGGAGAGCAACTTAAGGTCGGGTTGCCGAAAGGCAATGGGGAGGGGCAAAGAGACAGTGGAGAGTTGGCACTGCTGGAGCAGGTGTCCATGAGGTCAGTCAGCAACCATGTGCTAGGTGAGGTATCGGAAGGTAGCCAGGAGAGGAGAACAGGGAGGGAAACAGAGAAAGCCCAGGCTGCACTGCAGAGGGAGGCATGCACGGATCTGCTGTAGCTCCACCTACCTATCACAGTTTCCACCCCCTCTGGGACATCATAGTCTTCATCGCCATCAGAAGTCAAGCTATCAGGCAGCAGCTTCTGGTCGCTCTTCCCCGGGGCACAGAGCTGCAGGTTGGCAGCCAGAGACCGACAGCCACGCTGATACCTGTGCAGAACAAAACCGTCTCAAGTTGGTAGGTTCGACCTGGCCCTGAAAATAAACTTTGTGGTAACTGGGTATCATCAACTTAGCATCCCTCAGAATAATCACACGTGATGCCTGCAGAAATCTCAATCCATAAAAACCTCAAAGAAAGCCAACCTAGGCCGGATAGAAGCATTCCCTAATTCTGAAGAGCCTTCCGCAAAGCTTAGCGCCTGGGTATGGATACACATCAAGGACAGCAGGGCCTCACTCTTGTTCACAAGCAAGTGGCTGCCTTCTCTACCGGCTTCCTGGCCTCAGCCCGGACCACAGGAGCCATTTTTTACCTGTGGGCCAACTGCAGCTCTGAATAGATCTCCCACTTGCCTGGGAACAAGAAAAGAATAGCCAATGAAAATGTGGCTCATGGTCGCCCCTGCGCCACCACTTTGACCCAAGTCTTGACCACTAGCCTTGACCAAGCAACTCCCTCCTCGGAGTCAGCATGCCGGAGTAACCAAAGCTTACTTCCAAAAGAGGCAGGTAGCTTCTGTCTGGCTCTCTCGCCTGTGGCGAGCCCATGTGGACCAAGACAGGGTGCTTCCCTCCCCAGCAGAAAACCATGTGTGCTCCCTTCACCCCTGCTCCACAGGCACTGCCAAGACTACAGCACAAACACAGCACACAAGTGCGAGCAGCCACACCTGAAGTGCTACACAGGTCACTAGAGAGGCACAGGCTACTAAGAAGGAACACAAAACTCACACACAGTCTCCCTCACACCCTGAGTAACCCTCACAATGAGAAAACACAGGACAGGACCCAGGAGGATCCGGGGGACCTGCCGGGAGAACTCAGAGCTCAGGGGAGGTCAGGGCCACTGGCAAGTGGGACCAGCAGAAGACCAAAAGCTCCAGACCGCACTAAAGATCCACACGAGAAGCAAAGTGTGTGCTACAGAAGACGGTTGTACCCCAGAGAGAGAACTGTTGTCCAATCAGCCGATAGCCTGGACAAAAGAGAAGGCTGCCTCTCCCACCTGCCAGCCTCTGACCAGAACGGTCCCTGAGTCTCTAGACAGCCTTTCACCCTCCAGGTCTTGGGTCTCACCCGCTTCCTTCCACACTGTCCACATCCTATTGTTCTGCTTCCTTGGAAAATTTCCACGATGTTTTGAGAACAGATCACTAGAATGCAGCCTACAGAACAACCTAGACTGATGTGTGCATGTGAGATATATTTCAGTAAGACAGCTCTAAATCATAGCACACTTCTTTGGAGTTCACTACACACTGGAAAACGTTTTAACTAAACTTAAATAATTCTTCCCAAGTCACACACATTACTAATTGAGCGCAGCTCAGTCGTACAACACTTGCTTTAAGTCCTGGGTTTAAGCTCCGGGACCAGGAGAATAACATTACCAGCAATAACAGCAGCAGCAGCAGCAGTGGCCCCTTCTCGGCATGACGGCACGTGCCTAGAATCTCAGCACTTAAGACAGAGGCATGAGGAGTGTAAATTCAAGGTTACCCTGGGCTACACAGCAAGGCTCTGTCTCTAAAGGAAAAGATCAAGCTGTTCAGTGAGGATATTAGAAGAGCCTGTGTCCACCAGCAAGAAAAGACACTTCTGTTTCTGGGTGAGCCATGTCCCCTCAGAGAGCACAGTGCAGAGCAGCCCTCTAGGGGAAGGCAGAGCACGCTTCTCCATCTCCACTCCCTCCCCAGCTACTCCAACTGAAGATACTGCATCAGAAAGTAGCCAAGAGGAAAACCACTCCCCTCAAAACCAGGGACACTCAGACACCAAGGGAAAAATGAGAGCAGAAGACAATGTTGGCTGTTCAGTTCACACAGCCCTCCCCCGTGCCTAACTTACCTCCACGCGGCCACCTTCGGCTTCAGGAAAGTCAGCCCCAGCCTCTGGACAAGCTTCACACCAAACTTCCGCAGCAAGGTGTGATTGCTTTCAGGGAGTCTGCATCCGTCAAGGCACTGGAGCACAGTGTTGGCTGCGGATGAGAACATGGGTCTTGGCGTGGCAGGAGGTGGTATGCATCCCTCAAACACACTGATCCCACAGGCCCGAGGGTAGGTGGGAGATAACCCACACTGAATCCCTGAGCCCTGGCCACAAGACCCCTTTTCTCCCCAGGGTATCTGCCAAGAACAGCTAGTGTGAAGTCTACTTATTGTCTTCACCATGCAGCAAAAAGTAGAAAAGGCCCAGAGCACAGGGGAAGCCATCTTGCTGCAAGCCTGATGCGAGGCCTGAGAGACACAGGGACAAGTACAGACAAAAGAGGTCATGTAAGTGAACCAGGGCTTCTGGGGCGTGCTTTACTCATGGACTGCTCACTCGGCACTATGCTGGAACAGAGGCAACGCTGGGGCAGGAGACTGAGCCCAAGGGAGCATAATGACATCTCTTGCACGAGACCCTGGGCTACAAAGGCCATTCAGGGGACTAAAGTGGGGCAGAAGAATATGATAATGACAGTCTGGAGACAAAACAAACGCATGGGATAGGAGCATATGGCTAGGTCGGGCTAATTAAGTTAGATGAGCTAGCTGGGTGACAGCTTAAGCTAGGCCTATTTTCTTATTCGTTATTCTTCCTCTGGCAGGTCCAAGAAATCCTGCTATAAAGAGGAAATGAAGTAATGGGAAGGGGATATAAAGTGATGGAGGAGGAGGAAGGAGAGGCAGTGGGTGGAAGGTGAGGCAGTGGGGAGGGAGGAGAGGCGATGGGGAGGAAGGAGAGGCGGTGGGGAGGAAGGTGAGGCGGTGGGGAGGAAGGAGAGGCGGTGGGGAGGAAGGAGAGGCGGTGGGGAGGAAGGAGAGGCGGTGGGGAGGAAGGAGAGGCGATGGGGAGGAAGGAGAGGCGGTGGGGAGGAAGGAGAGGTGGTGGGGAGGAAGGAGAGGCGGTGGGGAGGAAGGAGAGGTGGTAGGCAGGAAGGTGAGGCAGTTGGGGAGGAAGGAGAGGCGGTGGGGAGGAAGGAGAGGCGGTGGAGAGGAAGGAGAGGCGGTGGGGAGGAAGGAGAGGCGGTGGGGAGGAAGGAGAGGCGGTGGGGAGGAAGGAGAGGCGGTGGGGAGGAAGGAGAGGCGGTGGGGAGGAAGGAGAGGCGGTGGGGAGGAAGGAGAGGCGGTGGGGAGGAAGGTGAGGTGGTGGGGAGGAAGGTGAGGCGGTGGAGAGGAAGGAGAGGCGGTGGGGAGGAAGGAGAGGCAGTGGGGGAGGAAGGAGAGGCGGTGGGGAGGAAGGAGAGGCGGTGGGGAGGGAGGAGAGGCGGTGGGGAGGAAGGAGAGGCGGTGGGGAGGAAGGAGAAGCAGTGGGGAGGAAGGAGAGGCAGTGGGGAGGAAGGAGAGGCGGTGGAAGGGATGTTGTGTTAAGAGGGAAGGAGATGATGGGGAGATGAGGTGACAAGCTAAGGGGAACGAGGTAAGGAGGAGAATGGGACAGTGAGAGGTTGTGAAGGAGAAATGAAATGGTGGGGTGAGAGGAGACAGGATGATGTGAAGGATGAAGCAACAGGAAAACTCCCGGGTGACCTAGGGCCATGCTTACTGTTACCAGGCCCCTCCAGGATTGAGTCGGGGCACTTGGAGCGTTGCAGAACAGAAATCTCAGAACTGTTCTATATCTCAAATAGGTGAATAGTTCATCAAAGTCATATTAAAGAACACAAAAGCAGAAATTCAAAGAACTATGACAGTGTGTGAATGCACAAAGCTACAGGCTGTTACACGCTTGAGTTAAACGTTAGAGCAGCACACTTGACTATATACCCACAAACTCACAGCACAAACTCTCCTCCAAATTAATCTTACCATAGGGTAGACAGTCTTCACGTTTTCCATGCTTAAATATTTGAGCCTGAAAAAATAGCATGTTTTAAATACATTTCCAAGTTTAAAACATACACAAGTTATCAGAACAAACTCATTGCATCTTCCAGGATTTCGCTGAGCACACACCAACAGACACCAGGTCAAAGGTTCAGTTCATGATAGTCTAGGAAAGGGATCTCCTGTCAGGTCCCTTCATAGCAAGAGTACATCAACGATCAATGGCATCTGGTCTCCTGAGGAGCTTAGACCTGTAGTGTGCAGACTGAACTGGAGAGAGGTGGGAAGGTCTCGTGGAGAGCTACAGATCACAGCATCCACACAAAAGTGAGAAGCTACGGAAGTCTTTCCTTATCTCTCACGACCTTGATCAACCCAGGAGGAGGGTCTCGCCCTCCTCACCTTTCACAGGACTGACCTCCACCCTCTGCCACAGTTTGCCACTGCGTCTGGTTCCTCCCAGGCTCTCCCGTCCTATGATGGTAGCTGCACACCCTGACGCCTCTGTCCTGTGAGTGCATTTGGAGGGCAGCCGCCAAAAACTACGTGACCTTCACTAGAACTGATTTTCTCACTAGCACACTAAAGCACTGGTCCTCCCTCAATCATAACAATGTTTCTCTCAACTCCTGGAATTTGATCTTGACATCCACACATGCATTGTGACTATCGAGCACCCATATTCACACACATGCACACCACATACACACGAGAATACACACACACACACACACACACACTAGTTCTCTTCCACTAGGACCCTGTCTCTCACTGAAACACTGGTCCTCACTGGAATTCTGGCTCCTCTCACTGGAACAACAGTTCTCTCTCTTCCACTAGCGCACTGGTACCGCACTGATCCCAAACATTTGCACACAGGAAAAACACAAGCACAGGCACACACGGCAGTACATGCCTATAACCCTAGCACTTGAGACACAGAGACAGGAGGATCACCATTAGTTCAAAGCCACCCTGGTCTACACAGCAAGTTCCAAGGTAGCCAGAGCTACATAGGAAGAACCCTGTCTCAAGAAACAAACAGGCAAGTAAAACACAAGCATAAACACACAAATCATAAGCATTTAAAACTGACATAAACACATGTAATGAAGTAAAAGAACACATATATACATATGCACCAAATGCAAAATCAAGTCCTCTCAGTACCTAGTTATCTGCATTGGAGCCTTCCTGTTAGCCTCCCAACACACACACACACACACACACACACACACACACACTGATACACACAGTCCCAGCACTACCCAGTGCCTATTAAGAGAACCCACAGAAGTGTGTGATGCTTGTTGGCTCCCCGAACCCCAAGGTGCTCAGGAGGACTCCCTCAGAACAGGTAGTGACAACGGGGAGTCCCATCTGAAAGCTGGGTACCACCACAAGGCACGAACTAAAACCTGTGGAAACAAGGGTCCTGCAGTACAAGCTGTGCCAGGCACTAGGGCAATGGTAGGCCTCTGTCATGAGGAGGACAAGATGTAAGTACAAGTGTCTCCCAGTTTCAATGGTGGATCCATCAGGATTTGCCATCGGAGGATTAAGATTTAATCAGGCTTACAAGATTAGGATTTTAGTTGTTGCGTCCAGTGATTGAGTTACGTTCAATTCTGAACTAAGTTTGTGTTGTGTTTTCCTTCACACTGCGGCTCGTCCGGGTTCAAGAGAGAAAAGTACAGTGGCAAAGTGTGGGTTCGCCTGAGGTGCTCCACAAAGGCCGTGGGGGATTTGAAGCACGAGGCTGGTGTGGTAGTGACCCGCCAGTGGGAACTTAGCGAGCTGGGTGGAGAGATTGTGGAGCACTGAGTCAGAGAGTCTCCACCGGATAACAGGTCAGCCACTGCCCACCCGGGCTTGGCCGGCCAGGCCACCGGGGCAGAGACACAAGCATGGGACATGCCGGTCCTTTTTTTTTAATATTTGCTGCAACAAACCACAGCCTCAAAATGCTGGCAGTCACAGCCCTTAGCAGAAACCACACTATATTCCTTCCTCTTTTACCGTTTTTCTTTCCACCAACTCAACCCTAGTCCTTGAGTGACCATCCCAGACCCAACGGACGAACTGCATCATTTCAACATACTCAGCGTGAATGAACGGCAAGCCAGGACTCAGTCACCTCGGAAACACCGTGTCACAGTTTGGAGTCATTCCCAAAATGCTCAGTGGACTTCACAGAAAGAGAGTCCTCTGGACCCCATCACTGTTCCCTTATAGACCTGTAGATGTCTCAGAGAGGTGCCACCAAGTGAGGCGTTGGTTTGGGCAGGCCACAAGGAACCCATCAGTGGGCCTTCGGGCTCTGCCCCTTCTCACTACACCTACCTGACTGAGTTGCCAGTGAAGAGAAGCAGCTACACACACACACACACACACACACACAATCCACTATACACTGTGACCGGAGCTGGTCTGGCACCAGAAGGAAGGGAGGAGAGCAAGGCCTGGAGGCTAACCTGACCATCTGGGACAGAGGCTGGGTAGCCCCAAGCCAGTCCAGGTTGCAAACTGTGAACTCGATTAGTTCGGACTCAGATCATGAGCTCATGGGTGAAAATACAGAAGTTAGATACGTTCCACTTTTAGAAAGGTAGGTCAGCATGCTCCATTGAGAATATGGGCAACGCAAACTGGACTTGGTGTTCCTTCTTTTTCCTCTTTGTTTCAGGGGAGGTCACATGGGGGTGGGAGGTCGGGGGACCTGGAAGGACTGGGAAGTGAATGAGATTTGGGTGGCATTATGTGAAATTTCCAAATAATCAATAAAAACATTAAGTTAAAAAAAAAAAGTAAGGTTAAACATCATATGCAAAAAAATCAACTTTCACCCCTAAACTGTTATGTATCCTTTAACTCCACAGAACCCCACCCCCACAGGCTCTAGGGACCACAAAACAGACCCCCGGCTGGAAAAGCAAGGGAGGACAAAACCCAAGGAGCAGCCACGGGCCTGGCCTCAATGCACCTTTCAGGGCCAGCACATCCCAGAATCCCGTCAATGCACCCCTTCAGGGATGTACCCACCTCCCAACCAGGTGCACACCTGCCCTTGTTTCCTTTCTTCATCATGGGTGGAAAAAAACAAAAATCAGGGCCATCTTAAACGAAAGACAACTTACGAAAACAAGAAAACCTAAAATAAGCCAGTTTATCCACATTACAAATATATCTGAACTTTACAAGATTTCATTTTTATAAAAAACCATTCTGGTCTCAATCACTTCTCAAAGTTAATAGTCAAAACCCTGATTGTCTTGGCTTAAAAAAAATAACTACTAAAATGAATGCTCCCAATTTTTCAAAAACCATGAGACGCTGCACCACCAGCTACAGATGGCGGTAAGTCCGAGTCACCTCCTCGGCCGTGCAGTGCCGGGAGAAGCATCGCACAGGTCCATCCGCTGCTGTCCACACGAGGCGCTGGCCTATCCATACAGCGGCCGGGAGCACGGACCACAAGTCATGATACGAGCTCAAAACACCCATAGCTCCAACGCAAACAAAAGTCAGAGCTGCTACGTGTGAGGAACAACTTCTCTTGCTTTAAAAAGAAGTCCTGAGGGTACGGCTCAGGGGTAGATGCACTTGCCTTACATAATGAAGACCCAGGTTCACAGGCCCAGCACGTTCAAAAGAGAAACCTGCAGGAAGGCCTTCAGCTGGCTCAGTGAGCACAGAGAATGAGCGCTAGAGCACGAGAGAAGCAATACAACCGCACACTTCAAAATAACAGAGCCGGGAGGCGGCGATGCTACACTCCTTTAGTCCCTGAACTCTGCAGGCAGAGGAAGACAGATCTCTAAGTTCCAGGCTAGCCTGGTCTACAGAGGATAGCCAGGGCTACAGAGAAACCCTGTCTTGAACAACAAACAGAAAAGAAAAAAAAAAGGAATTTGTTACTTAGAATCCCCCCACCAAGGAAATCTAGTAGAAAAATTAGTGATTTCACTATTGAATTCTAGCTAACATTCAAAGGGAAAAACAACACCCTACACAAACTCTGAGAAAATGTTTGCCAAATGACTGCACAAAGTCACTGTTCCCCCAATATAGCCAGGCTTATAACAGAAAACTACTACAGCCAACATCTGTGGCTATCAAAACTGACTCCAACAACAAATTACAAGGACTTTTCACCAGAAAATGAGGTTTATTCCCCAACTGCAAAGAATGCAAGACTGGTTTAGCATCCAATAATCCATTAATGTGATTTGTCAGATTAACTTAACAAGAAATAAGAACACATGATCACTTTTCTGATGAAAGTTCAATTGTTTTATTAATTTAAAAAAAAAGCCTTCCCAACCTTCCAAAGGGCAGCTAGGGCAGCTGGAGAGATGGTCACTTGACCCCTGGGTTAAGAGTATAAAGCCTGCTCTTCCAGAGGACCAGGTGCAGTTTCTAACAGCCACAGCAGGGGGCTCACCTGTGACTCCAGGGGATCACACAGCCTTTTCTGGCCTCCACAGGCACTACACTCGACAAACTCACACACAGACATACACATATACATATAATTTAATAATTTGGAAATAAGAGAGAAGGGAAAGATGCTAGAGTGGGGCAGTGCACACAGCAGAGAGACCATGTCGCTGTCATGATCTGTGCTGTCTCCAGCTGCTACGGACAGGGAAGCTTCCTTTGCAGTAGTGTCCATGGCTGCACTCGTAACTGAGGATGAGGGACACCGAAGGCTTTGTGACAACCTCCTTCCACCTCCTCAGAAAAAGACGCAGTCTAGACAGGAAGCTATTGAAGAGACGAAAGTGCTGACGAGTAGCTCTTCACCGTTGATGGCTTCTGGGAGGTGGACCTCGGTGGTCTTTAGGGGGCTGGCCACTGGGAATCTGACCATGCTCCAGTGTGGATATGGACAACACAAGTTGGACTTGGTGGTTTGTTTGGAGAGGGGTGTGCAAGGATGGGAAAGCAGACCTGACAGGAGTGGGAAGCAAGAGTGTTTAGGGTGCATTCTATGAAATTTCCAAATAATTAACAAAAATATTATACTGGGGGAAAATCTGTGGGTTTTTTTCTGACTTGTTAGGGTAGAATAAGTCTGATATCTACACTAATTATTAAATATCTACTTGGAATACTCTGTGTAAACTTTTTTAGTCTGCTAATTAAACTAGTTTACTAATGTTAAAAAAATTAACTAAACTAAAACATTTAACTGGAATACCAACTCCTGGCATGACTGTGACCTCAAGAAGCCACTATTTTCCCCAAGTCTAACACCAAAAAGCCTCCATAAGTTTTGGAAACATAGCATATAATAAAGGTGTGTACGGACCCGCCCAGACACAGCAGGAGCTCAGGAGGAGGGGCACAAGTTTCCAGAGAGGGGAAAATGCACGAGTATTCCTTAGCTAAGGGCTGACGAAGAACAGAAGACAAGCACACACCTCGGCCTAGATCCAACAGGACTGCGCATAATGAAAATGCTGGACGTAAACTCCAAAGGCAAAAAACTCTCCCAGTCACTTGGGGATGGCGGAGCAGAAAAGGACAGGACAGGACAGGACAGGACAGGACAGGGCAGGGCAGGGCAGGGCAGGGCAGGACAGGACAGGACAGGACAGGGCAGGGCAGGGCAGGGCAGGGCAGGGCAAGACAGGACAGGGCAGGACAGGACAGGACAGGGCAGGGCAGGGCAGGGCAGGGCAGGGCAGGGCAGGACAGGACAGGGCAGGGCAGGGCAGGGCAGGGCAAGACAGGACAGGGCAGGACAGGACAGGACAGGGCAGGGCAGGGCAGGGCAGGGCAGGACAGGACAGGACAAGACAGGACAAGACAAGACAGGACAGGACAGGACAGGACAGGACAGGACAGGGCAGGGCAGGGCAGGGCAGGGCAGGGCAGGGCAGGACAGGACAGGACAGGGCAGGGCAGGGCAGGGCAGGGCAGGGCAGGGCAGGGCAGGGCAGGGCAGGGCAGTACAAGACAGGACAGGACAGGACAGGACAGGGCAGGGCAGGGCAGGGCCGGGCCGGGCAGGGCAGGGCAGGACAGGACAGGACAGGACAGGGCAGGGCAGGGCAGGGCAGGGCAGGGCAGGGCAGGGCAGGGCAGGACAGGGCAGGACAGGACAGGACAAGACAGGACATTGGCCTTATTCTCAATAACAAAGATACTGAGGGTCTAACGGAAGGCCGGTTACACTGAAGACAGTCTGACCGCCTAACTGAAAAGGTAAATACAAACATGCATTAGCAACCACGGCGTGCGACGTCATGGGAAGGCGGAATGAGTGGGCAAGTGCAGGTGGCAGGAAAGAGAAAACTTCTGGGTCCCTGCAGGATGAGAGGCAAAGGCACTGCTAGGCAGGGACACAGATTCCAACTGGGAAGTCGGAAGATCAAAGTCAGCTTACTGCGTGGCAGAGTAGTGAAAAGAAGCAGAAGCAGCAAGCAGGAGGGCAGCACCCTGGCCAGCAGGGGGCAGCACAGAAGGCAGCACCCTGGCCTTGAGATCATCAGTCATACTGGAAAGAGTAAAGAGCGGGTCATGATTACAACGGTTCCTGTTTTTGTTTTTTCTAATTTTTTTGTTTTTGTTTTTGTTTTTCAGAGAGGATCTCACTCTACAGGCCAGGCTAGCCAGAGATTTCTAACTCTCCTCCAGCTTCAGTCTCCAGAGGCTGGGACTGCAGGAACTAGTCATACCACACCCAGTTTTAAAGCATCTTAAAAGAAAAAAAAGAGTGTGTTAGTGGTAATGATTACCTACCATGTGCAAAGCCCTGAATTCATCCCCAGAACACACACACACACACACACACACACACACACACACACACACACACACACGCGTGCGCACGCACGCACGCACAAGACTATGGAAGCTTCCTCTTACTCCATCTATATGCTGAATAGGAAAGTGGAAACCAGCCTTCCCAGGTGAGGCTGGGCACAGTCGACCATCATACAACACAGGCCACCACTGCCATAGCGGATGGGACCGCACCTCATCTTCTTCCCTAGGTCTATGAAGAATGGACGGTGACAGTGCCCACCACACTGAGCCTTTCTAAAGCACAGCTCCCTTATTTTCAAACATATTTCCCCGAGAACAAAACACCATGGGTCTGGATTACAATGCTCCCTACCAAGTGAATACGACATATATTCTCTGTGCAAGATCTCACTAGGAATTATTCCCTAGGGCCACACTGGGCTCTAACTCTCATCAGTGCCTTGCTCAACGCACATCAGAATAACACCTTGCAGTGGATAGGAATTAACAGAGAGGCCACAACTGGACAATGTGCACAGAGAGACTTCGGAGTACTTGATCCTAAATGGGATGTCTTTTATCAAATGCATCCCTTCGAAGCTCAAGGATCAATGTGGAAGAAGCTGTGGAAAGACTGTGAAGAGCCGGAAGTGACGTCAGCGTCTTCCGGGCACAACAGGGCTGCTACATATATGAATGCACAGAAACTGTGGCAGTACCTGCAAGACCTGCACGGGCTCAAGCCAAATAAGATCCCATCACCGAGTGGGGGAACAGGCGGTTCCAGCCCTAACCAATAGGCTATTTGCAAATGATACCTGCTAACAAAGAAAAATTAGTTTCTCGGCAAGGTGTCACTGGGCAGGCACATCAACAGCAGGTCCCCATGCCTGGCATGTTGACCAACACAAAACAAACTCAATGGGTTTTGCTGGTTTGTGTGAGCTTTCTGTTCCATTTTGTGTGGGAATTCCCTGTCTTACTGGTCTTTTCTTGTTGTTTATAATGGTTTCCGTTTTTGTGTTTTTAATGGGAAGTTTTGGGTTTGGTTTTGAAAAAGAGAACATGAAGTTGGGAAGGCAGGGAACACACCAAGCACCATACATTTTACATATGAGTCATACACTTAAACCATCATCGTCTCTCAAGGAGAAATCTGGAGCATACAGGTAGGGGTCAGAAAGTGCCAAAACACAGTCAGTTCCTGAACCAGAGGGCGAATAAGGACAGTCTCGACACGTGTAAGACACGGACCACGCCCAAAGAGAAATAACTGAGACCTCAGACATAAATGTAGCTTGCCCCTCTACAGAGTCCCATCTCAGAGTCGGGGGGGGGTGTCAATGTGCAAGACAGCAGGCCAAGTGGGCAAGTGGGGATATGATGCCCTGGCGCTAGGCCCATAGTCATGTAGCGGGCTCCCACACCTGCAAATGCCCAGTCCGCCCCCTCCTGCCCCCCAACCCCACCACCCCAACACAAATCAAACAAGCAGCCTGGTCCAGATGACCATCTATCTTCATGAGTACAGCACCAGTTCCCGTCACCCCGACCCACTCTAGGACTTTCAGGCTTCATTTCCAAGGCAGTACAGGCTCTGAGCGCACGCTCTGAGGGAATCAGGCAGACAGCCTCCCTCCATGGCGCAAGCACACAGGAGGAAAGTATGACGAAAGGGAACCCTTCCCCGGGGAAAAAAACGAATGTAGGATTCTGATTTTTCACATAAAAGGCATCTTCACAACACTCAGGAGGTTGGCGCATGAGGACCACGAGTTTATAGCCAGCATGGGCCAGACTTCGTTTTAAATGTTTTTCATGGCACTTGCTTGCCCTTTCCAGTGCTCATCAGCGAGAGCGTCTCTCGGCTTCAGAGGAACTTGACCATTCACGCTGATTCATACACACACCCCGCTCTTGTGGACGCATGAAATAGGAACCAACCTAAAGCCACCTGCTTTTCTGAAAAAGCGCAGGCAGCACCAAGGCAATTACCCCACCAACAGTTTGGAAAAAACACCTCTCGGCACAGGAGGAGCACCCTGTCTGTTTTTGTTGTTCTAGAAACTAGCCCAGTGCAAGGTGCAAACAAAACGAGTTTCCCAGTAATCATCATAAACCACACCACACCTTTCCACTGCTACCCACCCAAGCTGGCTTCCCCTCCCTGGGGCAAGCTCTCTGAGCCCTGTAAATCACAGGCTGGGGAGCCACACAGAAACAAGTTCACCCCGCTGCCAAGCAAGAGGCGCTGGGTTGAGGCTCCCTGAAGGCACTGCCAGACTCAAGCCAAGAAAAGCGACTCCACCCCAGGCCCTTGGAGAAAGGTCCCTGCACTGCAGCCCAGGGGTGGCTGTCACTGAAATGCAAGGTCTCTAAGAAGCTCACCAGTCTGAAACCTTGGGAGCACTGACCAGTGCCAGGACCAGACTCAGATACCACAGCATTAAAATGGCGGGTTACCAGAGCACTTGGCGACAGACCCTGTTCTGGCCTCTCGTGAAGATGCTGCTGGGCCCATGCCACCTTCAATGGCACCGGCAAACAACAGTTCTCCTTCACTTTGTTTCTGTTTTGTTTTGTTTTTAAGATTTATTTATTTATGTTACTTGTATGAGTATGCTGTAGCTGTCTTCAGACACACCAGAAGAGGGCATCAGATCCCCTTATAGATGGTTGTGAGCCACCATGTGGTTGCTGGGATTTGAACTCAGGACCTCTAGAAGAGCAGTCAGTGCTCTTAACCACTGAGCCATCCCTCCAGCCCTTTGACTTTGTCTTAACACTAAGAAAATTCCCCATCATGAAAGCCTTGGCAAACCACTGGTAATGGAACTGTAAGGCACTTTTAAGTATGTCATACAGGAGATCAAAACGTGGGCAGGAAAAGACTGTCAAAACTCACACAACCACCCCAGGCTGGGCACCCAAATCAAGCCAGGTTCTCACCTAGGACAGAGGAACTACCCTCACTTGACTGCCTTCAACAATGCAGAGGCATCCACAACAGCTGATTCCTGAACCCCGTCCCTCCAGCACTGTGGGGAAGAAACTCTTTCCAGAGAATAGAGCCTAGGGAAATTGAGGTCTAGCACCTCTACTGGCTTATAAAGAATAATAGTGAGAGACATGCTGAAGAACTCACTGTCCCAAGAAGAGCAGTAAGCTGACCCTGGAGAGGGAGTGCCCAGCCCCACGCGCGGCATCCAGGCCAGAGACATCACCTGCCCGATAGGCAGACTGCTGAAATCAGTGATCAATGCCCTCCGCACAGCTCCAGCTCTTGGAGCATCCCTACGGCCAACCGACCATAAGCTGCACTGAACACTGCAAGTTTGAACAGCTCTGCAGATGACCACCTCTGGGCCACTTCTGAACTCCTGGATCAGGCCAAATTCTCAGGATAAACCACCCGCTGGGCAGTTTCAGGTTTGACCCACAGGCCAGAGGCAAGATTTCCAGGAAAGAGGGTGTTTCCTTCCTTACTAGAAAAACAAAGCAAGACCCTCTTCCACTGCACAGAGAAAGAAATTACACCGTAACTGAAGCATTTCATACACTGGAGGAGCTAAAACATCAAGTTCAGGGTTGTCTTCATTTCTGTGAAACAGGATCTCCCTATGCAGCCCGAGATGACCTCAGACTCAAGATCCTCCTGCCTTTGAGGGCAAGCATGTGCCAGCACAGCAGCTCAAACGAATCGATTCTTCATGACAAAAGCTTCTTCATAACAGTCGCTCCCTGCAGCCTCCATGATGTAAAGCGAAAACTCACCAATAGGAAAGACCCCTAGACACTAGGAGGAAGGGCAGATGTTGAAGGCGGGTAACTCCAGCCCCACCAGCTTGCGTGACTACTACTTATTTCAATTTCTTGTGCTTCGTAAGTATAGACAGCCATTTCTTGATCGACTGACAAATGTAAAAAGGTATGGCAACGCTCCTCCTCCTGGGAGCCCAGGACCGAGGGTATCCCAACGGCATGGAGCTTCCGAGGCTGGAAGGCAGGAGTCCAAGTCCCTCGGCCCACGGAGGGGTGCCCAGTGTGGTTGAGGAATCTGAGGTCGGACTTCCCCACTACAGTCAAGGTCAGCACTGCCCCAGGTGAAGGGAGTGATGGAGACGAGAGGAAGCAGAGGCTGAACCAAACGTTATATCTTCAGCACAGTGCCAACGACACGCGTAAAGTGCTGAGCTACGGGAAACTAGAAGCAGGGCACACAGTGCCCATAAAGCCAACACAGGAGCCTTTGGCTGAGAAACGTGAGACAGAACAAGGACACTGTGGCACATGTCTCTAATCCCATCACTCCAGAGCTGGAGATAGAAAGATGAGTTCGTAAAAGCAAGTCTGGATTACACAAGAACCCTGGGGGCGGGGGGTTGAGTAGTACAAAGGTCTTCCGATTATTCAGGACACCTGACAGAATGCACAGGTTCCAGACCCTTGGTCTGGCAGGATGGCTGATCTGTACACATAAACCACAGAGTTTACAGGATCAGCGAAAAGAACCAACTGTTAGAACAAAATGTCAACTGCCCAAATTTTTTTTTGAAAAAACAGAGAGGAAACTATTTCAGGAGCTGGTACAGACATTCTGTTGTCCCACAGTGATAGACTGACTCAGCCACAGAGGGCTGGCCAACCCACGACCTATAGGAGGTGTGGGTGGTCAACCCGCTGGCCACCAGGGGCCCAGGTTCTCCAGTCACCAGACAGTGGTCACCAGCCACACAGATGTTCAAAGCCTCATCAGTGCAGTGTCCTAGCCCATGTACAAGCATAAAGACAGGGCCAGATGCCCAGCATGGAAAGCCTGGCCTACTGATTACACACTGCCATCCTCTGGGCTCAGAGGGCAAGAGGACACCCCAGCCTGTCCTTGGCACGTCCTCCCTCTGGTGCTTCTCACTCCCTGTCCCCTCTTAACCATGGAACAGCACATAACTACAAGGAACCAGACAAGGATGATTGTACGGGCCCCACGGAGGTACTTCAGAGAAGGATGGCTTGACATCCTCTGAGGAGAAGATGAAGACCAAGCATGGCAGGTGGGGTAGGCGACCAGAGCGAGGACAAAAGGACTGAGGAACCACACTGTAGGATGAGGACCTGTGGATAGGAAGAAGGTATCGTGGAGGGGAAGCTGGGAAGCCAGGTGAAGCTCTGGGTAAGGCAAGGCAGACATGAGAACCAAACACAGCAGGCATGGAGGACACCGGCAGAGACAGCCTCAGGCTCCCAGTCTCCGTCGGTCTCTCTCTCTCTCTCTGTCTCTCTGTCTCTGTCTGTGTCTCTGTCTGTGTCTCTGTCTCGCACAGTCACACACACACACACACATACACATGCATTGTCTGTCTCTCTCACATATGCAGTCTCTGTCTCCCTCTCTCTCTCTGTCTCCCTCTCTCTCTCTGTCTCTGTCTCTCTCTGTCTGTCTCCGTCTCCGTCTCCGTGTCCGTCTCCGTCTCCGTCTCCGTCTCCGTCTCCCCTGTCAGGCTTCTACAGTCACAAGGTTAAGGAGGACAAGTGGCGGGACAGCAGGCATGAGGTAAGGTTGTGGCTTCAGGTGTCACAAGTGTACCCGCGGCCCACAGAACGAGGGCTCTAGAACAAGGACAGAGAGCAGGAAACAAAGATCAAGGGCAAATCAGTAATGAGACATCAACAGCCGAGGCCTGAGGGGAGCATGTGAGAAGGAAGGCCAAGGAAAGCCTGGGCAACCAGGTATCAACACCTGCCCGTGGGCCAGGCGAGAGGCGAGAGACGGCGGCGGAGGAGCCCTGAGGTGGTCAAACGGCCACAGCCAAAAGCCACAGGCCAAGGCTAAAGGTGGAGGGGCTCCCCACGGGCCTCCTCGGCCTCCACTGCTAACCCAGCTCACGCGAGCAGGGGGCTGACAGAACTTTCTCACTACTCAAAGGGAGGAGGAGGAGGCCACGGACGTGTACACGCGCGTTCCTACAGGGCTCGCCTATGTAAAGTGCTGAGCTACGTGGAAGCAGAAACAGCCAGAGCTAGCTGTTCAGAGTCTGCTCGAAGCCTGGCTCAGGAACTCATTTCCCTGAATCTATGGGCACAGCATTCTCCGCATCCCATCTGTCATCCACTTTCTCCACCCAAAGCCTTCCTCCTCGGGCCAGCAAGATGGCTCCGGGTAGAGGACCCACAGGGTGAAAGGTGAGAGTTACTTCTGCAAGCTGTCCCCCGCGTGGATGCTGGGGTACATACATCACACCACACCGCGTGGATGCTGGGGTACATACATCACACCACACCGCGTGGATGCTGGGGTACATACATCACACCACACCGCGTGGATGCTGGGGTACATACATCACACCACACCGCGAGGATGCTGGGGTACATACATCACACCACACCGCGTGGATGCTGGGGTACATACATCACACCACACCGCGTGGATGCTGGGGTACATACATCACACCACACCGCGTGGATGCTGGGGTACATACATCACACCACACCGCGTGGATGCTGGGGTACATACATCACACCACACCCACAGAACTTATAAAAACCAACCAAGGGGAAAGCAGAGCCACACTGAGCACCAAGGCACGGGCGCCCGGACATTCCGCCCTTGCCACACCGAGCCTCAACATCTAGAAATCAGGCTCCACAGAAGCCCACGACAAAAGAGGCCACAGTCCACAGGACCACGACAGGCTAAGTTAAAGAGCACGGCCAGTGCTGAGGCAGAGAGGTTTGTCACTTCTCTTCCAGATAGAGCAAGGTACCACACCTATGCCTCGGGCCACCAGGAGAGATGAAATCCAAGTACAGCTAAAGCCTATTCAGTGGCCAGGACAGCCTGGTCAGGCAGCTGAAGCCGGACAGAGCCAAGTCCCGGATACTGGTTCCTCGTGCCTGCCCACACGGGTGATCCGGTCAACCAACAGTCACTTGTACCCAGGCTCCTGAGCCCTGTCACCCCTTAAACCACACGCAAGGAAAAGTGACACTCCGGTGCATGTCTAGTGGACCGCCACGCAGTACGGGCCTGTGGACCCTGGCACCTCTGCTCTCCTGAGTTTTGATACTGTTGCTTGTGAGTTTTCTGGGTTTTGCTGGAACTTTGTGACTTTTTGTTTTTGTTAGTGCTAGGTAACCCAGGGCTACAAGAATGCTAGAGAAGGGGTCTCTGCCACTGAGCTATACCCCCAAACCATGAGTTCAGTAAGAATTCTACCTTTAGTCAATGGCAAAATAAAGTCTGAATTTTGAATTCTGTTTATTTTTGGTTTGGGGGCAGTTTCTCTAGGTAGCGCTGTCTATCCTGGAACTCTCCATGTAGACCAGGCTGGCCTTGAACTCAGAGATCCTCCTGCCTCTGCTTCCCAAGTGCTGGGATTAAAGGCATGCGCCACCACTGCCTGGCTGATTCTGAAATTTTAAAAATAGGAAAAAAAAAACCATAACTGTGAAGGGGAGATGCTATGCAAACAAAAGAACATCCCCTGCCACCAATCAATACAGGCAGTACCTTCCCTCCCAGCAGCCTGTCTTTGGGAACAAAAGTTCCTTCACCATCAAAACCACTGCAGGAAACACAAAGAGGCCGCGTGGTCAGAAGCTTCTAATCTAAAGGAAAACCACGAGCACACAACCATCAACCAATAAGCAAAGGTAAAATACATTTACGTGACAGTGTTTTATTTTAAAACATGTTTTCTATCCTCAATTTGCATCAATACTAATACTCAAGAGAGAGAAAGCAAGGGCCTTCCAGAGAAACAAAGTTGCCAAATACTTGCTTCCTTCCCACAAGAGTTAAGAATCAATGCTGTGAGAGGACTATGCTTCGAGGGAAATAAAATCAATCCTAGTTTCGATGTGACTTGTTCAGAGTTCACCTGTTTCGCCTAGCCCACACTAATGAACAGGTGGATAGACATGAAGCCAAGTGCATCAAAGGAAACATGCAATCCCAAAGCACAATGCACCTGCAAGTTTCATCATGCACAGGACGCCCGGCCCTCTGCCTTCAGGTCTGACAAGCCCATGGTGAAACTGCTCCACCCACTGAGCCTGACTTCCTCCTGCCCTGGAGTCAGATCAGACCCAAGTGACCCTCTAAAAGAGAAGCAGAAGCCAAGGGGGAGACGGTGGAGACGATGCTGCCCCAAGCGGAAGTTTGAGGGGTTGTGGGGAGGGCGGTGGCGAGCCAGGCAGGAGGAGCCCCGGGAGACGAGACCACCATAGCTGTTGGTCCACAGCAGTTTCATTCAGCCACTTCCCGGGATTTCAGTTGTCTGCGTCAGACAATTGCTCACCGTCCTCGGGGCAAATCTCTAGATAGAGCAGAGGAGCTGCTGCCAAACCACCAAAGTACTCTGCCCCAACGGCAGGGAGCTGGGTCTCATCGTCTCCTCCCTTGCCAACACACCCAGCTGGGGGGTAGGAGACTCAGCTTTCTAAGCCTCTGGGAACCCTTTTTACACCTCAGGAGTAAGAAAAGAGAGAGAATTTCTCTCCTCAACACTGGAATTTAAAGATGTCCAAATAAAAGGCACACATGTCTGGCTGGTTTAAGTCACTAAAAGGAATCTCAACCCACTGGCGTAACTGGCAAGGAATTGTCCTACAGCAACTGTCCTACAGTGTCTGAGCCCCATCTATGCCCCCACACACCTCCCAAATAAGGAGAAACAGAAACCTTGGGCACTACACACAGACCCAGGTGATCAAAAAGAACAGAAAGACAGAGTGGTCACTAAGGAACGCTCCAGGCACGTCGGCCAGGACCTCCACTCAGCCTTTGGTTACAGCCCCACAAGTTCTCACCACCTTCCATAGGGGCCTCCTGCACCTAAGCAGGAAGCCTGGCTGCCCTGCCTGCCACAGTCCCTATTGCCACAGGCAGCAGCGCAGAGCCGAAAACCTCCTGGGCCAGGCTGGCAGGTAGCTAGCTATAAACCTTAAATCCCCTCAAAAATGCAGACTGCTAGCTAGGTACAGTGACACTCACCCATAACCTTTGCTGACAGAAGCTAACCTGAACTATAAAGCAAGATCCTTCTCGCCATCCCTAACCCCCAGAAAGAATGTAAACAGCTGAACGAGAACAATCTAAAATCAATGCCCTGAGATGAATCACGCCTGCCCTCACAAGTGTCCCATCTACACGCTAGATGGTCTAACCCCTTCCCGCAAGCATCACCATGGATTAACGGACTCCAACTACATTTTGTTAGACCCTCCTGTATCCTCTTGATGTGAAAACTTTCAACAAGACTCAGGCTAAGCCAGAGGTGTTGGTACAGACCTGAAATCCCAGCACTTAAGAGGAAGAAGAGGGAGTATTAACACAGGTTCAAGGCCAGCCTGGGCTACAAATTCCAGGTAAACAAAGGCTATGCAATAAGTAGGTAGAAAGTCAGGCATGATGGCACACGCCTTTAATCCCAGCCCTCGGGAGACAAAGGTGGGTAGACCTCTGAGTTCAAGCCCAGCCTGGTCTACAAGAGTTCCCAGGACAGTCAAGGCTACATAGAGAAACCCTGCCTCAAACAAACAGACAAACAAACAAACAAATGGGGTGGGTACAGGGTGAGTGGGTGAAGACAGCAGGTCACACAGGAAGGCAGAGAAATGGGCCAGTTGGTCATCAGGTTTAAAGACTGAATTCAATCCCTGGAATCATGAGAGACACAGAAAACATTCAATAAGTTGTTTTGAAGTCTTTGTTGTTGTTGCTGCTGCTGCTGCTGGGCTCAAAAGACAGCTCAACAATTAAGAAGACTTTGGTCTCCACACATGCAACAAACAAATGTAAAAAGAAAAGAAAAAACTTAAAGATTCATGCCAAAAATATTAAGAACCTCCTTAGACCCAAACCTTTCAAATAACCTATTTCTATCTACCTCTTCACCCTCCAGAAGTGCCTAAAACACAAATGTACAACACCTACCATGATTTATAAATCGGCGGCACAGTGGTCACACAACTGTGGCCTCTGCCCCATTCTTCCCTCCTCCCTCCTCACGCTATCTTTCAGGGTAAGTCACAGTTTGCACCAACCTCTACTGCAATCAAAATGACCTCATGAGTCACCCCTCCCCACAGCTGGAACCAAAGTCTCCCAAAGTATGGGCTGTACAGCTGTCCTTGCAAACCCCAAAGATGTCTGCCACAGGCAGAACCTCACAGCTCACCGTAATTTTTTTTTTACACTTATTTTGTACATGTCCACAACTGATAAGCGGAGACAGTGATAGTTTTTATTTTATTTCTAATTTTTATTTTATTTATTTCACTTTTTTATTTCTATTTATGGGTATATGTATGTGCATCTGAGTGTATATGCACATTTGTGTGTAAGTGCCCTCAGAAGCCAAAAGATGACATCAGGTCTCCCAGAACTCATTACAGGGAGCTGCACATGTACCTCCTAACAAGGGTGCTGGGAACTGAAGCAGGGTCCTCTGAGAAAACAGCAAGTAAGCCATCTCTTGGGTCCCACAACTATAACTTTTTAAAAAAACTTCAAAAACAAAATATTATATTTAAACAACAACAACAAAAAAAAAACTATTAGGGGCTGGGTAAAGATAGACGGTTCAGTGCTTGCCTATCACGTTTAAGGGTCTTAGCTTGACACCCCAGCACTACCAAAATGGGGGGGAGGGGGATACTATTGCTGAGGAATACAAAACACCTCTCAGTACTATATGCTGTGTTAAATATCTATTATCATACACAAATAGAAAACACCTACTGATAACATACCCAAAATAACTGAAAATATAAATTTAAAAAAAATTTAAGTTCCCCAGTAACATTAACCACGACAGTCAAAAACAAAAACAGTCACATAATGAAACATTTTCTGTCCATAAAAAGGGAGTAAGGAGTAAAGAAATGGCTCGAAGGGGGAGCTTCAAACTTCTCCAAAGGATCTGACTTCTAAGTGACCTGTCAGCTTCCTTTGCCTCCAAGACAAGGACAAGAACTACTCTCAAATCTCATCCAGTGTAATCGAAGAAAAACAGGGAAGAGGTTTCTGACCCTGGAGCCTACAGTTTCAGACGGTTATCTGCACCCTCCAGAATGCCAAACCCTGGAGACCAGGGCCTTGTAGAGCTATCCATGCCTTCGTCCAAAATACGGACCCTCGATACCGTGGCCTCAGAGAGCCTCTGTAACCTGGTAAACATTAACCCTAGAGACAGACTTGGAGAGGCGCCATGACCTTCTGAATGCTGACCATCAAAACCAAACAAAGCCCCAGAGGGTCCATCTGTGACCTCCTGAATACTGGTCCAGGAGCTTCCTAGCCAGGTCCTCTCTGTGATTTCACACCAGAGCTTCTCTTCCTGTCAGTACTAAAAAGCCACACAACCGACAAGCAGAGAAGACCTGAGGCAGGCAGGATGGGCACAGTGGGCACCTCCAGATGGGTCCCAGTGTCTGTATTTAAACTCAGGTACTAGAAACTCTGTAACCCACAAATGCTAACAGTTTCAAGCCCTCTGCCTCCTCTCTCTCGGGCTGGTCTCACTGACTGCTTTACAAGGACACGAAAGGCTACAGTTCTGCGGGCACCACTGCCCTCTAGTGGTGGAACACAGTTCTTCGGCTTTCTCCCAGGAGCCACCCCCTCCAGTCCAGCCTTACACACTGAGCACACAGCAGAGGGAAATGAATGAAAGCACAATCCTGTGAGGCAAATTATTCTCCCCACAGTCAACTCGAACATAGAGCACATGGAACTAACAGTTTGGGGACAAACCATCAGTTAGGGCGCAGCGCCAATTCCTACTGTGCCAAAGCTCCACGAGCTGTCTGTCCCTGGGGCAGTGCTCACCAGGGCCTGCAGCATCCCATCCATGACAATGACGCCCTCAATGGTGTGGAAGGAAGTGCGGGCCAAGGTACAAAGGCTCCAGTCCAGAAAGCTGGCCATCTTTCTCTGCTTGACATCAGGGCGTGTGATAAACCTGCAGGGGAAATACAAGCACAGGAGACGCTCAGTAAGACTCCAGTGCTGAAAGCTCGCCCACCACCCACCACCCACCACCCACATTTCCTCCCAGTCATAGATCCCTGACAAGTCAGCTGCCTGCATACCTCCCTCCCCCCCACACCCCTTCCCTCTCCCCCCCCCCGCACCCCTACCTTACCCTCCCCTCTCAGAAACCAAGTCCCTAACCCCTGACTGCCCATCAGGGTCACTCACGAAGTTACCCACAGGTCTCGCACCCTACCTCCTTCTCTCCTGGGCCCCAACTAGCCAGCAGCTTCACAAATCAATGGGCGTCTTTACCCCACCACAGCCAGGGGACATCTACCTACTTCGCGGCTCCAACTCCTTCCAAGCATAACCCCTAATTTCATGATATATTCTCAACAACTTAATCCAGCAGCCAACCCCAACCCAAGGACCTTTCTCCATCACAACCTCTGTGGGTCACACAACCTCATGTTGCACAAGCCTGTTTCCTTCCACCCAATATCCGGCCGGCAACGTGAACCCAGACCTCTGACTCCGAGACTCTAGACAGATCGTATAATGGAGAAAACACACGAAGGAAGGGGAGGGGGAGGAGAGGAAGGGGAAGAGGGGAAGAAAAGGGGGAAGGGGAAGGGGGAGGAGAGGAAGGGGAAGGGAAGGGGGAAGGGGAGGGGGAGGAGAGGAAGGGGAAGGGAGGAACGGAAGACAAACTGAAGAGGAGGAAACTGAGGGTACCGCCTCGCCAAAGGCGGCTGAATGACAGCCTCACGGGGAGTGCACAGGCGAGCTGAACAAGAGGGGACAGTCAAGTGGGAAAGCTGTGTCCGGGGAAAGGAGCCAACCGGAGATGCGCGGCTGTAAGGAAAGGACCTGGGACCACAGCAGGCAGGGAGCAGGTTGGATGGATGTCCTGACTACAGTCTCGGTAGGAACATGGACATGGCGCTGTCAGCAGGTCGTCGTAAGGTAGTTCCTTCTGAGCAGTGGAACTGTATGCTGGGAGGCTGTAGGTCCCGGGAACGGAGGGGCTCACTTAGGGTGTTCCACATGCAATGCCCCTGAGGGGTCACATGAAGCAGCAGCCTGAGCCGAGTCAGGACTGGAACTCGGACATCCGCTCGCCCTCCTGTGCCATGACCATCTACACTGGGACCTAAACCCAGTCGTCCGGAGGGCCGGTTAGAGCTACATCCACTCCCTGGGTAACAAACCCTCGCAGCAGATACTGGTCAACAGCTGCTCCAGCCCCTCCTAGAATACGTAGAACCAAGCACACGTGGACAGCTGGCACCCTTCACCACCCAGAGTTACAGCACAGGATCTCCTCATAACTCTGTAACCTCATAAGGCAGGCTCGAGGGGTTAGAGTCCCTATTTCCATACAACATGGTCCGATTCTTGCCTGACCTCAGGGTCACCTGTTCGCTCTAGTGGGAGATGACCAAATTCTTTCCCTAGGTAGCACCTACACAGTCTAGTATTTGCCTTCTACCTTCATCCTGCCAGGACTCATATGCACAGATTTATTCCCATAGCAAAGTCAACCATTAAACATTAGAAAATCGTAAGCACACTGGCTTTACTACGAGCTACCAATCTGACAGCTAAAGGGAAGGCAACGCAGAGACATCCGTCGGCCACGCTGTAAAAGCAGCGGAGAGTCCAGACTCAATGACAACTACAAGAGAGGAAGAGCCTAAGACTGGTGACTGCCAGCAACAGGAACAGAATCAGCAAAGGACGGCAGCCTTCGAACAGCAACAACTCTTAACTGCGCCATCATACAGTAACAGGCAGCGGGACAAGCACACGGCTGGTAACTGCGCCATCATACAGTGACAGGCAGCGGGACAAGCACACGGCTGGTAACTGCGCCATCATACAGTGACAGGCAGCGGGACAAGCACACGGCTGGTAACTGCGCCATCATACAGTGACAGACAGCGGGACAGCCAAGCACACGGCTGGTAACTGCACCATCATACAGTGACAGACAGCGGGACAGCCAAGCACACGGCTGGTAACTGCGCCATCATACAGTGACAGGCAGAGGGACAGCCAAGCACACGGCTGGTAACTGCGCCATCATACAGTGACAGGCAGAGGGACAGCCAAGCACACAGCTGGTAACTGTGCCATCATACAGTGACAGGCATAGGGACAGCCAAGCACACGGCTGGTAACTGTGCCATCATACAATGACAGGCATCGGGACAGGCCAAGCACACGGCTGGTAACTGCGCCATCATACAGTGACAGACAGCGGGACAGCCAAGCACATGACTGGTAACTGCGCCATCATACAGTGACAGACAGCGGGACAGCCAAGCACACGGCTGGTAACTGTGTCATCATACAGTGACAGGCAGAGGGACAGCCAAGCACACGACTGGTAACTGCGCCATCATACAGTGACAGACAGCGGGACAGCCAAGCACACGGCTGGTAACTGCGCCATCATACAGTGACAGACAGCGGGACAGCCAAGCACACGGCTGGTAACTGCGCCATCATACAGTGACAGACAGAGGGACAGCCAAGCACACGGCTGGTAACTGCGCCATCATACAGTGACAGACAGAGGGACAGCCAAGCACACGGCTGGTAACTGCGCCATCATACAGTGACAGACAGCGGGACAGCCAAGCACACGGCTGGTAACTGCGCCATCATACAGTGACAGACAGCGGGACAGCCAAGCACACGGCTGGTAACTGCGCCATCATACAGTGACAGACAGCGGGACAGCCAAGCACACGGCTGGTAACTGCGCCATCATACAGTGACAGACAGCGGGACAGCCAAGCACACGGCTGGTAACTGCACCATCATACAGTGACAGACAGTGGGACAGCCAAGCACACGGCTGGTAACTGCGCCATCATACAGTGACAGACAGCGGGACAGCCAAGCACACGGCTGGGGAAAGAATGACAGCAGAAGTAGAGAGAAGACAAGAGCAGGGAACTGAGACTATGAGACAGAGGCTATTTAGAGCCAGAAATGAAAAACTACTGCCCTAGTCTTCCTGAGAACCATCATGGCTTTAGGCCTAGAGTCTCAAACTACCCAGGCCTGAAAGCTTTAACCCTGGACATTACTCAGCACTTAGGAATCCCAATATCTACACCTGCACACCAGCTGCTGCAAGCAATGAGGATACTCATAAAACTAAGTGTCGAGTAGCTTTGGCTTTCTCAGGAACTGTAACGCCTGCAGAACTAAGGACACTACTATCAGAAGCTTGCATGAGAGGACACCACCGTTGCTGCTTCTGCCTGTTTATTCCTGCAATTTGATGCTACCGAAAGCTAAGGTAGTCAAAAGGTACTGAGACCAGCCGTGAAGTTTTTCACTGCCTACCTGTGAAATCTACCTAAGAACAACTCAGGGATTCCCACCCAGCCAGCTACACTAGGAATCCTAGTGTTTGGACTGCCTGGAACACAGCCTCAGAGTGAAACAGCAAAGGGGAAGTAACAATCCCCACTCTCTAAACACCACGCATGCTTCCAACTAATACAAAGTAATAAAGATCAGTGGAAATAAGAAATATCTACAAAATTATTCTAGAACTGGTAGCTAGCTATAGGAAGGGAAACCCCTCCTGATGCAAACTCTATACCAGTCGTTCTCAACCTTCCTAATGATTTGAACCTTCAATGCAGTCCTCATGTTGTGGTGACTCCAACTGTAAAATTATTTTCATTGCTATTGCGTAACTGTAATTTTGCTACTGTTATACATTATAATATTAATATCTGACACGCAGGATATCTGCTAGTCAACCCTATGAAAGAGTTGTTCGAACCCCCACAGGGGTCACAACCCACAACCACAGGTTGAGAACCTCTGCCCTATACCAAAAGAAATTCGAGATGAAATTCTGTGTTACAACAACGATAAAAATAGAAAAACATAAATGACTACTTGTTAAATCTCTTAATAAGTTAAGATCTTGAGCTTCAACAGTAAAAATAACCAAATTTAAAAAAAAAAAGTTAAAAACTGTACTGTAGGCTTTCACTCTCCCTCTGTTCCTCAGACCCAAACCCCCAGTCTCACCCCCAGCTCTGCAACAGAATACCTGCTGCAGCCTTCCCGCCCCTCCCCCATCTCCACGGATCTTACCCTCCTAACCTCTGTCCCCTCAATCGTGGCTTTATCCAAGACGTCCCCCACACACACACCAGCTGGCACCCCCTGCTGACCCAAAGGTCACTCCTGCCAGAGTACCAGGTAGACTGTCTGTAGTTCCTCCCTCTCCTTCTGTCCCTCCTGATCTAGTCTCATCCCCAGCTCTGTTGCAGACCTTCTCGGGTGACCTTTCTTCATCATCTACCCCATTCCAAGGAGACAAAATAAGCAGACCCTGGTCTCCTCCCTCTTGGGAACCCCTCAGACCCCTAGCCTATCTCCATTCCTAAGTGTCAGTTCCCAATACCCACAAATGCAGTTTACCTAGAACCCCACCCCCAGCAGCACCTATCAGACTGTCTTAGGTAGGGTTTTATTGCTGCATAACCACAGCAATTCTTATAAAGGAAAACACTTAATTGGGGCTAGCTTGCAGTTTCAGAGGTTTAGCCCATTTTCACTATGGTGGGAAGTTCTGCAACCAGGACGGGGGCTGTAGGGAACTTCTTGTGCTGTGAAAGCGTTCATCTGCCAATAAAGAAGCCTACGGCCAATGAGCTGAGGCAGGAAAAAGGAGGTGGGAGTTCCAACAGACAGACTGGGGGGGGGGGGATTCTGGGAAATAGTCAGATGGGGAGAGGGGGTCACCCTAAACTCTGAGGAGGAGATAAACACATAAACCTGAGAAGAAGATAACCAACCAAATGGCACTCATGGAATAAAATAAATGGATAATTAGATTATGAGCTAGTCAGTAAACAAACCAGAGCTTTTGGCCTAGGTATTTATTCATGAAATTTAAGTCTCAGAGTCCATATTTTGGGGAACAAAGTCTCAAGAGGAAAAGCCCAAACTACACACAGCAGACAGACATAGTGAGGAGGAGCTGGAAGTTCTACATCAGCATCAGCAGGCAGCAGGAAGTGACTGAGACACATTTCCACCAATGAGGCCACAACTCCTAACAGTGCTACTCCCTAGGGGACTATGGGGGCCATTTTTATTCAAATTACCACACAGGAACAAAACACCTACCCAACAAAGAAAAAAACAGATATAAGCCACCAATTCCTGGGCAGGAAACCCACCAATCCCTGAGCTCCCCAAGCACAGGACTTGAAATTCCACCAATCCTCAATATGGAAATCTCTGCCCTGAAAAGATCTGGCCCCTAAGAAATCCTATATAAAGAACTTCCCTTTGTCCCTTCCATGAATTCCCAGGAGCAGAGGACAGCCATCCCTTGACTCATCCTGCCACACCCTGAACCCTCCAATAAATCTCTTTCCTGAGATTTCCTGCCTGGTGTAACTCTCTAGTCAGAAAAAGTCAAGAAGAAAAGCAATGAGGAGAAGGAGCAGGGCTGAGGCTCCTGAGCTCCTCACCTCAGCTGGGGATACCTTCCCCTGGGAGCTGCAACACCTCTGAGGCTTCCTCTCAGAGCTGCGTGGTTCCTGCTCCCATGTCTCCAATTGCCCTTCCACTGGGACACTGACCCACTTCAGAGCTATGTGGTTCCTGGGTCCCATGTCTCAGGGTACTCTTCCACTGAGATGCTTTCTCCCCTCAGAGCTTTGTGGCTCCTGGGCTTCCGAGTCCCAGGATACCTTTCCATCTGAGCAGAAACGCAGCTGGGCTGGAAACTAGGAGGAGGGTTGGCAGAGAGTTAAGAGAGCTGGTTACTATTATAAAATAGTATAGGATGTATTTATGTATGTATGCATGCATGCATATGTACATATACCTTCTCTGCATCTCAGGGAACTTTGTCCAAAATTGACCACATACTTGGACATGAAGCAAGTCTCAACAGATCCAAGAGAACTGCAATAACTCCCTGAATCCTATCAGACTGACAGCAACTGTGAATCCTATCAGACTGACAGCAACTGTGAATCCTATCAGACTAACAGCAACTGATTAGAGCTAGGCGTCAAGAACAGAAACAACACCAAGCTAACAGAAGACTGACAGAAGCTGAACAACCCTCTCCCAGACTTATGGGACACGATGAGAGTGGTCCTGAGGGGCGGGCTCATAGCACTGAGCATCTACAGTAAAGAGAGAGGACTGGCAACAGCACACCTGAAAACTCTAAAACAAAAAAAGTAATCACACCCTAAAGAAGTAGATGACAAGAAATAACGAAACTTGGGGCTGAAATCAATAAAACAAGGAGTTGGTTCTTTGAGAAAAAGCAGGAGCTCAACAGAACCTTATTCAAATTAACTAAAGATGGAGAGAAAATATACAAATTCACAAAATCGGAAATGAAAGGGGAACCTAACAGACATCAAGGAAATCCAGAGAATCCAGCCATAACATACTTTAAAAACCTCTACACCACCAAATTGGAAAACCTAAAAGAAATGGATAATTCTCTCAACAGGTACCACTTAGCAAAGTTAAATCAAGATCAGATGAACAACTTAAACAGGCCTATAAACCCTAGTGAAGTAGAAGCAGTCATTAAAAGTCTCCCAACCAGCCGAGCAGTGGTGGTGCACGCCTTTAATCCCAGCACTTGGGAGGCAGAGGCAGGCGGATTTCTGAGTTCGAGGCCAGCCTGGTCTACAAAGTGAGTTCCAGGACAGCCAGAGCTATACAGAGAAACCCTGTCTCGAAAAAACAAAAAAAGAAAAAAGGAGGGGGGAAAAAGTCTCCTAACCAGAAAAAGCCCAAGGCTACATGGTTTTAGCACAGAATTGGACAAGACATTCAAAGAAGAGTTAATACAAATAGTCGTCAAATTATTCCACAAAATAGAAACTATACTCAATAAAAACTTCAAACCAAATCCCAGAGCCCATTAAAAAGGGCATCCACTATGATCAAATAGGCTCTATCTCAAAGATGCAGGGATGGTTTAATATATGAAAATCAATAAATGTCATCTACCATATAAACAAAATGAAAAACACATGATCATCTCGTTATATGCAGAAAATTATATGACAAAATCCAATATCGCTTTATGATAAAAGTTCTAGAGAGATTAGGGATACAAGGGACAATACCTAGACATAAGGGTTGTCAGCAAGCCAAATATCAACCTAAGTAAGAGAAACTGAAAGCAATTCCACTAAAATCAGGAACAAGACAAGGTTGTCCACTCTCTTCAGACCTGGTCAAAATAGTATTTGAAGTCTTAGCTAGAACAATAAGACAACAGAAGAATAGATAAAGAAAATGTGGCACACTTACATAATAAAATATTATTCAGCTGTTAAAAATAAAATACCATGAAATTTGCAGGTAAATGGATAGACCTTGGACAAAAACCGTCCTGAGTGAGGTAACCCAGACCCATAAAGATAAACATGGGATGTACTCACTTATAAGTGGATATCAGCTATTCAATAAATGATAACTAAGCTACAATCCGTAGATTCAGGGAAGTTACATACAGAAGAAGGGATACATGGATCTCCCTGGGAAGGGGAAATAGAACCAATTTTATAGGTGGACTGGGGGGTAGGGAGAGGGGAATGGGAACAAGAAGACCAAACACTACTGGTCTTAGAAAGAAAGAAAGGAAGGAAGGAAGGAAGGAAGGAAGGCAGGCAGGCAGGCAGGCAGGCAGGCAGGCAGACAGACAGACAGACAGAAAGATAGATCAGTAAAATGACTCAGTGACAGTCTGCTATACTCCTAAGTCAGTGCCTTACTCGGCCACCATCAGAGAAGCTCCCTCTTACAGTAGAGTGGGAACAGAGACCCAGAGTCAGATACTATGCAGGAATACAGAAATTTGGAACACACAGCTCCAAATGGGATGTGTTCATTAAATCCCTCCCCTCACGGAACCCTGAGGGAGAGGAGGTAGCGGGAGTGTAAGATGGATGGTTGGAGGAGCCAGGAGAACAAGGCACTCTGAGTCAGCTGATCAGCAGGAGTGTAAGAAGGACGGTTGGAGGAGCCAGGAGAACAGGCGCTCTGAGTCAGCTGATCAGGAGTGTAAGATGGACGGTTGGAGGAGCCAGGAGAACAGGCGCTCTGAGTCAGCTGATCAGCTCATATTCATACGCATTCATGTGAACTCAGAGGCTGAAGCAGCAAGCATGTGGCCTGACCGATCTGCACCAGGTCCTCTGCACATACAGTGTAGCTTTTGATGTCAGGTTTTATGGGCCTCCTGCGTGTGTGAAGGAATGGGTCTCTGGGTCTTTTGGGGTAAGGAGGAGTGCTTTGTTTTGTTTTGTGACCGGAGACTGCTAGGAACTGAACTCATTTTGGTTCAGAGTCTAGCCTTTAACAGCTAAGCCATCTCCCCAACCCATGGGTGTCCGATTCTTGTGTCTTCTCTTGGAGCTCTTTCCCTACTGTTGGTTTCCCTCATTCCAACTTTGATGTGATGGTCTTGTTTGTCTTATTTATTTTTTATTTTATTATGTTTTGTTATTATCTCTTAGAGACAGAAAGGAAGTGGATCTGGATGGGCAGGAACTGGGAAGATTAAGAGGGGAAACTGTAACCAGGATATACTGTATGATAAAAGAATCTATTTTTAATAAAAGGGGGAAAATTAAAAAGAAACATAATAAAAATTAAAAATAGAGTTAAAAACTTTAGTTTAGAACTAGAGAGATGGCTCGGTGGTTAAAAACAGTGACTGTTCTTCCAGAGGACCTGAGGTCTGAGTCCCTGCCCCCATGGGGCAGCTCACAACCATTCCAGAGGGCCTGACACTTCTTCTGGCCTCCATGGCCATCATGCACAGACATATATTCAGGCAAAATATAAAATTAAATTAAACAAATCTTAAAAAAAAAAAAAGGTTCAGCTGAGTGTGGTGACACACACCTGTAGATCCCAGAGTACAGGATTGTGAGTTTAACACTGCCTAGAAAGTTCAGGTCCAGCCTGAGCTACAGAAGAAGACCCTGAAGGAACAAGAAACAAAAACAGTGTGGAAAAGAAAGGTTCCAAAGACCAGAGGAAGAAAGGATAGGGGAGGGAGAAATGGAAGTAGAAGGAGAAACATTAGTCCGGAGACTAAAAGGCCAAAAATAACCTGAGAAATGCATCCCACGGGCACTAATGGAGAACAGACAGCTCCAAGAATCGCACAGGTATGAGGACCAGCAGTCACGCTACAGAGAGTACATGATACGCAAGAGAGCGTGGGGAAGCACAAGGGGTTGCTGTGTTCATGCTGACATTCCCAACGCTTGTTCCCACTGATGGCACTCCGGGGGAAGGCGCTGCAGAACATAAGAGTCACTGACAGAAACCGGCCTCAGAACAGAGGCGCGGGCATGGAGTCCTAACCTGGACTCCAGCTCAGGGTGCTCTCTCCTCCTGATGCACCACATATAAACAACCTCCCCAGTATATGTTCCCATCAAAATGAACTGGGCTACTCGGGGTTGTCTGCAGTGAGGTTTCTTATCAAGTATTTTGGTCACAGCAATGCAAATGTAACTAATACAGATACCAACTAAATATTTCAAATGAAGAACATATACTTGGTCCAGCTCAAAGCAGAGTACTCTCCAGGCTCTCTGCCGCCCCTAGGGCCCAACAGAAGCACTGCACAGTAGAGTCTTGGAGCCCAGG
Source organism: Tokudaia tokunoshimensis (assembly GCA_036184795.1). Classification (NCBI taxonomy): domain Eukaryota; kingdom Metazoa; phylum Chordata; class Mammalia; order Rodentia; family Muridae; genus Tokudaia; species Tokudaia tokunoshimensis. Next base: position 648,287 of record BTHU01000010.1, read on the forward strand.
ATCTCTACCTCTTAGGGTCTACCCACAGAACACAATTCAGACTGCAAAACTGGCTACCATCATGCTCTTGTAATCACACGGGTGACGGGCGACGCAGGCAACCACAGGCCTGACACACAGCTTACACAAAGTCAGCCAGTGGTTGTGAAAATGAATAAAGTAGGATGCTACCTTGCGAGACTGTTACATGTGTTAATAAAAGCACTGAAAAAGTCAGAAACACAGTATATCTCACTATAATTCATAAGTAGGATTTTTCCAATTTTCTGTTCCAAATTTCTTTTTCTTCATGAAATACCCCTTGCTTTATCTTTTACTTTGGTACTTTTTTTTTTCTTTAGAGAAGGCATCATTTATACGTGTGTGTGTGTGTGTGTGTGTGTATGTATGTATGTTTGTATGTGTGTATGTGTATGTATGTATGTTTGTATGTATGTGTATGTATGTTTGTGTGTGTATGTGTATATGTTTGCATGTGTGTATGTGTATGTATGTTTGTATGTGTGTATGTGTATATGTTTGCATGTGTGTATATGTATGTATGTATGTTTGTATGTGTGCATGCGTATATGTTTGCATGTATGTGTATGTATGTATGTTTGCATGTGTGTATGTGTATGTTTGCATGTGTGTATGTGTATGTATGTATGTGTGTATGTATGTAAGTTTGCGTGTGTATGTGTATGTATGTATGTTTGTATGTGTGTATGTGTATATGTTTGCATGTGTGTATGTGCATGTATGTCTGTTTGCATGTGTGCATGTGTATATGTTTGCACGTGTCTATGTCCACAATGGTCTCCAAAGCTCATGTGATTGTCCTGCTTTACTCTCTCAAGTATGAACACTACAGGGGAATGCCACCATGCCCAGTGCACACAGGCAGAAGAACACACAAGCTCCTTTTTCAAGCTTATGCCATCAAGAGTGAAGCTTGGGACTGGCTCAATGGTGAAGAGAGCTGGCTGTTCTTCCAGAGGACCATGTGCAATTCCCAGCACCCACATGGTGACTCTCGACCTCCAAAGGCACTTCATGCCTATGGTGCACAGACATACATGCAGGCAAAATACCTACACACAAAAAAAAAATAAATAAAATACAATTTATGAAAGAAATTTCAGGAGTAAAGCTTTATCCTCATCTTTCTTTCTGTTATGGTTGGTTGGTTATTTTTCAAGACAGAGTTTAACAGTGTAGTTCTGGTTAACCCATAACACAATATATCAATCAGGCTGGCCTTGAATTCACAGAGATTTGTCTGTGACTGTGTCTGCTTCTGCCTTCTGGGTACTGGGATTAGATTCATATGCCTGGCTTCTTATCTTTCTATAACAAATTTTCTACAATTTTCTGTATGTTACTATCTAAATAGCTTTGTAACAATGTAATGACAATAAGAGTTATAAGGAGTGGGTCCCAGAGACCTCCGCCATACAATACAGGCTACAGCCATTGTTCTTCGATAGTCACTAGAACTTGATGCTAAGACTCTATTGCTAAAGACAGCACACATTTTAACCACGGGACATAAAGAAATCAAAACATACGGACCCAGAAGCTTCCTCCTTGATAGCTTTCATAGGGCCACAATAATGATTTGCCTGTCCTTCTTGACAGCTTTCACAGGGCTACAATAATGATTGGCCTGGCAAGACAGACCTATTGGTACAACAGTGGCATGAATATCAGAGGTAAAACCAATAGCTTTCTAAATGAATTTAAAGCCCACTCCACAAGAAGGAACTCATATTTAGTACTGAATACCAGTAAATAAACCATGACTAGAGAGATCATGGGTCCTACTAGTATTATTTTGCCAATGGAACATAGAAATTAAACTGCCTTATAAATATTTATCCTTATACCCATATACCAGAACAACTCTCACCTGTATCAGAGAAAGTCTTTATGCAAAAGGTGGCAGTTATTAAAGGCTCACAACTGGTCAGAGGGAACAAATGACTATGGGGTGCTCAGCCTACATGGGGGTCTATAGTATACCCACTCCACCACTCCAACTCCCCGAAATGCTCAACAAACATCACAGAAATGGGGATAGAAAAAAATCAAAAGAGCTAGACGTCTGGAAAGATTGCAAATTGCCGGGCAGTGGTGGTGCACACCTTTAATTATCAGCCTGGGAACAAGCATTCAAAACATCAACATGAGGGAGACATTTCAGATTCAAACCCTAAAAAAGCAAACAAACCCCTCTTTCTCTTGTTTTAATTACCATATACTTTCTGTAACATGACTGCTTATCCTTGGACTTGTGGGATTCTTGGTGTTCTCCATTAACATGAACAGTGTCTGTGGGATGGATTTCTCAGGTGATAGTCACCTATAAATAATAAACCCAACACTAGAGAGGCAGAGGCAGGCAGATCTCCGAGTTCAAGGCCAGCCTGGTCTACAAAGTTTCAAGGAAGTCAGGGCTACACAGAGAAAACTTGTCTCCAGGAAAAAAAAAAAAGTCTTCTGGACATGACAAGGCTCATGAATTCAGAGCAGCTGTGGCTGTCAGCCTAAGACCTAAACAAGATCACACCAGTCGACAGGGGAGCACTGAGAAGAACAGGGCTCTCACGGGGCCCTGCCCGTCGCGGAGGAACTTTTGACCGTTGATGGAGATGAAGGTCTCAGCAGCGTGGCCCGTGGCAGACCACTCACGCTCCAGACACACACAGGACACACGCACTGGACATGGTGAGTTAGCAACAAGAACAACGACATCAAGCTGGGAAGAGAATTGGTTGAGCAGCCGAGCTTTGCACAGAGAAGCTGGAAATAAATACATTCTGTTCTTGTATGAAATTTCCAAATAACATTTATTACATAATTTTTAATAATAATTTAAAAACAAAAGTAAAGATAAGATTTTTAAAGTAAAATAATAATTAAGAAAAACAAAAAGTTGTAGGAAAAGTCAAGTATGGAAGCTCACGCTTGTAATTCTAGCAACTGGGAGACTGAGACAAGAGGATTATAAGCATGGTTGAGCAGGACTGTCTCAGAAACTTAAAATCACAGCTAATAAAGGAGGCACATGTGGTTCCGGAGCCACAGGCGGCCAAGGGCACAAAACGCTGCCGGCAATTAGTATAGCGAGGCAGAGAGCATTTCCCGGAGGAGCAGCGAGCTACTGCGTGTGCATAGGCCACTCTACCCCACCAAAAAGGTGACTAGAGAATACAGGTGACTCAGGACCAAGTAAGCGAAGTCGCCGAGCACCTCGGAAGCCATTCCCGGTGACCACGTCAGTCTAACACCCTGGACACTCGCTCACACAGGCTCAGGCCAGTGGCTGCACTGCGCATGCGGTCCACAAGTCTGGCAACAGCCGCTCGGGGCGGACACTGGCTACACCAAATGAAACCCTTACTCTGTGCTCCTCAACACAAAAAGCTCCGGGTTACGGCTTTTCCTGTAGGATTCTGAGAAGCGAACAACGGTTTTGAGTTTTATCGTCTGTGGCCTGTAGATACTCTGTGGAGTAAAGCTTGGCAGACATCTATCGCCATTAGTATGTTTGGTAAGAACAAACAGCAACTACAGGGTAGACGATAAGGCTGGTAAATGGTTCAGGAGGTAAAACTATTCATGTGCGCATGCGCGCGCACACACACACACACACACACACACACACACACACACACACACACAAGCAAGCACACATGCACAGGCAGGCATACAGTGATTAATTTAATGTAATATTTTTACTAAATGCAACTTTTTAATTTTTAAATAGATAACAGTTTTCATTTAACAAAGTTGACAAAAACATTTACAAAGTCCTACCCGGCTGGCAAATACTGAAAAGGGAACCTTTAGTTTACTTAACCTTTGCAGTGACTATATTTTAAACTCCTAAAAAAACACTGACCCCACTTTACAGGAATTCATGCCAAGAAATCCATCAGAATAGTGCAGTTCTGCTGGAGAGACGGCTCAGCGGTTAAGAGCACTGACTTCTCTTCCAGAGGTCCTGAGTTCAATTCCCAGCAGCCACATGGTGGCTCACAACCATCTGTAATGGGATCTGATGCCCTCTTCTGGGGTGTCTAAAGACAGCTACAATGTGCTCATATAAATAAAAATTAATTAATTAAAAATATTTTAAGAAACTTTCGGCCCCAGCAGCCATCTTCCAGTAACTCACCAAAATGAGGAGCACAAAGACAAAGAGGAGAGGCACCCGGTGGATGTTCTCCGGGCCTCTTACATGGAGTCGTTCGTTTGGCCGTGTACATGAGAATCTGCAAGAAGGGTGATATTGTAGACATCAAGGGAATGGGCACTGTTCAAAAAGGAATGGCCCACAAGTGTTACCATGGCAAACCGGAAGAGTCTACAGCATGCCGTGGGCATCACTGTAAACAAGCAAGTTAAGGGCGGATTCTGGCCAGGAGGTTCAGTGTGCGGACTGGGCACGTCAAGCACTCGACGAGCAGAGACAGCTTCCTGGAGCGGGTGGAGGGGAACGGTCAGAAGAAGGAGGAGGCCAAAGAGAGGGCGCCTGGGTTCAGCTGAAGCGCCAGCCTGCGCCACCCAGAGAAGCACACTGTGTGAGGACTAGCGGAAAGGAGCCTGAGCTGTTGGAGCCCATTCCATACGGATTCATGGCCTAACGTACAAAAAAGAAATAAAGGACCCAGACTGTAAAAAAGGAAAAAAGAAAAGAAAATAATAGTGCAGTTTTATGTGGAATATTCAGGAATGTCCATGCTAATCTTGGTAACCAAGCAGGAAGAAGGCCATCTACATATCCAAGCAGTAATATATTCACATCCATGTCAGGAAAAGATAAAGGGTTCCAGGGACAGTCAAGTGCAGTAACTCGGCCAAACAGAACATGCAGTCACCAGACATACACCAGAATACTAGCAGCTACACCTCCCAGAGCGAGAAAGAAGGAATTGGTTACAGTCTGCAAAATGTATGAATCCTTTTGTCAGAGTTTGACTCTGACATGTCCTGAAAGACCATGTGATCAAAGCTGCTTGCCAGCTGATGGGGCTTCTCAGAAGTGACTGTCTTGACCGTGAGAGCTCTAAGCTCTGTAGAGACTAATCCATTGACGGGTTCATAATTTGATGGCATTAGTAGTAGTACTTGCTGGCCTAGCTGGAGGAAATACATCACCTAGGATATTCCCTGAGAGGGTTGTATTCTGTCCCTGTCTCTATGTCCATCCTGCTCTACGAGACAGATACCATGAGGTCAGCAACTCTGTCCCACCCTCTCAGCTATGTTCTGACATGGCACAGACCCAAAGTGTCTGCTCCTACTTCACAGAGGTGGACTAATGACTGAGACGGATTTACCCTGGAGTGAGACCTACAAACTATGAGCCTGAATAAGTCTTTCCTCCACCTTTTCTCAGGTATTTTTCCACAGCAATGAAAGATAATTAACACTTTAACACTTAGAAAATTGTCATCTTTTCAGATCGTGATAAAGCAGGGAATAGTCTCCCTTTGGAGATTTTCCTTCTTATGTGAGGAGTCCCTAAGAAAGAGGCCTCGGCAGGGCATAGTGGCACAAACCTTTAATCCGAGCCTGGTACAACGTAGTGAGTTCCAGGACAGCCAGAGCTGCATAGTGAGGCTCTGACCTTGCCAATTCCAGGGGATGAAAACGCTCGCTCCTCTCTTGCCTTAAAAGACCCACACCTCGTCACTGGCTCCTGCTTTCTAACACAACGTCCAAGGTTGTAAACTGCCCAAAGGAGTGTCTCGTCCCGCTTTACAGAGATGAACGCTGCAAAGTTACAGCTACACCTCATTTGAGGCGCCAACCATTATCAAATCAAAGCAACCACAAGACTTAACAACCAATTTTCAACTTTCACCGACTGAGGAGAAGGGAAAACGTTGACATTTCTAACTTAGGTAACTATGCGTATATTTTAAAATGACATCACCGACCGGAGCTATGGCTCAGTGGTACCCAGGTTCACTTCCAAGCACGACAGCTTACCACTGTCTGTAATTCCCATTCCAAGGGGCTCCAACACCCTTGCGCAGATACATAATCAGGTAGGACACCAATCAGTGCTCATAAAATAAAAATAAATAAAATAAAAATCATATCATTAGGAATCCTAACATCTCTCAGAAGTCATAGGGTGCTAAATAAAAATCCTAATACATGCCTTTAATCCCAGCACTTAGAGCAGAGGTTCTCGACGTTCCTGATGCTGTGAACCTTTAGTACAGTTCCTCACGTTGTGGTGCCCCCAGTCACATATTATTATTGTTGCTACTTCATAACTGTCATTTTGCTACTTTTATGAATTACAATGTAAACACCTGATACCCAGGATATCTGATATGTGAGCCCTGTGAAAAGGTCATCCGCCCTCGACCCACATGTTGACTTACAGAAAGTCAGATGTCTGAGTTCAAGGCCAGCCTGGTCTACACATGGAGTTCCAGGACAGCCCAATACCAAGTGCGATGGTTATATACGCTTCACCTAGGGAGTGGCACTATTAGGAGGGGTCTTGTTGGAATGGGTGTGTCACTGTAAGCATGGGCTTAAGACCCTCACCCTAGCAGCCTGGAAGTCAGTCTTCCATTAGCAGCCTTCAGATGAAGATGTAGAACTCTCAGCTCCTCCTGCACCATGCCTGCCTGGATGCTGCCGTGCTCCTGCCTTGATGAGAGCGGACTGAACCTCTGAACCTGTGAGCCAGTCCCAGTTCAATATTGTTTTTATAAGACTTGCCTTGGTCATGGTGTCTGTGCACAGCAGTAAAACCCTAACTAAGACACCAAGTGTAGGATGCCTCCACATGACTTGTTGGTCAAAGGTGCCCCAAAGACCCTAAGAACAGCACAGGCCATTGTCATTGCTCTTGGCTGCCCACCAAAACTTTGATGGGAAGACCCTGTTGGTCATAGGACATGGAGAAATTAAGACTGTATGGACCAGGAAATTTCCTCACTGTTAGTCAGCTTCTATAGCACTAGAAGCTACTGTATAGGTTGCTGGGGACTGGTGGGAGAGTCATCAACAATCTCACCTAGGCTTGAACCCTGGGAACTCTAGCACCGACCAGAATACCAAGCAATGCACATAGGTACAACAGTGACATGAATTACCAATAGAACCAACTGCTTTCTGAATGGGATTTAAGGCCTAATCCACAAGAGGAAGCCTGCCTAGTACTGTCAACCTGGTCAAGAACTCATGGCTAGGGAGTTCACAGGGCCCAGGGATACTTAACTGGACTATCAGACTGTCCTCTAGATTCACATCTCTACCCATACATCATGCAGCTCTCAGATCTCATCAGAAAGGTCTCTCTGTGCAATGGACAGTAAGTAGTTAATTTAGAAACTCACAACTGATCAAAGTGCAAAGAAGTGTCAATGGCGTGCTCAGCCACAGATGGGATCCCCCCCCCCATATACACACACAGTGTCTTCTGGACATGACTGGACCACACTTCTCATGAACTCACAGTAGCTACGGCTGGCTGCACAAATCAAACCAGTCAACATCATATCATGGAGGAGGAAGGGGCTCGTGAGTACCAACACCTAACTGAGGAGTTACAGACAGCTGATGGTTCCTAGATGAGGGTGTGGACCCTGCTCCAGTGGAATACCCTAGACCCATGAGTGCACGGTGACACACTGGCCTCCATGGACTTCTTGTTATTTTTTAAAAATTATACAAAGTGTGGGTCTGTAAGTTTTGCATATCAATTTCCTCCCAGATAAAACCACGCATCCCAAGACATGGGATGTTGGGGCTGCAAAGATGGCTCAGAGGTTAAGAGCGCTGACTGCTCTTCCAGAGGACCTAGGGTTCCATTCCCAGAACCCACGTGGTAGATCACAACCATCTGTAACTCTAGTTCCAAGGGAGTCAACACCTCTTCTTACTTCCACAAGCAATGCACATACACACACATACACACACACACACACACACTCACACACACACACACACACACATACACACACACATACACACACATATACACACACATACACACTCACATACATACACACATACACACACATATACACACTCACATACACACACATATATACACACACAAACATACACACGCACATACACACATACACACACTCACACACACGCACACACATTAACACACACACATACACACTCACATACACACATACACAAACACACACACATACACACACATACATGCACACGCACACATACACACTCATATACACATACACGTGCACACACATTAACACACTCATACACACATTCGCATATACACATACACACACACTAACACACATACACGCACTCACACACATATACACGCACACTCACACATACACACATATACATGCACACACATTAACACACACATACTCACACACACATATACTCACACACACATACACACACACACACATACTCACACACACATACACACATGCACAGTACAAAGACACAGATGCATGTAAAACACCTATACACATAAAATACAAATTGCATAAATCTTGTTTTTGTTTTATAAAAATTATTAAATCTAAAACAAACAGGGACACAGAATGCTAAAAAGGAAGTAAAACAACAAGATGTTCTAAAGAAAGCTGACTATTCCATCAACTCCATAAGACCTCCTTGAGCTCAGGAAGTCCTTCCTGAGAGCCACCAGTTCACTGAGGCCCTGCCTTCCGGAGCATATGCATGAGCTGCAAGGACTACGGAGGGACGCTCATGGACAAGCCGAGCTGCCTACAGACTGTGCCGTTTGCTCCGAGTCTCTTGAGCAGTCAGCCATGCTGGAGAGGGCTCTGATGGCTGGCACCTTCACCGAGCCATTTCTACTCCCGTAAGGAACACTTCACCCGTATTCCTCTAAGTTGACCAATCTGGGCTTCGGTGGCATCTGCGCTCTGATCTGTCATCGTGAATTCCCTATCCAGGGTGAGTAACCATTTTTCAGGTCTCCCCAAGAACAGTATTAAACAACACTAGAGAAAAGTAGAGAATGAATATGACCAAAATCCAATGTATGAAATTCTCCAAGGATAATATTTTTTTAAAGAATCCTAACGTTCTCAAATTCACAAAGCAAGGTCATTCGGCCTTTACATGCATCACTGGCATGTCTGAGACATCTCAAGCAGGCTGTGTTGATCACCTTAACTCACCAAAGAAACAAGCTCCTACCTGCCTTTTTAACTACATGGAACACTGGTAACATTTTGCCCAGTGAACTACAATATATCCCTGCCTTAGGATTTTATTCCCAAACCATACCCATGTGTGTCCATGACCTCTACAAACACCAACATAAACTACTTCTGAGGTGACTCTCAAAAACTCACACCCGCTGCTGCCTCAGGGGGAACGCGCACCACACTACAGAAGGGAAGCCCAGTTGGACTTGTATTAAGTATACTTCTATTCAAGGACCTATAAGGTATCCCTGTGAGTTCCAAACCAGCACCAGGCTACCCAAGCCCCAAATGCATATTGAGGAATGCTACAAGCCCCAAACTGGCACCAGGTGACCTCTATGAGTGCCACAAACTAGGGTCAGTCAACTCCACAAAGCTCAAAGCAGCACAGAGGGTGATCACCTGAGATTCAAATGTCTTCTCTGACCAACCAGAGCTGCATGTCCCCTCAGAGAGGGCAAAAGGATCTACGATGTATAAAGATCTTAAAGAAACTTCATCTGAGAACAGAAATGTAGGCATAAGGTTTAACCTAGACATGGCTTATAATGCTTAGGTCTAGAATCTCCTATCTCAAGTTTGGGTAAACAATTCTTACCATTTACTCTCTGCCTTGTCAATAAATGCTGATCGCCATGTGGCTGGACAGAAGCAACAATGGGGCAGAAGTTTCCACCAGCCAAGGGAGCAGAAAGAGAAGGAGCTTGAGATCAGCCACGAGGAGGACAGCATTCGAGAAGAAACCACGAGAAAAAACATCTCAAGCCCAAAGAACTAGTTCAATAATAATTTGCAAGTATTTGGGATCATGGTTGGGAGGGAGCCAGATGAGCACAGGGGTTATTATAGATCATTTAACTGCCCAGTGTGGAGATGCAGCTCAAAATAAATCTTGGTTTCTCTGTGTAGTTCGTGGGGACTAGCAAAGGTAAGAAATACAGCCACCCGACTAATTCACTGTTAACATTTATATTAAAAATAATTCATTTTACACACCCACACATAACACCCAACAGTATGTAAGACAAACAGGCTTAAAATGGACAGTCACGTCTCAGTCAACAGTCCTGCACAGCCAACAAGACTTACTTGGACACAAGGACAGCAGCTGCATCTCGCGCCTTGTCACTGACCACCAAGTAAGACTGCAAGAATTTGACAAATTTCAATTTAGCATTTTTATCTTCATTTTCAAGATTTCCTACAATTGTGTATTATTTACACAATATTCCAAATTAAATGCAAAATGGATAGTTTCTCTAACCATCTCTTGCCCCAAAACTCCTTACATATTACCGTTATGTTTAACAAACATTTGTATTATCTATAGAGAAATGAGATTTGCTAAAGCAATTCATCTGACCTCTACATAATATCACAATTTCAAGGCTGAGGTATCACTGAAAGCAGTAATGCCAGTGAAACAAATATAAATATGTGCACCAAAAGTTTATCCAACTAAACTCTCATCTCAAGACAATTAACTGTAAGAGGTCTGTGTGACCATGGTTACCTCTGCTATTTGCAGAATTCGGTCCATTATGGGTATTCGTGTTTCTCCAGTTTGAGTGGGCAGGTTCCCGTCAAGGCGAGAAAAATCAAAAGGGATCAGGCAGGTCACAGAGAGCCACAGTAAAAGCATGTAGCGAGTTTCCCATGTCTAAGGAGTTAAAGCACAGTCAGGATGATTCCAATAGAAAACAAAGCTGCTGGGTATGATGGCGCGCACCCTGAATCCTTGCACTCGCAAAGCAAGGCAGGTGGATCGTTCCAAGCCAGCCTGATTCACCCAACAGGCTCCAGGCCAGCCAGGGCTACACAGTAACACCTGATCTCCAAAAAAAAAGAAGGAGGGAGGAAAGGAAGGAAGGGGAAGGGCTCATTCACTTGTAATCCCAAAATTCAGGAGGCTGAGGTATGAGGATCTCAAGTTCAAAGCCAGTCTATATCACATAATAAGTTCCAGGTTAGTCTGGGCTACATAACAAGAACTTATTCCAAATAACAATTAAAGAGAAGGAGAGAGATCCACTGCCACCCAGTGGCCTTCCCACCAACCCAGTGCCTACTGTAGGCCCTGAGACGTCCCCAAGCCCACTGTCACAGTAAGCACAGCTCTGTGCTGTGCCCTGTAAGCCTCCCTAGGGCACCATGGGCCTGCTATGCTCTTGGAGACCTAACATAGTCACACTGAATTAAAAGGCGACACTTGGATGTTGAGGGCAGCTTGACTACTAGACGCACACTGCATTCAGGCAACGCCTCTTATGGCCTAAAGTGGAGTCTTCTGTGATCTCCAGGTCACAGGAAGTCAGTCTAGTGACTAACAGAAGACCGATGCAATGTTACACTTTTGATTAGGATTGTAGCACTGCTCTCCTAGGTTCTTTTGGTGATAGACATTGTAATTTAAATGGAAAGTTCCATATATCTGTATATATTGACTAGGTCTTAAAACCTTGCTAATATGGTTGCCTACCACTTCACACTTGCAAAGTTGAACGTCGGAGGGGCCTTTCTTCAAGTAATGGACATTCCATTTATCACGGTTAGCTTTACGGCCCCTGGGCATTCAGAATCTGAGCCGTGGATGTTCATGTGTACTTTACACGTCAAACTATGAAGAGCCCAGTGTCAAATCCAACTTTCTCCATGTATGCCCTAGGCTGAGCTTGTTTCCAAGTTAATAGCTTGTACCGGCTTAGACATTCACACTCATCTGTTTTATTTTATGCTTAGTCATATTTAAATCCAGAACTTAATAGTCTACTAGACAGATAAATGAGTTGCATGAATATAAAAATATATAAGGGAAAAGAGACGGTAAACTATTTATAACTTTATTATAGTACTAACATTTCAGAATTTATTAGTTGCTTATAAATTGTATAGCTACAAAATGTCTGGGCTCTATTAGTCAGAGGATCGTGACGTATCAACAGGCTGGCTGATTTTACTGGAGTTTTCAACACAGTTGCCATTGTGGAAGGTTTTTTGCATTAATTAAAAAGTTGGTAAAACACGGCTTTAGCGTCGGCGTGTCAGGTGTACAGAACACGTGCTTTCAGCACGTGAGTGGCATTGGCTGGGCACTTACATTAGTGAGAGCTGCTCAGCCTGAACAACTGTGAAATGGGGTGAGATCCAGTCACAGTTCATTCTTACTTCAAAGGTTTAGTAGTTTGGAATTTTGATTGACTGGCACATTCTATCATTGTCATAAATCATTCAGCTAAATTTTTTTAAACATAATTTGATATTCTAGGGCTTTCCTTTTTTAAAAAAATGAGAAGCAGGTAAAGAATTGTAAAGATTTGGGACATTCTTTGTGGCATTGTGAAAGTAAATAAGCCAATGTGCAGGGGAAAAGCACACTCTTTGCTTTACATAATGGATAGGCTCTAAAAGAGAACAACTTAGAGCAATATGTGTAGATGCTATAGAAGAAGCAGAAGGAAAATTTTAAAAACAGCCTAAGATAAAACCAAAAAAAGCTGGAAGATGGAGTTGCCAGGGCCAGGGCAGCCAGCAGGGAGGGCGGCCGGCAGGGAGGGCTTGGGAAGGACTCACCTCATGGTCTTTAGGGTTCTGACTTGTGAACATATCCAACACAGGCTGAACATTAGCCACTTCATGAGGAAACAGACGCAGAAATACTTTATATCCACGAACCTGACAAATAAAAAGACATTAGAATATACAGAATAGGAGTACACTAGATAATTAGATTACAGAACGGGCAGCAAAGCTACCTGGATACGTTCATCAAAACCCATCCTCTGTGCCCCGCCCCCACCCCGCCCCGTGACTGAGGAGATCCTGACACAGTGCAGTGACACAACACAGCGAGACCAAAGGGACGAGAGAGCTAGCCTTATCTTTTACTTATTCATTAAATGTGTTCTGTCCCAATTTGGCCAACAGGTTACACTGCGTGCATCAGAGATATCAGTAAGCTATAAACTGAAAACTTCTGCTTCTACCCTGACCAGAGATTACTCTCTGACATTTATGAAAACAAAGCCCCTATGCACCTCAAATGGCCCCACTAACACTTGTATAAAACAAGTTGCATTCTATCAACAACCAAAAGCCTCACCCTGCTACACTGTAAGAATGCTAAAACATGTTCCCTGAGACTCACAAACTTTACACGGAGTCACTCCCGAATCTCTAAGTCTGGAGAAAGCAGACCGTCAGTCCCAGATGTTCTTCCTCAGAGGGGAAGTGTAAGTATAAATCACCTTCACACTATAGCTTAAGAATACTTCTATTGCTGGATGTCGTGGCTCATGCCTTTAATCCCAGCACTCAGGAGGCAGAGGCAGGTGGACCTCTGTGAGTTCAAGGTCAGCCTGGTCTACAGAGTGAGTTCCAGGACAGCTGGGGTTACAGAGTGAGCTCCAGGCCAGCCTGGTCTACAGAGTGAGCTCCAGGCCAGCCTGGTCTACAGAATGAGCTCCAGGCCAGCCTGGTCTACAGAGTGAGCTCCAGGACAGCCAGGGCTACAGAGTGAGCTCCAGGATAGCCAGGGCTACAGAGTGAGTTCAAGGCCAGCCTGGTCTACAGAGTGAGTTCCAGGACAGCCAGGGCTACAGAGTGAGCTCCAGGCCAGCCTGGTCTACAGAGTGAGTTCCAGGCCAGCCTGGTCTACAGAGTGAGCTCCAGGACAGCCAGAGCTACAGAGTGAGCTCCAGGCCAGCCTGGTCTACAGAGTGAGAACAACACTTCCAGTCTATTAAGGCTTTTTGCTTTTTCCTTATAAGAAACCTTTTCTTCTAACTAAGGATCCCAAGATCACTAAGACCCGAGACCCAACACAGGCTAAAAGGAAAATGAAAACCCACAACTTGTGTTGAAGAACCATGTTCCCCAAGAAATAACACTTTTAGAGCCATTAACTTCTAGAGCAGTCAGATGAGGCAAGTGTCTGCCCACTCCACAGCACTATACAAACGTTACCTTGGTGATGATATAAAGAAATTTAAAAGCCAGATGTACAAGGTCGGGCAGAGATGTCTCGTCCTGTACTAGGTCCAACAGTGAGTTCATCATCCACTCTAGGGAAAAACAGATATGAAAGCCACCTCTGAAAAAAAATATTCACCTTAACACATGTTCCCACTTTCAATACCTGGAAATTATCTGAAGTTGGTATCTGAGTTTTACACATGATGCCTGTTAAAACTGCTCTGATTTACCGATAGGCTAGGTTGAACTAAAAGAGGAAAAAAGGGTCATGCAGGGCACAGCTTTCTCCTGTCCATTCAAAGGCTATGTTCAGAACCCTATGTTCAGGCTATGTACAGGGAGAGGTTAAAGGATAGCACAGAGGAAGAGAGAAGAGTTCAACAAGGTTGTTCGTCATGCAATACAAGAGCTCCGGCCCACCCTACTGACTATCCAATGCCCAAGAGACACTTAACATACCATCAACCTCATCCTCACCACAAACAAGACTCTGTGCTGTGTCCTGTCAACCTTCCTAGGGCACCAAGGACCCGAGGTGGTATGAGGGAGCTGGCACAGTCACCCCGAGTTAAAAGGCATACTCTTTGCTTGATAAAGGGCGGTTTTGTTTGTTTGGTTGGTTGGTTAGTTGTTTTGTTTTGTTTTGTTGTTTTTGAGACAGGGTTTCTCTGTACAGCCCTGGCTGTCCTGGAACTCACTCTATAAACCAGGCTGGCCTTGAACTCAGAAATCCCCCTGCCTCTGCCTCTCAAGTGCTGGGATTAAAGGCATGCGCCACCACTGCCTGGCCACAAAGGATGTATTTTAAAGGATAAATATACAAAGATTATAGACTTCCTCATTTTTTATTTCTTTTTGTTTTGTGGGTTTTGGTTTGGTTTGGTTTGGTTTTGGTTGTTTGGTTGTTTGGTTAGGGTTAGGTTTTGTATGATCTTTGGCTGGCCTTAAATTCCCTATGTAGATGGCGCTGGCCTTGAACTCAGAGATCTGTTTGCCTCTGCCTCCCACAGGCTTGGACTAAAGGAGTGCACCACTATACCCAGCCTCAATTTTTCTTTAAGAAAAACCTTTGAGCATTTGAGAGTCAGCTTGAGAGACAGCTCAGCAGTTAAGAGGACTTATTGCTCTTGCTCAAGACCGTGGTTTGGTTCCCCTGTAACTCCAGCTCCAGGACCTGCACACACCCACACACATATACACAAAACTAAAAATAAAATCTTCCAAAAAAAAAATTGAGGGGCTGAAGAGATGAGTCAACAGTTATGAGTACTGCCTGAGGCGCTTCCAAAGGATCAGGGTTTGATTTCCAGCACCAACATGGGACATCACGGCATCTATAACTCCAACTGCAAGGGCTCCAATGCCCCCTTCTGGCCTCTGCAGGCACTGCACACATGATACACAGACATACTTGCAAGCAAAACTTCCATACACATAAAATAAATCTTGTATTTAACAATTGAGTGTTTAAGGCAAAATTTGTAACAAATATGAAAGTAAGTGACAAAGAAGGTGGCACAGAAAACAGGAGAAGAAACAGAATCTTCTCTCAAAGCTTCTGCACCAAGAATGAAATGTTGAGTATTTGAGGGTAGACTGTAGTGCGTTCTGGGTATGTATGATAAATCTTGGAGGGAAACAAAAAACCTACAGAGCATATAGTGAAGATAAAATAAAATACCAAGCCAGTGACAGATGTCTTTAATCCCAGCACTCGGAGGCAAAAGCAAATGAATCTCTGTGAGTTTAAAGCCAACCTAGACTATACAAATTCCAAACAAGCCAGGACTACACAGTAAGACCATCTCTCAAAATAAACAAACACCAAAAACTATTAATATAAAGGCGGAAAAAAGAAGGAAAGAGGATAAAGAAAAAGCAAGCCCCATTAGAGCTCATTAAACCGAGCTATGCTGACAGATTTACTAAATGAAAATACCCTCCTAGCTATTTAAAGATGAGGACGGACAGACTGAATCCAGACAAAAAAGGACACAGAGTATCTGCTATCATCAGAGACTTGAGATAAAATATCACAAAACGTAGAGGACATTTCTAATTAGAAAAATCAATTTATTGTGAAGAGTAAACGATTCAGTTACTGATACAACAAATGTCAGAAGCCCAAAGCAAAGCAAAAACTGAAAGCAGAAACAAGACCAAGTAAACAGGAAATCAGTAAGGACACCGGCAGCACTATCATCCACCTTATTCCAACAATACAACAGACTCATCCAAACGTGCATGGAGGCCTCAACAAGACAAGCCGTGTGCTGTGCCACTGGTCTCAATAGAGAAGGGTTTGAACTTAACAAATGCAAAGTAAGACCACAGTGGGGTAAGAGCCCTTGCTCACTGAAATCAGAAACAATGCCGAGAGGGGCTACAAAGTAACAGCGACTCAGCTTTCAGGGAATAGTATGGCATCCGATCACAAGATACACATTTACTACACGGCCCAGAAATCCCATTCTTAAGATAGCCACCTAAGAAAAACTAAAACATATCCGCCCAAAGATGGAGCATGCAGGTTTAAAGCAGTGTTATTCATAATAGCCAAATTAGAGTCTCAGAAAAACATGTCCTCTCTATGGATCTGTGTACCGAACAAAGCTCCAAGGAGATCTGTCGGTTCTGAAGAGTGAAAAAAGAATGAAGTTTATCTGCACTAATGAAAGGATCGGAGAATAGCAAAATAAAAGGCTGTGATGCTAGAGAGAATATACCATAAAGCAACTGACAAAAACAAGTGATACCGGGGCAAATGAAACAGAACAGAAGGTCTAAAATCCAAAGCTTTTATATAAGCTGTATAAGTACTGAATACAATATATAAATACTGAATACGGACGTCAAATGGTATTTCAGGGCTGGAGAGCTGGCTCAGTGGTTGAGAGCACTTGAGCTCTTGCAGAGAGAGGACCCAAGTTTGGTTTCCAGAACTCATGCTGGGCAGCTAACAACTGCCTGCAACTCCAAGAATTCTGACACATGCACATATACATAAAAATAGAAATTACATTTAAAAATTGTATTTCAAACAGGAAGGGTTACCAGATAATAATTAATAAAGAGGCCTTACATAATCAATTAAGAATTAGATTCTGGGCTTACTATGAAAAATCAAACACAAAGGAGGAGACTGAATCGGTGGTGGATACCTATAATCTTAACGCTAAGCTGAGGCAAGTAAAATTGTAAATTCAACACTAATCTAGATTAGTGAAACCCTGTCTCAGAAACAAAGAAAAGGAAGAGACTGATAACATTCAAACTCAAATATATTAAACCACAATGGCTAACACACCACATATAAACCTGAAAGGCAAAAGGGGAGGCATAAAATGTGTCACCCACAGAAAAGGACCGGCACCAGCAAGCATCATCTTTTTCAAAAAGGGATCTATTTCTATTTCCCAGAAGATAATGAACAGCAACTGTTACTAAACGCTGGATGGAGCACAGGAAGCATCACACTTTGCCCCACGGCAGAGACGTCCCGGCAGTAAGGGCAGGTCAAAGCTGTCACCTGAAGGGTCAAACAGCACTTTCTACTTCTTGGACAGTACCATATGTCACAAGGGGACAAAACTATCAGATGAGGCCAGGGCACCTACTGTTCTGTCACCCTCTGCATAGCCAGTCCTTCAGCCTGACATCAGCCACCTGCCAGCGACTGGTCCCTCTGAAGACCCATCTTCAAGAGGCTAAGGGGAGGAGGAGATGTATAAATTCTGCCAGCAATCTCACAGTTGTGTGGCCTGGAGCAACCTACTTCACCTTTCAGACTTGTACTTCAATTTCCCCATTTGCACTGTGCAGCTTATGATAACAGACCTTACACAGGGATTGTGAGGTTACTACAATGATTAAATCGGTTGGATCCTCCCAAAAAAGAAAAAAGAAACAAAAACTCAGAATAAGACTAAAAGAATTACCAAGAGTACTTGAAGCCAGCCTGGGCTACCTAGCAAGACCCTACCCCAAAAAGAAAAAGCAAGCCAAGAGTTGTGGTTCATGCCTGTGATCCCAGCACTCAGGAGGCTGAGGCTGGAGAACTTCCATGAATTCGAGGCCAGCCAGGGCTACAACTCTGTCTCAAAACAGAAAAAGAGAAAAGCCAAACAAAAATGTAATTAATATGAAATAGGCTCAGACATAACAAAAGCAATAAAAAGCAAACAAAAGTCACTCTCTGCTGCTAAAATTTCTTCCTAGGGGTAAATGTAAGCACCCTCGGATTAGCTAAGGAGGTTAAAAGTAGATTAATACTGTTCAGTTGTTGTGCCTCAAAACTGGTAAATCAAGTAGTTCTGTCTCAATTTGGGAGCTGGCTGGGTTAAGAAAAAAATGTCAACACACTTATAAAAGTGATACTCACACAGATGGGATTCTCACTCCCCCTAATCTTGTCTGACATATATGTGTGTGTGTGTACACACACATATACACATACACACATATACACACATACACATATACACACACACATATAAGTATATAAACACATATACATATATACACACATATATAAGTATATATACACATATATACATACACATATATACACACACATGTAAATATATATACACATATACACATACACACATATACACATACACACATATACACACATACACATATACACACACACATACACATATATACATATACACACACATATAAGTATATATACACATATATACACACATATATAAGTATATATACACATACACATATATACATATACATATATACACACACATGTAAATATATATACACATACACACATATAAGTATGTATACACATACACACACATATGTACATACACATATACACATATATACACGCACACATATATATATACATACACACATATATACACACACATATACACATACACACATATACACACATATACATATACACACACATATAAGTATATATACACATATATACACACATATATAAGTATATATACACATACACATATATACACACACATGTAAATATATATACACATACACACATATAAGTATGTATACACATACACACACATATGTACATACACATATACACATATATACACGCACACATATATAAATATATACACATACACACACATATATACACACATATATACATATATGCATACAGACATGTATATACATACACATATACACATATATACACACACATATAAATATATAGAGAGAGGGGGAAGTTCTCAATCTTCCTTCTGCTGTGACCCTTAATACAATTCCTCATGTTGTGGTGATCTCCCCCCACCATAAAATTATTTCATGGCTACTTCATAACTCTAATTTTACTACTGTTATAAATCATAATATAAATATCTGATATGCAGGATATCTGATGTGATCGTGGGTTGAAATCGAGAGTCTAGGCCCTTCCCAAGGCCACCTGCATTTAGGGCGGAGTTGCATACAACGGGTGGTAGGGAGCCATGGGTACTTAGGTGAGGGTCTTATGATCCTTCTTGCCTCCATATGATGGGATGTAAATAGTCAACAAGCCCGACTGGGGTAATCAGTGTGCACGGCTGAACTCCACAGATGGTGGCTGTCTGGCTTAGCAAATAGCCCTGTGCCATGATCTTACACTAATGTCCTGAAACCAAGCCTTAGTGTCTGTCTCTCTACAAAACGGAGGTGACAAATGACCTCATCGGCTGGGCTGCCGTGTAGGTGAGATGAGGCCTTTGTAAAGCGCAGGACCCTGCATAACAATTGCCAGGAAGATAACAGCTGTTCATACACAACACACTAAAACACACACAAGATGTGTCCTTTCAATAGCGACGAGCGGATAGTAGCTTAGACACACCTGCACACGATCGAGACTATCTGAACTCGAAACTATTCATTATCACAGCTCCATAAAACCATCCGGCAGACAAAAAAAAAAAGACAAAAGCTACGGACACCTCATCTAACACCTTCTGCTGACAGCACACACAGGTGCCAGCAGTACACTTCCCGATCATCTGATACTGAACCACCAAAATCTATACTTACCAAGGTGTGGATCCAGAAGGTGGGGCTGCTCCTGGTATTTGTCCATAATCACTAAAAGGAAAGTAACATGAAAGTCAAACCAGGTGAGTCTTAGAAACCCTTGCCTGTCAGTAACTCTAATGGGACAGCTAGCGTCTCCCTAGTCCTTGTAACACCCAGGGACACACCTGGCTTCTTGCTGACAGATGCTACACAGCTGCCCAACATCTGCCAGGTTCTTGAGAACCAGTGGGACCACACCCACCTCCTACTCTTCTCTAGCTCTGCACACCTTCCCCTTGGATCCCCTTCTCACACATCTGCTGATGCTCTGACTGCTTTTCTTTCCATCTCTTTCTTCACTCTCTACAACTCCACCTCCCCTCCTTGTTAAGCCCTCTTCCACTTCTCGAGTCCTCCCCTGCTAAGCACAACGCCCTCCCATTCTTCCAGCAGTCTTCAAACCAATAACCTCACCAACCCTGGCCACCTGCTTTCCAACCCCTACCAGCAAATTAATCTGTTTCTACCCAACCCAATGGTTTCTCTGCCTCTGCAATTCTCACCTTCCACTTCAGGTTCCCTCCAAAGCCCACTACTCTGTCTTTCCCAAAAAAACAAGAGCCCCATCCAAACCAAAAAAAAAAAAAAAAGACAGAGAATCTTTTTAGCTAAGGAATTCACAGAGATGATTTTGTTCAAGTACAAAACTCTAATTATCGAAGGGCTCACTTGAACATTGTCTTAGTTTGTTTTCTGTTGCTGTGAGGAAACTGGCCAAAACCAACTTGAGGAAGAAAGGGTTTATTTGGCTTTCACAGCCCATCATTGAGGAAAATGTAGGGATGAATTAAAACAAACAGAGACAGAAACTACGAAGGACTCGTGCTTGGTTGCTTGTTTGCTTGCTCCTAGGTTCTAGTTCAGCTATCTTTCTTATACAGCTCAGACTCACAGGCCTTCATCAATTAGTAATTAAAGAAATGCCGGAAAGACACGCCCACAAGTCAATCTAGTGGTGGCAATTATTCACTTGAGATTTCTTCCGAGGTATGTCTAGGTTTGTGTAAGTTTGACAAAAACTATGACAGTATCCATGACAAACGACTGTAAAGGCCAACCTAAACTTGGGGGATTATAGAACCACCTAAGGAACCTAGTGACACTTGTCCACTCTCCTGTCCTGCCTGGAACGGAGGTCCTAGATAAACCTGGCGTTCTGAGTTTGCAGAGCCCTGACCTCATAGCGGAGCGCCATAGGAGCAAAACCCCAAGTCAGACCGCTCCTCTTGGCTTGCCACGCGCGCTCGCTCGTAGGTGGCAGGTTCGCCCTCAACAATTCTGCTAGTTCCCTCCCTATCCAGAGAGGTCCCAAGTATGCTTTGCTCAGTCCCTGGACACGGCGGGACAGGCAGGAGGTATGGCTCCCCAGATCCCTTCCTCCCAGATGCAAGGACCTCAAGATAGAGACTTGGGACCCCGCCCGCACCGCGGAACCGCTCCTCCGCCACCTCCCGGGACGCGCGCTCGCCGTGCACCGCCGGCAAGCTGCGGAGCAGCGCGCGGGTCTCCGCACTCTCGCCGAACGCTTCCAGGGTGGAGGCGCGGACAAGCGCATCATCCTCCACCTCCTCCTCGGCGGCGCTCGCAGCAGGCTCCTTGCTCAGTACCATCATGCCTGCAGCTTCCGTAAGAACCCTACCGGCAACCGGGAAGAAAGAAGAGACGGCACGAGAGCGGCCAGCCCCGCCCTGAGACCTTCGACCCCCAACTACGGGGCGCGCAAGCCAACAAAACAGCTCGCGCGAAGTCGGCTCAGCCTGCAAATAATGCTTGCGTGAATGAAGGGCTGCACCAGGAAAACTAAGCTTCCAATGTCTACAGCCTCATCAGGGAGTGGGTGGAGCCCAGAAGAGGCGGGGTCAAGGAGGGTGTGGCCGGAGGAGAGGGCCGGTCCGATCCTTACAAGCCGTTGGACAGAGTGTGGATTAGAGTGTTGGAAGCCTTCTGGAGTTTGAGTGTGCGGACAGTGAGGTTAAGGAAAGACCTGAGTTTGAAATTGGGGGCGGGAATCTGGAAGGTTTTGAGCTAGCGTGGACAGTGCAGAAACGCTGCACTAGTAGAAAGAGCCAGAATGGAGGGGTGGTGTCTAAACGCAGGGGAGGTGTGGGTTTTGAGTGTGGGGGCAAGAATGGGGTAATGATGTCTGAGCTCCTGCAGGGGGAGGTGTGTGCTTTAATCGTGTAGGAGGCAATTGCTCCAGGATGAAGACTTTTGCCATGACCTCTCAATCATCAGCACCATCATGGCCACCCAAAGCAGTCCTAACAAAAGGCGTGGGCTGCACACTGCTGGCCCTGCGTTCACCAGCAGAACAGACCTCACTGGAAAGTGGAGGAGTGGAGTGGTTAGTTTAGTGTGTAAAGTCTCCTTCACTAAGCCTCAGGAGTTGAATGTGTAACAGTAGGCCCCCAGACCTTAGCATGTCTGACTCCGCAATGAAAGTGCCATTCAGGCTGTAAAACTCAGCAACTAGACAGCACCCGCCAGCCAAAATGAAAACAAAGACTTGATCCTTCAAAGTCCATCGGTCCGGAGAAGTCTCTGAATGTGCCAACCTTGCTTTTGTGCTTCTCTAGTTCTGCTTCTGATTAACTTGTTGATAACTGAAGTATGTCAACCCAGAACATATATTTTATGGTTAAAAGTTCACCCTCTCCAGGCAGTGGTGGCGCACACCTTTAATCCCAGCACTTGGGAGGCAGAGGCAGGAGGATTTCTGAGTTCGAGGCCAGCCTGGTCTACAGTGTGAGTTCCAGGACAGCCAGGGCTACACAGAGAAACCCTATTTAAAAAAACAAAAAAAAAAAGAAACGAAAAACAGAAAAAAAAGTTCACTCTGAGAAGGTTCACTGTTATGCTGGGATCTGGAATAACCCAGTGTAGTCACTGGCCAGCTCATAAAGACTTTCTATTGGCGTAAATTTATATCCGAGCAATGTTCTCAGATGTGTTGTAGGGTAACAAGTGTGGTCCTCACATAGTGGAAGAAGAGAACCACAAGTTGGACTCTAGCCTTTACAGGTGTTTGAGCACATGAATACCCAAAATAAGGTCAAAAAAAAAAAAAAAACCAGAAAAAAAGTGAGGTTCTGGAGAGGGTGTGGTAGCGATTGCAGCTGGATGACCAGCGTCACAAGAGCGTGGTGGCTTCCTTCCCTATCCACCTGTGGAACCTGGGGCTTCAGCTGCTGATGCTGTGGTCTCAGCCGGAGCTACATCCGTAGCCCCCTGGAGCCTGCTGCGCCGCCGTAACCTCACGGCTCCTGGAGGAATTTGTTGGAGGCCGACTCAAGGTTAGGGAGTGACGTTTTATTAGGTCCAGCCCTCTGCTACCTGAGCATCTTCCTCATCATTCCCAGGGATGGACTTCTATACTCCCGCCCAAAGTGGTTCCAGTGGTTTAGGTAGTTAAAGAGCTGGTACAGCAGCAGGCGCTTGTCGAACCCTGGAGCCTTTGGGATCTTCCGATGGTAGGCAGTGAAGAAGGATCTGGGGAACCCCCCAAACATCGATGCAATTGCCAGTTCAAACTCAGAATGGCCATAGAAGGAGGCTGGATCATAAATAAGGGGTCCCTGCTCATCCTCAGCCACATTTCCAGACCAGAGGTCTCCGTGGAGCAGGGCAGGGACAATCTCTATCCCAGAAAACAGATCCGGGATCCTCACCTAGAAGAGAAATTATCGCAAACATGGGACTCAGAGACCATGGGCTTATTATCCAGGGTTTGGAAATGAAGAGAGTCATGGATTCATCCAGAGTCCAACCGAATAACCTACCAGGCCCAGTGAAGAAGACTGTCTGATTCCTGACTGACTTTGTCTCGCATTCTGGTCAATACCAAGTGAGTCCAAAAGCTTTACCTCAGAGTTGTTTGGGGTTTATGCTGTAGAATACGTAGCTTGGTGCCGACCCTCTAAACTGTGTTTGACGTTCTTGCACACATGTACCTTCACCTCATCTCTTGAATAACATTTCTTCGATGCACGTTCACCTTAGACCAGTGGTTCCCAACCTTGCTAATGCTTTGGCCCTTTAATACAGATCCGCATGTTGTGGTGATCTCCAACCATAAAATTATTTTGTTGCTACTTCATGACTGTGATTTTGGTACTGTTATGAATTGTAATTTAAATATATGATATGCAGGATATCTGATATTTGTCTCCTGTGAAAGGGTCTTTTGACCTCCCCGCCACCAAGGGATCACAACCCACAGGTTGAGAACCACTGCCCTAGACTGATAGATGAATTGTGTTTCTAATATTTTGGAGTTCTATTTTGAAACAAGTGATGTAAGAGCACACACCTTCATTAAGGATGACACGTTGGGGTCTTTGAAAGGGGGAGAAAAATGAGGGTAAGAGTGGACAAGTAAAATGGTTGAAGACCTCGAGCAGGGGTCTGTCCCAGCCCCCCTCACTTACATGGTAAGAGGTGGTGACTGATATACCTACAACTTGACCAGCCCTCTCTCACATCAGTTTTTCCTATTCCAACTCAGTCCAAAGAGGCCCCCACATGCATGTTGTAGGCTCAAAAGGGACAGCCTCTTCCCAGAGAATTAAACTTTGTGCTCACCTGTAGCCTTGACCACAGTTCTTGTGCCTCTCGGTCAGCATAGTCCTTTTCAATGAGATCCAGCTGAGCTTGGAGCCGATGTCGAGTGAAGAAGGTTGGCCAGTCATCCAGCCATTCATTCACCTGAGCAACAGGAGGAGGGGCCATGTGACTCATGGCCCCAGGACAGCTTTAGTGACCACTAAAAACACAGCAAACAGGAGCAAACCAACTGAAAATACAAGTGGAATCATGAAACACTTTACCCAAGAGAAGGGATACCATGACCAAAGTATGTAATGGGGGCGGGGGGGGTGGACGGACGACACTTGCTTACACAGTCTCAGAACTTTTGTCCTTTATGTTTCTGGTGGGGAACATGGTGGGATGCACAGTGCTGGAGAGGAAGCTGAGAGCTACATCCTGCTCCACAGGCAGAGAGAGAGAGAGAGAGAGAGAGAGAGAGAGAGAGAGAGAGAGAGAGAGAGAGAGACAGAGAGACAGAGAGAGAGACAGAGAAACAGAGAGAGAGAGAGACAGAGACAGAGAAACAGAGAGAGAGAGACAGAGAGAGAGAGACAGACAGAGAGAGAGAGACACAGAGAGAGAGACAGAGACAGAGAAACAGAGAGAGAGACAGAGACAGAGAAACAGAGAGAGAGACAGAGAGAGAGAGACAGACCAACCAGACCTGGCATGGGCTTTTGAATCTTTGAAGCCCACTCACAGTGACACACTTACCCCAATTGCCTCTGAATCCTAATCTTTTCAACCAATTTCACTCCCTAGGCATGGTGACTAAGTATTCAAATGCCGAGCCTGTGGCAGTCATCCTTATTCAAACCACTACAAGGGATAAAAGGGACTAGAAATAAAAGCCATAAGACAAATACTAAGGTGGCAGAACCCAACCCAAACCCAATAAACACGAAGGGCGAATGGTCAGAAACAAATGCTGTAGTTAAATGACAGAGATTGGACTAGAACTACCTCGGGGGTGGAGTGCTTACCTAGTCTGTATGAGTCCCAAGTGCAGTACACACACACACACAGTTCAGTGACAGAAATAAGGCTTTCACCACTTGGAGGCTGAGGCGGGAGGTGGGGGGATTTTGAATTCAAGATCAGTCTGGACATAATGCTTTAGGAAGAAATTAGGGTTAAATGGCATAAATGTGGGGTCATAATATGGCCGGACCAGAAAGAAGTCCTGTAAGAGGAGGGCTACACCCAGCTGTGGTGACAGTGCCTTTGATCCTAGAACTCAAGAGGCAGAGGCAAGCAGATCTCTGCAGTGAGAATTTTTGTTTCTCTTAAAGCCCAGTTATGTGACTGTTTTTGCTTTAAACCCAGATGTGGGATATGGGCTGCTTCAGTTTATCCACAGACGTTAACTATAATTGTCTCCTGCTCTAGGAGGGGCATGATTTTTGCCAGCTGCAGATAGTTTAATTGGGGAAGGGGGGGACTCTGGAGTGGATATAAATGCCAGAGCACAAAAGCGGCAGAGGCACTTTAAAAAAGGAGGAGGAGGAGGAGGCGGCGGCTGCTGCTGCTGCTACTGCAGATGCTGCTTCCCTCTGCTGCTCCTGGTTGCTGTTGTTGCAGTTTGACAAGAAGGTGGAGATATCCTGAAGACTAAGATTGGACTGACCCCAAGAAACTCAATGTCTCTTAATTAGCAGAAAGTAGTAAAAAGAGGTCTATGTCCCCTTTCCCCTCTAACCTTCTTTCTCTCCTACCTAATTTTTGGAAGTTGAAAGGAATTAGGGTGGAATAAGGGTTGGAAAGAAGGGTGATATAAGAACCCAATAAAATAGTAATACATACATGTATGTGTGTGTGTGTGTATCAACACAGATCTATAAATTTGAGGCTAGCCTGGTCTTCATATTGAGCTCCAGGCTAGCAAAGACTACAGAAAGCAACCCTGTCTCAAAAAGAAAAAAAAAAAAAAAGAAGAAAAGAAGGGAAGGAAGGAGGGAAGGAGGGAACGGGGAAGGAAGAAAATATACAGATACACTCTCACCAAAATACAAAGCAACCAAAACTTAGTAGATTTAGCAATGTTTCAAAAATGCAAGCTATTATATAAAAATCCTTTTTTAAAAAATGGCGGATGCTACTCATATGTGGATACGTTGCTAAGCACAATAGACTTGCTAAGTTACAAGTCATCTAGGAAAAGCTAAGGCAAGTGAGTGAGTTTCCTGGAGATGGCCCACCTTTCTGCATGACTGCGATAGGTGCACTCTGGAGAGGTACAGCCCCAGAGACTTTATCCTTTCCTGCCATTACTACATAGCCTAAGAATTCTTGGGCATCAGACCACCCTATTGGGCAGATTTCCTGCAGATCAACATGAAGATGAACTTTCATGAATTGATGCTGTTTAGATGAATTAATTATAGCATTCCTGATTTGATTCGAATAATTAAGGAGATGGTTTTAGTTGTTTTGCCAGAGAGATATAATAAAGTTAAAATGAAGAATATAATGTGCCACTCCTTGTAGAATAGCAAGCAAAGGCTGCATAATAAGAAAAAATGAGCATTCATAAATTACACTAAGAAGAAAACTAGGCTTGGGACAGATTCTGAAAAACATTCATTCTAGGTTAGGTCCAAGGATGAGGTCACAGGTGTGCACTATGATAAAGCAAGGCCATGTGAGACTGTTGCTTTAAACTTGCAATGAGCTTACAGAATGCAACATTGTTTTGAACTTACTATTAACATCCTTCTGTAACTCCCCTTTTGTGTAACATTTTATCTATAAGGTAACTTTATAAAGAACTTTTGTCTAAGAATGTATGAATTGCCAGAGAGAAGAAATAAAATGTAACTATTGGGGCTCTGCCCCTTTTAACAAATGTAACCTGTGGTTATTGGGGCTCTGCCCCAAATACCACATGTAATGCGTGCACATGCATACACACATATAAGGCAGAGGTTGATGTAAAATCCTCCTCCGTTGTTCTCTACTTTATTGTGTGTATGCATATGTGTGTAAACATGTGCCCACAGTTTTACATGCATGTGTGTGCATGTGGAAAAGGAAGATTAATGCCCTTTACCTTCCTCTACAGTTTTGCACCATATTCCTCTGTGAGACAGGGTTTCTCACTGAACCCAGCCCTCCCCAACTGGCTAGACTGCATGGCTGGTGAGTACTAGGGATCCTCCTGTCTCAGCCCTCCTCGTCTAGCACAATAGTCATAGATGCACAGCACCATACCCATGTTTTACAACAAGTCTGAGGATCCAAACTCACATCCTGCCGCGTGTACAGCAGGCACTTTACCGACTGACTCATCTCTCCAGCTACTCTTTCTTTGTCTTATTTTTTGAGACAAAGCCTCTCCTGAAGCTCCCTAGTTTGGCTACATTCACTGGCCAACAAGCCCCATGAATCTGGGTTACAGGGACATAACACTGTGGCTAGCATTTTTATAGAAGTGCTAGGGATCTGAACCCAAACCCTCGTGCTTGCATGACAAGTACTTGATCAACTGAACCACCTCCCCAGACACTAAAACGAGGTGTTTTTGGTTTGGTTTGGTTTTGAGATGAGGACTCAACCTTGAACTCATTATGTAGTCAAGGATACCTACAAATTCCTAATTTTTCTTCCTCTAGCTCCAGACTTCTGGGATTACAGGTATACAACATATCAGACTCAATCTTTATTTTTTTAAAGATGTATTTATTATTAAATGTAAGTACACTTGTAGCTATTTTTAGACACACCAGAAGAGGGCATCAGACCTCATTACGGATGGTTGTGAGCCACCATGTGGTTGCTGGGATTTGAGCTCAGGACCTTTTGAAGAGCAGTCAGTGCTCTTACCCGCTGAGCCACCTCTCCAGCCCAAGGCTCAGTTATTAAAAAATTGATCTGGAGATGGTGGTGCACACCTTTAATCTTAGCACTCTGGAGGCAGAGGCAGGCAGATCTCTATGAGTTTGAGGCTAGTCTGATCCTCAGAGCAAGTTCTAGGACAGCAAAAACTACACAGTGAAACCCTGTCAATAATAATAATAATAATAGTAATAATAAGCCTTGGCCAGGCATGGTGATGTGCACCTATAATCTCAGCACTTGGGAGACAGAGGCAGGAGGATCATAGCAAGCTCGAAACCAGCCTGGTCAATATCTCAAGTTCCAAGCCAGGCATAATTATATAGTGAGACCCTGTCTCAAAAAGAAAAAAGGGAGAAAAAAGACATACAGTTAGCGAATGTGCGTCATCTGTCATGACGGGAATACAAAATGGAATCTCAGAGTGAACACTTTTCTCCAGCTGGGAGGGCTTCAACTAAAAACAAACAATTTCAGAAAATGTCCAGTACACATCAGAGTAGGAAAAACTGGAACTTTTATACCAGTAACCTCTTTGGAAGCATGGGGCAGTTTCTTTTTTGTTGTTTTTAAGATTTTTTTTTAAATGCATGTGTGTATCTCTGTGAGACTATGTCAAGGATGTATGGGTACCTGCAAAGGCAAAAGAAAGGCCTCAGATGTCCTGAGAGTGGAGTGACAGGTGGCCATGAGCTGCTGGGAACCGAACTCAGGTCCTCTGCAGGAGCAGGGTGTACATCAACAGATGAATGGAAAGACAGAGACCACGGTTTGTCTGTACAGTGGACTGGACTTTTGAGACATGCGACCTGAATGGTTGTCATGTATAAACATCAAGAGAGGTAACATGGACACATATCGGAGTGATTACACTGAGTGAAATATGTAAGATTGAAGAAAAAGGTGAAGGGGGGCATACTATTTTATTATAGTCATATAAAACTTCACAAAACAAAAGCAAGTCGACAGTGACAGGGGGTAGACCTGTGGTGACCCAGGGACAGGGATGGGTTACAGGAAGGGGCTGTAAAAGACGTGAGGAAGCGTCTGTGTGAGGAGGATTCCCTTCTGATCCCAGTTGCCTCAGGATCCCAGAGTCTACGGGGAACTCAGAGAACCTCCATCTCTCTGAACAGCTCCATTCTTCATACACAAGTTCTACAGACTATTCCATGTCTTAACTCATGAATATTTGAGAGAAACACTACGCTTTATCAGCCAAATCTTTGAAGACCCACCACCCTGAGAAGCCCTTAAACTCAACATGTAAGTCAAGACAAACAAGCCATGCTTGTCTATGGTAACAGACGCCATGCTAGTCCCTGGCTCTAGCAAGGTGTGTAACACTAGGAAAGTCAGATTTGGCTAGGATTAGGGACTCTTGAAAAGGCTTTTGTGTATGGTTGTTGGGACCTAGATTCATAGCTTCCTATTGGCTGCAATCCCTGAGTCTGCCTTAGACTTTATAAAAAATCTTGCCACAAGTCATTTCTAAATAAGAAACTCACCTCCAACTGACACCAGGAGCGCTTGACTATCTCCTATAGTAGCCCAACTAGTCAGATTTGAAAATGCTGGCCCTTCAAGCAGTAACAGGTTTAAATTGGGATGACTCTTATACAGAATTGTTCTTAATAAAGCAAAATATGGTCTAATAAGGGCTTTTTTGAGGTAGGTGTAGGGCCGGTAGACAGCCCAAGAGATAAGTAGATCCTCCTAAGTTTCTAAGATGGTAATTCAAGAGGCTACCATGTTATTCAGCTGTAATAAGAAAGGATGGAGACTGGAAACTGGGCCTGCTCTTCTCCCAAAAGACCAGAGTTTGGTTCACAGCATCCAAATCCAGTGGTTCACAGCTACCTGTTATTTCCAGTTCCAAGGGATAAGACACTATCATCCTCTAGCTTCTCAGGTACCTATAGGTGGCATATGCTCTTTCTCACAAGCACCACATAACTAAAATAATGGATGAAAACAGGCACGATGGTTCACACCTATAGTAACAATACTTGAGAGACTGTATCAGGAAGGTTGTGAATTCCAAAATCTGGACCGATGATATAGTGAAACATTATTCTACCGAAAAAAAAAATGTTCTTGCACATGCCACATGTATATTGACCTCAAAACACTGTGGTAAGTGAAAGAAGCTGGACACAGGTCACATGTTATACAATGTCCCTAAGATAAAATGTCCGGAAAGACAAAACCATAGAGAGGGTCAGTAGATTTGTGATTGCCAGGGGGTAAGGAAAGGGGAGTAATTGCTAATGGATGTTGTCATTGGTGATGAAAATATTCTGGAATGAGACCTAATAATGAATCTGTAGCCGTATCATCTGAACACACTTGACCTCACTGGACCTCAGAGGCTAAGCAATCAGGGCTGATCAGAACTTGGATACAAGACAGTGATGCTATTTGCATTAACACTGTGCTTGTACTAAAAACCATTGGGTGGCACACTTGAAAATGGAGATTTCTGTGTTACGTGAATTACATCTCAATTATATATCTCAATTAGACAGCCCTGGGAGAGAACCTGCCCGGTGAGGGCTGGACTCTTAGCTTTGTCCACTCTACCCTCTTCAGATTCTTAAACTGGCCAGGTTCTCTCCTACACCATGGCGTTTACATCACCATTGCGCCCACCTGGAATGCTGACCAGCTGACTGCAGTGTCTACTCCCTCCAGGCTTGGCTCAAGGAGCCTTCCCATCAGCTCTCCGTCCTAAGTTCCACAGCCTGCACTCTGCCTTCAGAAACAACAGTCGAGCATCCTGGTGTCTGGAGAACTCCGTGGCATACGAGGGGACAGTGGCCAGCACCAGGACTGGTCATCACTAAGTGGGGATGCCCCCACTCTAACACTCACCTGTGGGATGAAGCCACAGCACGTCACTGTGTGAAAGCCGAACTTGGTCACACCCTGGGGCTCGGCACCCTCAGCCCCACAGCCTGTCAACGGAAATCTTCATCTCATGAAACTACTCAGATTTCACGGAAACCAGATCGTGGGAGAATGCCTGGCTGTGCACACAAATAGCTCAAACGCAGGGGATCTGAGGGCTCACTACACACAGCAGTGGCTAGCCAGCACACAGACTTGCCAGGACTTTGTACCCTAGCCAAGAATGGACAGACTGCAGGACTGGTTGGTTGGTCAGGAGTCCATTCTATTCATTTACCAGCTCCATTAAAATTGCTTAATCATCTCATTTTCACAGTGCAGTTAGGGCTGGAGAGATGGCCCCAAAATTAAGAGCACTTGCTGCTCTTCTAAAGGTCCCCAAGTGCCCAGGTTGAACAATGTACAGCTGCAAGCCCTGCAAAGGGTCAGATGTCCCCTTCTAGCTCCAGCAAGTCCCCGTCCCCACCTCTCTCTCTCTCTCTCTCTCTCTCTCTCTCTCTCTCTCTCTCTCTCACACACACACACACACACACACACACACACACACACACACACACGGATTTTTAAAAGTTGTTTAATGCACTGTAAAGGGAGCGGGTATGCCATCCAACACATTCCTGAAGTGTCACCAAGAAGCACCATGAATTCCCATCTAAGGTAGCTGATGGGCTGGACCCAGATTTAAAACAAAACAAAATGAACTGGACTTACCCACTGTGTTCTGCCGAGCCTTGGCCTTCTCCCTGAGCTTCTGGTTGTAGAGGTGCAAATCTGCCATCTGGTCCCCGAGCCTTGATGCCTGACTAAGGAAACAAGGCAGCAGCAGTTACAATAGCAAACATGGAATGTTCTGCTTTGAGGGATGTTTTAAATGCTCTAAAGGCACTCGAAACAGTACAACAACAAACCCCTTCTATAACACCATGTGGTTGCTGGGAATCGAACTCAGGACTTCTGGAAGAGCAATCAGCGATCTTAATCGCTGAGCCATCTCTCCAGGACAATAAACCCTTTCTTTAAAAAACCCAAAGTATTATAAAAAGGCTTTGTTTTCTGTAGCATCTCAGTAGTCACTGGTCATACAGCACAAAGCCTCAATCCATGAGTAAAACAGCCTCAGCTTTCACCTTTAACAAGGAGCATAGGAGAGACCCTGAGACCACAGTCACGCTGAGATATGAACCCTGGCAACTCCTTGCTAAAAACATTCTGATGCTTTCTTTACCAGAGTTTGTCCTTCAATAGTTTATACAATGACCATGCATGACTGTAATAGAGAAAAAAAATTAAGTCGCCAGATAACTGATCAGCCTCTCTAAGCTCAAACTGGATTAGTATACTATAGCATAAAGCAAGGGACTTGTTCAAATACACTTACTTTATGCACCCTCATGACAACTAAAATATCCATACCAAAATGAACAAACGAAAGACAACAATTATCTTTGTCTTAAGAATGAACTTTGGAGGGTGGAGAGATGGCTCAGCAGTTTAGAGCACTGGCTGCTTTTCCAAAGGAACTGGGTTCAATTCCCAGGATCCACAGGGTGGCTCACACCTTCTGTCAATCGAGGCCCAAGGGACCCAACTCCCTCTTCTGGTTTCTGAGGACTATATACAAATGTGGTGCCCAAACATACATACAGCCAAAGCACCCACACACAAAATAATTTTTAAAAGTTTTAGTAGAGACCAAGTTGGTTTGTTACTCTTGTGAAAGTTGAAGAATTAACAAAAGCTTCACATTCAGGATCTCGGGTCTAATAAGAGAAAACCAAAAAAGGATGGAACTGAAGAGACGGCTCATCAGTTAAGAGCGCCTGCAGAGGACCAAGGTTTACAGTCCCTACATGGTAGCTCAAAACCATCTGGAACAACAGTTCCAGGGGACCCCATACCCTGTCTAGCCTCTATGGTCATCAGACATGCACATGGTGCACATACATGTAGGCAAATACATATATATACACATATACATGTCTCAATATATGCATATAAATAGCAAATATATACATATATGCATATGTGATAGCAATAAATCTTTAAAAAAAAGGAACTCTGACAGCCAACTATGGTGACACATGCCCTTAATCCCAGCACTTGGAAAACAGAGGCCAGCATGCTATACATAGTGAGTTCCAGGCTAGTCAGGACTGCATTGTCAGACCTTTAAAAAAAAAAAAAGAACTCTGGCAACTGGATTGAGTTATGTAAGCAACTCCACAGAGAATGCTCACTAGTGTGCTCGCTCTCTCGCTCTCTCTCTCTCTCCCTCTTCTTCTCCCTTTCCCCCTCCCTCTCCCCCTCCCTCCCCCCTCCCTCTCCATCTCCCTCTCTCTCCCTTTCTGTCTCTCTCTCCACCTGTCTTCTCTATTTCTGTGTGTCTGTTTCTCTGTGTCTGTCTGTTCCTGCCTCGTTCTGTGTACAGCCTTTCTCTCTTCCTGAGCCTGTCTCTCTATGTTTATGTGAGTCTCTCCCTGTCTTTGCCCCTTTCTCTCTTCCTGAGCCTGTCTCTCTACGTTTATGCCAGTCTCTCCCTGTCTTTGCCCCTTTCTCTCTTCCTGAGCCTGTCTCTCTACGTTTATGTCAGTCTCTCTCTGTCTTTGCCCCTTTCTCTCTTCCTGAGCCTGTCTCTCTACGTTTATGTGAGTCTCTCCCTGTCTTTGCCCCTTTCTCTCTTCCTGAGCCTGTCTCTCTACGTTTATGTGAGTCTCTCCCTGTCTTTGCCCCTTTCTCTCTTCCTGAGCCTGTCTCTCTACGTTTATGCCAGTCTCTCCCTGTCTTTGCCCCTTTCTCTCTTCCTGAGCCTGTCTCTCTACGTTTATGCCAGTCTCTCCCTGTCTTTGCCCCTTTCTCTCTTCCTGAGCCTGTCTCTCTACGTTTATGCCAGTCTCTCCCTGTCTTTGCCCCTTTCTCTCTTCCTGAGCCTGTCTCTCTACGTTTATGTCAGTCTCTCCCTGTCTTTGCCCCTTTCTCTCTTCCTGAGCCTGTCTCTCTACGTTTATGTGAGTCTCTCCCTGTCTTTGCCCCTTTCTCTCTTCCTGAGCCTGTCTCTCTACGTTTATGCCAGTCTCTCCCTGTCTTTGCCCCTTTCTCTCTTCCTGAGCCTGTCTCTCTACGTTTATGCCAGTCTCTCCCTGTCTTTGCCCCTTTCTCTCTTCCTGAGCCTGTCTCTCTACGTTTATGCCAGTCTCTCCCTGTCTTTGCCCCTTTCTCTCTTCCTGAGCCTGTCTCTCTACGTTTATGCCAGTCTCTCCCTGTCTTGCATGTGCACGTAGCCCTCTCCCTCCCACAAATGCACTCACCTGCTGAGGCTCTTCATCTTCAAATGCTCCATCACAAAGACAGCCCCTCCTCCTGGCAGGTCAATCACCTTCATGGGTTTAGGAACCCTCACCAAACCGGTGCTGCGGAGGGCCTCCAGGCTCGCCATCTCTCCCTCAAACATCTGCCGGGCCTGTATTCAAACGCCATGAGTTCTGTCAGCTCTGAAACCCTGGACCCTAACCAGGCACCTTGCTAGCCAGACCAAAGTACTCATGGCCCTTGGCACAAGCCACAAGACCAAGTGCCTTCAACTACTGAAAAACAACATCATATCCATCTCTCGAGGCCAGTGTTCAAAAGAGACCCCTTCAGGTAAGAAGGGGCTGAAAGGACCTGCCTGATGTCAGAATTCAAGGGGTCTATGGAAAGACCCATACAAGCAAAGCCTTGCTGTAGAAGATGCACAGGTCACCAGGGTATGCAAGTGGGGGCCTGGGAGGAATGGGCACAGGTGAAGTGTGAGCCAACAAAATGTCTGAGGCCGGGTCTGAGTCCTCCAAGGTGTTGTTTTCCTTCCTGCCTCTAAGTGAGGGCAGGCAGCCTTGAGCGTGGTAGAAATGACCTGGGACCATATTTGAGTCAGAGAAGGCAGAGTGCTGAGGTCAGAAGGGTCTGGCTCAGTTCTAGCAAGGAGAACCATATACCCGACTTGTCCTTCAGGCCTTTGCCGGGACCCAGAAGTTTGATTCTAAGTGATTTATACAAATACACCGTTTATTTTTAGGCAAATCTTCATATTGTTCACTATACGTTGGTTAAAAAGATGCATTGATTTACTTATTTGTGATGCTGAGGACTGAACCCAGGAGACTGTCCACACTAGGCAAATGCTCTACTATGAGTAATATCCTCACCCCCACAAATGCATTTATTCATAGGGCTTATGAATACTTCTTACATATAGAATCATACATTTTTAGAAATTAAAAGTAGATGGCTATGGGTAAAAACATTCAAGCCTGATCAGCCAATTTTGAGCTCCAGAGCTCATGTAAGGACCCATCTGTAATCCCAGCCCTCCCACCACACGATGGGAGTCTGTAATCAGTTGGAGACTTTCGGTCCAGCTGGCCTAGATCAGGCAGTGTGGCAGCAGAAACAAGAAAAACCTTGCCACAAAATAAGGCAGAAGGACAGAACCAACTCCCAAAAAGTTATCCACTGACTTCGACGCATGTCACGGATGTGCAAACCAGAGCTTTTACACGCATACAAACACACAAAACAAATGGGATATTTTTAATTAAAAAAATTGAAACTTGAAGCCAAAACATTTGTTATCACACACGGAAATCATTCTTCCCCTTTAATTTTCAAGGGAGAAAGTCAGACAGGTTTACTCAAATTGCCAACCAGCGCCTGGGCCCCAGAGGCCTGTGCTGAGTATCCCGTTGTGGGAGGGCATTTGCAAACCTCAGCTATGCTTCTAGGGTAAACCTCCAAAGGAGGCCAACAGTACACAGAAAAGCAGGGTGGTGCTACCCCTCACCATCTCAAATGATACCAGGAGGGACTGAGAAGGGCTACTCTAGGATTTCCTTCTTCCCCAAGGCCGTCCCTAGATACTGCAACCACTATCCAGAACGATTTCCCACAGAGCACAGAACCTCTGGAGTCCTCCCCCCACCCCCACCGAAGGGGGAGCCACCAAGCTGTGCCTTCACAGCTTACTCTCGGGGACTCTAACAGTCTCCAGTTGTCTTACCGTTTTCCATGCATTCTTTGGTTGTTGTTTGTTTTTTGTTTTTGGGTCAGCTTCTCCTCATGCAGCCCAGGATGACGTGGAACTCACCATCCTCCTGCCTCAGCCTCTTAAGTACTAGGGTGATGGGGTACAGATGTATGCCTGGCTTCATACATTCTTACACAGGGATATCTTAAACGTTCTAGAAACCAGCAGAATCTGTGAGGAGGATGGTGCCAGCCTAGCCCTGGGAATCCTGCCCCTCTCCACCTGTTGGGAGGAGGCAGGACCTGAGGTCAGAGCATAGACCAGACATGGGCAGAAGCAGCTTACAGCTGAGACTCATCTTCCCCCAGGGTCAGTGATTACAGAAAATGTAAAGCCCCTGTGTAGGAGCAAAAGCAAGAAAATAATCATGCAGCCAAGATAAAGTCTCTGGTCCCAAGAGGAAAGCCTGCCTGCAAGTGCTAGCTGACCCCTCAGCAGAGGGTGAGGACACCAGGTCTAGTTCCCCGACAGCTTCCCAGAATCAGTGCATTCCTCTTCCCCCTTCCCAGACTTTATCCTTGTATACCCAGCAGCGCACCTGCGACCTGCGGTTGACCTTGACAAACACAGGGCCACTGTCAGTGTAGTAGGCATAGCCCTCGCTGATGCAGCCCCCTCCGGAGCTCCCAAAGGCCCGCAGTGTCGTGGTGTGAAGCTGGGCGCGCAGCAGCTGCTCCATGGAGAGTTGAGGACCAGAACGCAGGCGAGATGGCGCAGAGGAGGGGACTGGGAACCAGAAGGAAACACGCGGCGGGCGGGGCGGGGGGCGGGGCGTAGCGCTGTCAAAACACTGTTTGACGCTGCCTACTGGCTCCCAGATCGGTGCGAGCTATCCCTTCTTGCTTCTGGGGCTCCGGGGCTGGGGCGGGAGGAGGAAGAGAGGGTGGAATTGGACTAGACATTTATTTCTCTCTCCTAGGCAAGCTCCTCCCGGGGCTGCTGTGGGAGGAGGGATGCAAAAGCTCTCGACAACCTCCTACTAGGCTCATTCCAGAATTTCTCCTCCAACTCGACTCACCCTAGAGAAACAGGACCCCAGACCTGGTGCTGGGTGTTCTATAAAGACACAAGACAGAAAGGGAGTGTTCTCGTGTCCTCACAGAATGCACGTGAAGTCCCAGAACATCTGCACCCACCTGGGGTGTCCGCCCTAGGCCCTGTGCTCTCTGCACAAGTGGGAGAATCAGGAGTGAGCACAGGAAGATTTGGGTCAGGGCTTCTTTATCCTTGCAATACAAGGCATAGCCTCGAGACCCAGATATCCCATGGAGAAGCTCTCCATGTCCAGATAAGGGTGGAGTCCTAGCCATGGGGTGCACTGGCTAGGCCCTAGTGGCACCTTTTAATGCCACACAGCTGAGTGATAGAGGCTACTCTGGGAGTTGTGATAGCAGCAGCCTACTCCACCCAGGATAGGTGTGACCCTGGATCTCAGACAGCCATGCTAGGAAAGCAGCAGATATATATGCTCATGGGTACATGAGCATGTGCGCGCGCACACACACACACACACACACACACACACACACAAGAACACATCCACAGACTGGCATAGGAGACAGGCTGTGCTAACCCTCAAGTGTTTCAGGAGAGGTTGCCTCAAGTCCCAGCCCCCACCATGAGCTGCTGGTCCCTCTCCTGCACTGCAATGTCTCCAGCTGACTATAAAGGGACTAGGAGGATTAGTGGGTGGATGATCCATTGCTGAGCTTTCGGTATATGCCAGGGCACAGGTGACTGTCAGCTAAACTCACAAATATCCTGTGAGAAGAGTCTACAATTAGTTCCTGCCTTCTCTAAGACGAAACTAAAGTGTAGAGGAGTTAACTTGCTCCAGACTCAGTGCTGAGACATAGCTCATAATGTATGAAACCGAGTCTGGTTTGGGGCTCCATCCCGTGAACCCTAGTCTCAGGCCCTCGTGGGACAAGACCCATCCCAGCATGTGTCATAGAAGGCCTGGCTGCACCATGCTGTTCAGTGTTCTACAGCTGTTCCTCTATCGGCCACCCTCACAGTAAGATGACACCCAGAGCACATGAAGAGATAACGTATGTGTGGGTTTGCGGTTAACATTGCCTATCTGAGGAGCTCCGTCACACCTCAGAGGGGCAAAACCTGCCAGTGCTGGTCACCCCCATGGTCCCTGGGACCTGTCCCTGGCTCAAACTGAGACTGGGTTCCCTGGAGGCTCTTGAATAACTTCTGTATCTGGCACCTATATGGGATGATTGGAACCTGGGCTCCACAGACACTGGCAAGCAAGGATGGTTGAGACAGCCTCCTAAGGTGGCTTGATCATTCCCAATCATGGTGGCCAGAGTGGCGAACTCCAGAGGCAGGGTTCCACCCCAACGACCTTTTGTAACCTGGCTCTAAAGCCAAGCGCCACGTCCGTGTCTCCCCTCTGTGCTGGGTCTTACATGGCTCCAGAGACTGACCTAATTAGGGTAGTGAGGGAATGAAGAAAAGACAGACACATGGACACACAGAAATGCTGGGCAGGGTGTACTGGGCTCTCTGATGGAGAAGTCTCAGGATCCCAGACTATCAGTGTGTTTATTATTTATAGCTGAACCAGTAGGCAGGGTTCTGGTATGCAGCTAAATAAGGAGGCGGCTTAACTGATCTCAGTAGGGGCAGTGTCTGGGGAGCAGTCTTCAGGCAGTAATATCTGAGGAAAGGGCTACAGCGGACATTTTCTGCATGAACCATCGGGGTCACACTCAGACCAGAGGAAAGCTTTGTTATCTCTCTGTGTCCTCGTGAATCTGAGGCTTTGGAGTTGATCTTGCAGGCTCACGTCAAACACAGACCCACTCAGGCCCTCTTTGCTGGTTATGATTCTTCGATGGCCATGCTAAGTAAACAGACTTGACAGCGTGGAAATGTCTCTACAAAGGACAGGCAGAACAGCCATCTATAGGAAATGTGGCTGGTGTCTCCATTTGGGGCCCCTCCTACCACTGTGTCTTAACATGAAGCATTAGCAGTCCCTCAGAAACTTCTTTGTAATTGCCTGGCAAACTGACTATTGTGTGGAGTCTCAGGTCGGTCAGACCATTCTCCTTCAGACTGAGGAGGCTCCGTTGCTTCTCAGCTTAGGTGTTGGGCGGTTTGAGGCAGGTCCTTTGTAGGATCCGCCTTCGCTCTGGAGGGGTCTAAGCTATTATGTGTAACTGGTGTTGACAAAGTCCCGGGGACCTATTTCAGGGGAATGTGTCGTCAGTTTCTGGACGGACTGCTGGGTCATCTCAGAAGGAAAGCCTGCCCTCTCGCAGCCCCTTGGACTTTCCTTCATGCGGACCATGGCAGATTACAATTACAGAGAGACTCGTGGAAAGAACCTGTGAGAACAGGACACGAGTGGACGGGGAGGGCCATAAAGAGGCATTGACAATTCAGAGGCAAGATGGTTGGGATACTAAGTCTCTTAAAATAGTATTAGGGTCAAATCTAGGGGTGTGAATGACAGTACTGTAAACAAACACAGAAGTCAAACTGGAGAGGAAGGAGGTAAAGAGAGCTGAGGAGGACCAGGAATTCCAGGGCTGGCGTAGGCGACATGAGATCCCATGGTGGTTGGAATGAAAATGTCCCTCTTAGCTCAGGTGTTTGAATATCCGGTCACCAGTTGGTAGTGCTTTTTGGGTAGGTTTAGGAGGTATGGCCTTGCTAGAGGAAGTAAGTCCTGGGGGTGGGCTCTGAAGTAGGAAAGCTACAGGCCAATCCAGGTCCACTCTCTGTGCCTTGTGCTTATAGTTTGAGATGTGAGCTCTCAGCTTCCAGCTTGAGTCAAGTCTGTCACCTACTGCCACGTGGTTCCCTCCATCATGGACCCTGACTCTCTGTAACTGTAAGCCTGAATCAAGTCTTCTATAAATTGCCTTGGGCATGATGTTCTATCACACCAATAGAGAAGTAACTAATACAATCCCCTTTCAAAAAAGAAAGAAACAATAGTTCTGCCTACTTATTATCACTATAGAGCATTACAATGTGCGTACGTTTTGAATACAATTGGCCCCCATAGGCCCATAGGGAGTGGCACTATTAGGTG
Source organism: Tokudaia tokunoshimensis (assembly GCA_036184795.1). NCBI lineage: Eukaryota > Metazoa > Chordata > Mammalia > Rodentia > Muridae > Tokudaia > Tokudaia tokunoshimensis. Next base: position 688,980 of record BTHU01000010.1, read on the forward strand.
TGGCCTTGTTGGAGGAGTGTGTCACTGTGAGGCAGTCTCCTTCTGCCTTTGGATTAAGATGTAGAACTCATGGCTCCTCCAGCACCATGTCTGCCTGCACGCTGCCATGCTTCCCACCATGAAGATAATGGACTGAACTTCTGAAGCTGTAAGCCAGCCCCCAATTAAATGTTCTCCTACAAGAGTTGCTGTGGCCATGTCTTTTCACAGCAATGAAACCCTAAGTAAGACACGATGTTTTCTGGCACCCAGCTAAGATAAATGTTGAGTACACAAATGTGGAAATATCCTAGCTTTAAGCATCACTGAAACAACTGCAATTTTATTTAAGTTTTTAGGCAAAAACTTTATTTTATCGACATTTATCAACATCAATGTCATTCATGAAATTTCCCATTTCTACAATGTTGAAAGAGAAAAAAATATTAATCTAATGCTCATATGTTGCAAAGGAATGACAACTTTAGAAAATAGCACAAAGCCAGATGGTAGTGGTGCATACTTTTAATCCCAGCACTAGGGAGAGAAACCCTGTCTTGTAAAAATAAAACAAAAAAAAAAAAACAGGAAAGAGGGAGAGAGGGAGAGAGGGAGAAAGAGAGAGAGAGAGAGAGAGAAAGAGAGAGAGAGAGAAGCACAAAGTTGGTATAACAGGAGTATTTCCAGGCTCCTAAATTGAGATTAAGATTGGAAGCTTGGTCAGGCCCCAAACCAATCTCTAGACTACTCAGTTTATAGCAAGGTCCAAAAGTGCTATAAAAGCAAGTGGAACGTCAGTGATTTTAGAATTGGTCACTATTCAAATCTTCTCATAAGATGACTCGATGTCTATCTAGATCAAGTCTGACCATCAAAAAGCATCACTGTGAATGGCTTAGAGTTGTGGACAATGTGCAAGGACGAGATGGGAGGTGGGTACACTGGTCACTTCCCTGCATGGTGGACGCCCTTCACCACTACAACAGTCTCTCACAGTGTTCTACCTTGGCTGTGTGGTTCACTACACCTGAACTTCATTCAGTAAGTCTGTTCATATGACCAGTGAGGCCTAATCCAGCCAGGCAGTCTTACAATGTACACAACAACAGAATTTCGTAACCTTTCCTCTGAGAGAACCCATACTTCACAAAGCTTACAGCCCACAGACTCAACTGTCTGGTGCTCGGGGGCTCGCAGGGATCGGGAGCCTGAAGGGGTCTGACCTAGGTCCTCTGCAGATATGCTATGGCTGAGTAGCTTGTGTGCTTGTGGGAGTCCTAACAATGGGAACGGAGGGTGCCCCTGACTCTCTTGCCTACTGTGCGACCCGTTCCCACCTACTGGGTTGCCTCTTCCAGCCTTGATGTGATGCTACGTGCCTGGTCTTATCGCGGCTTGTTATACTGTACTTGGTTGATGTCCCTGGGGGGCACGGCCAGGAGGAGATTCTGAGGAGAGAGGGAGGGTGGGGAAACTGCAGTCAGGATGTAATATGTGAGAGAATAGGGGGGAAAAAGGGGAAAATAAATAAAGAAGGGATCTTAAGCAAGTCCTGCCACGGAATAAATGGGAAGAATTCATGAGGAGCTCCTTGACCAAATCGTTGGAATCAGGTCACCTGACCCCGAGACCCCTGCTTCAGTTCACAGTGATGCTTACGGTGTCAAGACCTGATCTAGATGTCCAGTCGTCTTATGAGAAGAGCCGGCACACCCACAGGAGACCTCCCTCGGTGGGAAGCCAGTTCATCGGCTGAGGGTCCTCATTATGTTTAGGGACGATCCTCTGTACCCAGATCCAAAATGGTTCCAGTGGTTCAGATAGTGAAAGAGCTGATACAACTGCAGACGCTTCTCGAATCCCGGCGTTTTAGGGATTTCCCTATGGTACGCGGCGTAAAAGGAGCTACTGAAGCCCCCAAACATGGCGGCGATGGCCAGCTCATACTCCGAGTGGCCATAGAAGGAGGCTGGGTCAAAAATGATGGGCCCAGAGGAGTCTTCTGCTACGTTCCCTCCCCAGAGGTCTCCATGAAGCAAGGAGGGCACAATTTCCAGGTCACGGAACAGGTCAGGAATCTTCAACTGCAGGGAAGAAGATCGAGCCTTAGACAAAGTGGCCGATGTACGGAGGTGTGGGTGCTTCCCTACGTGCCGCTGCACACACCTGAGCAGGTCCTCAGATGTGCTGACTAGGAGAGCCACGGGGACACTGGCGAGCACTCTGCTTCCTATCAGAAGCAGGCTCAGGTGCCACCCCGGCCTCGGTGCCTCCTGTCTACCAGGGCTCAGAGGGGCATGCTGTTGGCACTGAGCCCGCAGCAGAGGCCCTGCTCACCTGCAGAGCGGACCAGAGCTCAAGAGCTTCCCGGTCCCCAGACTTCTTCTCCACCATGTCTATCTGGGGCTGAATGCGCTGCCTGGCATAGAATGTGACCCAGTCCTTCTGCCAGTCGTTTACCTGCACAGGCGACAGTAAAGGAGAAAGCAGACTTTACCAGACAACATCAGAGCTGAAGGAGGCTTATGTGCCTAGAAATCCCAAAGTAGAAAGGGCTGCAGGAAGCATGAAGAGGGGCAGCGGCCACAGGAGGTTAGAGGTGAGGGCTGCCAGGCGACGGGAGGCCAGGCCCTGTGTCCCAGGAGGAATGGTAAGCACCATCCAAGCCTGAGGATGAACTAAAGCGATTCAATTACAGCAACAGTGGAATAAAGGCCAGAGCTGGCTGACCCTCTGGATCTCACGGCTCGTCTCCAATCGTCTCCCAGCAGCTACCCGGCCACGTTTTACCTCGGCCTGGGACTGAGGAGAAAAGTCATATGGAGCCTCTTTCTAAAGAACTCCCGGCCACGGGTGCTTCCCGCCCAGGAAGGAGGGAAGGTAGGCATGTGAGAGTCAGTCAGCTCACAGTAGGACAAAGCACCATATACACAAGCACACATGTGCATGTGCATATATCTGCATGTGAACACACATGCATCATGAGTTACAGGCAAGAGAGGGAGGGTCAATGCCAGCTGACACTCACCCTAAACACATAGGACCTGAAAACCCCATGCAAGGCAGGTTTACATATAACGTCCTACACATTGGTCCCTGTGCCTACCACAAAACATCCAAAAGTTTCTAGATTCTGTGCTTGATCGTCTTGGCAAAGAGCTTTCCTATTTGCTACTGTGATAAAACTAACTCAGGGTTTTTGTGTTTTTTTAATCTTACAGTTCCAGGTTATATTCCATCATTTCAGGAAGGACTATGTAGGCAGTTACTAAAAGCAGTTATTCATATCCAGAGTTAAGGAAAAGCACTGCCCAAATTCAGGGTGGGTCTTTCTGCATCAATTAATCCAAGTAAAATCTTTCACCGGTATGCCCACAGGCCAACCCAATTCAGGCAATTCCTCTCTGATTTTCTTCCCAGGTGACTCCAGGCAGATATTTTTGTTTGTTTGTTTTTGTTTTTTAAGATAGGGTTTCTCTGTGTAGCCCTGGCTGTTCTAGAACTTACTATGTAGACCAGGTTGGCTCAAACTCACAGAGATCTGCCTCCTTTGCCTCCTGAGTGCTGGGACTCAAGGCATGCGCCGCCACACAGCTTCCCAGGTGATTCTAGATTGTATCAGGGTGACAATTAAAACTAGCCATCATAGCTGTCATCCTATCTACTTTATATCTGCTGGGCATCAGGCAATACTCTCTAGGCAGAGACTCCCAAGGGAACAGACTTACAACCATAAACATGGAAAGCATAATACCTTGTCAGTGTGCTCCATTTGAGAGTTCAATAGTTTAGTGTCCACAGGGGAGTGGGCCCAACACCTCTACTCATAGGAAAGTCCTCAGATGTTCAAGTTCCTAAGTAAAACAATGTCCTTTGCATAGAACCCACACGCTCCTGCCATATACTTACATCATCTCCACATTACTTATAATATCTAAATGATGAGATAGTGAGCAGTTCAGAGGGTTTGCTGCTCTTAGAGGACCCAGCACCCATGCCAGGCTGCTAACAGACACCTGTGACCACGGCTCCAGAGGGTCTAGTTCCTCCTCCTGGCCTCAGCAGGCACCCACACGTACACATACGCACGTGTGTGAGTGTGTGTGTGTGTGTGTGTGTGTGAATTAAAATAAGTCTTTAAAAATAAGTTGGGCATGGTGGCACACACTTACCAGGAATACCAGGAATTGGGAGGCAGAAACAGGCAGATCTCTGAGTTTGAGGTCATCTGATCTACATACTGACTGAGTTCCAGGCCTGCCAAGGTTACAAAGTGAGACCCTGTTTCAAAAAGACATACATAGGACTGGAGAGACGGCTCAGCGGTTAAGAGCACTGACTGCTCTTCCAAAGATCCTGAGCTTGATTCCCAGCAACCACACGGAGGCTCACAACCATCTGTAATAGGATCTGATGCCCTCTTCTGGTATGTGTCTGAAGACAGCTACGGTGTGCTCATTCAAATAAAAATCAATAAATCTTAAAAAAATAAATAAAAAATAGACACATAGATAAATAAATAATAAAAATAAAATAAAAGCTATAATTTTTCTAATTTTTTTTTTACCCTAACTTGCTGTTTCTTCTGTCTGATTTTTCCATCTTGATCTAACATTAGGTTTATTCATGTCAACCTCTTAAAAATTATCAGGAGAAAAAAATGGTGCAAAGCTTTACAAAATCTCACAGAGAAGGAGTAGGGTGATTTCCCTGCGGGGTCTCAGCAGCCAGTCTGCCTGTGAAGTGGAGGTGAGCTCTGAGCCACTCACCTGCGGGAGGTACCCACAGCACGTCACTACATCAAAGCCGTACTGGTCCACGTACTGCCGCTCTGCCTGTGCACCTCCCTTCCCTGTCATGAGAGGAAACAAAGGAAGGTGGCTCGAGGGTCCCCTTGTTCCACCCTTGCAGTGCAGGGTTGTTGTTTTGCAATCAATATGCCCTCACCCCTTAATGCTTGCACCCATAAATAAGCAAGACCGACCCGCCCCCGCCCCCCCCCCCCAGGTCACCCAGAATCGTATCTGCTTTAGCGGACTCAATAACCAAGAGACTAGTTATTCTAGAAGCAGAATCAAGTACCAGAGGACGCATGGGGAGGAAGGATTCATAACAATGTCAACAATAAATTTAAAAAAAAATTTTCTTTAGAGAGGAAAAATATCAACCCTATAATCCATCAGGAAAGGTTGTCTTTCAGTGGCAATGTCCTTCCATTTTTGACAGATAAAACTACTACGCTTTGAAATGGCCTCAGTTTCATGTATCTCCCCCAAATTAAGAAAATCCCAATCACGTGAATTCCATGCAACCTGGAAGCAACGGGTCTTAAAGTCAGTTTGACAGAGCCTATTAACCCTCACAGGACAAGAAGATAGGCCGATTGTACTACCAGTATATTATCAGGGGATGGACAGGCTACCGGGACTGGACAGCAGAATTATACACAGTAGATTCTGGATTGCCTGCTTTCTGTCTAACGGAGTCAGCACATGAGGTACACGTGGAGTATCAACTGTCAGCCTGCTGACACCACACTGTGTCCTAGATGGGTGCCATTACAGCTGCCATTCTGAGTCTTGAGAATTCTGTGTACACGGAAGAGAAGACAGCATGTTTAAGGGAGTCACTTTGGGCTGGAGAGACGGCTCAGCGGTTAAGAGCACTGACTGCTCTTCCAAAGGTCCTGAGCTTGATTCCCAGCAACCACATGGTGGCTCACAACCATCTGTAATGGGATCTGGTGCCCTCTCCTGGTGTGTCTGAAGAGAGCAATGGTGGTGTACTCATATGTATAGAATAAATAAATCTTGAAAAAAATAAAAAATATAGGAGTCACTTTGTATTGAAAGCCAAAACAACTTTAATTAGACTCCCTTCTGGAGAGTAAGACATAAAACAACCATAACATCACGTGGCTTCAGGCCCATCAATATTTCCTGCTTTTTCAGTATGTCTAGGACACACTGTGCCCAATTATACCCACTGCAAATGTGCAGCCTTGGGGTGACCGCCCTTAGCTTTGGTATCAGCACAGGCAGCAGCATTACCCCATTCCCGAGCCCTCTTCCAGACGGGGTCCCTTAGGGTTCACACTGCCCCTTACCCACAGTGCCAGCCTCCTTCTGCAGCCTCTCTCCAAGCCTCTTGTTCTCAAGGTGTAGATCTGCAAGCTGGGTCCCAAGCTTGGCAGCATGACTAAAATCAAAATGCAGGAACTGAACGGATGCCGCACAGACAGCGGATCCGTCTGAAAGGTCTCAAGACACGTAAGGGGAGTCAAACACGGAGTGTAAAGTTCACCCTACTGAAATAAGAGGGGAACTGGGTGTGGTGGCACACAACAAGAATCCTAGGGAGGGGGAGGCAGGAGGATTCAATTCTGTGTGGTTTTGAAACAGAGCTTCCACCATTTGACCACCTTTTCTACTCTTTTAGGCTTTGCAGCTGAGTCTTTTTGTGATCGCCCCACTCAGGGAGCATGCGCTCTCTGGCTTTTTATCTGACGGAGAGCGCATACCATTCATAATACAGAGTCATCTGTGCAGTCATGGACTCTTTACGCCTCGTCTCAGAATCTTGTCCCCCCACCCCAATACAAGATTCCAAAATAAAAGACCCACATGGAGGAAGAAACAAAGCCTTTGGGCAGAAGGGATGGTGTGGAGACAGACCTGTTCAGATAGCGCATGTCCAAATGCTCCATCACTAGCAGGCTCCCACCTCCTGGGGCATCAAGAACCTTCATGGGCTTGGGGACTTTGACTGTGCCTGTCTTCAGAATGGCGGTTAAGCTCGCCATCTCGCCGTCAAACATTCTTTTAGCCTGTCAGTAAAACAATGGAGGAGGAGACCAAGGTCACGGGAGAGAGACCATGCAGACATGAGTACTTCTGGCCTTACAATTTCAAACCACACTTGCGCTAGCCAGAGGACTTGACAGAAATGGGCAGGCCTTTCAGAGGCCATAAGTGCTGAAGTCACACAGGCATAACAAGCTTGAGCTTTGTAGTGTGGGACTGCATTTGTTTGCTTGCTTGCTTGCTTGGTTTTTGTTTTTTGAGACAGGGTCTCTATGTAACCTTAGCTGTCTTAAAACTGCTATGTAGACCAGGCTGGCCTCGAACACAGAGATCCTCCTGCCTCTGCCTCCCATGTGCACCAATCAATCAATCAATCTTGAAGCATCACCATCATGAGATTGAGTTCAGACACCACTGAGTGGTGATGGCACACACCTTTTTTTTTGGTGGTTTTTTTGAGACAGGGTTTCTCTGTGTAGCCCTGGCTGTCCTGAAACTCACTCTGTAGACCAGGCTGGCCTCGAACTCAGAAATCCACCTGCCTCTGCCTCCCAAATGCTGGGATTAAAGGCATGCGCCACCACTGCCCTGCTTGGCACACACTTTTAATCCCAAGCAGAGGCAGGCAATTCTCTGAGTTCGAGGCCAGCCTGGTCTACAAGAGTGAATTCCAGGCCAGCCAGGGCTACACAGAGAAACCCTGCCTTGAGACATACCAACAAAAAGAGTCCAGCCATTACCCACTTCCACCAGCACAGAGCTATTCTGCCTGCTTGGTCATGCTTTTTTTTGTGTGTGTGTTCTTGGCTTTTGTTGTTTTGTTTTGTTTTGTTTTATTGTTGTTTTTAATGTGACAGGGTTCTGCTATGTAGTCCATGCTGGCCTCAAACTCACAATCCCCCTGCCTCAACCTTCTGAGTGCTGTGTGATCATTTTTCATGCAGTCACATGGGCTCTGGGGTCTAGTGTATTTGTTATACCTTCACCATGTATATACTATTTCACATCGTGAACATACCAAAATGTAATCACCCGTCCTACTGAACAGCGCTGTCAGGGAAATCCTACTTACACTCATAGTTACTGCCTCTGTGATCTCGGGAAAGTTACTTAAGCTCTCTTTGCTTCAGTTTGCTCCCCTATAAAATGAGAGGAACTACATTTCTAAGGTAGCAGCTAACACACAGCCCATTGTAGACATGTTAGGAATGTTGTAACTACTCACTAAGAGGACCAAAGTTTCTGAGAAGGAAGATAAGAACGGTGTCCTGACAGAACTTTCACAGCAATCGCTTTAGAGTGTGAAGGAGAAGCTAGACTTTTGCCAAGGTGCTGGTAACATAGACTACATGAAAAGGCAGCACCGGAAAAAGAAATGCAGGAAACGTTTTAAAAGGAGCTGTGCAGCCCTTAAGAAGCTTGGGCCAGAGAGAAGGCTCAGCGGTTAAGAGCACCGACTGAATCCATTCCTCCGTTGAGGGACATCTGGGTTCTTTCCAGCTTCTGGCTATTATAAATAAGGCTGCTATGAACATAGTGGAGCATGTGTCCTTACTGCATGCCGGGGAAGCCTCTGGGTATATGCCCAGGAGTGGTATAACTGGATCCTCCGGGAGTGTCATGCCCAGTTTTCTGAGGAACCGCCAGACTGCTTTCCAGAGTGGTTGTACCAGCTTGCAATCCCACCAGCAGTGGAGGAGTGTTCCTCTTTCTCCACATCCTCGCCAACAACTGCTGTCTCCTGTGTTTTTGATTTTAGCCATTCTGACTGGTGTAAGGTGGAATCTCAGGGTTGTTTTGATTTGCATTTCCCTAATGACTAAGGATGTTGAACATTTCTTTAGGTGCTTCTCAGCCACTAGATATTCTTCAGGTGAGAACTCTTTGTTTAGCTCTGTACCCCATTTTTTAATAGGGCTATTTGGCTCTCTGGGGTCTAACTTCTTGAGTTCTTTGGATATTAGCCCTCTGTCGGATGTAGGGTTGGTATAGATCTTAGATGTGGTATATTTACACAATGGAATACTACTCTGCAATTAAAAACAATGAATTCATGAAATTCTTAGGTAAATGGTCAGAACTGGAAAATATCATCTTTAGTGAGGTAAACCAATCACCAAAGAACACACATGGTATGCAGTCACTGATAAGGGGATATTAACCCAGAAACTCGGAATACCCTAGACACAATTCACATATCAATAGATTTCCAAGAAGATGGAAGGAGAGACCCCTGGTCCTGGAAAGACTGGATGTAGGGGAACGTCAGGACAGAGAAGCGAGAGGGGGTTGAATGGGGAACAGGGGGAGGGAAGAGGGCTTATGGGACTTTTGGAGAGGGAGGAAACGGGAAAGGGGAAATCATTCGGAATATAAATAAAAAATATATAGTAAAAAAAAAGAGCACTGACTGCTCTTCCAGAGGTCCTGAGTTCAAATCCCAGCAACCACATGGTGGCTCACAGCCATCTGTAATGAGACCTAATGCCTTCTTCTGGAGTGTCTGAAGACAGCTACAGTGTACTCAAAAATAAATAAATAAATAAATCTTTTTAAAAAAAGGCGTGGCTCCTTCCCAGAAGTGGTTTTACTGCCTCTGTGGCCTGAAGATTCCAGCTAAGAAAGTAGCTGCCCATATAAAGACCTATGAGAAAATTAAGCCTCAGTTGGACCACTGTGGGGGAAAAAAAAAATCTGGAAACAATCTAAAAGTAAGATAAAATCAATTACATAAGTTCACAAGAGTCTAACAAGAACAATCAACCAGGTAGATTCTAGCAAGACATAAGAAGCAAATAAAAGTGCATCCAGGTAGATTCTAGCAAGACATAAGAAGCAAATAAAAGCGCATCCAGGTAGATTCTAGCAAGACATAAGAAGCAAATAAAAGCGCATCCAGGCAGCCTTCAGGGTCTCACCTCAGATAAAGTAGAGCACGGAAGAGTCGCATTTCTAACACGAAAGCTACATTTACAATCAGCCGACGTTCCTCTTATAGACAGTATTCCTGCATAATTCATGCTATATATCCCAGAGTAAGCAAGAAAAAGGCCAAATGGAACAGGAAGACCGAAAATAGACTTCGAATGGGAAATAACCCAGCAGTGTGGCTGGGGACGGCTTAGTGGTTAAAAGTGCATACTGCTCTTGCAGAGGTCCTGAGTTCGATCCCAGCCCCCCACTCCAGGTAGATCATAACCACCTGTAATTCTCACTTCGGAGGTTCTGATGTTGCTAGTCTGATGTCTCTGGTTTCCCTGGGCACCACACACACATCCTATACCACATATACATACAAGCATATTGTCTTTAAAGCTGAATAAATCTTTAAAAAAAAAAAAGAACTCAGCAGTTCATGCTGGCTAATATGTCAAATCCTATGACTTGAGAGGCTGAGGATTCCATAGTAAGTTCCAGACTAGCCTGGGCTACATATAGATGGAAACTGTGCCTCCAAACAAACAAACAAAACCCACTTCCTGAGAGAGAGAATGTAAACTCACAGGAAGTAGGCACATCTCTGCTAGTTCAAGGTCATTCTGGTCTACGTAGCAAATTCCAAGCCAACTAGGGCTACATAGTGAGATCCCGTTTCAAGAAATTAAACAACAACAACAAAATTTGAAAAAGAAAAGAACCTGAACAACAGAAAACACTTTTTTAAAAAAACATCACTAGTTTGAGAATGCAGCTCAGTGATACAGTAATTGCTTAGCATAGCCCTGGGTTCAACCTGCCATCACAAAGAAAAAAAACAACTCAAGCTGGAGGTACTATATAAAAACAACCACAAACAAAACCAGAACAGAGAAGCCTGGCTGTAGAACATGCAGGACACCACGAAGTCTGTCACCGAGGGCAATTTAGTGTAACTTCAAGGGCAGTTGAGAGTTCAACTGATGTCTGAAGACAGGACAAGTCCTGAGAAAATAACGGTATTTCAAAGGTTAGCACATATGCTAGAGGCAAGATTCCTTTCTTGAAAGAAAAATGACCACAAATGCAAGCTAGGCTCGTGGCTAAAACCTACAATCCCAGCACTCAAAAAAACGGAAACAAGGGGCTCACAACCATCCGTAATGAGATCTGACGCCCTCTTTTGATGCATCTGAAGACAGCTACAGTGAACTTAGATATAATAATAATTAAATCTTTAAAAAAAGAGAGAGAGAAAAAAGAAAGGAAGGAAGGAAGAGAAAAAAAAGAAACGGAAACAAAAGGATTGAGTCAGTCTTAGTGACAGAAACCAGTTCTAACGTGGAGGGTGTGTGAGCTGTAGGGCTTAACAAGAAGATAAATACCTTCAGTCTCGTTTAAAAAGACTTTGCCAAGTTCTACAGAAGCCATCCACGTCCCTTCCAACCAAATCCTGGAGTGAACAGCTTAAAATGACAAAGGGACAGCAGCGACCAGGAACACAGCTGAAGCTTTGGGGCTCACCCTACCTTCCATTGGGCGCTTCGGAAAAGTTCACACTCAAACAGAACATGGTGGGGTGAGTGCACTATTTTGATCCTTTAAGACCTTTGAGTTTTAGTCTCTGCGAGTTGAAATAAGCTCTAGACAAACACGTGTACTCTGACGTTTCTCAAAGTGGGCATCGCAGTCTCTGAATACCACGCGCCGCCCCTGCGTAGCTACCCCTGCCATAGCGGGCACAGCAGGCAAGGCAGCGAAGCCGGAGGCCAGAGTGAAATCGCAGGGCTGTGGCGGTCACGCGTGGACAGCGGCCAGAGACTGTCGTTGAAGACTGAGTCTCTAGCGCTACCCAGCCCGGGCCAGCCCAGGATCTCACACACCCTGGACCCAAACCAGAGCCCCATTTCAGCCTCGGGCCAACGAGCCCGACCCCGACCCAGCGCCGGTGGCCCTACCTCTGCCTTGGAGTTCACTTTCACAAACACTCGTCCTTTGTCCGTGTCATAACTCTGGCCCTGGCTAATGCACCCGCCTCCCGAGTGGCCCGTAGCTTTGACGGAGCTGCAGCCCAGCTCCCGCTTAAGTAGGGTCTCCATGAGAGCAGCAGCTCAGCAAACCCAGCTCAGGCCTGGAGCAGCAGAAGCGGGTACAGCTGCGGGGCGGGGCAGACACAGACCAGTGACGGGATTGGGTGACGAGGAGGAAGAGGCGGGGAAACCTTCGGAGGGGCGTGGCCTGCCTGGTCAGGATTGGTTGAGAGGCAGAGCGACTGCTGCCAAGTTTTCTCCGACCGTTAGGGAGCAGGGCCGGTGAGCGGGTGCGGCGCCCAACCTTGCGGCTCTGGTGTGCTGAACTCTCTCAATTCAAACCGGTTCAAAACAATTCCCGGACAGCTGTGTAGACGGAGCTGTGTAGAGCAGCTGTGTAGCTGCTCCCGCCCATCCGGGTTCTGTCCGAAACCGTTAGTGAGGTGAAGCTGAGCCCTTAGGGTTTTGCAGAGGATGACGCGTTCTTTCTCAGGGATGTGCTGGCCGCGGGACCATTCACCTGGCCAGGAGACCTGCCCTCCTGTGGGAGGTATGGAGGTCCTTGTGCTTACAAGTAAGCACTAGAGGAACCAGAAATGTAACACACAGGGTTGTTCCTCCAAAGGAAAGGATGAGCAGATGTGGTTGCCCCGTGACCTTTGCACTATCTGTTTGCTGGACCACACTGGATCCTCTCCCAAACCCTTTTCATGAGTTTGTCAATCTACAGAACCTGTCTTTACGATGTTGATCCCACTGGTCAAGAGTAAGACCACTGCCATAATTTAAAGTCAAATTTCAAGCAAGCTTTAATGCTACTGCCCAAGTGGATGTATTTTGGTCGGATCCTTGCCCAGGTTCCCAGGGAAATGACCCCAATCATATTTCTCAGGGGCTTAAAAAGACAAAACCCTCAATTCACCGCATTTCCATTCAGGTCCAATTAGTAGTAAGCATACATACATTCTGACGTATTTCCTGCCTGTATGCCTCCCTTCCACGTATGATCATATCTGGTATAACTGGGCCAAATAAACTTGTTTAAAGAAGTGAGAACTTGTGGCTTGTTATCTCCCATAAACAATAGCCTTTAGCATTTCAAGAAATGTCCTTGAGCAAGGGGCTTACAGTTCAGATGCATTTTTTGTTTCATGGATCTCTTAGGCCTAGTAATTAAAACTTAAAACACAACTTCGGCTTTCACAATGTCACATGTATGTGACAAAGAGTTTCAACATACTCACACCTTAAGTTTTATTGTGCACACAAGATTGAGTTAATCACCAGGAAATTTTTCACTAAATTGTGCTGACTAAAATATGCCTAAATAGACTTGAAGTTTGAACACCAGTCACCTAGTCTTATTGAACAGAACTGGCTTCTTGCCTCTGTCTATCCTCACTCTGCTAGCTGTAATGGTTATAAAGACCGTCTCGAACCCTCCCTTGTCCTAAATGTAGGGTAAAAGGACCAGAGCCAAGGGAAAAACACCCCCACCCTGACTTGACTCCAAACCCAATCCAGGGCCAAGAAACAGAAACACCAATCCCGAAGCATGAAATCACACCAATCTCTAAACTTGCCCCAAGATCAGACCACAAAAATGTCTCCAATCCCCGGGCCACCCTGGAAAGCTCCCCACCCCCACCCCAAGAAACCCCATATAAAGCCCGTGTTCTGCTTAGCTCCCCGCGGCTTCTCATCCAAGCAGAGTCAGTCACCCTCCTGGGTTTTCCCTCCCAATAAATATCTTGTATGAGGTTTGTTGTGCGGTATGACTTTGTGGAGCAGAACTGTATGGAGGAAACTTCCCGCCACTAGCGCAGAGCTACAGCGTTTTCGCTGGGGAAACCTTTCCCTGCAGGGACAAAGCTATAACTTACATCTGCGATGCTGTAACATTCCTATGGTGGAAACTTTCCCCCACTAGCGCAAGCTAGCGCGTTTTCGCTGGAGAACAGCTATAACTTACACCCGCGCCAGCACCCGGCCCAGCTGGTCTCTCAGTCTGTCCCAGCTACCGGGTGGGTCTGTGACAGTGATCGGCAGTGCAGGACCCAGACTGTTTAAGTGTGTAAGTCCTGGGGCATGCTGCCTCCAATACAGGAGTTTTGTATTGTGTGTGATTAACAGATTAGCTTTTGCCTCAGCCAGACTTCCGATCCTCCAAGGCAGGTTAAATTCTTGTTCCGAGGGAAAAGCCAGCAGGATGCATGTATAGATATAAAGAAAGAGACATAAGGAACCGCAAATCTGGAATCAGTAGGATCTGCTGGCAGGCTGGAGATAAAGAGATGTTGTCCGAATCACAGTCCTCCTCCCACAAAATTCCTTCTCGACGATGGTTGATTTGTTCTGTTAAAACCTCTAGCTGGCTTACATTGTGGAGGGAAATATGCCTACTCCATTTACTATTTAATAATTTAATTATTCAATATTTAATATCAACGGGTCATTGACTTAAATATTAACAGGATGCAAACATAATTTTTTTGAGTTTTTATGGACTGGGGTGGAATAGGGAAGATTAAAATTGACGTAGGGTTTCACTATACAGCCCAGGCTGGCCTCAGTCAGGGAAATCCTGCCTCAGCCTACCAAGTCCTGGGATGATAGACAACAGCCCCTAACAGAAAAATGTTTAACCAAATGTGGTGGTTTGAATAGGTTTGGCCCCCACAGACTTATGTGTTTAAATGCTTGGGCAGTGGCATTATTAGGTGTGGCCTTGTGGGAGGAGGTGTGTCACTGTGTGTGAGGTCTCTATGCTCAAGCCCCACCCAGTGTGGGATTTCAGTATCCTCCTGGCAGGTGTAGTACTGAGCTTCTCCAACACCAGGTCTGCCTGCATGCTGCCATGCTTCTCACTATCACAAAAGTGGACACGGCTAACCACCATGTTCCACCATTGTTTCCCAGTGACTAGCACAACAGAAATAAGAACGTGCTAAAATGAGCGATTGAATGAAAGAAACCTTGAAAGCTTAAAGAAATAAAAAGCAATTGAAGAAAACATGCAAATTGTTTAACCTAACTGTCTTACTCAGGGTTTCTATTCCTGCACAAACAACATGACCAGAAAGCAAGTTGGGGAGGAAAGGTTTATTCAGCTTACACTTCCACATTGCTGTTCATCACCAAAGGAAGTCAGGACTCCAACTCAAGCAGGTCAGGAAGCAGGAGCTGATGCAGAGGCCATGGAGGGATGTTACTTACTGGCTTGCTTCCCCTGCCCTGCTCAGCTTGCTTTCTTACAGAACCCAAGACTACCAGCCCAGGGATGGCACCACCCACAAGGGGCCCTCCCCCCTTGATCACTAATTGAGAAAATGCCTTACAGCTGGATCTCATGGAGGCATTTCCTCAAGGGAGGCTCCTTTCTCTGTGCTAACTCCAGCCTGTGTCAAGTTGATACACAAAACCAGCCAGTACACTATTCTTCTGCTGAAAACATCGAGAAATGCTGGTTGAAATACTTAAAAAAGACATCCCATCAAAGAGCTGACAAGATAGAGAGAAATGTAGACTTAGTATCTGGGTGATAGAAGCCCAGAGTAAAAAGGCAAAATTCAAAACTGTTCTTGCCATGGGGACAAGAGCTGGTTTTAGGGGGCTGGAGGGATGGCTCAACAGTTAAGATCACTTGGTTGCTCTTGCAGAAGACCTGGGTTTACTCCCAGCGCCTAGATGACAATTCACAACTGTCTGTAACTCTACTTCCAAGGGATTCAACACTTGGCTTGCGGAGGCATCAGGCTCGATCATAGTACACATATATGTAGGTAAATCATTCATACTAATAAAATGAGTTTTAAAAATTTAAAGCTGGGCCAGGCAGTGGTGGTGTATGCCTTTAATCCCAGCACTTGGGAGGCAGGGGCAGGCAGATTTCTGAGTTCAAGGCCAGCCTGGTTTACAGAGTGAGTTCCAGGACAGCCAGGGCTATACAGAGAAAACTTGTCTCCAAAACCCAAAAATAAATAAATAAATAAATAAATAAATAAATAAATAAAATAAAATAAAAAAAATTAAAGCTGGGTTTCATTGTATTTTATTTTTAGTAAACATGGATCTAAGCAGCAGTGTGAGACTAGATGGGTTAAAGGTGACCACATAGTGAAAGAACAACTTTCCCGTAAATCTAGGACTCCAAAAGGCTACATGAGCTATAAGAAGGTAAAGTGTAATCCTGAACCTGGCACCCGTGAAGCCTCATCCTTGATTAAATGGCATTGGTAGAAGTCATTATTGTCTGCCCTTAATTAGATTTGCAACCCAACTCACATTACTTAGATTATTTTTTAAAATCACGAGTTTTAATTTTAGACACTGAGAGAATGAAACACTAGATCTCATGGAAATCCTTTACATAATTCAAGGACAATGAAGTCAGAAGGGGACAGTGAACTCAAAAGTGACAGGGGTGACTGGGCTCGATAGTCCATGCCTTTAGATTCAGTATTTAGGATCTGAAGCAGGGAGATCGCCCTAAATTAAGGCCAGTTTAAGCCACATAGCAAGAACCTCTGTGTGTGTATACATATACATATACATTACATATCCATATCCATACATACACACACATATACATATACATTACATTACACATATATTACATATCTATATCCATACACACACATATGTGTACACACACACACACACACACACATATTTCTCTTGTATCCCAGGCTGGCTTCTAACACGCTATGTACCCAAGGATGGCCTTGAACTCCTCATCCTCCCGTCCCTACCCACAAGTGCTGGGGTTACATGCCCAAATTGAGTGTTTGTTACTATTAAGCAGAATATTTTATGCTGGTTACCAGTCCAAGAGGAGAGCACTAAACACTTCTGCCCTTTATTCTTGATATCAGAGTCATGATGGGCAAGACAACATGGCTAAACACTGGATGAAACCATATTTCAATTACACAGAAAAGAGAGCAACTTCAACTTCAGGAGCATGTATTAGTCCCTGCCGGCCAGCAGGTCCCACCACAGCAGCAAACTCAGGTAACTGGCTATATACATTGCTCTTGTCCTGCTGTTGTAAAACTGCTCTGTCCCCACCTTGTGGAAGACGCATGTTAGATTCACCCTAGTGCCGTGGAACACCACAAGTATTTGCAGAGTAAAGGAACCAACTCTGAGCTTTCAAAAGAGATACTCTGACCCAAAGTGATAGTCACAGCACAGTTTTAGTACTGCAGGCATAGAGTCCACTTTTTATTTAATTAAATCAATTAATTAATTTGTTTATTTATTAATTAGTTTCTTAAGACAGGGTTTCTCTGTGTAGCCCTGGTGAACCCAGAACTCACCCTGTAGACCAGACTGCCCTACAGTCACAGAGCTCTGATTGCCTCTGCCTCCTGGGTTCTGGGATTAAAGGAACTCACCACCACACCTAACTGTATTTTTTTTAAATTTCATGAGTATGGGTGTCTTGTCAGCATGTGCGTCTGTGCACCATGTGCATGACTGGTGCTCATAGAGGTCAGAAGGCGGTAGGTTCTTCTGGAACTGGAGTTACAGACAGTTGTTAGCCTCTGTGAGGGTGATAGGAGACAAACCTGGGTCCTCTAGAAAGACCAGTGCTCTTAATCACTGAGCCATTTCTCCACCACGCCCCAAAGTCCATTCTTAAATGCCACAAGGGGGTTAAAAACCATTTTCACAAGACTGCCTTGCCCAAGAGCTGTAGACTGAATACTTTGTGTTCCCTCAGAATTCATAGATAGAGTCACTAATCCCAGCATAACTAATGTAGGGACTGTGCCTTAACGGATGTAATTAATATTAAATGAGCTCATGGGGTGGGCCTTAATCCAAGAGGATTACTAAATGACCCCATAAATAGAGACTCCAGAAAAAGCCATGGCCAGACCTAGCAGCCAACCTAACTCTTCTGTCCCTCTGATCTCAGACAGTCACTCTCGAGATGTATGAAGATCAACTTTCTGTTGTTTAAACCTGGCAGTAAAATGGCACCCCAAGTCAACTAACACACCAGAGAAACAACAGTAGGTCACGGATAATGACAGGTGCTGGCATTACCACGTGCGTAATGGGACAGTTATGCCTTTAATGTTAAAAAAGGAAATTCGGAGCTTAAGAGATTGCAATTAAGAGCACTTGCTACTGCATCAGGGAACCCAGGTTTAACTCCCAATTCCCACATGGCAACTCACAGCAGCCTGTAACCCCAGTTCCAAGGGATCCATCTCCTCTTCATGTGATTCCTATACCCTCACTTAGGAGAACCCTCATACACATAAAAATAAATAATTTTTTAAAGTCAAGCTTGAAAATATCTTATAGGGAAGAAGAAATTTCCAAAGACACTTGGTACAAATGATGAAAAAGAAGCTTGTTTAAGTTAAAAACAACAGTTGCAAAATGAAATCTCAAGGTGGGGGCAGACTGTTTAATCTTGGATGGCCTGCGATGCTCTGCATAAATTAAGGTGGCCTCAAACTCACAGAGATTTATGCTTCTGCTTCTGAATGTGGTGTTAGAGGCCTGCAAAAATCTGTGGCTTGTGGGGGGTGGGGTGAGCTTGGTTTTGTTTGTTTGCTTTTTGTTTGGTGTTTTGTTTTGTTCCGGTGTGGTTTTTAGAGACAAGGTTTCTCCGGATAGCTGTCCTGGAACTCATTCTGTAGACCAGGCTAGCCTCGAACTCAGAGATTGGCCTGTCTCTGCCTCTCCACCACCACCCAGCTCAGAGTGGACTCTTAATAGACTTATATGTAAATTATATGTAAATTAAACACAGAAGAGGAGAGAATCGCTAAATAAAAGGTCAGAAAAGTTACTGATACTGTGGCACGGAGAAACTGAAAGGAAAATTGAGGGAGAGGTTAAAAGACACGAAGAACAGAACAAGAAGTTTTTGTAAAGATGTAAGTGGACTTCCAGAAATTGGAAGGAAGACACAAACTGAGAAGGACAGGAATGGAACAGTCAGGGCGTGGAGTGGTGGGAACAGAGCCAACATAGTGATCACCATTGCCTTAACAACAGGTCGTGAAGTTCGTTCCATAATAGCCTCGAATTTCAACGTGACATCCAGTGGCCAGAGAATAATGATGAACCTACTGAGAGCAGAAACAGAGAATTCAGGAAACTTTTGATCTTTTTGATACTGACTGACCTGGACCTACAGACAGACCTAAAAACTAAAGGTGGCCATGAGGGCCCTAGGCTTCGAACCCAGGAAAGAAGAAACTCAGAAAATGGTAAATGAAACTGATAAGGAAGGGACAGGATATGTCTTGACAATGATGACTCAGAAAATGTTGGGGGGGGGGAGGAGATCACCACAGAAGAAATCCTGAAAGTCCTCAGGCTCTTCGATGATAATGAGACTGGGAAAATATCATTCAAAGATCTGAAGAGTGTGTCCAGGGAGCTCAGGGAGAGCTTTACTGGTGAGGAGCTGCAGAAAAAGATTGGAGCTGGCTGAGATGAAGATGTCAAGGTAACTTGTGAGAATTCCTGCACATCAGGAAGAACCAGTCTCTGTCAATCAGGGTTTCTTTTTCTACCACAAGCACATGTGACTAAATTTAGTGCCTGCTAATGTGTGAGATCTGGCTTTTAAGAACACCGCCACCCCACCCCCAGACCTTCAGGGTAACTTTAGCTCTGATCTGGAATCTATTTTGGACCTTTGAAAGTGTTCTTTGGTCTTAAGTTCTTTGTGCATTTACCTGCGGTTAATGCAGCAGGTCAGAACAAGTGCACACACAGTGGGTGAAAGGGTCTCAAAGTGTGACTGTGGCCACTCCGTCCTCCCTTACTTCACACTGCGCACACATTTCCACACAGCTGCAAACCCCAGCGTGCCCATGTCGCCATGAGCAGTGGGAGTGCTAAAACTGGCTCTGGCTTTTAGTCGACAGCTATAAAACCCAATGGATGCTCGCTGTGGTGCTTGGGTGTGTGATGGTACACTTGCTTTGTTTTTAAAATAGAACCTTTCATAGTTTAAGCCCTCAAAAGAAAAAAAAACTGGCATGCTCTAGACTGATAAAATACACCATCCCTCTGATTTAAGGTCCCAGAAACATTACTGCCGTTTTGACTCTGCATCTTTAAAGTCAAGGCTGGCCTCCAATTCTTTATGTGAGTACACTGTTGGTGTCTTCAGATACACCAGAAGAGGGCATCAGATCCCATTACAGATGGTTGTGAGCCACCATGTGGTTGCTGGGAATTGAACTCAGGACCTCTGGAGGAACAGTCAGTGCTCTTAACCACTGAACCATCTCTCCAGCCCCTGGCCTCCAATTCTTGATCCTCCTTGCCTGAGCCTCTTAGGTGCCGGGATGGTAGACACACACACACACAAACACACACACACTCTCACACACACACACACTCACACTCACACATACACTCACACACACACACTCACACACACACACACTCTCACACACACCTACACACTCACACACACACACTCATACACACACTCACACTCACACACACACACACTCACACTCACACACACACACACTCACACTCACACACACATACACTCACACACACACACTCACACACACACACTCACACACACACATACACCTACACACTCACACACACACACTCATACACATACACACACACTCACACACACACACTCACACACTCACACACACACACAAACACACACCACTCTCACACACACACAAAGTACACAGTGTGCGTGTGTCTGTGTGGGGGTATGTGCACATGTGCGTAAGAGTGCCGGTGCCTGTAGAGGCCAGAGGTGTTGGATGCCTCTGAAGCTGGACTTACAGGCCTTTGCAAGCCTTCAGAAGTGGGAACAGGGAAATGAACCCAAATAACTGCTTTCTAGCCCTACAGAAACATTGTAAACCAAAAGATGTCCATTCTTAGACAAATAGCAGTCAAGTAATAAAATACCCAAAGCAAAGGAAGTCTGTAATATGAATAGCAAAGATGTCAAAAAGGATTAACATCTGTTTTCTCTGGAAGCCAAAAGATAGAGGACTAATAGTCTATAATCAAAAGAAAACAACTTCCCCAGGGAAATATGTTTCCAAGAATGAAAATGAAATAAAGACAGTTTTTAAGCCGAGAGCCATTGGCCATCATGAAGTTAACGGCCTTAATTTCTGGTGATTCTATTTCCTACCACCCTAAAGGAAAGCCTGGGGTAATGGTGCTCCCCTTCAGTGCTCCCTCCCACCACATGGCTCTCAGGTCGTGAGGCTTGCTGGCAGATGTCTTTACCCACTGAATCATCTAGCAGCTCTGGCTTTGCGTCTCTTGACCTGGAACAGCGATTTGCTTTATAACTGAAGTTGCCACTTTACAGCTTTCTATTAAATGAAACATACAGGCATGGTCATACTCTTCCCCATGTACATGGTGCACTTCACCATTTAAAAACAAACAAAAAGGCCAAACAGGTGGCGATTGGACACACCTAGCACTCAGGAGGCAGAAGCAGGCAGGTCTATGAGTTCAAGGCCAGCTTGGTCTAGGGAGCAAGTTCCAGGACAGCCAGGTCTACACAGAGAAACCCTGTCTCAAGAAAATTATATATATATATACATATATATATATATATATATATATGCATAAATTATTTGTGCTTCTTCCTTTGGGTATTTTGTTGTCATTTTTCAAGGTAGGGTTTCTCTGTGTTATAGCCCTGGCTGCCCTGGAACTTTCTTTGTAGACGAGACTGGCCTTAAACTCATAGAGATCCGCTTGCCTGTGCCTCCCAAGCACTGGGATTAAAAGGCATGTGCCACCACACCTGGCTCATAAATTATTTTTTATTGAAAGAAAAAATTGTGCAATATATTTTGAATTTTTCTTATAAATTGTTTTTAAAATTTTAAAAGAAAGATGATAATACTTTAGTTTTATCTTAATTGTCTATATTTGTCTGTGTAGGCGCATGGAAGGGCATGTGCCCATGGAGGTCGAAGGTCGGAGGTCGGAGGTCGGAGGTCTGGGTTATCACAAACCCCTGGAACTAGAGTTACAGTCAGTTGTGAGCTGCACAACAGCGGTGCTAAGAATTTAACAGGCCCTCTGCAAGAGCAATACACGCTCTTATCCACTGAGTTATCTCTCCAGCTCTTTTCAAAGTTTTCATTACATTATTTATGTGTATGCATGTGCATATGCATGTCACATTTGTGCCATGGTTTATATGTGGACACCCACTAAAGAGTTCATTGTCTCCTTCATACTATGTGGGTCCCGGGATCAAAGACAGGCCATTAGCTATGGCAGCGAGCAACTTTGCCCACGGAGCAAACTTTACCAACCCGAATAAGTAAATTCTATCATGTGCTTTTCATTGATGTTATCTTCTAAACCCATGTTGATTATATAACAAGAATATGCATAATTTGTCAGATTTGTATCTACTCATTCTTGAGAAAAAGATTTTACAATTGTTTGATTAAAGACAATTTCTATTGTTTTAATTTTCTTTTGTTTGGGATTTTTAAAAATTCCCTGTGAACAGCCAGCCTCAAACAATTGGTAACTTTGGTAGGCTCCAAGTGGGGCCCCAGAACATTCTCAAATCTCAAGTTGCATGACTTTTTCCAGGAGATGTAAACAAATGTCTGTTCACTCAAGGTTAGGTGCTAAAGACCAAAACCGCATTTCCTCATTTCCTCACCTTGGGTCTCCCCTCTCTCGCGGATCAGCTGACACAGTCCATGAGGGTAGGGGGAGCAGTGACCACACCTGGACCAGCTACCAGGAGGCAGATCAACTTTACTTGGGGTGATTCAAGGCTTATACAGTTTTGGGGGACTGAGTGTAGGAACATCCAGGATAGGCAAAGGTCATTGGCTGAGAGCTTAGGATACCAAAATGACTCATTAGCATGGGGAGGCATTTCGGGAATCTCTGGCACTGACTGAATAGGTTCTTATCTGGAGAAAGGAAATTGACCCTGCAATCTAACTAAGTGACAGTGTGACATCCCTCAGGTAGAGGCGTGTGTCGGGGTTTAGAATTCCCTAGACAAGTTCAGAGAAGGAGAAACCCCACTAATGACGGGAATCTCCCATTTTGTGCCAAGCCCAGGGGTTATCTGGTCATGGTGGGCTTTGGCCTTAATTAATAGAGTTTCCCGGAGCCTCACATGTTTTGCTTAGTGAAACAGAGAGGTTGTTGTTGTCATTAGCAACATGGAGTGCCGATGGGACAAGGGTATCTCAGAGACAGTTGCTTCAGATAAAGACGTATAAAGTGATATCGATGAAGTTCCCGGCACAGCAAGCAGGCAGCTCCACGGAAGAGTCTCTCCTACCCCTAAGATCTGCAAGCTGCTTAGATAACCTTGAAAGGGGCTTTGTGACTCATAACCTTCATAAGCTTCCTGGGTCTTAAAGTCCCTTAAACTTCATGAATCTCAGGATTCTTTCCTTCCAGGAGGGAATGTTTCAATCAGCAACAAAAACTACGCAGTACTTTACCTGCTTCTTCTGACTCGTAAATTCTTTGTTTCTCGTTCTGCGATGTCCCCTTGGCCTTGGAGAATATGGTATGAAAAGGATGCTTAATTATTTTTTGCTACTTACGATGGAGAATTAAGACTATTATGCCATAACAGCAGTCATTTTATTTCTTAGTATGTGGCTGGTTATACATCTCTACAATACCCATGTCTTAATAACCAAGACTAACAAAACCAGTAATTTAAAGACATAAGCACAAATGTTCAGAAGACAGTTTGGCGGACTTATCACACCCATTTAACAAAGCAATAGTAATAACTTTTTCATTAGAGCCTGCGACATCTCCAGTCACAAGCTTTTTGCCCTGGCTTTAAGTGTTATAGGTCTACTCTGGCAGGGGGAGGTTTTCCCCAATGAAAATGTTACAGTTCTGCTCTGGGAGGTATCTTGGCAGTCGGGAACCAAGGGATACCACAAAGTCACACCACACCACAAACCTCACACAAGACTTATTGGGAGGGGGAAAACACAGGAGCGTGGCTGTAGAGAGAATCTCCTGTGCACTTTGTAAAAGCATTCACCTGTAACTAAAAAAAAAAAAAAAAAAAACAAAAAACAAAAAGCCTGTAGCCAATGAGCTGAGGCAGGAAATAGAAGGTGGGAGTTCCGGCAGAGAGGAGCTGAGAGATTCTGGGCAAGAGTCACAAGCTGGGAAGATTTGCTCTGAACTTTGAGGAAACAAATTCATGAAACTGAGAGGATAACCAGCCATGTGGCAGAATAAATGGAACCCAAGGAGAGATAACCAAACATGTGGTGGGACTTAGAATAGATAAACAGATAATTAAGTTATGAGCTGGTCAGGGAACAAGCAATCCTTTTGGCCAAAGGATTTATTTATGAAATATTAAGTCTCAGAGTCATTATTTCAGGGAACAAAGAAGCTGGATGGAAAACCATGAGGTTACAGGTAAGAGGCATCAGGGAGCCGGGCAGATGGTAGGCTCTATGTAGGGCTTCTAGGACGAGGGAGGAGCTTTCCAGGGAGGCCCAAGATTGGTGGAATTTTGGTCTTGGGGCAAGCTTACGGATTGGTGGGATTTCATGCTCAAGGATTTGTGGAATTCTGTTCCTTGGCCCTGATCTTGGTCTTGAGGTCTAGTCATCAGGGTCTGGAGTTCTTTCCTTCACTCTGGTCTTTTTATGACACACTGGCTACAATAGCAAACATGGGTTTGCCCCAGTGTAGGCAACCTTAAATTCAGTGGGAATTCAGTTGAATGTGTAACAGCCGTATCACTATTGCCCCTGTGGACACTTCTTGCCTGTCATGGAAATCCAAAACCAAGCAGGATTATTGACAACAATAATCTTCCCCAGTAGCCTACGCAGAGCCTTCCAGCAGTATGAAAGACCACAAATAGAGAGGATATGGCCGGATCGGTCAGGCTTCAGCTCTAGCCTTGCCATTTCATTCTGGCACACAGCCAATAGCACTGGCAGTGGCCTCTCTGATTTGGGGGCCTCGGGAGCCCCTGGCCAACAACAAGGAGGTAGCCCACCTCTGCCACTGAGCTTCCACCTAACTGAATCGCTTCTGGGAGTGTTTCCCCCCCACCCGCATAGGAAGACTTCATTCAGACCCTTAAATCATGGTTTTCACTTTCATTCCAGAAGCCCTTCCAAATCCGTAAGGCAATCAAGGTTTAGCATCATTCAAAAACGACAGCAAAAAGCACCCACCAATCAAACAATCAAAAATCTTTTTATAGATGATAGACAGGATCTGACTGTTCCACTCCTCTCTGTTCTGTTCCCAGCAATTGTCAATTGATTCTGAGATTCAGTCGTTAAGGGGTGAAAACAAAGTTAACAAGGTCCGATACAGCATAAAAAGATCTCATCAATTGTTTCAGTCATTCCGCCAAAAGCATATCAGAGAACAAAGAATGAAGAGGAGACTGTATTCATTTCCTTATACATGTGACCAAATACTTGACAAAAAGCAATGGTTTATTATTATTATTATTATTATTATTATTATTATTATTATTATTATTATTAAAGAGCATTTATTTTGGCTCAGAGTTTGAAGCCCACAGCATGACAGGGAAATCGTGGCGACAGGGGTGTGGGCCAGCAGGTAACACGGCAGAGGAAGTGAAGGAAGACAATGGGGTGAACACCAGCATCCCTGCTAGGGCACTGCCGTGCGTGGAGCGCCCACTCTCTGGACATCTACTGCTACTAGCCTGGCTCACAACCACACCTCTGTTTGTCATGCCTGATACGAGAGCTGGCTTCTTGGGTCTGTCAGGCTTCTCACATGACTGTGGTATGATCCTGGCCTCTCCATCAGTCACACCTGGCTGCTGAAAGGGTCCCAGGATGGGTGAATAATCTCTACACAAAATATACTTAAGATCCTACGGTGGGTGTGGGTAAGCCGGTGAGCATCTGTGTGCAGGTCAGCAGACAATTTTCTGGAGTCAGTTCTCCTCTACCACATGGGTTCTGAGGGTCATGAACTCGACAGTAAGCTCCTTTATTAAACTACTGTGCTCTCTTGCTGGTCCCCCAAGTGTATTTTCTTTCTTTCTTTTATGTATGTGAATACACTGTTGCTGTCTTCAGACACACCAGAAGAGGGCATCAGATCTCATTACAGATGGTTGTGAGCCACCATGTGGTTGCTGGGAATTGAACTCAGGACCTCTGGAAGAGCAGTCAGTGCTCTTAACCGCTGAGCCATCTCTCCAGCACCCCCCCCCCACCCCTAGTGTATTTTCTTGCAAGAGAAAACTGTTCGCTGCTCCAATTAGATTACAGTGGAGCTGCTGGAGAACACTTGGCCAGAAGCCCACGTACCAGGGGCACAGCCAGTCACTATGAGGATACATAATGGAGTCTGGGGGCAGGGGCTTGCAGGTAGTGCAAGCACTATACTAGACACGTTGAAGCGGCCTCTTCCCTGACCATGCAAATCTATAGTGAAGAGATCTCATCCAGTGTCAACCTCATTGCTCTGGCTATCTGGGGATATCATGTTGGCTGGAGGGATCATGGGGACCCAGTAATTGTTCTTCCCCAATCCTTTACTCACCAAGAGGCCCACAGCAGATGTCAGTCACATCTGGATGGGCCACATGGGGGCAGCCTCCGGGCCAGTCAGAAGCATAATGGGGCATAAGAGAAGCTTTCGGAGCACTGGGTAATTTTAGTAGGCTCTGGACCCACCTAGGCTGAACTGCTTGGAAGGAGCGTGGGTGGAGTAGGGCGAACTGTGGGCAGATACCAGGTAGGGAAAGCTTGAAGGTAGGCTTTCAGATGGAGGAGTGGGTGCCCTGGAGTTGGGGCGGGCTGCCCAGCTGTGAATGAGACGTGGGGCACAGGGGGCAGGAGCTCTGAAAGCAGCTTCATGCTAAAACGGATCTTGAGACAGGGCTCTGGAACTTCTGGGACACCCACAGGTTAGTTTTGCCTAAAATAGATGTTCTTTCTATAGCAAGAGAGCAACTGGAGTACGGTGATGAATTTCGGTGAGTCACCAGCCAGCACACACCCACTCTGTGCCCAGCTGTTAATTTCTATTTACTTCTCCACAGAAGGGAAGAGAAAAATAGAGTGAGTTTGTTTGTACAAGCCCTTGCGTTTGAGATAAACGCGATCAATCCATATTTGCAGTTCTTAAACACATTTTTATTTTTGACACCAGAGAAAGCTGCAAAAGGGATACTATTTCATAGTCAGTGAAGATAAAAGCCTTTGTTTTATGCACAGGTATTTCTTGCACATGGCCTAGAATTTCTCCATTTTCTACAGTAAGGGTCCTCCTGCCTGAAATTGTGCTCTAGGCAAGAGGAGGGGGAATGATGTCACAACATACAAACTGCTCTGCAGATTACAGTGCAAGCTTTCTTCAGAGATACAACCCACATTTTGAAGATCTTCAAACAGCCAAACAGTTCCTGTGTGAGCGCGAATTCCACCCCTTCCTATATACGATAAGGCAAAACATCCACATAGAAACCTGTACAAGACAGTTCTAGCAGATGGATGCGTGATAAATGGACAAATATATTTATATAAAGAAGGAAACTCTGAGCTGCATAAACCTTGAGGTCGTCATGCTAAGTAAAATATACCAGATACAGGTGCTGGAGTGAGCACTGATAGAAGTGAAGGTTGAATGGGGCTACCAGAGCTGGAGGAGGGGAATTGTTCAGTTAGTGTTTAGTAGATACAATGTTTCAGCTTGGGGAGATGGACAAGTTCTAGAAACTTGGTGGTAGTAATGGCTACATAATAGCATGATGTGCTTAGTTTAACAAAACAGCCGTTATAACAGGCCGGGGATGTAGCTCAGTGGTAAAGCACTTGCCTGGAATATGCCAAGTCCTAGGACAGAATCCCCAGCACAGAAAAACAAGGTTAAAATGAAAAATTTCATGTTAGATATATCTTGCTACAAAGCTAAGTACCCTGGCTATTTATTTAGACTGGCTGGACCTGGGGGCGGGAATATATATATATATATATATCAGGCTCAATTCACAGAGGCCTGCCTGCATCTGCCTCTTGGGCACCGGGGTTAATGGTGTGCACCACCATACAAGGCAAAGCTAACTTGCTATATCAACCAGCTCTAGAGATGCAACCCTGGTGGTCCTCTACCCATGTGGCTTCTCTGAGTCACTGTTGCTTCTGGTGTCAGTGGGAGTTGTAATTTGTCCCTACCCTGAGGGTTGTTCAGAGGTACAAAGGGTGATCCAGGCCAGGATACCCTGTTCATTAGCCAACCTTATTTTCCACCCCAACCAGCCACCACAGACTCTACAACCTAGTACAAGCTAAAAGCAGGAGGCGGCCACCTGTTGTAGAAAATATTTCATCTCGATGGGGGTTGGGGAAGAGGTCTGCCCCGCCTTTGATCATTCAGTTCCAGGATAAAGGACACGCAACTTTTATTTTTGTAATAAGCCTTAATTAGCACTAGAGCTGGGCAGACATCTACCCTCTATACAATTAGAATCTATTTCCCCATCAATAACCATGAATTATAACTTGCTATGTTCCATCTGGACTGCTCTTAACTCAAATTGGCCAGCCTTCTTGGTCATGTATTCAGAACTCACTCACCCCATAGTGGCTTCCTCCTCTCTCTCCTTCTCCCCCTGGGGGTCTCCTCAGATCCCAAGCCAGGGAACCCAAGAACTCTGCCTCTCTTCTGCTCAACCATTGGCTGTAGGCATCTTTATTTATCAATCAGGGATAACTTGGAGGTTTGGGGTATGAACTTGGGTATGTGTAGACTCTCTCACAGCCAGGCCTTGGGAGCATTACAGAATTACATTGGGAGCATTTAGCATTACAATACAAGCAAAAGACCAAGCCTTAACAACCACAAGAATCCCACAGGTCCTGAGTTCAAATCCCAGCAACCACATGGTGACTCTCAACCATCTATAATGAGATCTGATGCCCTCTTCTGGTGTGTCAGAAGAGAGCTATAGTGTACTTACATTTATTTATAAATAAATCAATCTTAACTTGAACCAAAACTTATGAAACAGAAATTTTGAATTTACCATTGTCATGTTTACTCTTCAGTAATATTAAGTACATTCAGGTCCTTAAGCGAACATTACTACCATCATCTCCAGAACTTACCCGTCTTTCCAAACTGACTCTTTCACCATAAAACATTACCCTCAGGCCAGGAAGATGGCTCAGTGGGTAAAGGGCTTGCACACACCTGGTGACTTGACTTCCATTCTGGGAACTCATCTAACAATGGAAGGAGAAAACTGGCTGTTCAAAATTGTCCTCTAACTTCCACGC
Organism: Tokudaia tokunoshimensis; assembly: GCA_036184795.1. NCBI lineage: Eukaryota > Metazoa > Chordata > Mammalia > Rodentia > Muridae > Tokudaia > Tokudaia tokunoshimensis. The sequence goes on from BTHU01000010.1 coordinate 718,011, forward strand.
ATACATCATGGCACACACACACACACACATCATATATATATATATACATGCACAACAAAAGAAAAGGAGTAAGTATTATTCCCCATGATGAAAGCCTACCCTTGGACCAGGTCCTGTGCTATGAGGGTAGAATGGTTTCTTAGATAAGAGATTGCTCCATGCAAATTAAATTGCTCTCAACCAGTGGTCCTCAACTATTGGTAGTGGTGAGTGTCTTGTTCCCAACACCTGACAATTATATAAACATTTTTGGTACTTACCACTGAGGAAAGGGAAGATAGTATGGAGGCCAGGATTGATATTCCTACACTGCATAGTTCAGTTCCCTCATTCAGCTAGAATCATCTGCCCCATTGTCAGAAAAGCTGGGGTTCAGATAGATGCCCTCTGATAGTCCCCAAAGCTAAGAGTACCCTTCTGAAGGGCTGGCTGAGGGGACAGCCGCATATACCTCCTTGACCAGGATCTCTCTGGTAGGTTGAGCTCCATGCCCCATGACCTTTCCTGTTCTCAGTGGATCACACAATCCTTTCCCACCATTAGCCTCTCTATGAATGGAACATTTATGTCTCATTGAAATCACCTTGAAGCAGCTGGGTGGTAGTGGTGCACACCTTTAATCCCAGTGCTCAGGAGACAGAAGAATTCAGATATCTGTAAGTTAGAAGCCAGCCTGGTCTACAGAGAGAGTTCCAGGACAGCCAGGGCTACATGAAGAGATCCTGTCTTGAAAATGAAAACCTATCATGTTGAAGCTGTAACCTCAGTGTGTTTGTAGAGGGAGGCTTTGAAGAAAAAATTATGAGATTAAATTTGGTTGTGATGGCAGAGGCATCCTACAAGATTAGTTGCCTCACAGGAGGAGGAAGAGAGGCTAGGCATGGAGACAGAATTCTGTAATCCCAGCATTTGGCAAACCAAGATAGAAGACTAAGTTTCATGTGAATTTAGACTACATTGTAAGACTTTCTCAAAAAGCAAAACCCAAACAAGAAAAGGAATAGAAGAGACCAAGGGGAAAAGAAAGAGAAGTTTCTGGGAAATGGGGAGAGAGGCTTTTTAAAGAGAAAATAAAAGGATACCATCTAAAAGCTAAGAGGACAGTCTTCAACAGAAACCAAGTCTACCTTCATCTTGAGCTTGTAGCCTGCAGAGTGGTGAGAAATGACGGCTTGCTGTGCATAAGCCGCCCAGAATTAGGAGTGACTCTAACAGAGGCTTCTAATATTCATCCATTACCACCAAATGTGCAAAAGTTGTGTATTTATCACGGTTTCATAGAAGCACCCTTGCTCTCCACTCTGACGTCTGTGGAGTTGTCTTCTCTTGTTGAGGAAGCATTGGTTTTCATGTGACCTTGGGAGGGTGGTGCCTTTTATAGGGGATAGGTTTGGGTTCACAGTAGCTTGTGGTCTCAGGAGTCTGGATCTTCCCTGAACTGTCTTTAGGGACACCCACTATGCCAAAACTGGCCAGGGTAATTCTTGAGAAGACATGTCCTAGGGCTCAGATCTGGAATTGTGTCAAAATCAAGACCTCTAATACAGGAAGTGGTTATGGAAAATTCTTCCAGTCACCACGGGGACAAACCCTTGAGGACATCACCCCATTATACTCTTCTGTTATAAGTTCCTTGCACAGCATATGGTCCCATAAATGCCTTTTATCACCAGTAGAAACCCTGCACCTTCTTGAAATGCCTGTGTCCGTGGGCCATTCATCTCAACCTAGTAGGACTCACCTGGGACCCAACCTGTCACGTCTGATGGAATCTATTCATTTCAGGAAACACCAAGATGAACAACGAGACTGACAAAAATCTCTCTTTTCCTTCCAGAAAATATTGCAAATTTTTCACACAAAAAGTCAACCAGCAGTTATGCAAACAAGGCAAAAGTAGATGTAGTGGATACTGTTGTTACCCTAAGAATTGACAAGAGCGGACGATCAGCACCTTGGAGGAGTGACAAAAGGCCAGGATAAGGGGAATAGTCACCAGGCCCTGCTGAACCCTTTCTATTCTTTAGGGAAATTTAGTATGTCTTCTGCCTTCTCCCAGGGTCCCTAGAAAAGAGACATTTGTATGGGTTTCAACTTTTAATTTTTTAATTTTAATATTTTGCTATTGGTAATTTTATTTACATTTCAAATGTTATCCCCATTTCCAGTTTCCCCTCCTCGAACCCCCAATCCAATTCCCCTCCCCACTGCTTCTGTGAGGAAGCTCTCCCACCCACCTACCCACCCACCCACTCCTGCCTCCCCACCCTGACACTCCCCTACACTGCTGCATTGGGCCTTCCCAGGACCAAGGGTCTCTCCTCTGCTACATAGGCAGCTGGAGCCATGGATACCTCCATGTGTGTTCTTTGGTGGTTTAGTCCCTGGGAGCTCGGGGGGCGGGGGATGGTCTGGTTGGTTGATATTATTGTTCTTCCTATGAGGTTGAAAATCCCTTCAGCTCCTTCAGTCTTTCCCCTAATTCCTCCACTGAGGTCCCTGGGCTTAGTCTGATGGTTGCCAAGAGCATCTGCATCTGTGTTTGTCAGACTCTGACAGAGCCTCTCAGGGGACAGCCATACCAGGCGCCTGTCAGCAAGCACTTCTTGGTATCAGTGATAGTGTCTGGGTTTGGTGTATTTATATGGGATGGATCCCTAGGTGGGGCAGTCTCTGGATGGCCTTTCCTTCAGTCTCTGCTCCACTCTTTGTCCCTGAATTTCCTTTGGACAGGAACAACTCTGTGTTAATATTTTTGGGATGGGTGGGTGGCCTCATCCCTCAACCAGGGTCAGTGCCTAACCTCTGGAGATGGTCTCTACAGGTTCTCTCTCCCCTTGTTGGGTGTTTCAGCTAATGTCATCCCCATTGGGTCCTGAGAGCCTCTTGCTTTTCTGGCATCTGGGATTTCATAGTGACTACCCCCAGTTCCCCATCCCCCATTGCTATACACCTCAATTCCTGACGCTCTGTACTTCTTCCCACCCCATCTCCTCCCACACCTGATCCTGTACCCCCTTTTCCTTCCCCCTCCTTTCCTCCCCCCACCTCCTGTGATTGTTTTGTTCCCCCTTCTAAGTAGGACTGAAGCATCCACACTTTGGTCTTCCTTCTTCTTGAGCGTCATATGGTCTGTGAGTTGTATCGTGGGTATTCTAAGCTTTTTTCCTAATGTCCACTTATCAGTGAGTACTTACCATGTGTGTTCTTTTGTTACCTCACCCAGGATGATACTTTCTAGTTCCATCCATTTGCCTGCAAATTTCATGAAGTCGTTTTTAATAGCTGAGTAGTACTCCATTGTGTAAATGTACCACATTTTCTGTATCCATTTCTCTGTTGACAGACATCTGAGTTGTTTCCAGCTTCTGGTTATTATAAATAAGGCTGCTATGAACGTAGTGGAGCATGTGTCCTTGTTGTAGGTTGGAGCATCTTTTGGGTATATGCCCAGGAGAGGCATAGCTCAGGTAATACTACTTCCAATTTTCTGAGGAACCGCTAGACTGATTTCCAGAGTGGTTGTACCAGCTTGCAATTCCACCAGCAATGGAGGGGTGTTCCTCTTTCTCCACATCCTTGTCAGCATCTGCTGTCACCTGAGTTTTTGTTCTTAGCCATTCTGACTGGTGTGAGGTGGAATCTCAGAGTCCTTTTGATTTGCATTTCCCTGATGACTAAGGAAGTTGAACATTTCTTTAGGTGCTTCTCGGCCAGTTGAGATTCCTAGCATAGAATTGTAGCTCAGTGGAGCCTTACCTAGCACATTTGAGACTCAGGGTTCCATCATCAGGATATACCCCCTCCCCTATACACACACAAATTGCTTTTAACTTTTCTAAGTATCCTGTAGTCTGGAGTCTGATAAAAAGCAGATTAAGGCTAGGCAGTGGTGGCACATGCCTTTAATCCCAGCATTTGGAAGGTAGAGATAGGTGGATTTCTGAAGCCAGCCTGGTCTACAGAGTGAGTTCCAGGACAGCCAGGGCTACACAGAGAAACCCTGTCTCGAAAAACAAACAAACAAACAAAAAAGATTTTTTAAAAAAGCAGCTTAATTGTAAAACTGGGTATGTTGTGTACAGTACTTCTAAAGTTTGGGTTCTACTAGCCTGGACACTGTTGTTTCCGCTTCTCAGTGCTGAGTGCTTCTGACTACCTGTTCTGTACCATTACCCAGAAGCTCATAATCCTGTTCCTGGATTCTTATATAAACAGAAGCCAACACATGCTTCATTCAGCTCACTTAGGGATCCAGGAAGATGGAAGAGCTGGCGTGGCAAGCCTCTGAGACCCTGGATTCGTGAGGTACATAGGGTGGGGACACAAGTAACACTGGAAAGTCAGACACAGGTCACTGTGAGCCATTAAGACCCACAGAATCTGAAGGCCGAGTCTGATAGAAAGCAAGACCTCAAACCTTATGTATTCAGTGTGGATGACAAGTCAAAGTTGATTCCAAGGAAAATCAGGTGCCCTGAGACCAACTCTCTGGAAATATACACGTAGCAATTTATGCTGATGCCGTTTGTACGGCTTCCTAGAACAAGGGGTGCGTTCAGGCTCCTAAAGACCCTAGCATGGGCATGGACCTGGTGGAAAGGGCCAAGTCTTTGCAAACAAGAGTCTGACCTGTGTGCATGTGGGTGCTAAACTGACACGGAGTGTTCCAGAAACACATGTTTCTGGTATCCTCGACATGTTGTATCAATGAAGAAGAATGAGGGAGAAGTGTCAAACAGGCCAACGAGCCCAGTCTCAGGGAGAGTGGCAGTGGTCTGTGAGTGGAAAGATCACAGTTTGGCCGACTTCAGCGGACATAGAGGTATAAGGATCCGGTAAGGGTAAGGAATAGTAGGGTGGCTAAGAACCAGGGAAGGGACAGATGAGACAGCAAGAGCGGTGGAGGTTCTGCCTTACCCCAGCCATGGGCAACAGTGGTCCCTACACCATCTCTGCTGTGCTCCAGATCTGGGAACAGTCTGAGCTAGTTCCCAGATCCTAACTGTTTGGAGTTCAAGACCATTAAAAAAAAAAAAAAGACACTCAAACTCAATTCAAATTGTAATTAGCCAAATTAATTAAAGCTGCTAGCAGGGCTACAGTCACTAATCTAAATCAGAGATGTGCTGTGCAGACACTAGTAAAGGAAGGGTTTTTTTTCTTTCTTTTTCATTTCTTTTATTGTTTTGTTTTATGAGTGAGGGTTTCTCTGTGTAGCCTTTGCTGTCCTGGAACTAGGTTTGTAGACCAGGCTGGCCTCAAACTCACAGAGATCTACCTACTACCTCCTGAGTGCTGGCCTGGTGAATACTTCCCAAGCATCTAGGAGGCAAAGCTCTCTCTCTCTCTCTCTCTCTCTCTCTCTCTCTCTCTCTCTCTCACACACACACACACACACACACACACACACACACACACACACACACACCTAGGAGAAGGACATGCGTTGAGAGATGAGCCTTCCTCACTTAGGCTCAGACTCTGAAAGTGGAGTCTTAGACCTGCAGCATGAGCAACCTGGGCCCTTTGGAAATAGGTAATTTCCTTCAGTGGTACCTGAGGGGGACACTCAGAGGGACATGACCTGGAGCTTTCGTGAGGGGGTCAGCAGATGTGAAAGGTAATGGTAGTCTGGGAAAGGCTCCCACCGTATCTACCTAGTCTCTTTGAGCCGCGAGCCTCTTCCTCTCTAGGCCTAGCTAAGCCAAGCCCTGAATGACATCTTCAGGTGGAGATTGCATTTTTATGTATTTCGAGGATGCAGGCACTCAAGCATAACAAAGTCTTTTCCTTTGGTTGGTGACCAGAGCTGCATACCTCGTCCCCACCCAGTGCCATCGACTGGCTCAGGGGCACACGGATTCTTACTACCAGTGCAGTGGATCTTTAATGGGCTTTTGGAAATGGCAATTAGGAACCAAGATGGATGCCTGGCACAAAATGGGGTTTCTTTAGCCACCACACTCACATACTCTTTTTTTATCTCCATTAATTCATTTATTTATTCACTTTACATCCAGATCGCTGCCCCTCCTTCTCCTGGTTCCCCTCCTTACAAAGTTCTTCCCCCAAACCCCTCCCTTTCTCCTCTGGGAGGGTGGAGATACCCCCTGGGTATCCCCCACCCTGGCATATCAAGTCTCTGCAAAGCTGGGTGCATCCTCTCCCACTGAAGCCAAGCAAGGCAGTCCAGTTAGGGGAAAGGGATCCACAGACAGGCAACAGCTTTAGGAACAGGCCCTGCTCCAGATGTTGGGGAACCCACATGAAGACTGAGCTGCACCTCTGCTACATATGTGCGAGGTGGCCCAGGTCCAGCCTGTGTACGCTCTTTGGTTGGTGGTTCAGTCTCTGAGAGTCCCCAAGGGTCCAGGTTGGTTGACTCTTGACTTTCCTGTGGGGTTCTTATCCCCTCCGTGGCCCCCGATCCTTCCCGCAAATCTTCCATAAGACTTTCAGCTCCATCCAGTGTTTGGCTGTGGGCCTCGGCATCTATTTCAGTCAGCTGTCCAGAGGACAGTTACCCTAGGTTCCGGTCTGCAAGCCTAACACATTAACATTAATAGTGTTGGGGATTGTACTTGCCCTTGGGATGCGTCTCAAGTTGGACCAGTTTCCTCAGTCTCTGCTTCAAAAGTAATCTACAGATACAATGCAATTCCCATCCAAATTCTAACACAATTCTTTTTTTTTTTAAAAGATTTATTTATTTTTATGTGAGTACACTGTCACTCCCCTCAGACACAGAAGAGGGCATCAGATCCCATTACAGATGGTTGTGAGCTACCATGTGGTTGCTGGGATTTGAACTCAGGACCTTCGGAAGAGCAGTCAGTGCTCTTAACCACTGAGCTATGTCTCCAGTCCCCCTAACACAATTCTTAACAGACCTTGAAAGAACAATCCTCAACTTTATATGGAAAAACAAATGAACAAAACCCCCAGGATAGCTAAAACAATCCTGTACAATAAAAGAATTTCTGGAGGTACCACCATCCCTGATCTCAAGCCGTACTACGGAGCAATCGTAATAAAAACTGCATTGCATTACCACAGAAACCGACAGGTTGATCGATGGAATCGAATCGAAGACCCAGAAATAAACCCACACACCTACAGATACTTGATTTTTGACAAAAAAGCCAAAACTGTACAATGGAAAAAATAAAGCATCTTCAACAAATGGTGCTGGTCTAACTGGATGTCATTCTTTTTTTCTTTCTTTCTTTTTATTATTAGGTATTTTCTTTATTTACATTTCAAATGTTATCCCCTTTTCTGGTTTCCCCTCCGAAAACACCCTATCCCATTCCCCTCTCCCTGTGCTCACCAACCCACCCACTCCTGCTTCCCTGTCCTGGCATTACCCTGTGCTGGGGCATTGAGCCTTCTCAGGGCCAAGGGCCTCTCCTCCCTTTGATGTCCAACAAGGCCATCCTCTGCTACATATGCAACTGGAGCCATGGGTCCCTCCATGAGTACTGTGTGGTTGGTGGTTTAGTCCCTGGGAGCTCTGGGGTACTGGGTGGTTCATATTGTTGTTCCTTCTATGAGACTGAAAGCTCTTTCAGTTCCTTGGGTCCTTTCTCTAGCTCCTCCACTGGGGACCTTGTGCTCAGTCCAGTGGTTGGCTGAGAGCATCCACCTCTGTATTTGTCAGGCACTGGCAGATCCGCTCAGGAGACGGCTATATCAGGCTCCTGTCAGCAAGCACTTGTTGGCATCCACATTAGTGTCTGGGTTTGGTGAAAGTATATCAGATGGATCCCCAGGTGGGGCGGTCTCTGGACGGCCTTTCCTTCAGTCTCTGCCCCACACTTTGTCTCTGTATCTCCTTCCATGAGTATTTTGTTCCCCCTTCTAAGAAGGACCGAAGTGTCCATACTTTGGTCTTCCTTCTTCTTGAGCTTCGTCTGGTCTATATCAGAGATTCTTATGAAAAGTGAGTCTTGCTCTGCTGGGTATGTGACTCAGTGGTAAAATGCTGACCTAGCATGTGCAAGGCTCTAGCACGACAAAAACAAGTTCTTAAGCCCATTCGATTGTGAATCTGATGTGTACATTAATTAATTTTAAAAGTGAAAAGCACATTAACATTTAATATTCAATCTGAAAGAACAAAAAAAATAAATAAATTTTTTTCCCTCCCAGGGAAATTCTAAGGCTCTTTGATACACGTGTTTGGGAGCAGCAATGGAGAAATCCAAGTGGCGCTGGCTAAGGCAATGGAGAGCTGCTGTGCCGTTTGAAGAGAGGTTTGTGGTGGAACAGTGGCAGACCTTGAGGAGAGACTTGGATTCTAGGACCCTGTAAAGCTCCTACACCCCATGCTGGAATCTCAGTTCCATGGTCATATCCAGAGGATGGAAAGGTAGGTGGGTAGCTTAGTGCTCAGTATGGTCCATGAACTACAAAGGGCTCTGAAACCCTTTCATGCTCAGATGTGAATGACAGTCCACCCTCATGACTTCATCTTAGTTCATTAGCTGTGCAAAAAATCCTGTTTTAAAATAACATCACATTCACAGATACTGAAGGTTAAAATTTCTAGTGTCTTTCTTGGAAGGTCCACTTAGACATGGTGGGTGTCTTAGGGTTTTATTGCTGTGAAGAGACACCATGACCAAGGCAACTCTTATAAAAGAAAACATTTGATTGGGGCTGCCTTACAGTTTCAGAGGTTCCGTGAATTATCATCAGGGTGAGAAGCATGGCAGCATCCAGGCAGACATGGTGCTGGAGAAGGGGCTGAGAACTCTTGATCCGAAGGCAACCAGGAGGAGACAGTGTCACACTGGCCAAACTTGAGCATATATATGAGACCTCAAAGCCTGCCTCTACAGTGACACACTTCCTCTAACAACACCTCCTCATAGTGCCACTCCCCATGGGCTAAGCATATTTAATCCACCACGGTGGGTAAGTCTTAATTCCAAATTTTTCACCATTATAGGCAAGGCTGAACAGGATTATTTGGCATCAGGATAAACAATGGTATTCTTTTTTAAACACAGGAAGAAGACCAAAAAGCCTAAAGTAGTTAATAAAGTTGGAAATGGCGTCCACTCTCCTGGGTCCGTGATGCAATCAGCTGATATTTGACACCTATAATTTAGGGTTGTTCCTGTCTCTACTTGCCAAGAAGAAGGAACTCTCCTGGCTTCCAGAAAACTAGCTTCTAAAACTTGTTTCTGTCAAGGGCATATTGAGGCTGAGAATCCTAACAAGCCAACTTTAGGAATTTTGTTAAGTGAATTGTTTAGGATTCCTGAGCTCTGGTGAAGGTGCATATTGAAAATCACAAGCAAGTTGGGTGACAGTGGCTCACACCTTTAATCTCAGCGCTTGGGAGGCAGAGGGAAGCAGATCTCTGTGAGTGCAAGGCCAGCCTGATCTACACAGAGCAAGTTCCAGGACAGCCTGGGCCACACAAAGAAACCCTCCTCGTCTTAAAAGACAAAACAAAACAAACAGACAAAAAAGGCCAGTGACTATTAGTTACTCCTAGTAGTTACCACTGCTATGATAAAATACCATAAACAAGGCAACGTAGAAGGACTTGAGCTTACAACCAGTTCCCGAGAGATGAGAATCCGCCACACTGGGAAAGCAAGGCAGCTGGAACTGGAAGCTGAGCGCTTACATTCTGAACCTCGAGCAGGAAGCAGAGAGAGCACACTCATTATGGGTGAGTCTCCGAAACCTCCTGTCCCCAGTGACGGACTTTCTCCAATAAAACCACACCCCCTAAGCCTTCCCAAACAGTGCCAGCCACTGGGAACCAAGTGTTCCGGTGCTGTGGGGAAATACCTCCTTCAAACCGCTACGGGTCTCGGTTTGTTCAGAGTCACCGGTCTGACCATGAATAAAGTTTAAACAAAGAGGAGGGTTTATTCAATACTGGTGCCAGGTCTACAACAGAGATTTGGGATTCCCAAGATCTAATGCCAAATGACACTAGCAAAACTCATAGAGCTAAGTACTTTTTGCCTTTGTGCCACCAGGGGCAAGCCCATACCTTGACCTACTTCCTATCTATGTGTAATCAAGCACACATCCCACCTGTGTGCAGTCAACCACACACCCTATGTCCAATCAGGGGCAAGCAAGCTTGTTTACAGAAGTGAAAACACATGGTTTGTTTTCTAACACGAACAACAGCTTTGTAAAAATTGTATAAGACCAGGCAACTATAAGAACAGCCCCCAGCATTCCAGGAAGCTATTTGTCCTTGGACAAGCGGTGCCTACGCTCTGTCCTCCTTGTGTAAGTCCTGCTACTTAGAGAGATCTGACTAGGACACAGGCAGAAATTTAGGGAGATTTCAGCCTGGCCACAAGAAAAACAAATTTAGTAACCAGAGGTGGACAGAGCTGGAAGCCTAGCCTTGGGTTGAATAGATTTGCTCGTGATATAATCCATCTCTTTACATTCTGCCTGTGTTTTATACAGTTATTGAAATTACGGGTTGCACAGGCATCCTTCAGGAAGCTCGGGGATTCCTGGATGGGAACTCTTGCTGTGTGAAATAAACGTCCTTGATGGGTAGATATGCTGTTTGGTGGACCTCATATGTATCTCAGGGCGGAAAACGGCCATCTAGATGTGGCTACAGTCTTTTCTGGCATTTCAGCTGGACCTCTGAATCTGTAGATTTTTACCCTGTAGACTCAGTCTACCACGGCCTAAAAATATTTGATGAAAAGGATGTATGTTTGTACAGGATATGAGCAGAACATCTCTTGCCATTATTCTATAAACAGTAAGAAAAACTATTACAAATAATCTAGTTGATGTTAGTATTAGCATTTACATTGCATTCTGTATTATAAATAATCTAATAGTATTACCATTTACATTGTATTACATATTATAAATAATCTAAAGATGATTTTATGTATACAGGAAGATAGTTATAGAATCTATCCAAATTCAGGGTCGTCATATATAAACCATAAATATCGAACGCATATGTGGCCTAGAGCCTATCCTTCAGTATATCAAGGTATCTTGGATTTTCCCTTCAGGTAGTAGCCTCCATGTGTCAGCTGAGTAAAGATCAGTCTCGAAGTGACTGCTATGACACGATAAAAACCATGGGAAGAAAAGGAGGCAGGTGTCACTCATCACCCACTCCAGGAAACGTTCTGGTGTTGTACCGCATCAGGGAAGGGCTGAAGGGGCTATTGGGTATAATTCCTGGAAGTGAGCAGAGGACCTTTATTATATGTGAATGGTGCTTTGTCTGCATGTATGTCTGTGTACCATGTGTGTGCCTTGTGCCTGCAAAGGCCAGAAGAGGGCATCAAATCCCCTGGAACTGGAGTTACAAACAGTTGTGAGACACCATGTGGGTGCTGGGGATTGAGGCCTCTAGAAATTCAGCCAGCGCTTGTAACCACTAAACCATCTCTTTAGCACCCACCTGAGACCAGCTATGCAGGGTAAGAAAGTCAGAGCAGGAGAGTGCCCTGTCTTATTGAGGTGGCAAATTGCCACAGCAAAATGGAATATGAGACCTCAGAAAGATGGGAAGATAAATGCCAACTGTTTTCAGAGGGTTTTTTGGGGGGGGGTAGGGGGATTCGAAGAAGGGACAAAATTCTATTTCTATCTTCTATTCTTTTGTATTTCTGTTTTATTTTTGTTTTCAGACAGGGTCTCATATAGTTGAAGCTGGCTTTAAAATCTATATGTAGCCAAGGATGACCCTAAACTTCTGATCTCCCTGCTTCCACCTCCCCAGTGATAGGATTACAGGCATGCACCACAATGCCCAGTTTATTCAGTGCTGGGGATCAAATCCACGACTTTGTGTTGTGTGTATGTGTGTGGGTGCTAGTCACTGTTCTATTTCTGTGAAGAGACACCACGACCAAAGCAACTCTTATAAAAGAAAGCATTTAATTGGGGACTTACTTACAGTTTCAGGGGCTTAGTCTACTATCATCGCGACCTGTGGTAGACTTAGTAGACTAAGTATGGTAACACACGTAACACTGGAGGAGTAGCTAAGAGTTTTATCTCTTTCTTTTTTTTTTTTTTTTTTTTGGTTTTTCGAGACAGGGTTTCTCTGTGTAGCCCTGGCTATCCTGGAACTCACTCTGTAGACCAGGCTGGCCTCGAACTCAGAAATCCACCTGCCTCTGCCTCCCAAGTGCTGGGATTAAAGGCGTGCGCCACCACCGCCCGGCTCCTTTTTTTTAAATAGTGGCTTTGTCAGCACCTCAATCAGCCACTCAGTCAGAAACTAGTAAGTTTTTGAAAAATAAACTGGTAATCCAAAGTGAACATTGTGAAGTCCAAATTGGGGGTTGTAGATGTGGTTTATCATTTAAGAGTGTTTGCTGCTCTTCCAGAGAACCCAAGTTTGGTTCACAGTACCCACAACCACCTGTAACTCCATCACCAAGAGATCTAACAACTTCAGACTTCTGTGGACATCTACATACACAACAGTGTACATTCACACAGACATACATACACATACATTTAGAAATAATAATAAAAAATAAAGCCAAAACAGATGCAAGTAGCAAAGGTAAAATTCTCGCATGTCTGGGTTGGTTTTGTTTTGTTAACACAGAGTCACATTGTGTAGTCCTGGTTGGCCTCAAAATCGTTAGTTAACCCAGGCTAGCTTCCAATGCACAATACTCCTGTCTCAGCCTCCTTACTGTTGGGATTTGTTTTAGGCAGGATTCTCAGAGTAACAAAACTAATTGTGTGTGTGGGGGGGGTGTAATAAAGAATGATTTATAAGATTGAATTACACAATGGAGCTTGCATGATGGAGAGGCTGAGAACCTAATAGCTGATCAGCCCGGTAAGCAAGATGACTCAGCTCCGGGTCTACAGCTGAAGACCTGGAAGATTCCTGGAAAGCTACCAGTACTCAGTCCATGCAGGAAGCGGGAGTACGATAAATAGCATTAGAGGTAGCCATGGCAGCAATGTATACAATCGGGATGACAGGAAGGCAGCCAAGTGATACTGCTTCTCCTTGTACCTCTCAATGTAAGACACCATCTTCATGTAAGATGGCAACTACTTAATCTTTTCTCCCTCAGTACTGTCTGGAAACACCCTCACAGACATGCCAAGAAGGTGATTCTTAGGTGATTTCAGATCCTACCAAGTTGAGGAGACTACCAATCACAGGATAACAGGCAAGCCATCACACTGGCTAAACTCTTACTTCAAATGCTGTCATCCCACATGGATGACACTGACAGACTGGTGAGATATGAGTTGTGACAGAAAAAGGCAAAAGTAGAATTTATCTAATACACTCTAGTATAGCTTCAGCAGGAAAAACAGTACGGAAAGGCTGTCAGGGCACAGGAATTCTAAATCTCTCTCTCTCTCTCTCTCTCTCTCTCTCTCTCTCTCTCTCTCTCTCTCTCTCTCTCGGCAGTTAGGCAATGTTGCAATGTCAAAAATATGTCTAAAATAATTACAGCTCAGGTTTATCTTGGTTAGCAACAGTATAATCTTGAGTCAAAGATAGTCTCCTGAGTCAAAAATGGCTCAGCGAGATCATCGATCATCGTCCTAGCTGGGCAATAGTGGCTGATGCCTTTAATACCAGCACTCGGGAGGCAGAGGCAGGCAGATCTCAAGACCAGCCTGATCTACAAAGCCATTTCCAGGATAGCAAGGGCTACTCAGGGAAACCCTGTCTCGAAAAGCCCTATCTCAATTACGCATTCAAAACTGGCAACCATATCTTGTAATTAAGGCTTATTATCGTCGACTCGTCTTGAAAGGACAATGTTCTTACAGGGAGGTAGCAGTCACCTTGCTCTGAGAGCAGCCTGTTCTGAGCCACGGCTGCCCTTGTCCTGAATCACAGCACAGCCGTGGCTCTTAGAACAACGTTCACAAATGCTTTCGTAATTTTCTTCCACTGCTTTTTCTTTTCCATCCGGAAACATTTGCTCCGTAACAAAGAGGGGGCCCTACTGCAAGAGGTGCCCCCACTTCAGGCTGTATAAAGACGTAGGTAGCAGAGATGCTAAACTATGATCACTCTAAATAACGTAGTTCCTAACTGGCGAGACGCTCCTGAGCTGGGACAGACAGGTCCCATGTGCTCTCTGCCAGCAAACCTCACAGGCACACGCTTGCGCGCGCGCGCGCACACACACACACACACACACACACACACACACACACACACGTATGGATAGAAACCCGTGGAGACATCGAGGCACCCACTAGCAGACACATTTGCCCATGTGTCCACTTGGTGCTGAAACTCACAACTGCCTGTAACTTCAGTTACATGTGATGCCTACACGAACACATGCAGATGTACCTACGCTCTCACGCTAGCATTCAAAGCTCTCTGGAGCTGCGGGACAAATCCTTGTTACCAGGCAGGGACTCAAACACTTCCCACACCAATCTGGAGCCGGCTCCTGTTAGGCACTGATACAGGGGAGGGAGTAAACAGTGACCACGCCCCTCATCGCTATGCCTCTCTCCCATTGGTTGCAGGAGCAAACCTCTCCCGCCTTCTGTTTCTTCTGGTTCCGCCTTCGGACCTCCATTGGCTGAGGCAACAAGTCCTCCCAAGAGAAGCGGTGGGCGTGGTGCGGAGGCGTTAAGAAATAGATGGGCGAGTTTGCTAACCAATGAGCATGTGTATACACCTCAGCAACTGAGGCTCGCCAATGGCGAGGTAAGGTGGGCGGGGCTCTGCAGCTGTCAAGCACCTCCGACCCCGTGGGGTGTTCGAGGGGCCCGCGGCGCTCGGGGACCCTCTGCCGCCTGCGCGCAGCCTGGGGCCGGCATGGGCGGGGTGGCTGTGCCGGCATGATGAGCTCCCTGGGCAGCCCGGTGCGGGCCTACGATTTTCTTCTTAAGTTCCTGTTGGTGGGCGACAGCGACGTGGGCAAGGGAGAGATCCTGGCCAGTTTGCAGGACGGAGCAGCCGAGTCTCCTTACGGCCACCCGGCGGGTGAGCGCGGCCGCAGCACCCGGAGACGCAGCGCTGGGGCGTCGGTGCGAGCGGCCTCTCCAGCGTGGGTCTCATCCCCGGAGCGGCTGGGCAGGGCTAGGTCCCGCATGCTGGGGAAGACTGTGCTCTGTGGGCGGAGTCCGCAAAGCAGCTCAGGGTGGGCGTCGAGGGAGATCGCAGGTGCGAGCGACGTGTTTGGGAGAAGTGCGTGGGATTGCGGGAGGCGTGGGCAGAGAGGTAGCGGACCATGGAGCAGAAGAGACCGCAGCATCCGAGGCTATGACCTTTTGGTGCGTGGGACTGCAAGCAGAGAGTAGCAAGGCTAGACTCTAGCCTTTGATTCCAAGCACCAAGCTCTGTGTCCTAATGGACAGGACTTCCAGGAGGAGGAGTCTAAGTGACCCTGTAGAGTTGGCTAGGGTATAAGAAGGAACCCAACTAAGAGGCTGGAGTCCAGGAGACTGGACACAGGTGAGACCAGAGCGTCTCAGGCTCCAGGGCAGTGAGCAGTGTGTGTCCTAGAAGCTTGGGGTTTGAGACCTTGCTCCCCAGAGGAAGGAGACAGAGTGGCAGAATCCTGAGCAGAACATCCAGGAATAGTCACGTAGTGATCCATCCCTCCGACTGTGGCTGTGCACAGACTTCTGTGACTGCCTATGTTGTCATTGTGGGGTTTCAACCCACCTTTCTAATACAGACCCTGTCCTGAGGCCTGCCACCCTCTCTTTTCTGGGCTTGCAGACTGCTTCCTGCATTTCCAGGCCCCTGGCAATGCCACAAGGGCTAGCAAGGGTCTAAAACTGTGTGGTCCAATGCCAGTAGCTGCCAGCCCGGACAGCACAGATCTAGACCTTTCCTTTAGGGCAAAGCTCTGTTGGACAGCATTGCAGCGAGGGCAAGCGCGTGTACACAGCCCTGTCTTCAGGTCCTGCTGCTCAATGAAACCCAGGCTTCAGCAGAGGCTAGAGTGTACGTTTAACAAGCCCCAAGGGGGACGCGAGTCCCACAGTAGATGACTGACATGAGCAGAGGGAAAGATGTTGATGACCTGTGAGCAGGCTTGCTACTGGTTGGCTTGAGCAAGGTCAGGTGCGTCTGTTGCTTTTCTCAGTATTCTGTTCTCGACATGGTCTAAGAGATTGCGGAGAACTGATGCCGTAGTTGTGGCCTTTGTGGTGTTTTGATTTAGTACATATTTCTTTTAGGGCTAAAAATATAACATGGGATGAGCAGGCCAGGGATGGCGGCTCACACCTGTAATCCCAGCCGTCAAGGGGGTGGGGGGAATTGTCATGAGCTTGAGGCCGGCCTGTGCTACAATATGAGACCCTGTGGGGGGGGGGAACAGAATGGGAGGGAGTAAAATAGGAAGGGGAGATAAAAGGCAGGAAAATGAACACGTAGAGGAGAAATAAACATTATGAAGCTTGGGTGGTTAGTTTGCTATAAGGACATCCCATGAGGAGAGTCTCTCTCTCTCTATCTGGCGGTGGGAGGTGAGGCGTTCACAGCGTCATGCTCCGCTCTCTTCATCCATGTCCGGGTTTTGTAATTTCCATACTGCAGAGGCTCGTAACTCACAATTTTGTTTTGTAGATCTAATATCAGTGCTCGATATTCGTGCAGTATTTAAATGAATTTCAGCGCTGGCTACCTCTTAACTGTAGCTACTCCCGAGTTTAAAACTTTCTCGAGTTGCTTGCACTGAGAACACGTTGTCTGTCTTTGGCTGCACACAGTGTTCTTAGACTATACTGCTCTTTTCCCCTCAATACCTGGTAACTTGTTCACTGTCTTTCTGGTATCGGATGTTGTCATGGTGAAAATAGCATATCAACTGATTTGCTAGATGAGTGATTTGCCTTTTCTTTAGGAATTTTTGAAGACTGTTTTTCTTTGCCTTACCTTGCTCAATCAGGCCATGACTCAAAAATTTTGATTTGTGTGTATTCTGAATTCCTAGATAAAAGAAATACTTTCATTTCAGAGGAATTTGCTTTATGTTCATAAAATATCACCAACTGCTTTTACGTTAATTTCTCATTTGCTGTTACGAAAAATGACTACGAACTGGTTTAAGGCAACAGAAGTTTATTCTCTACTCAGTTTGGCGTCAGTAGGACACTGTTTCTATGTGGAGCTCTAGAAAAGCGTCTTCTTATCTTTTTCAGCTTCCAGAAACTTCCTGCACTCCAGGGTTCTTGGCCCCTTTCTTGGTCTTCAGAGACACTGGTAAACAGTGATCTTTCTCAGGTCCCTTCCCTCCGACATGAACTCTCCCGCCTCCTCCCCCCCCCCCACTTCAGAGGACACAGTGATAATTTTTTGTCCACATCGACAATCTAAGACAGTATCTATAGATGTAGTAGCATATACCAGTAATCTCAGCATTGGGGAGAACAGGCTGACGCCAGAGGATTAGAAGTTCAAGACTATCCTTGGATATGTAGCAAGTTCAAGGGCAGCCTGGACTACATGAGATCAGACCTCAAAAAACGAAACAAAAAAAAATTAAAGCATTTGTTTAGGATTCTTAATTTATCTGATGGCTAGTAAGATTAAACACATTTTTATTTTTTAGATTTCTTCTAAAAATAAAAATATTCAAGTCTTTGTCTTTTTCTTGTAGTTTGGTTGGTTTTAGTGTTGGTAGGTGTGTTTAAAAATATATTCTGTCTGTGAGTCTTTGTGTCAATTAGTTGTGCATAGTGACTCTCCTCTGTGCATCAATTTGTCAGTCGTTTAGTAGTGATTTTGGACAAACAGGAGACTCTAATTTTTTTTTAAGATTTACTTATTTATTTTGTGTATATGAGTACACTATAGCGTACAGATGGTTGTGAGCCACCATGTGGTTGCTGGGATTTGAACTCAGGACCTTCAGGAGAGCAGTCAGTGCTCTTAACCGCTGAGCCATCTCTCCAGCCCCCCTCTAATTTTAACATAACCAAGTTACCAGTGTCTTATGGTTAGAACGGAGTTTCGTGTAACAAGTGCCTTCCTATTGCCAAACAGTGAATATGTTTCCCTAAGTTCTGTTGTTCTGCCTTCCGGCTGGAATACAATGTATTTGTTTTGTTTTGCTTTTTTTCTATTGCTGTGATAACCATCACAATCAAAAACAATTTGAGAAGGTTTTTTTTTTCACTTTACAGCTTACAGTCCATCATGAAAGGAAATCAGGGCAGGAATGAACACAGACGCCATGGAGGAACGCTGTTGACTGGCTTGCTCAATTTGATTTCTATATATACAGAGGCCACCTGCCCAGGGATGGCACTACCCACAGTGGGCTGGGCCCTTCCACATCAATCATCAATGCCCACCCCACAGGCTTGCCTACAGGCCGGTCTAACGGAGGTGTTCTTTCGGTTGAGGATTCCTCTTCTCAGACGACACAAGCTTGTGTTACGCTGACAGAACAAACAGACAAGAAAACCCCAAACAGTGAACACAGGAATCAACATCCACTTTTAACTTTTTGAGAGTTGACTATACAGATGGAGAGATGTCTCTCTTTCCTTGTGCTACATCTTTGACAGCGTGCTTGGCGTACCCTCTGGGTGGGAGCAGTTGGTCTGTATGCTAGCCGGCTTCTGGTTTAACAAGTATCTGTTCACTTTAGGAAGGAAAGGGGGCTTGCTTAGCTCACGATGTTGGAGGTTTGACTCGTAATCAGCTGGCCCTGCGCCTTGGGTCCTGGTGCAAGGCAACAAGTACATCACGGTGTGAGCATCTGAAGAAGGGGAGTCGTGTACCTCTTCAAACAGAGAGCAAAGAGCGGGCTGAGGTCCCACTGTGACCTAAGGCTTCACACCAGCCAGCCCCTCACAGCTTCCACCATGTCCCAAACTATCACCCTGAGAGCAAACCTTAAGCATGTAGGCCACTGCGGACATTCATTCAGATGACAGCAGTTGGATTATCACCCCCTGCGCATGCGTCCCTCACTCAGTCTCTTCCTGTCTTGCTGACGGATTCTTGTGAGACGCTTGTTCTCTTTATCCTAACCATGTGTAGATAAACCTTCCCACGTGTCGTCTTGGACATTTTACTATCCATTGTCCTGCAGTCTGTGGTGTCTGTTTCCTGGGGAAGCTATCTTCCATTTCTGTGGTGACTATGGTGATTTTTTTTCTCCTTCACTGGTCCCCTGCCTAAAGTTCTCACTCCTGTCCAGCAAACAGTTCAGCCCTTCTGGAATGTTCTTTTAATTTATTTTTTTCCAAGAAGGCATGGAATTAAAGATGGTCAGTAGCCACACCACATTTCTTCTCATACCCATCCCACCACAGACAGGTTTCTCCTTTGCCTCAGCTGCTGACACTTCTCATGCCAGCTTGTGACCTTCTGAGGGCTTTTCTACATTTTGTGAATTTCATTAGTGGTGAATAAGGTTGGAAGATTAAACAGACCCCAAACTACATCCGCTGCTTCCCAAATGTTTCTGGGAAACCAGGCATGTCATGTTTCTGACCACTTCCCTTCCTGGCAATGTCTCCAGCTCCCTTTTCTCGGGAAAATATCCATATATATGTTTGAGCGTTGCCTAGCATCCAGGAGGCCCTGTGTTCAATACCAGTACCACGGACAACGATGCAAAATGCAGCTTTATTGTTTTCAAGCACACAGAATCATTTCTGTGTAATGATACAGGGGTGATAACAATTTCCGTGTATTGTGAGGGCACAAGAGCCTTTTCTCGAGACAAAGTTATATTATCAGAGGGCGAATAATATCCTTAAGGTCGGGTGGCGTGCAGAAGAACTAGGATGTGGGCAGGCAGACTGGCCCAGGAGGCTGTGCTACATCCACAAGAGATAATGTTCAGGAAAATCCTCTCTCTTCCACACAAGGAGCATTAAAGCTTATACTCAGTGGCTCGATTGTAATCTTTTCCCCTTTCTTTGTGCTCCTGACAAATGTTCCTCCCAGACCTGTGTGTTTCCTCATCTCTCTGTTCTGCCAGCAACCGTATATTTGCTCACTTAAAAAGCTACCCTGCTGGTTTCCCATGGCAACCTCCTTAAGACTTAAAACATGTTGTATAAAGTCATCGCCTCCCAGTGTGAACTCAAGAGTCCTAACCTGAGTCCGTGCCCTCTGCAGAAGCTTCCGCCCCTAAGGAGAGGCTGATTCCCTACTGCCTTACAGACAGCGGCACCACTTATAAGCACACAGTGAATTTTTTAAATGCAATTTCTTTAACGTTCAGAAATGTTTTTGTGTGCTTGAAAACAATAATAAAGCTACAATTTGCATCTTTTCTGTGGTATTGGTATTAACACAGGTCCTCCTGGGTGCTAGGCAATGCTTAAACATAGCCCCCTTTCTCTCTCTCTCTCTTTCTCTCTCTCTCTCTCTCTTTCTGTGTGTGTGTGTGTGTGTGTGTGTGTGTGTGTGTGCGCCCTGCTACATCTCATATGTACAGGACAACTTTCAGTAGTCAGTTCTCTCCTTCTACTATGTGAATCATGGGGATGGAACTCAGGCTTTGAAGCCTTTATCTAAGCCATCACTCCTGCCTCAAAATAAATGTCCAAAGAGTATATATGGGACTTGGTATGTGGACTGGCTGTGTAGATAGATCGCTTGCTTAACATGCATGAAGTCGTGGGTTCAATCCTCAACACCACGTATGCTAGGCACACTGATACACACTTATCTTTCCGTCACTCAGGCTGTAGAGGCAGGAAGATCAGAAGTTCAAGGCTAGCCAGAGATAATGAGATTCCGATCTTATTCTCAAAAAATGTTTATGAGATTAAAGCACAGCCCACAGGAAAATCTTCAGGTTTTGTATTGTCTCAGTCCGGTCTCAAGCCAGTTGGTCTCACCCTTTAAGGCTTTTTAGAGTTTGTGATGAGCTCTGGCTTCACCACCAGCCCTGTCTTTATCTCTCGGAGGTGGCTTCTCACCCACAAGTGGTGTGGGAAAAACATCAGTGCAGACAATCCATCTCCTGGCATTGGCATTTCGTCATCTCATCTCCACCTGGCCTACACCATCTCCATGATGGTGGAGAGTAGGGTTGACAGAGCGGAGCATTTCCCCTTGTTTGGTAAGCAGCAGTGTGCCCGGTACCTGGTATACTGTTGACCCCTGTAGAGTGGGCAGAAGGTTTCTCTTCTTTAAAGAAATGTGTATGGGTGTTTTGCCTGCATATATGTCTGTGTGCCACATTCATGCAGTGCCCAGAGATCACAGAGGCATTGGTCCTGGAACTGGAGTTACAGTGGGTTGTTAGCCACCGTGTGTGCTGGGAACTGAAGCTGCTTCCTCTGGAAGAACAAGTACTCATAACTAACCGACCCATCTCACCAACCCACCAAGTAACTTCTAAAAAGCGTTGTTGCCATTTACAGAGGTTCATACGTATGGAGCTATTTGTACCATCTTCGGGTAATTTGGATGGTTCTAGCTTTGTCTTTCCGCAGGACTTTTTTATTTTTATTTTTTTATTTTTTTTTTTGTTTTTGTTTTTCAAGACAGGGTTCCTCTGTGTAGTCCTGGCTATCTTGGAACTCATTCTGTAGACCAGACTGTCCTTGAACTCAGAAATCTGCCTGCCTCTGCCTCCCAAGTACTGGGATTAAAGGCATGCGCCACCACTGCCTGGCTCACAGAACAATTCTTTATTGGTATTTTATTTATTTATTCATCATGTATGCCCTGGCATGTGTGTTAAGGACATTGGACAATTTATGGGAGTTGGTCCTGTCCCTTCTGCCATGTGGGCTCCAGGGATGAAATCTGAGGCATTAAGCTTGGTGACAAGTGACTTCATTCACTGAACAGTCTTACCAGCCTACAAAATTATTTTTCTTGCAGGAATGAATTCGGCAATGTGCTTTGGTGTATTTTTTTCTTAACTGGATTTGCATTCTGTGATATTAAACTTGCCAGGGGTTACTTGTGGCTCCCATTTTAGTCTGAGACAGAATTTCACTGTGTAACCCTGCCTGGGACTCACTGTGAAGACCAGGCTGGTCCTGAACTCATAGAGATCTGCTTGCCTCTGTCCCCTAAGTTTTAGGATTAATGGCATGCACCATCTGGTTAGTATAGATCTTAAACTCCCTTCTGCCCCACAATTAAAGCTTCATTGACAAAAATGACACCAAGACGGGAAACCATCACTGTGTTCCTTACAGGATGTCCTGGGAGAGTAGTTGAACTTGAGCTAGGGCCTTCTGTGAGAGCGCAGCCATTCAGCATGTGTGTAGGTATCATGGTAGGTAGTGTGGCTTTCTTCTAAATGAACAGCCTTCTGTGTGTCTGGCGTTCCTTCCTATATACTGGAACAATCTACACACAGAACCACTGTTTGAACATGACCAAAACTGTGGTAATCTCGTGATATCTTAGACATTTTACATCTATGAAATAAGAATTTGAACTTTGGGGCTGTCTAGACTGTTCAGTGAGGTGTTTGACATCAAATGCTTGTCTGCATACTACAAGTGTGCAGTTCTTGCTAAGGCCAGAAGAGGGCGTTGGGTTCCCTGAATCTGGAATTACAGATGGTTGTGAGTTGCCATATGGGTGGCCGGGAATTGAACCCAGTTCCTCTGCAGTGGTTTTTGATTTGCTTTGTTTTCTGAGACAGGGTTTCTCTGTGTAACCTTGGCTGTCCTGGAACTCACTCTGTAGACCAGGCTGGCCTCGAACTCAGAGATCTACCTGTCTCTACCTCCTAAGTGCTGGAATCACAGGTACTCACCACCACTGCCAGGCTACAACCAGTGCTCTTAACCACAGAACCATCTCTCCAGCACACTGATTTTAAACTCGAAACATATTGTGTAGAATCCAGACCTCCACCAGGTCACAGTTGAGTCCAGTACCCTTTACTAACGGGGAAACTGCCGTATGATTTTTCTCTCTAGACTCAGCTGAGGGGTGACAGCAGTACACTTGCACCATCAGGAGCCCAGGTGGAGAGATGTTCCCTTTGTGGAGAGTGTCAGAGCTTGACAGCCAGGCCGAAGTCCAGGGTGCTGTGGTACCTGTGGGTTCCCCTGGTACTAGATGCTGACAGTCATGTCTTAGGAAGAATCCTGTAATGTTGTTGGTAAGGAATTATTACATAGGCCCTCACAAATGCTCAAGTTTTGGGCCTGAGGTAAAAGGGGCCTCAAATGGTTGCTACATTGTATGGGTTGTGTATCCCAATGTCTTACAGTTGCTGGTTAATTACCATCCTCCAAACATGACATTTGAATTAACAGTGTGTTATTTGCATTGTAGCTTGTGACAGGATTGGTTTGATTGGCTTAATTAAAAATAAAAAAGCAGGTTTAGAGAAAAAGACTCATAAATATCCGTATTAAGCAGTAATTGGCCTTGACATGTAGACTGTTAATTATTAATACAAAAGGTTGTTATCTTAACAGGAAAATATTCACTGACTACTATGTAGTACACAGTTCTTTCTTAGATTAATAATATCTAGCCATAGATAAAATTGGTTTCTTCCAGTCAGAATGCTGTATGTGTTGGGGAGGTCACTGACTGACTGTAGGGTTTGGGTAGAGTCAGTTTAGCATGGCTCAGAAATTAATACCACAATACTACATGTGAGGACCGAATGGCTGGTGTGGGAGGAACCTACAAAGGAGTGTTTTCAACGTCCTTAGCCTGTGATATCTTCCCTGGAGCCTAAAGCTGCTGAAGGAGTTCAGAGGGAGGTGGGTGTTTCACAAGCTGCCGGTGGAGGAAGGGTTCCTGCGCGGCTGTGACAAGTGATATTAACAAGGCCTTACAATACAGCAATGGTTCTCTCCTAGAGCTAAAAGCAGAGCTAGAATCAAGGTGTCAGATAGCCCTGCTCCCTTAGCCTGAGGGGAGGACCCTTCTTCCTTGCCACCCCACTTCTTAGTATCGTTAATCCTTGGATCTTTAGCATAAGGCAGGCTTTCCCAGATCTCTACATCTCCTGTCCTCCTAAGTATATTGGACACTGAATTTAGGGCCCACATTAATTCGTCATGGCCTTACCTTGGCTATATCTGAAAAGACCTTATTTTCCATTTCTGTATAAGGTTACATTCTGGAAATCCAGGAAGACAGGAAATTTAGAGTGGTAGCATTCACATGTGGAAATATCCTGAGAATGAGTATTGTCCCCATTTTAAAAGACAGAGTTTTGCAAGGCAGGCCAAGAACTTGCTATGTAGCCAAGGATGATCTTGGACTTTTTTCTTTTTTTAGAGAAGATACTATGTAGCTCTATGCAGACAAGGCTGGCTTCTGCCTCCTGAGTGTTGGGATTAAGGGTGTGTGTACCACACCTGAGAACCCTGAACTTCAACACTCCTGTCTCCACCTCCTGAGTGCTGGGATCATAAGCCATATACCAGCATTCCTGGTTTATTCGGGCTGAGCATCAGACTCAGAGATTTGTGCATGCTGGGACAAGTATTTTGCCAACTGAGCTACACCCTCAGCCTGGTGTTACTCTTCTCAAGAAAGCAGAACTGAGAACTTGAATCCAAAGACCTCTTCTTGCAGCTTAATACTGGGACCCCTTGAGCGTGTTGGTCTCTGTTGCCTTGGCCCTTATCAAGGGATCTTCTTCTCCCGGGACCTCCCTCAGAGAAAGCCTCGTGCTTAGGGCCCTCACCACTGGTGCTCCTGTTAGGCACTCCTGGTCATGTGGTGACTGGGCTACCCCACCGACAAGCTTGCCAGTGACACGGGGGCTTTGACACGGGGGCTTTAACACGGTTATCTGTTTTTGCCTCCTTTTTCCAGTCTCTCTCTAAAGTGCAAAGGAGAAAGATAGATGTGCAAATAACCTTTTAAAAAGATTTATTTATATTTATTTTTATGTGAACGGGCGTTTTGCCTGCACATATGTTTGTACACTATGTGTATCCAGTGACCATGGAGATTAGAAGTGGGTGTCAGGCCTTTTGAACTAGAGTTACAGTCATTTTTTAGCCACCACTTGGGTGCCAGGAGCTAGACCCAAGTCCTCTGTATGAGCAGCTAAGGCTCTTAAGCACTGAGCTATTTCTCCAACCCCACATGAAAGTAATTTTTATCTACTATCTCTAGTAGCCTTTTATTTCTAATAATTGACATTATTACCCATTCACTATTCTTCACCACATTAGAGGAAATTCATATTATATAGAGCGGAGTTGGAGAGGTGACTCACCGATGAAAAACACTGGGTGCTCTGCTCTTCCGGAAGTCCTGGTTTCAATTCCCAACATCCACATGGTGGCTTCCAACCATCTACAATAGGATCTGATGTACACTGATGGTGGTCAAGCGTATATGCAGACAAAGACCTCATACATAAACTATATAAAGACATAAGTCTTTAACTAAGAAAACAAAATATATGCAGATATACTCACATGTATACACATAAACACATATCTCAATAGCATTATAAAGTTACTGTTCCCTTGAAAAACTAAAGAATATTACCCAAACTATAAGAAAATATATTTTAAACCGAGCAGAGTTGGCATACACCTTTAATCCCAGCACTTAGGGGGCTGAGGCAGGCTCTGAGTTCGAGGCCAGCCTGGTCTACAGAGTGAGTTCCAAGACAGCTGGGGCTACATGAAGAAACCTTGTCTCAAAAAACAAAACAAAAGAAAGTATATAATAGAACTACAAGTTGTATCAGTTTCTCACAAGTAATGTTAAAAATGCATCTCCTAGCCGGGCGGTGGTGGCGCACGCCTTTAATCCCAGCACTTGGGAGGCAGAGGCAGGAGGATTTCTGAGTTCGAGGCCAGCCTGGTCTACAGAGTGAGTGCCAGGACAGCCAGGGCTACACAGAGAAACCCTGCCTCGAAAAACCAAAAAAAAAAAAAAAATGCATCTCCTATAATATTACTTTGTGGCAGGGAGATCATATAGAGAGGGAATGGGGTGAACAGTACAAGGAAATGTCTAGATGGCCCAGTGGTGGGAAGTAACGTTGTCTCACTATACAGTTCAAGATCCTTCTGCTTCAGTCTCCCAGTTGCTGTGCTTGCAGATGTGCACCGCCATGTTAATATCCACACTCGTCATATGCCCACTTCCAGAAGAGGGCTGTGAGGCTGGAAGCAGCTGCTGGGACCCTCCCCTGCTCCAATTCCTGGTCAGCTCTGCTTGCTAGATAGACACTTGTGGAAACATACAAGGAGTTGGAGCAAGGGTGGAGCCTTGCAGCCTGGTCCCCCACATGGCCAAGCCTCAGAGCCTATCCCTGAGGAGATGACAGTCGGTGGAAATGAAGGTACTACTTGATGTGGGAGCTCAGGGCCTCATGGGAAAATGGTTATAAAGAAGCATTTTACCCTGTCTCGAGAGTGTGTGCCTGGTTGTGTTAGACCATGGAAGAAAACCAGGCCTAGAGGCTATTGAGGTCTTCATGAGCACCCAGCTCAAGGAGCGGGTTCCTAGCTGACTAAGACTCCGGACAAGACTGAGCTCGAATCCTTGTTAGGGTTTAGTTGTAAACTATCCTATAAAGGTCATGTGAGAAAGACTTGTTTGCTAGCTGGTGAGCTTTGGAGAGGTGACTGGATTATGAAGGGTTGGGCTTCATCGATAGATCGATTAACCCCTTGATGGGTTCATAGCTTGATGGCATGATTAGGAGGTGGTAGAGACTGTGGGACCTGGTTGAAGAGAGTAGGTACATGGGGACTTGCCCTTCAGGGCTACACATTCTCCTGGGCACCTTCTTTTCTCTGTTTCTCTGGTGTCATGAGGTGAGCAGCTCTTTTTATCGTATCACTTCATGGCCAAAGCACGGGAGTCTGCTGACTGTGGACTGAAGCATATGAAACTGTGAGACAAAACAAATCTTTCTCCCTTCAAGTTTATTTTCTTAGGCATTTTGGACAGTGGTAGAAAATTGACCAACTTGAGCTGTGCCAGGCCCTGAGCAGGATAACTTAGCCCATGCCTTGTCTTACTTCTAGGGAATGGTGGGCATAGGATGTCCATCTCAGCACAGAGACTCAAGATGTGCACTGAACTACTGTACCTTAAAGGGCCAGCAGAGTACAAGAGAAGGAGGTGCTCCAGCCTTGTAGAAATCCTCTCCCGAGACGACCTCCCTCCCTAGGCTTCAAGCTCATGGTAGTTTTCTGGATTGCACAGCTAAGGCCCATTAGGGTCGGCAGCTCACAAACACCAGGACAACTGCTCTTGTGTGCTCTAGGGGAGTCCAGGTCCTTAGCGTTTTCTAGTTCTCTGCAAGGGTACCTCCTAATCATGCCATCTGCAAGACAGAGCCAGGCCCTTATACTTGCAGTCACCTGCCCTTCCTAATCCCAGGATCTTTTTTATCTTCAGTGTCTTAACGTCATGATTCTCTAACATCAGATCCTAGCATCTTCCAGGTTAATGGGGAAGGCGGCTCCCTGTTCAGGTCTTCCTGACTTGATATCCTTGGGATGAGTATAGTCACACCACCAGAGCCTCCTTTATATCCTCTGAGCTAGGTTCCAACAAGGCACGTCTTTAGTCCCAGCACTCAGGGTTATGGGGAGGCAGAGGCAGGCGGATCTCTGTAAGTTCGAGGCCAGCTTGGTTTACAGATTGAGTTCCAGGACAGCCAGGGCTACACAGAGAAACCCTGTCTCCAAAAACCATAAAAAAAAAGTCAGCTTCTCAGAATAAACATGTTATAAATCACATTTAATCAATATTTTCACCATAAGTGATCTTCTTGTATGAAGGGACACATCCCTGGCAGCTCACTTCCAGAAATAGAAGGAAGCAGCTGGTGGAGGAGTCAGAATAGATTATTAAATCATTTATTCGTCTAAGTGTGTTAGAGGATAGCCTGGTGTGTGTGTGTGTGTGTGTGTGTGTGTGTGTGTGTGTGTGTGTGGTTTTCTTTTAAGGTTAACATTATCTTTTTCTTAATAACCCTGTTTTTCTGACTCATTCGGTGAACACTCGGACAGACTTTGTTTTAGAAGTCACGCCCTTGTACTTTGATCACATTATTTTTCAGTATTCATTATATATGTACACACATACATGCGTGCACACACACACACACACACACACACACACACACGTTCTTGTGTGCCACGTCACACCTGTGGAGGTAAGAGGAAAGCTTGCAGGAGTCGGTTCTCTCCTTCCACCCACACTGTCCCAGGGATCAAGTACAACTGGCAAGCACCTTTGCCCACCGAGTGAGTCACCATGTTCTGATAGGTGGGAACACTAGTCACGTTCAACTAGTCACGTTTAATGAATTCGAGTCTTTTTTTTTTTTTTGTATAGTACCACTGACAGCATCAGCGTCAGAAATGTTAGTGTCTCATAAATCAAACGGAAACAAAGGAAAAGAAATGGTAAGACAACAAATGAGGAGCTGATACCAAGAAAACAAAAACCTGGAGAGAATAAAGCAAATACACCAGAAACTAAGTTTATGGAAGATTCTTGTGTTGGTGAGATTAAATCTAACTGTGTGAGCCTTTGGCTTCTATGTCTGTGTGCTATATGGTCATATGGCTGTAATAGATATTTATCTTTAATAAGAGAGAGAGAGAGAGAGAGAGAGACAGAGACAGAGACAGAGAGAGAGACAGAGAGAGACAGAGACAGACAGAGACCGACAGAGACAGACAGACAGACTTAACAGAGGACTGGTAGCTCCTCCCAGGGCCTGACATCCATACTCTGAGGATGTGCTGGTGGCGGGCCACAGACCCTGGTCAGGTGGCAGGATCTAAGCAGGCATAGTACCACAACAAGGCAAAGGACTCATGAAAGAGGCGGGTGTGTCCTGTGCAAAGGGGTTTCAGGCTCCCTTAGGGGCCAGGCCTCTGACCCTAGAAGTCCAAAATGTGTGTGCGATTGACCCAGGTGAACACTTGAAGCCTGGGGTTCTTCTGCCTCTTCCCCACGTGTGGATGAGGCCCTGGGTATAGGGCTGTGGTGTGCTGGTAGAATGTTCGCAAGCCAGGTCCCACAGGCACCACAGGACACAGGCCTACAGCATGGTGCAGCGTCAGGAAAGGTCAGAGCAGGCTGACTTGACCACAAATGATAGCTCCTGAGCAGCCCCCATTTGGTACCAGGGCTTCCCTCCCTGGCCTGTGTTAAGGGCCTTTTACCTTCCAGTTGGTTTGGGATGGCAACAGTTACTGGTTTGAACTCTTTTTTTCGTAAATCTCTCATTGTGATCAACTCAAAAGAGTTTTAGGCCTGTTAACCAAGGCTGATGCCAAATGCAGGGTCCACCTCACTTCAGGTGTTAGTTCAAAGACAGTTGGATGTTAATTTTTCCCTTTTTTTCTTTTCTTTTCTCAAGAAAATAAGTTGTATAAAGGTTAAAAGGCATGCTGGAAGGCATAGGTGCCAAAATTGGTGATGTAAACATTAAAAGGGCACCTTCTATGTTCACAATAAAAGTTGTGACTCGTCCTAATGACTTTGCCTTTCATAGCACTCCCTAGTCAGAGAGAAAGTTAACTGGCATTAATTTTTAGTGTTGCAGAGCCAAGGATGTGGTACAGGCCCACAGAGGTGATGAGGGAGAACCAATCAGAGCACAGGAGATAATGGAAGCCCCAGGAAGAGATGTGATTGCACATGGGGTGGCATAGGGAGACCACCAAAGGCCACCTATATTCGGTGGGACCCAAGGCACTGAAAAGACATGGCCGTACCCATCCCAGACAAGGACCTTTGAGTTGCGGCAAGTGTTTCTTTACTTCCAGCCGGGAAAACTGAACCCAGGAGAAGGCAAAGAAGCGGCTGGTGTCGGGGTCTGGGTACATTAGTGTCTTGATCATCATGGATCTACAGCAGGACCTGCAAACTCGCAGGGGTTATGCTTACTGATCGCCTGGTTTGAGCAGCTACGTGGGGTGAAAGCTCTGTCTCCCCATCCTGCATGCGACAAACTGAATGTGTCTCTTCTCCCAAATTTATTTGTTAAAATCATGATTGTAGGCTGTGGGGAGGTTAGGTGATAGGAGCGGAGTCTCGCTGATGAATTGCAAGCGGAGCCTGGAAAGCTCCCTGGTCTCCTGGACTGAGAGACAGCACCCTTGGGAACCAGGAGGCCACACTTTCCAGACCCGAGTCTCCTGGTACTTGAGTCACCTGGTCCCTTCTCCAGAGTTGTGAGAGATAGATTTCAGTTGTTGGGAAGCAACATTATGGTGTTTTTGTTATGAATAACCACAGTAGTCTGAGAAGGCACCTACCTAACCCCGTCCTAAATCCTCACTTACAGGGCTACGGAGAGGGTGGGGGAAAACAGATAGCATTCAGAGTGGAGCTAAAGTAACTCTGAAGAAAGATCAAGTCATTCACTGCCTTACAGGAAGTAAAAGGTCCGTAGGGACAAGCCTTTCCTCACCAGAGCACAGATACTGGGAAAGCCACTCAGTCCTCAGAACTCTGGGGTCAGGCCTGCTGTTTCCTGCCCTTTGAGAACTGGTCATTTGGGAACAGGTTGTTCAGACAAACCACCCTAATAGTGGAAGGCTGAGTTAAATGGCTTTTGCTATTGTACTAGATTTTCTTTTTAAATTTTATTTACGTGTGTGTGTGTGTGTGTGTGTGTACACAAGTGTAGGTGCCCACAGAGACCAGAAGAGGGTGTCAGAGGCGAAATGTGGTGGCACACACCTTTAATCACAGGACTCAGGAGTCAGAGGCAGGTGATTCTTTGTGAGTCCAAGGCCAACCTGGTCTGCAAGTTCTATGCCATCCAGAGCTACCCATTCTCAAAACAAAACCACAAAACAAGCAAGCAAGCAAACAGCCAGAAACAGAAAAGATTATTGGATATCCTGGAGTCAGAGCTACAACAGGCACTCTGAAATGCTGACCATCCCCTGCCCCCTAGATAGATTTTCTTCTAAACTCTTTGTTTATTTTCCCTTATAGGGTATATGTAGGTCAGTGGACTTTATGTAAGGAATCGAGTGTATCTTCAGTGGCTTTCCCAGCTTAGGGGTTTCCTCCCATTCCCTCCTTCCTACACTTCTCTCTCTCTCTCTCTCTCTCTCTCTCTCTCTCTCTCTCTCTCTCTCTCTCTCTCTCTCTCTCCATATCTTCCTCTTTCCTTTCCTCCTTCCAGGAATTGCGCCCTGAACATTTTTGGTGAACAGAAAAGTTAACCCTAAAGTAATTTAAGCAGAAAAAGATATTCCTACCCCATGTATCTGTCAATCAGGTCAGGCCTTATTCCAGGAGTGGCTGGGTCCCAGGGCTATCAGGATTTTCCACAGACAACTCCACGTTCAAGCCTGTGTGTCGCGCTGCTTCTCATGTTTCCCGTATCCCTCCTTAGGAAGAAGCTGGTTCAGACCTCTGAACCAGGCGGGTGTTGCCAATGATGGCGGCACATAGAGCATGCAATAAGCAGACTGTCCCTCTGTTCAGCCACTCGCCAGAACTCTTAGGTTTCTGGCTTTCCTCTTGTGTCAAACATTGTTTGCAGGATGACTGGTCCATGCCAGAGCAGGACCTCAGAAAGGACCGATTCAATAAAATCAAGACAGATATTGGAAACTGACGACATAGTAACTGGAATGAAAACTATCTCAAAGGAAAGATAGATGATAAAACTGAGATTTTGAAAAAGACTGAGTCACGCCAAGATACTTAATATGGTTTGTGGCTATCGTAAAGGATATTATTTCTCTTACTTCTTTCTCAGCCTGCTTATCCTTTGAGTATAGGAAGGCTTCTGACTTGCTTGAGTTGATTTTATATCCGGCCACTTTGCTGAAGTCGTTTATCAGCTGTAGGAGTTCTCTGGTGGAGTTCTTTGGGTCGCTTATGTATACTATCATATCGTCTGCAAATAGTGATAGTTTGACTTCTTCCTTTCCAATTTGTATCCCTTTGACCTCTTTTTGTTGTCTAATTGCTCTAGCTAGAACTTCAAGTACTATATTGAAAAGATATGGAGAGAGAGGGCAGCCTTGTCTAGTCCCTGATTTTAGTGGGATTGCTTCAAGTTTCTCTCCATTTAGATTGATGCTGGCTACTGGTTTGCTGTAAATTGCTTTTACTATGTTTAGATATGGGCCTTGAATTCCTGATCTTTCCAAGACCTTTAGCATGAAAGGATGCTGAAAAAGACTGAGAACAAGAGACTGGGCGGGGGGAAGGAAATGAAAAATAAGGAAATAATGTTATGGGACAAGTTCACAGTGTTTAACATCTTATAGATGCTATTCCAGAAGGAGAAAACAGATACACAGTTCAAGAAAGCGTCTCAATTCAAGCATGACAGAGGTCTGCAATCCCATCACTGGGGAGACAGAGGCAGGAGGATTGGGAGTTCAAGATCACCCTCGACCACATTTTGAGGTTGAGTTTAGCCAAGGCAGCATTAGACCCTGTCTCAAAAAACAATGATTCAAAAACAGAATGTTTCTGGGGCAATTAAGAAAACTGGCTGCGTTTCCAGAGAACCTGGGTTCAGAGGATCTAATGCCCCCTTCTGGCCTTCATGGGTACTGCATGTGTGTGGTGCACAGGCAAAACACATATACACATAGAATAAATTTTTTTTTTTTTGGTTTTTCGAGACAGGGTTTCTCTGTGTAGCCCTGGCTGGCCTGGAACTCACTCTGTAGACCAGGCTGGCCTCGAACTCAGAAATCCTCCTGCCTCTGCCTCCCAAGTGCTGGGATTAAAGGCGTGCGCCACCATCGCCCGGCAATAAATTTTTTTTTAAAAGTACCCAGAATGCTTCTCAAAGTGGAAAGATCTCTTGCCTGCTATTGAAGGATCCCATGAAACAGTCAACATGATAAACTTCCATCTAAGCACAAGTGTGAAGTTGCCAAGTGCTGAGGACACTCCCAAGAGCTCCACATTCACGCCCCCTTCTCAAGGAAGAACCAAGGAAATCATAAAGAGCTCCAAATGCAGATGCTACTGGCTCAGGCCAGGCAGGAAGATTCTGATGGCCGATTTAGAAAAGCAGGAAGTTGAGTATGTGTGTGTATGAACATGCACACACATACATACACACACATACTATATACACACACACACTATATATATACACTATATATACATATATATGTATACGCACACTATCTATATACACACTATATATACACATACTATATATACACACACACTATATACACACTATATACGTATACATGTATACACACACACTATATATATATACACTATATATACATATATATGTATACGCACACTATCTATATACACACTATCTATATACACACATATATACACATACTATATATACACACACACTATATACACACTATATACGTATACATGTATACACACACTATATATACACACACTATATATACACATACTATATATACATATACTATATATACATATACACACATACATACACACACATACTATATATACACACACTATATATACACATACTATATACACATACTATATATATACATATACACACATACTATATATATACACTATATATACGTATATATGTATACACACACTATATATACACACTATATATATATACACACACATATATATGCATACTATATATATACACACATACACTATATATATACACACTATATATATAGATATATATGTATACACACACTATATATATATACACATACACTATATATATATACACACACACACACTATATATAGACACACACTATATATACACATATATACACACACTATATATATACTATATATACATATACATACATATACTATATATACATACATACACACATACTATATATACACACATATTATATATATACACACTATATATACATATATGTATACACACACTATATATATATACACACACTATATACACACACACACATATATACACACTATATATATACACACACTATATATACTATATATATACATATACACACATACACTATATATACATACATATACACACACTACGTGTGTATATGTGTGTATATATAAAATATTCTATCGATTCAGGTATTAAACTCAGGGCCTGTATGGCAAGCACTTGCCCAATGAGCTGTCTCACTGATCCAGCGGCATTGTTTAACTCTAGGTCAAACAAAGGTTTCAGGCTGAAGAGATGACACAGTTGAGAATACTTGGTGCTCTTTCAGAAGACTTCTAAAGAATCCATGTTCAGTTCCTACACCCACATTAGGCTGCTCTCAACTGTCCACCTCTTTTCCTGGTCTCTATGGCAAGCAGACACTCATACGGACACACACATGCATGTGCACAGTAGAGTGCGGACTGTTTCACTGGCTAAAATAGCAGCATAACTGTCCTAGGGAATGTGTCTGTCAATGTACAAATGCATGGGAATAGACAGAATTATAGCTAGAACCATGGAGAGGGTTGTATTTTTACTTCACATGGCAGGAAGTCAGTTAATTCTGCAAACTCAGAAATCAAAAACATAAGAATGTTACAAAAAAAATTGGAGAAATACAGCAAAATAATGATTAATAAAGGTTAAAGGCAGGCAGGCATGCTTCTAGTCACAGGACGCGGAGGCAGGAGTTGCCATAAGTTTGAAGTTAGCCTGGGCAACACCCTAAGGCTCTGTCTGAAAAAACAAATGAACAAAAAAACTAAAACAATTTTATGGGTGTGGTGGGACACATCTACAATTTCAATACTTGGGAGGCAAGAAGGTCAGGCATTCAAGGCAAGCTTATGTACATGTCAGGTCCAGAGCTAGCCTGGACTACATGAGATCCTATCTCAAAAAGCCAAAAAAAAAAATTGGCAAAATAATGGCTTCCTGTGGCGGGGGGGGATGACAAAAAAAACTTTAAATAGGGAGTGGGACATGGGTAGGGTAGGGTGGCGTGACCTGCTATGCTTCTATGGGGTCTCAGACTGAGTTGAAACATGAAACCAGAGACCCACAACTTTGATGAAAACAAAAGACAAATCTAGTTCTTTGTTTTACAAAATTTATAAGTGGGGAGATGGCGGGAAGGGTGCGGATCATAGGCAGACCAGTGAGATTGTTCAGTGGGTAAAGGAGATTGCCACCAAGCTCGATGACCTGAGTTCTTCTCTAGGTCCCACATGGTAGAAGGAAAGAATGGACTCCTGCAAGTTTGCTTTTCTTTCTTTTTTTCTTTTTCTTTTTCATTTTTTTTTTTTTTTTTTTTTGGTTTTTCAAGACAGGGTTTCTCTGTATAGCCCTGGCTGTCCTGGAACTCACTCTGTAGACCAGGCTGGCCTCGAACTCAGAAATCCACCTGCCTCTGCCTCCCAAGTGCTGGAATTAAAGGCATGCGCCACCACTGCCTGGCTTTGCTTTTTTTTCTGACTTCCACACAGGCTGTGTGGGACCAGACACAATGTCTTCTCACATATAATTTTAAAACTTGTAAGTACTTAAAAACTTCATCCCATTCTGTTATGTTTGTTATAGTACCGGATAGTGCAGTTTAGTAACCCTGACACATTCTAAAGAATGCTGCACTAGCTAGTTTTCACTGTGAGAACATCATGCAACATACCCACTCAAAGACTGCTACAATGTTGCCAGAAGTAACCTTATGGGACCTCCATTACAGAGGCAGTCAGCCACTTATGGGTCAAACATGATTGTAAGAATGACTGAGAAAAGAGTGGTTAGAGGCTGGGAGAGCCAGCCTGCCTCTGCAGGGGTTAGTCTCCTGGAAGACCAAAGTGAAATGTCCTCCAGCCTGTGAAGGCTTGGTGCTCTGCCTGTCTAGGGATAGACATGCTGAGGTCAGAATTATCTCCATATTCAAAACAGATGTCCAAGTTTGTTTATTCATTGCCTCACGGAGAGAATGGAAAGAAACGTTTTCAAAGTTAACCTTACCCATATTCTGTTTGTTGTATGTGTGTCATGCTGTGGGTCTCCGTGCTGATCACTGCAGAACATCGGCGTTTGACAGTCCTGTGCACTCCACGGGTTTGAAGGTCTGTGAGGAGGCTACTGTGCTTGGGACCCAGGAGAGGGCTTTTCATTCTGCTGAAGGGATTCTCTCCTGTGGTCACATGAGGAAGCCTCCTCAGGAGCCCTGATGTGAGAGAAACAGAAGGGCAATAAGAGTGGGGATGAAGTCAGTGTCTGATGCTGAAAATGCCCCGCCACCCTCCAGGCTAGGAAAGACAAGAAGCATTGAGAGAAGGGCAAAAGAACACACGGGTAGAGAAATGGAGGAGGGGTGTCAGGGGTGAGACAGGCCCAGGTCAAGGGACGTCCAAACCACAGGCATGCCGCATCCTTTTGTGTTTTCACTAATGGGGTAGGAGGTGCTGTGCTTCTGACTCTGAGTTTCTTAAAAAGAACAGCAGTTATTCCTCTCTAAGGGGCCGGATTGTAGTTTCCCATTGATTCACCTGTCCACTGGCATGGTGGGCTCTCTCCTGTGGACAGAATGTCAGCTTAACAGGAGACAAAAGGGGACTAGAAACTTACTAAAATACGGTCTGTTAGAGAACTGATGGGCTGGGTCCTGGGTTAGGAAGTTAGACCAGAAACAGGAGTCAGTGTGTCCCAAGAGGCTGGGGTAAGGGCTGTGTCCTTGACACTGGGGAAAAGCATTGTGGGGTAACTGATAGGTGGGTTCAGGAAGAGTTCAACCACTGTGCTATCCACATGGAGTCAGAGTCTATAGATCTCAACTTCTGGGGCATGGGCTCTTCTGCCAACCTGGGGAGGAGCTACCAGCTCATCTGTTGGCTCCTTTCTGCCGTCCTGCGCCTTGCACTCTGCAGACGGAGCTGGAGCACCACTTCTGGGGCTGGGGACTGAGAGTTGAAACCCAGGCCTCTAGATTTCTCCAGGGGATTGCGCTGAGGCTATTCCTTTAGTGTTGGTGATGAAAAGAAACATGGCGAAGTTGTATGCCTGACCCATACAAGATCTGATTCTCAGCCTGGGCACCCTTCAGTCTTAGCACTAGAGAGGCAGAAGCAGGCTGGGACCTGTGAGTTTGTGCCCAGCCTGGTTTATAAAGCAAGTTCTAGGCTAACCGAGGTTACACAGTGAGACCCTATCTTAAAAACAAACAAACAAACACCCAAATGATGGAGCAGGTCACACACTTGGTGGCATTTGTGATACAAAGGATGTACCCTTTGCTGGTGCCTTTACTGAGCTCAGTTTCTGGGCCCTATTCTCATCAACTCTGAGTATATTCTAGACTCTCCAAATCTGTCTATCATCCAGGGACACCAGAAGTGAACGCACACGGTTTCATTTCTTTCTTTCTTTCAAAAGAGGCTCGAGCAGCCCAAGCTAGCCTGGAACTTGGTATGTAGGTAAAGATAACCTCGAATTCCTGTTCCTCCTGCTTCCCCTCACCAGTGTTGGGATTATAGACATGCATCATCACACCCAGCTCAGGACATAGTCTTTTCTTTGAATTTTTTTTAATTGTATGTATATGAGCGTTTTGGGTGTATGTGCATCCTGTACGTACCTTGTGCCTGCAGAGGCCAGTAGAGGGCATAGGATCCCCAGGAACTGCAGTGACAGATGGTTGTTAGCTGCCAACTGGGTGCTAGAAATTGAACCTGGGTTCTCTCTAGAAGATCAGCCAGTGGCCTTAATCTCCAGTCCTACTAGGTGTTTGGATTTTTTTTCTTGTTTGTTTTGTTTTTTAAGAAGCAGAAAAATGATTTCTGGTGGGATGAAGGAGGATCTCAGTACATGGAAGGTGGGAAGCAAGAAGAAGGTCTTCTTTAGCTAAATAGACAATTTGAGGCCAGCCTAGACTACATGAGACCTTGTCGCAAAAACTGTACCAAAACAAAAGTTTGGAGGAATCTGGGATGCAGCCCTTCGGTAGGGCATTTACCTAGCGTTTGTGAGGCCCTGAGTTCCATCCCCAGCAACACACACACACACACACTCACACATGTATACACCTACACATGTACAAAAACATTTTTCATCTTTTATCCTAGAAGAAAGGCATATTTATTACAATAAAGCTCAATGTAGGTTTAGTGGTACATTTCTTTAATCCCAGCATTAGAGAGACAGATGCAGGCGGATCTCTGAGTTCGAGGCTAGCCTGGTCCACAGAGCAAGTTCCAGGACAGCCAAGGCTCACAGAGAAACCCTGTCTCAAAAAACAAAAGCAAATAAAATAAAAGCTTGAGGGGACTAGTGAGATGGGACAGCAGGTGAATGCCCTTGTCACTGGGTCCCTGGGACCCACAAAGCAGAAGGAGAGGCTGTCTTCTGAGTACACGTATGTGCACAAGCACTGTGGCGTGCATTCTGGACCATGAATGTAATAAAAATAAAATGCAAAATGTGAGGGGCTGCCGAAACGGCTCAGCCAGTCAGTGCTTGCCATGGAAGCTGTTGACCTGCGTGCGGACACTGCCCTTACCCACAGCATCCACATCAGCATTCAGAGGCCTGTCTGTAACCCTGACACCAGGGAGTGTGGAGTTGACAGGTAGTGACAGTGACAACTTGAGCTTGAACTTAAATACTCATACAAAGGTGGGAGTAGAGAATTGATTCCTGGAAGTTGCCCTCTAACCTCCATGAGTACCACAACACACACACCTATCCCCCAAGCCCCCACCCCTCTCTCTCACACATACACTAATAAAATAATAACAGTAGTGATAATAATACACCAAATAATTTGAATTCGAGACAGAGTCTTACTACATATCCTTGCCTGCCTGGGACTTGCTATTAAACTAAGCTGGCCTGGAATTCAAAGAGATCCACCTGCTTCTGCCTCCTGAGTGCTGGGATTAAACACATGTACCACTATGCCTGGCTGAATTAAATATATTTTTAAATAATAAAATGAGTGCTGAAAAAAATGGTTGAGTGGTTAAGAGCACGTCATCGCTCTTGTGGTTTGGTTCCTAGCATCTCCATGCCAGCTCACAGTTGCCCATAACTCCAGCTCACGAGTACACACGTGCACACGCGCTACCACACACACACAAATTAAAAATAAAATCTCAGCCGGGCAATGGTGGCGCATGCCTTTAATCCCAGCACTTGGGAGGCAGAGGCAGGTGGATTTCTGAGTTCGAGGACAGCCTGGTCTACCTGAGTTCCAGGACAGCCAGGGCTACACAGAGAAACCCTGCTTCCAAAAACCAATAATAATAATAATAATAATAATAATAATAATAATAAAATTAAATCTTAAAATCAGATGAAAAGACTGACCTGAGGTTAACTTCTGACCTTGACACATGCTGGGCACATGTGCACAGATGTAGGCGTGCACATACACCACACCCATAAACCTCAAAAAGAGAGGAAAGTTTAGAAAAAGGCCCATAATGTCTAGTCTAGAGGTCATCTGGCTTAAGGCTGTTCCCCAGGGCTACCTGCCTGTGCCATAGACCCAGAGTTGGTATCTTCCTCTCTGCTCCCATACTGCATTTCCTCCACATTCCTAGTTTGATATCCGAGCACACACTCCGGCTGCCAGAGCTGCTATTTTGACTTTGTTCCCTTGGATACAGCTGAGATGAGTTTTCGCGTGCAGTGCAGGGTGGCTAGAACAGAGGACAGAGGTAAGGAAGGACAGATGAAGAATACAAAACCCAACGGACTCCAGCACTGCAGCAAATCCATCAGCTGCCAAGGCCATACATGGCTCTGTGAAGACTTGGAGCTGTTCTCGAGAAGGTCCAAGTCGGCCTCATGGGCTCGATCAGCCTAGGCCCTCTGGCTCAGTGCCTGTCCACAAGACAGCAGCCCGGGATGAGCACGGCCCAGCATGCCCCGGTGGGAAACCAACGTGATGATGGCAGCCAGCATGGATACCAGTGCTTGAATCTGAGTGGTTACCCCTGGGGTCCAAGAGACTCTTCAGAGACACATATTCAGGGCCTCACAACGACTGCTTTTGAACTCGTAGCTATACAATGAGAAACCTGTTTCACGTGCTTCGTAGTTTTGTTATGCGTGATACATCCAGCCCCAAACCTAAGGTGCCCTCTACCCTTTTTGCAGGGATTGATCACAAGACGACCACCATCCTGCTAGACGGCCGAAGGGTGAAACTGCAGCTTTGGTGAGTTGGGGGCTCTTCTAGTCAGGATGTCCAGTCATGGTCCTGGAGCCATGCCCCTTAGTACCGGCTTGAGCTGTTGGCTTTCCTCAAAAGGTGTTGACACAGGTGTCTGGGTTCACTGATTCCCATTACCCCACTGTTCAAGGGGATGTGTACCCAGGCTAAGCTGTGTCCGAGAAAGAGCCTCTGTTGCTAGAAGACACCTTATTGTGTTGCTCCCTGTTTCACATCACCCCTCATCATCAGTGATAGAAGAACTGTGACTGGGACAGCCCAGTTCTCCCATCCCTAGCTCTGACTGTACAGCTTAGAGCTCAGAGTGCCCTAGTGCCAAGGGCGGAGGACCTGTTGACCACCTAGGCAATAGTTCCCTCTGCTCTGACTTCCCCTACAGGTACTACACCAGCCCTAAGCCTGGGAATTATGGGCTCATTCTCCCTCCTGAGCCCCCTTGACCTGTGGGGAGACACATCTGAGGTTGTACCTCTATCCCTGCTGGCTGTCCAAAGATGCTGAGTTTGTAGCTGTGTGTATGGCCTAGCTTCACAGTGGAATGGATCCCTCCTGAGTCTCCAGCTCCTGCTGCCTCCCCCCCCTTCCCCCTGCTCCAGGAAGTCGGGCCCATTTTACTGCACTCCTCCCGAGGCCTCAGGGACTCTCACCATGCTCAAAAACAATTCCAAGAGCTGGAGAGGTAGCCCAATGGTTAGGAACAGTGACTAGTCTTCCAGAAGACCTGGGTTTGATTCCCTGAACCTGCATGGTGGCTCACAACCCTCAGTTCCAGAGGATCCGATGCCTTCTTCTGGCCTCAGTGAGCGCTGCACACGTGTGGTGCACAGACATAATCACATCCATACACATAAGATAAAAATAAGTAAAATTTCAAACAAAAAACAAAACCCAGTCCCTGTATGACCTGAGGCCTCTCTCAGGTGGTGTCAGTTGCTGTGTCCACCCTGACCCTTGTGCACAGTCAACACAACCACTCTAGTTTCCTGACGTCCAAGGCCAGGCCTTCGGTCAGCCTCCAGCCTGTTTCTCCTGCCACGTCTGTAGAGGGCGCTGTGGCGCTGTGCAGGGCTCTCGTGGGCCTAGGTGATTACCAGCAAGGTCGTGGCATACAACTCCATTTTACTGTCTTGCCACAGACTTTCTAATGGCTTCCCGTGGATTCTGTTGAGGCTGGTTCTGAACTCTTTGATTACTTTACCTCTCAGAATAATGAGATGTCAGTGCTTCCCACTCACGCCCTTCCTGAGCTGCAGTAACGCCTCTCATTGCGCTGAGTCAGTCACCAACCACAGATAATGTAAAACAAACGTCTGTTCCATGGGCATTGTGAAGACACGCCCGGTATCATGGCCGGGAAACTCTTCATTCCCAAGAGTAATGCTGAAGTGGACATGTTAACAGTAAGTGCAGATGTGTCTCCACACAGCTTTAAAAAGAGATGGAACAACCAGTGTACCCTCTCCAGAGAGTTACTACCATGAGTTCTCAACAGCAGGGACCCGCCCTCGGAACCTTCCTTTTCCCTGGTAGTTTCTTGGCATGCTGATCTAGCCTTCTGAGTACCATACCCGTGTGACATCATCTGCAGAGCAGAAGTCCTGCCAGTTCCTCGTGTTGCTCAACTTTGGTGCCTATCTGGAGGATCTGCTTATGGTATAGCTGGAGGCCAAGGAAGGATCTTTCCTATCATTGAAAAAAAGATGTTTATTTTGTGGTAGGGATGGAACCCAGTGCCTTGCTTTCATGGGGGAAGTATACAGCCACTGGGCTTAAAATAACTGAGAAAATATATTAGGTTTAACTAAATGTCTGAGAATCCTGTTAAAACCCACTGTATTTATTTATTTTATGTATGTGAGTACACTGTCACACACTGTCAGACACACCGGAAGAGGGCATCGGATCCCCATTACAGATGGTTGTGAGTCACCATGTGGATGTTGGGAATTGAACTCAGGGCCTCAGTCTCAACTGCTGAGCCATCTCTCC